>CM076652.1:11417815-11433630 GCA_038496675.1 Rachycentron canadum
ATATATATATATATATATATATATATATATATATGTCAATCAATGGCATAAACCGTGAACAGAACAGTGAGTAATGGATCTTTCAGAGATTTAGGACTATACAAGCCATGTAACCCTGTTGATCGATAACTTTGGATTTGGCACTGTCTGGGGAACAGACATGAACAGAGGAAAAGACTGCGCATCTGCCTATACTGTGAAGGTCCTGTAATGCAGGTGATCAGTCTTCCTTACAGAGGCAGTCAAGTCAGTCTGAACTTTCTGCCAGGACATCTCTGAGCACAGCTGAAGTCCTTCCGGCTCCCATGGGCCGGCCACCCCCCCCCCCCATTGAAATGCGGGGGAATCTAATCCTACTCTGTAGGTCTGCAGAGCTGCCAGGGCCTGCTGGCTCATCATGAGATATTTATGGCTGCATCTAGCTGCCTAACATGGGAGAATTCTCGAAGACCACCTATGTGGGAAAGAGCACCTCTCATGAAGGTGGCCTCATTGCAGCAACTTGTAACTCCAATTATACTCCATCAAACAGCAATAGACAGAAACAACATTAAAGCTAATCAATACTTTAAAAGCGCATACACTAATTATGTAAAAGGTCCAATAACAAGGGACATTGATTTGGGTCTGCCTAAAAAAAAAAAATCAGCATTAGTATTTGTTGACTTTCAGTGAAATTACATCATTATGATCACTCTATGTGGTTAATATACTCAAATTCTCCTTTCTATATTAGGCCTTCAATGCAAAAAGCAATTAAAGATGGACAGAATTCGAGATCAGCATCCATCTGAAACAAATGAATCGGAGGTGTTGCCGATTAAAAAGTAATATTTCAACAGAGTTAAGTGCAGTTCTAGTAATCAAAGACAGTATATATCACTTTACAGACTCTGGAACTCTGCAGCAGCAGTGTAGGAAACAAGAGAAATCAAAATCTGTGCAGAGCACTGTATGAGCTTCCCTGGTATTGTCCTATAACATTTTGGATGTTATCTCATAGTATTGTGTCTGTGTTGATCTCTTACGGCAGGAAGGTTTCAACAGCATTTAGCCAGCCTCTCCAGCGTGAACTCAATACTCGGGTTCAAATGCAGTTTTCAACCCACAGCAGCACTTTCAAGTGGCACTGTGACAGCCAAGGGTGCATCGCTCACTGCTCACAACATGGCTGTGTGGATTGCACATTCAGTGCACAGCACTTTTAATGTAACATTTTCTTTTCACCCAAAGCCGTCGATGACCAATGTCAGACCAACGTTTTAGGATTGAAAAATATCCACATTCACATAATAAGCGTCTTTCATCCATCAGTGTGGGCGATGCTAATCGGGATCAGTCCTACCGCGCTTTGGTTGTCAGTAAAACTGTGCTCGGTTCGACTATGCCTCTGCAGTAATGGCAGCGTCACTAGAGAGCACAACACATAAATCAGCGAGCAGATTAGTCCATGGACAGTGAATAATGGAAGACCTGCTCGGCTGCTCCAGGATGGTATGACAGCAAACGTTGTGATTTTACGAGGGCATGTGAATCTTCATTCCGCACCAGAAAAGCAAACAAACACAAAAACAGAAACAGAAAAACAAAAAAATCTGTGAACCCACAGAGTCAATAATTAAATGTAGGGAGGAGAATTCATTGCAAAAAGTGTCACTTAATGACATCGCAAATTTCAACCTTCAGTGAGACACACACGACCCACATTTCAGTGCGGCATCATTAGATGTCTACAACACGCATTGAACACATAGATAAAGCTTTCATGGTACAGCAACTGAGAGAAAGTGCATGTCCCAGAGCTACAACTTAACTGAAACGTTAACAAACACTTGGCTTATCTGAATAATCCACTCGTGTTTATTTCTCTAAAGGAATATAAAGATTCTGTTTCTAATGAAACATCTTGAGAACAAACATGCACATCGATGTATCCATGGAAGCCTTGGTTTATGCATTTAACAGCGATGTGTGGAAAATGATGACTGCACCAACAACGCTCTCAGTCTTTGACGCATTAGCCTCTTGAGTGCTGCTAATACACATGTTCCAGTGGTTAATTCCTCGCTTTCCAGGAGTCAATCCCAATGGTTTCACAGCAAAAGTCAGTCCAAATCGACTCCAGAAATTTGGGTGTCATACTCTGCTGATCTGCTCAGCTTCATCTGTGGGTGGCAGCAGGTGCAGAGCTCAAACTAATGAATATGCAAATCAACAGTGAATATGGGCAAAGTAAAACTGGGGGCCAAAGGGCAACCAGTGACAAAAACATCAGGAAAAAAAATAATAGCATACAGCACTGTACACATTAATCTCTGACAGACTGCGACCGGTAGTTCACCATCCAAACAATGTCTGAATTGCCATCTGCAAATAACAAGGGCGATGAGAGATAAACAATCCAATTGTGTTTAACCGCTGTATGCAGCCTGAGAAAAAGAAAAAGCTAAGAACTGTCAGTAAAAGAAGCAGTTTTGAGGTAGGTTTAAAAAGCTGTGATGACGAACAGTGAAGTCAATCCGGAGTCCTGAGGTTTTCTACGTGTTCTGTGTTCAGCTAAACAAATGCAGCTATTCCCTTGAATGTGCCAGGACTTTTTAAAGAAAGTGTCTCAATTTATTTTTTCTAACTCGCAAATTAGACCATTGTTACCATCGCTAGTGATGTAGTCATTTAGGGACTTTATATTTACATGTTGCGTGTTTCATCTTTGCCTATTACTGCAGGATAGGAACACGCATTCACTCATTTTGAATTCTTTTCTGACCGTAATCCATCACTCGCTAACCAACAAGATTTAAATGTACCATTGAGAGGTGTCTGTAAACAAAACACATGGTGCATCCACCATCACAGAGATCGATATGTGTAACTGGCAGGAGAGTGTCTCCCATGTAGGAAGATATTAAGTAGCTTATTAAAATAATGAGCCAGTAGGAGCTAAACTATCTAATGTATTCACAAATTAACAAAACAAAAATCCCACCAGCACCAAGAGCACTGCAACAAAATCCGTCCCCTCTTCTCAGAGTTGATCAATGATCAGAAACAGTCAACGGGGTTAACAGAACAGAAACTTGCAATCCCATTTTTTGGACCTCAAAATAAAATAAAGGCCAGGCCTACCTCAGTCCTGAGCATAGCAGACACCTTGTCTACTGTTTTTTTTTTTTTTGTTTTGTTTTTTCTGTGAGGTTATTTAACTGTCAGACCCAAGGCAGATGATACCTGCTCAAGTAGAACTGATGTCCTAGGATATTTTAACTCTTTAAATGAGAGTAATAATCTGTCAAAATACCTTATTCTTGGTTAACAGTTAAGCTGTTTGGTATGAACAACATTACTACAAGATACTCAACACTTTAAAGTTTTCACATGTATGTATTCTTTTCCCAAAATATTTACCTTCCCATAAGTGGCAAAGCAGAAGAGAGCGAGGCAGACTCATACCCAAAGAGGATATGAACACACTTTCACAAAATGTAGCTTGGAATTTAAACTGGTGCAATTAAATTAGATTCCATATCCAATTTCAGGCAATTTAATTTAAAACAAATATAACACTTTTTAAGTGTTTTAAACCAATAAGTCAAAATTTCCACCACTCAGGTTTATCACGATACAGCACCAAATTCCCTTTGCATTAATTGACAGTGGCTCATAACTCTGGAAATTATTTCTCACACCTCTAAAAGCTTTAACCTTTAAAATAGGGGTGTAACGACTCGTCACTACATCGATGTATCGATTTATATTCCTGCAATCCAACTACATCAATAGCCGCTCTGCAAGTTGTCCTTCACAGAGGACGTATATCGATCTAAAATCTATTTGCCAGGTAAATAATCGATACTGTATCAATACTGAGAATTTGCACATTGTATTTAAGCACGACAAACTTTACATGGATGTATTTTTTGCACTTTTAACAGTTAAGAAATGTTAAACGTTTCTCCGATTCGCTCTCCCTGTGTGTGACGTCATCAACATGCACCAGCAGCGCCAAAGAGACAACAAAACAAAGCAGAGCGAGAGGTTTTCATGATGCGTTTCAAGTCCAGCGCATTGGCTTATGCATAAAAGGAGATGTAATGGAATCAGGGATAAATTATTTAGTAGTGTACTTATTAATTAATTATTAATTTATTATTCATTCTAAAAATAATTTATCGCAGATTCCCTGATTTAACCAGTGTAACTGTTACATAAATACCTGGATAATGGACAGTGCAGGTGATGATTCCTAGAAGTTTTTGTTGTAGGGCAATCAGGGACAAAGTAATTCATTTATAAATTAATTTTATCATTTATAATGTAATTAATTATAAATAGTAATAGTAATAGTAATATAAATAGTCGAAAAAAGTTACTGTAATTGATTTCAAGCCATTGAATCGAACCGTATCGTTGTAGAAGAGCCAAATATCGTTCTTGAATCGTATCGGAACCATGGAGAATGATATGTATCACATCGCTGTAAAAACGCATCGCAGAGTGTTATAAGGACAAAAACACACACACACAGCTATTGTGCAATACAAGTATGGGTATAATCACAGCAAACCCAAACTTACAGCTAGACTGAAACTTAAGTACAGTGTGATGCTGTATTGTTTTGACACTCTTTTACATGTTCCCCGTCTCACTCCTAAAGATGTTTTATGCCTTCCACATCGTACTGCTGTACAGAAAATGCAAAACAGAAGTCTTTCAGAGCAGCTCGGCTTCAGACCTAAAACATCTTCCCTGTTGCATTGCAAAACTGTTCTCTGGAAGAAATGTATGAGCAGTAAAGAAGCTAATTCACTGGGTGCACGAGATCACGTTGGCTTGATTATAGCAACGATTCAAGATGGGCCCCATTCCTGAGCCCCCCCCCCCCTCTACAGTAGCCATATCTTAAGAGGACAGAAACAGATCTGTACTCTGATGCTGGACGGTTGTTGAGGCGGGTATTTGGGGCAGGGGGGTGGGGAGTGGAGAGTGGGGGGTTGGAGATGAGATGAGAAGGCTGTGAGGAGGCGCAGGGTAGGAGGGTGGCATCCGTGTACAAACAAATACCTCTTTAGAATTCTACACAGCACTCCGCTGCAGCGTGTTTGGTTTCCAGGCAGCACTGCATTATTAATGCACCTATCACCCCCGTCCTCCCACCCTCAGAGCACAGAGAGTAGGGTGGGGGACAGAGAGAGGAGAGAACAAGTTGGAGTGGGGTTAAAAGAACGAGAGCATAGTTATCTGTAAAGGTTGCTAGTCAGCACTCGCTGCATGCAATTTTGTTTGATATGAAAATCAGAAACAGTTAAAGATTTTCAGATGTATGTATTAAGGGGTGGGTGTCAATGACTTTGAGGATAAGTCTGGCATTATTCTATATTTCACCCAGGCCGAATTCATGGCGCGTTTGATTTTTAAGAAGGTGAAGTTATCTCCTAAAATCGTTTTTTTAGCAAATACAAACACAAGCGCTTTTGGTAGGGACTATTTTCAACCGTAGATACATATTTGATCTAAGACTGCATGTTAAATCATTCTAAAGAAGAAACGTGTACTTAGGGCATTGGTTTGGCTCATTTAGGTCGTTTGGCATATTGGAAAATATGCTCTTTCACTTTCTTGCAGAGAGTTGGACGAGAAGATCAATACATCTCTCATGTCTGGGTGTTAAATATGGCACGAGAGCTAGGAGGCGATTAGCTTAGTTTAGCATATCTGGGGGGAAAAAAAACAAAAACAGCTAGTCTGGCTTTTTCCAAGGACCAACAAATCTGCTTGCAATCAGATCTAATGCTTGCTAGTTAATCTAATTTCATCGGTTTTACCTGGAGTATGCTGTTACAATCATATCTTGGCCAACAGCTTAAATGATCCCTCATCTATATGCGAAGCTAACCACTTACTGACTTTAGCTCCATATTTAAGACGTGGACACAGGAGTGGTACCAAGCTTCTCATGAAAGTACTGATAAAAGAGTGAGGGGCCAGGGCTAGCCGGTTACAATGCCAACTTAGAAAAAATTCTTAACATTGGCATTGCTTTCCACTGCTGGGGACAGCTCATGGCAAGTACAGGAACTAAGTTTGGTGCTGGCAACATTTCTTCAAGGCTACAGGTAAACCATTAATGCCAACGTTTGCTATGTACCAACAGTCATTTTAAAACAACAATGTAGGACTAGTACGGGGTTACAGGCCATATCAAGTTTTGGCTACACAAACATTTGACTAGTTGGTTTTGTTCTTTCCATGGCATTTCGTTGGCAGTTGTCGTTTATTTTAGGTACGTTGTCATAGCATAGAGCGACTAGAAAAACCTCTTGTGTAACTTATTTCAAGAAGCAAGAAGTAATCTAGAAATTCCCCCTAAGATTAGGATGTGCTACAAGCTTTGAAATAGTGGGAATATCTACATTTGAGAGGAATTTTAAAGCCTAGCTATATTATTCTGGAACCTAAGATCATTATCTGATGATATCTGACTTTAAATAGATGAATGTTTAAACTCCTTGCCTGGTTGCCAAAGATGGAATCCTTACCATGATGAACAGTCTCTGTGTCTTTCTTTCTCTCGGCGTCTAATTAACAAACCCAGACATGTTTTGAAGGTGGCAGAATCTGGCAGTCAGTTAGACAGAGACATAAAGAGAGAGGGTGAATCAGAGAGATAAAGATTCCAATTTCCCCAGTCTCTGACATCATAAGAACACATTGTGTCCCCTCGCAGATTGGCATCGAGAAGGCCTTGACGCCGCAGCCGCCACTGGGAAAATGTTAGGAGTTAACCTTTGCCAGCTCGAATGCAGTTATGTTTCTGAAGCCAGCATGTTTGCATCGTCTCCTTTAATTCCACCTTTTCCGGGAACTTCATTTCCTATTCAAGGTAATGGAGGTTGGGGTAATGAATTCTTGCAAGAGTCTAAACTATGTCCCCCTTGTGACCTCCTGTCTGTAAATGAAACAGTCAGCACAGCACTGGGCAGGAGGTCATTCTGGGATATAGCCTCGGCACACCACTCTGCAGGGAACATTCAGGGAGATTCTCCTCTCCATCATCTCTAAATGGAGCTCTGCAACCTTTCTTGTTTTCTTTAACCAGTTTTAGAATCCGGCACAATTTGCTCTTATTTTTCTTGGCTATGCCATTGTGAGGCAATCCACCAAGGATGTCAATACCCATTATCTTTTGTCTTTTATTCCGTATGAGCAAACAAAAGAAAACAAAGCGCACCGTCATTGAGTTCAGAGACTGACTGTTGTCTAGTGTCTCTGATGTGCTACTTGACCAATCAAGCTGTTAAGCTGCCACAATTTTCCTCCAGTGGAATTGAAAACCGTAAGCAGACGAAAGCAGCGGTGCTGAGTGGCTGTGTGACATCACCTTGTCAAAGCACTTAGTCTGTTGTTGTCAGATTTGCTTAAGGGGAATTTACAGGGGTTGTAAAAGCAACACAGACTCCCAAGCCCCCCAAGGCCAGTGCAGCCATTCTGCCATCGCTGTCATGTACGGATTCCTAACAGAACTAATGGCGACAGGGGTTTTAAGTTGAATACAGTCGTCATTAGTGCCTTGAAAAGAGGCGGTGAATTAAAATCATCATTCTCAGTGGGCTTTCTAACATTCAAAACATTTGGCTCTTAACAACGCCATTACTGTTTAGCTGATGGTGTTGTCTCTCTCTTTACTTTACAGTGGCTTTGGCTTATCAGGCCGATGGCACAGATTAAAAAAGGTACAGCAAACCTAACCTATAACACTCTTAAATTTCCTGGGATTTATATCACCAAATAAACCGAGAAGGCTCATGAAACGATACTAAGATGTGGTCATATACAACTCTTCACAATTCTGAATTCATATTAGAGGGAAACATAATTACAAGGTGATGCAAATCATCAGAAAAGGTACAACTAATTCATTTAGTTTAGATAGATATAGATTACTGCAGTTGATATTATGTTTGGACATAAATTTATTAATTTAATCCAATGATACAACCCAGCATTCAGTTTTCCTTGAGGGTACAACTAATGTTTATCTCATTTTCTAAATTCTGGCAAGCTAGCACAGGCGGATGACAGGAAGCCTGGATACCAAAGGTGAATCTGGAGACTATTGATCACAGTGCAACGTGAACCCATTATCTTAGAGCTCAGTAAATATACTAGGTGCAAGATTCACTTGCGTAGATGCACGGGATTTGTTTTTGACTAATGCATTGTCTGTTGTGTGCACTTAGTGTGCGTGTGTGTGTGTTGGTGGACGGTTTTTATGTGACAAATGACAATCAGCTCTGCAGCTCTGCTATGCAGTGGCTGCACCGCAGCTGATAAATACAACACTTTTATCCACCAGTTTAACTACAGTGACACCAAATCCTAATGATGGTGCCCGAGAAGTGTAGCATACACAGGGAAAGAGCAAATTAGTGTGGAGTGGGCTGACAGATAAGAGTGGAACAAGATAAATATAAAAGTATAACCTATTTTAGGGGGGGGGGGGTTTGTTTTTTTGTTTTTTTTTAAATAATATGTAGTTAAATCTTCTTGTCAATATAAAATGTTCTTTAATTTCCATATCGTGATAAGAACAATGCGCAATCAGTCTTAATAGGCATTTTTGTTATAAACCATGCATGTCAAACTGCATTGTGTGCTCAGTACACCCGTTTCCACCATTCGGTATGGAGGTGGCTTTGATACAGATGACTCATCCCAAACTTCCCAAGTACAGCTTATTAAGTAAAAACACTGGTTCTGCATTTGCTTAAGTAAAAACTATCAAAAAGAGATATTTGATACATTTATCACAGCCATCAATTCAATTTGCTCAGTGCTTTAATGTCACTGCAACTACGGTGCACACTGGGGAACAGAGAGAGTCTGGGAGTTATTTATTTGTTTTATAGAAATGTTACCTTGCAAATTGAGGTGAGATGCAGAGCAATAAATTGATTCATAAGCAGACTGACACAAACAATTCAAAGTTAACTTCTCTGCAGTGACATTTAATGCTGCCTTTCCCATGTGGCTTGGAGAAAACAGGGATGATAAGGGCACTTTTAATTATTTCCGCTGCCGTTTTCTATCCCACCCATTGCTCTTCTTCTTCTTCTTCTTCTTCTTCGTCTTCAAATAAAATGATAACAGTTCCCCCAATGGTGATCCAGTGTTTATAGTGAGGAGGAGCAACAATGTAATGAGCAAGATTTGTTTTATTACTTCTTTCATCCTCTCCATCCTCCCTGTTCTTTCCTCTCAGCGTGCTCAAGATTCTTCATGTGCGTCCTTCACCTTGGCAGGAACATTGCTATAAACCTGTTTCTTTGAAAAAGTGTCTGGTAAAATTTCAAGTCTTGTCCAAACACAGCAAACAATTCCAGGAACTGCTGTGTTGTGTTTGCTGCCCACAGCTCACTTTGTTATTGGTGTGTTTGTTTTTTTTTTAAAGGAGATTTGGCAGTGTACTCCTATTAATATTTCTTGCTTGACCGATTGACGAGACAGCCTAGAGCGATGAAAGTCACTCAGGGACTTGAAACTTGGTCACTCAGAAAGTTGGATACAGAGTGACGCACAAAGTGGAAGTCAAAGCCCTTATCCCCATTAGGACTGCTTCTGAGCAGTCATTCAACTCAATTCCCCTTTTTTCTTTTTCATTATCTTTTGTCAAAATCAGAAAATGGAAACAAGACTGTGAAACAGATATTATACAGATATACTCTTGAAAAACAGTTACCTGGATACCTGCTATCGGCATAACCACCTTAAATACATAAAATTAACAAATGTGTAATTAGAAGCAATAAAAATAACATTTTGTAGTAAGTGAGTAAATACATGGATCTTCATATTGACACACTACAGATAGGTATAATTCCACAGTATTAGTATGTGTAGAATTATTTTGATTAAATAAAGTTTTCTTTTCTTTTCTTTCTTTCTTTTCCAAATTAGAATACTTTAAAACAATACTAACTGCTTCTTCTGTTTTTTCTTAACCTAATATGTTCAGTTGATGTAAAGATGAGCAAAGAAAAGCCAATTTGTTTCTGTTATCTTTTTTTTTTTTTGGATATGTCTTGCCCTATTTCCTTTGTTATTATTCTTTGCCATGTTTTCTGATCAAAACCATGAAGTTCCTCTGGTGTATTTTATGAGATGAACTAACACTTATTTGGCTTTTTGGAGCTTTCGGAGCCATTTTGAGTGTGATGCAGAGCTGTCTGACATATTCTGAAACAATCACTGGTAACAGTAAAACCTAAAACCCAGTTCTAATAACACACTGCATCGTTGAGCAGAACTACCTCTGTGCCCCCATCTCAGTTGAGACTGTAAATTGCCATTAAGCATGGCAGGGGCTCTACTGAAGCTCACGACTCAGTGAAAGAGTCTAGCAGTTGGGAATTTAAAATGGATATTTCTGTTTTTGGGTTAAGCTACACATATCCTGCAGCCTGCCTTTTGGCAGCAACACACTGATCATGTCTGTTTGAGGGTGATTTGAGAATAGCTAAAAGGTATTGTTCAGCATAATGCGTAGAGTCAGGGCTTTCCTCTACAAAATGGTGGGAATAAAACTGCTGCATTAACGCAATAAGTTTTAAATGTTCAATGCATAATACAGTTTAACACTGTACTGTTCCTACATCGATGATGGTTTTTAAAAGGTATGCATTTTTTATTAATTATTTATTAAATTTTTTTTTTTTTGATGTTTGTTTATCAAGCTTTCAAAGCAAACATAATTTCTTTACTTAACATTTAATATAAACAAAGAGGTCATAATGTTCTAACCCAGTAGGTACAAGGTTTGTGTTTCTACATGATATTTCCCAACAAAGTGGAAGAAAAGCCCTCTGCTGCCGTTATTCAAGTGGGTTTCAGCATCAAACAGGTCATTGTTGTTAGGTTAGGTTCAGTGAGGGGTTCGGTCCGGGTCGGTGACCTGAACAGACTGTGCTCAGAGAGGCAGGAAATGTGAGTCATGCTGGCAATGTGTATATAAACACCTTTACCCCCAAGTCATAGTGAGATGTCACCTTTGGCTTTAGAGCCACATGGACCAAATATTGCACAGGATAGCATACTGTTTACTGTTACTAGAGAGATGAAAGACCGAATTGTATTTTATTTGTGAAACATTTAAAATATATTAAAGACACATCAGATTGATTCAGATTTGTTATCTGTCTTTAATCTCACTTGTAAACTACTAAGGACCATGATATATTTTGTAAGACTTTAACTTTTTTATACTTCAAATGGAAACATCTTACTTATTTACCACATTTATGTGGCAGCTGCCGTAGCTAGTTACTTTGCAGATTGTGATTTTACATTCAAATTATAAAATAAGATCATATAATACATTGGTGTATTTCAAGCTACCCATCTGGCCACTTTAACCAGCATTAAAATACTGCATATTAATCCAAAATGTCTCCATCTCTGGAGGAGGCAATTTCCTGAGTTCTTTTACTTTTGACACTGAAGTCCCCTTTATCTTTAGTTCACAAGATGAATTCAAATACTTTTGCACAACTGATCTTCAGGGCATCTTGTCCTGAATATATAATATACATATATCCTCCACGCACACTGAAACTCAGTCATCCTCTGCCCAGTCCACTTCTTAATCAACCACAGCCCCATGATCAATAGCCTGCGAAGGACAATCCAATCAACCACTCATAATAACAAATCAATTAAAACATAATCCATTTATCCATCACCTTTAATAAGCATATTTAATTTTCACTTTGATTCTCCTGCATCCCAACTATCCATAATGAGAAAGCCTCTTTCAAGGGCAGCGTGGGACAGGTGCCGACAGCACAAACCCAAATCCCTAAATAAGGGATCCACCTTTCCTCCTCATTATGAACTCAGCAGCATAGTGTTGACCTGTGACAGAAGCAGACTCATTGAGATGCTAAGCGTTCCCTCACCTTCTAGGGAGTGAGTTTGTCGACCATGTTAGGGCAATGAGGGAGTGCCCGTCAAATACTGCTATCTGAGCTTTGATGTACTACTAAGTGTGCACATCCTTAATGGCCCTTGGCTTTTCTATGTTAAGGGGAAAAAAAAAAAAATATATATATATATATATATGTTACTGCCTTCACTGAGCAAATGAAGAAAAAACTGATAAAAAGAAGGTTTTCTTCCATCCTATCGGTTGAGCAAAAACCAAACCTTTTCAAATGCATTAAGTGAACTATTGAAGAACCATTATTGATGGCTCAGCAAAATTGACAACAGTAGAGATAAATACAGCCTAAAGCCTGCCAAGAGCTGTCATAACCACTTGGCCCAACACTTGTCAGTTAACTGTATGAATTTATGCTGCTTAGGCAGCCATTATTAAACAATTTCCATCCCATCATAGCTACAAATTCAGGAGTAATTTTATAACAATGTAATAATTATTAACCTCTTGACCCTTCAGCATACCTGAAGAACAGTCACAGCTTCAGAATACAGAAAAGCATTCAGCAGATTATAATGCAAAGTGAAAAAGTGAAGGTCAGCACGGTGAAGTGTACCGCAACTGATTATCTTAACCTGAGACAGTTCTGTTGTCGAAAAAAAAAAAAAAAAAAAAAGATTATAATAGAAATAGTCTATTATTCATTTACATAATTTTTCCAGTTTTTGAAAAATATGACAGTAAACTTGATATTTTGGGCTTTTTAGACTGGGTCAAAAAAAAAAAAAAAGGTATCTGAGATTGTTGCTTTTGGTTCTAGGATATTGTGTTCTACACGATAAGATTATTTTTCTTCCTTTTCTCATGTTTCATCATAAGTAATAAATCTGTAAATGATTTAAGATTGCAGATTAATTGTAGCATCTGATTGTCTTCATTATGAGTGTGTAGTGTAGAAAGAGAAAAAAAAAAACTTAAAAGCCATCTTCTGAAAGATGTTTTTATCTTTCAGTACATCTGATCATGAATATTATCAGGCGACTTAAGTGGCCTTTTTAACATGACGTGTCAGATAACACTTTACTTTTGAGAGCTATTTAAATTAACATCTTAAAGATGAGTCTGACAAGGTGATACCAAATATTAGACTGTTCTGACTCAAGTTGCACTCAAACTGTAGTGGCTAATTGAAGTTAGCGCTCTCAGGCTCCAACCTCTTTCCCTCTCACACATGCACACATGCATACATACATACACATACACACAGGCACACACGGCTATGCAGAAGGGGTTCTTTCCAAATCCGATATCTCGCTGCACTCTGGCTTCAAAGCGCTTTGTACGAGAGCCGACACCTGGTCCCTCTGTCCTTGCCAAAGAGGTCTAGCGAGTGGGCTCAGATGCCTGGAAGAGCTGGGAGAATTTATACCACCCAGCTCAACACACAACCATACACAGGCTATTGGAAGTCCAGTCAGGGACAGACTCTGCTGCCCTAAGCTGCCCCACCCCCCCGAATCCTGCAGTTCATCCCTACAGAGTCACACACATATGCATATGTATAGCAAGAGACACTGTACTGTGCGCATTGTATCTCAATCATGCATGTTGGACCAAGCACCAGAGAAAAACACTGTACTGCCGTGATTGCCAGTGTATATAATGGTGGCAAATTAACGTAATGAAGTAAGGACGTGGCTGAAAACCTCATCCATTTTCTCTTAGTTTGTCTATTTAAATCGTTGCAGTTGTAGTCGATAAAATAATTTGGTTCTTAAGACGGGAGCCAGTCTTACATTTTTGGAGCATTTGCCAGGTTGATGTTCTGCACAACCCTCAAACAAGATGTTAGCTTGCCACAAGGCCTTTACCCCCGCTCCCCCACCCACCATCTTTGATACAGTGCCCAAGACCTTTCAGGCCTTCACAGCTCTCAGCTGCAAGGACTGAACTACATGGCCACTAAACCTTTGGAGATTTTCTTTGCCAAAGCATTTTTCAGGAAACTGCCCTTAAACCTTCAGTCTTCTTAGGGATAATGTGTTGGATGTCCAAAATTACACTAAGGTATTCCAATAAAGCCATGAAAAGGAACAACAGAGGACATCTGCATTTTATAATGCAGTGTGTAATCACTTAGCAATCTCTTAAGTATTCCTTTATTCTATTCAATCGTTGATTTTGCTATTTTATGTTTATTACAACAGGGCACAGATTACCAGTGGTGAGGATGCACAACTTGTGCTATTTTTCAGTAGAATAAAGTTGCGAGGAAGACATGAAGTGTCAAGCAATGAAATGCAATGTTGCATATATACACGTCCGACCACTGCTCACCATCTCCACAACTTCGTTTGATTAGATTGATTCTCTACATCATGTTTGGTGGCTTGAATTTGGATGATGCTGAAAAATAAAGGTGCATAAAAAATATGGTAAAAAATAAATCAGCTGTGCTTTTGCTGATAATTTGAGTGTTTATCCCTCTGCCAACACTACAATGAAACTTATATTTGGGTTCTTTCAGTAGGTGTAGAGGTTCCCGGAAAGGATCATCCTCTCATTTGATCAAAATATTGTGCTGTATATGATACAAATGCTTCAACCTTATGTTTCACATAAATAGTATATAGTAGTTATTTATACTTGTCTCACCCAATGAACTAGATCCAACTTCTATCTGATAACACCTGCTGGCAGGTCAACTACAATCAGTTGCAGAGCATGACTTACTGCCACAGATGTAATATTGTTTTTCTAAGATTTATGCAAATAGGGGTTAGAGGATGGGCATGCAAATGCTATGTAATTACACACTTGCATGCTTGTATACTTTGCTCAGAATTGACATATACGCTTTGTATATCACAAAGACATCTTGGTGATACGTAACCATGGGAGCTGAACAGAGAATCTGTATATATGATTCCTGCTGCCATTAATAGCGCAACAGCTGGCTGATGGGCAACTGCAGCGCGACAACCTTGGAGCTGCTGCTACTGAAGCTGATGAATAGCCACAGCAGTCACTATCTGCCAACCCACCTCCACTTCACAAAACACAATTCCAGCTTAAAGTTCCCCCTCGCCTTTGACATTTTTATGTCAGAGATGTTGTGGTATGATTAGTGCAGATGTGTGTGTGTGCAACATGGGGGGGGGGGCATGTCATGCATTGTATTTATACAGCATTACATATTAGCTCAAATTTCAACACTATGAATTGTCTCTAAAATGACATTAAAAAAAAGTCAATAGTATGTTTGAGATGGTACAAGGTGACAAGAAAAACATCGCTTTTCCTGGATAAGAGTTTTTCTAAACCTGCAGTCTCCTCTGTGCTCCACACAACTTCAGGTGACATTTTCCCCAAGGTGTCAAGAAGGCTGCCACTGTAAAAACCCACTGGTGCCTTTCTCTGGCTGATGATAATGCGAGCTGGAATCAATTGGATTTTTGCTGCGGTTGTGGGCCATCTCTGGGGTTAGCCTGCCTACAGGCATGGCCATGCCTCCTCAGCTGTAAGGTTGGGCACTGGGCCCTCTCCATGAAGCAGAATGGTGGAGCACAGTGTTAATCTCTCCTCTCTGCTGAGTCCCAGCTGTGGCTGTGTGGAGGGGTGGGGATTAGGTAGGAGGGGTTGGGGGGGACGGGGGTGATAGGTGCATTAATAATGCAGTGCTGCCTGGAAACCAAACACGCTGCAGCGGAGTGCTGTGTAGAATTCTAAAGAGGTATTTGTTTGTACACGGATGCCACCCTCCTACCCTGCGCCTCCTCACAGCCTTCTCATCTCATCTCCAACCCCCCACTCTCCACTCCCCACCCCCCTGCCCCAAATACCCGCCTCAACAACCGTCCAGCATCAGAGTACAGATCTGTTT
>CM076652.1:11433791-11469109 GCA_038496675.1 Rachycentron canadum
GGGGTTGGGGGGGGGGGGGGTTTGGTGGGGTTGCAGCGTGGAAATCTGCTATCGCCGCAGCCATGGTTACAGCCACAGTTACACTTCATTCAAAAATTATGTTTGCTCCTTATTTAATGATTCCAAGTGTAGTACAAAGCGTAAGGGTTAGATTTCTGGAGGAGTTCATAGACACGGTTTACACAAAACCACACAAACAGTTCAAGGTCTCTTTTTTAGCTTTCTCTGCATACAGATGGAATGATCTAAAGCACTGTATGTCTACAAGCTCTGATTTGTTTTCCATTTCTTTGAAAGTACATACTTTTCTTTGTATAGAAAGTGAAGGTTTCATAAATATTTAGAGCACACTTGGAAAACCTTCAGAATTCATTCAGGTCTTATCTGCAGTCTGTAGTTTCTATCACATATTTTATAATGGCCTTCAGTCTGACACACATGGTCTTGTTTTTGTTTCTGTTTTTTTCCCATAAGCATTCATATTTTTTTTAGTCTTCCAACCCAATGACTGGTCCTATAGTCCTATAGAGTCAGACGTTTTTAATTGTTGCATTAATAACTACTTTAAATTAAACAGAGTTCTTTCCATAAGCAAAGTTAAAGTTTGTTCAGGTGACATTACCCAAGGATTAATCTGCACTTGAAAGTAACAAGCATACTGACTTCAACAGCAGAAATTAAATAATGATTGGATCGTTCATTGATCATTGTGCGTGTACTCTGTTTGTCCTCTCACAGGGAGGTCAGAGCTGAGAGTCCAGTACCTGGAACTGGCAGGGATTCTGCATTTTTGCTCACGGACACTTCACTAAGACGGATGCTTGCCAACAGAAGGGCTTGAACCCGTGTCCTGTGTTTGAATAATTGTCTTCCTATTCACAACACTATCCCCCTGTGCTAAATAAAAGCCCTCACCAGGTAGCTGATGATGGAGGAAAAAAAAGTTACAATAAAAAAATTGTTCATGGCATACTTTACGGCACTGATACATTTGTACTATAAATCAACCTCTAGTTTGTAGAATACAAACTATGAAATATCAATAAAAAATAATATAGAACAAATAAATCCAAGTGTTGCACTTCATAAACATTTTTCTTAAAAATAACACAATATTGAGTTCAGTATGCAGCCACAGATGCTGAATCCAGTGACTTTATATATAGGAAGCCAGAGGGAAATTGCTCATTGTTATCTTTAGTAATCCATAAGGTCTCTGAGCTTGAGCACAGCATGGTCTGAGGCTTGGTTGCTAATCGTAAATTCACAGAAATCTACTTAGAGAAAGGCAAATATCAACAAGTCCTGTACTGGCTTCTCTATTTCCTCATTAGGCTGATAGATTGAAGATAGCTAGCACTGAGAGAGGTGGAGGCAAGAACAGATTAGTCTCTCTTCACAAACAACCACATATCCTTGACTTTTAATTAAAAATGCCATCGCAATTAGACACGGTAGTTTAAAGCACTGCCGAAATAAAAAGAGTTCAGGCACTGCTATAAAGGCAATCCGGCGCAGTTCCAGGAGAATAAAGCTTTTCACTTTTCTCATTGTGAATGTTGGCTTTTTTTTTTCTTTTTCTTTTTTTTTTTTTAAACGGAAACTTAAATCGGCTTATAGGTTTTCCGCAGAAGCGCTGCAGTTGGAGCAAAAGAGGAGCCAGAGAGGAGGAAATGGAGCTCAAAGTCATCACGGTGGTTACAAAGGACGTCTAAGATTGAGGTCAGGGGAGGGAGGAAAACTATTCTGTCGGCACAATAAATGAGAACAATTAATCAACAGTTAATGTGAATCACGCCATTTATCCATCTAAACAATCTGCTTTCACCAAGTCACATCACTGACATTTGAAATGCTTTAGAGAAGGACAACAGGCTGTAGTTGCCAATATAGAGAGATCTGCTAAACATGAGTAACAGCAGTGTTGTGATGCATACTGGACTTTTTTTTTTTTTTTTAACATAATCACCTGTGCACATGTAGGTCCTGATCCTGGAAACAGCAGTGGCATATGTTGTGAAAAAAGAAACTAGGTCTACTAGTATGGCCTATTTAGGCTTATTTTCTGGTTGCCCTGCCTTAGTAGTAACAATTGAATGTCGATAGCCCAAAATGCAAAACATTTAATCAGAGGACATTTCAAAGTTGATGGCATTACTGTACATTTACTGAGAAAAAACACTATTCTCTGAAGAAGAAAAAAGAAGTCTCATTACACATGATTTGCTGACTATTATTCTTCTATATAATAATGTCCTGTTGTGGTTTTACCAGCTTTCCCTTTGAACCTTTTGTTCAAAGGAATGTACCCCCATCCTAATGGTTTCCCATATTCTGTTTTTTTTTTTTTTTTTGGCATTTACTTTTTTTCACTACTCCATTTTATTACATTTAGCTCTTCCCTGCATTACTGTAAGTTGATGTGTTCTACCTTCATGTGAACAAATGGGACCACATTCCCACTCACACTCAGGTTTTCCTGTTTTTTTGCAATAGAATAACAAATCAGTCTTGGTGATTTAGTATTCCCCTAGATAATTGGTTTTCTGGAGTGGTGACCATGTGGAGATGAAAAACATTCAGCAAAGCTCTTAACAGATGCTGTAATTACCTGAGCAGACTCGCACAAGTGCTTGAGCACACCACAGTAGAAGATGCACCCTCTGCGATCTACCACTTACAGGGAGGGAAGGGCAGAATCCACTTGTGCACTAGCTTTATCTTGACAAGCAATGTAATGCATCATCTAATGGTATTGTGGAGCCAAAGGAGGCACATGGAGAGTATACAATGAACCTTAACTACTATAAAATTAATATCTAAGCCAGCAACACAAAAATAAATCAATTGTAGTATTTAAAACATCCTATGCAGTACTTGTAGCTGTACTGGTCCTAATGGTTATACACTGAAATAGGCATTGTTGGATTGACTCTGGGAATCTGAACTAAAAAAGACTTTGCATTTATTGTTCAAAACAAAGTCTCAGAATTTGAGATTTAAGACCCCCTGAATCTCTAGAACCAGAAATGACTAAATGACTTGAATCCTGTGCATAACCTTCGCTACCTGCAACATTAAGTAGCACTGGCGTGGGTCAACAGGTGGGATGGGTGGATGTGAGTGGGTCATGTTGTTCATGTACTGTACTGTGATGTGAACAGTTTCCTCTATTGATAATTGATAAGTTGTCCAACTTCATAGACATTATGCACAGTGACATTACAGACAGAAATGATCCCTCTCATCCCCTTTTAATGTGTGTTCTTAATTCAATGAAGTTTTCTCTTTTTTCACAATAACAACGAAAACAGAATATTAATTTTCAATGAAATCCTAACAGTGGGCCAAAATGAAGCTCTAACTTGTGCACACTTTTGAACAATCACTGTCAATTAGGGTATGACGATGTGATGTACTAATCTCATTGCAAAATTGTGGCCACTGAATGATAGCGATCTATTATAATGGCAAAAATAAGTATACTATCAAGTACTAATATAAGACAGATAGGATTTGAACAGACTCCATCACTTGTTTTCAAATTGCTGAGGAATTTGTTCCCCTGCCTGTCACACGTTGATCTCCATGAGGGGCGTCATCATTTTGTACAGCAGTGTAGATGATTAAAGGCTAACTCGCTTCGAGAGTCTTGAAGAAAGGGAGGGAGAACATTACAGGTAGGTGTTAATGTTTAAAGCATGTGAAGTTAATGTGCTGCCGTGCTGCGAGAGCCTGTTCCCTCCCCCTCAGCAGATTCTGCACTCCTGAACTCCTGTGCTGAAACGCTTCTGGTCAGACCCACGTTCTTATGGCTACCTAGTGGCAGCACTGCTTCGTCTACTCTACCCACCAACCAAGCAAATCATAATGCGAGGTGACTTGAGGCAAATACACAGCAACAGATGTAACCACACGCAGCAACTCTAACTGGGGTGTTGTGAAATGTTTTAAAATAAGGGGGTTTGGTGATGGTGGCGATTTTATTTTAGCTGACAAAAATATAAAAATTATGATGATGTCATTTGTGTTGTGGTTTATACCAGACAAGCATGATTTCTTACATCTGGAGAAAGATTTGTAGGTTGGGACCAGAATGTTTAATTTATAGTATGTTGTGAAACATTTTAGCTTTGTCCAAAAAAAAAAAAAAAAAAAGAAATTGCAGCTCCTGCAATTTGGATGTTGCACATGACGTAATGGCCATATTGCAACTTCGATAATATTTGGACTGATTGTTCAGAGGCATAAACATTATTTCTTGTTTGTGTTTTTGTTTTTGACTTTGTCAGTTGATTGTGGTAACTAATGGATTCCCTGGTCACAAAAAGCTTATCTACACTGTAAGACATCAAAAGCTCTTTAATAGCCACAATAAAAAGCATCCTACATACTTTCACTATTTACTTTTACTGTTTTTCGCAATAATCAAAATGCAGTGCTTTGCTGTGCTACTATTGGAATGGGGTATTATTATAATATATAGTTTTAAATCTGTAAATCTGTTTCTCAATGGTCATAGTAGGTCAACTACTTATCTACCTTATATGTATAGTACTGTCTGTAATAAATATCTCTTTATGATAGCTACACTATCGTTTCCCTTTGTTTCTATTCACACAATCTCAAGCTCTAAAATGTATAATTGTTGTCTTTTACAATACCTCATACTAAAAATTCTGCAGTCACAGTATTTTTTGAAAGTCATCAAAATATGAAAACTTTATCAACGGCATATATTTGTTTCAAACTCACTTTGCTCAAAAGCCACATATCAAGTTGTATGTTGCTTATTTAAAAACATACAAACAGTCATAGAATCACATCTACTCTCGACTGTGGATGTTCTGTTGCTGCCAGCTCCCCAAGGCCTTCAGATGCTGTTTACTTGACTGCTTTTTTATTGCACACACCACTGTGAGTATACAGTACAGTGCACATACTGTACTAAAGCACAAACAAATATCAGCCAGACCTCTCCCTGTTCAGCTGTGAGAAAACTGTCACAAGTTGAGGTGCTGGTGTTGCACGTCCTTTAATCACAGGCACATCACGGTGACAGACCCTTGTGTAGTTTAATAAAGCCTCAGGAACAAACACATTCCCCTCTAAACTATCTTTCTCACATAGCATCTGTGAGCAGGGCTTAGGAGAACTGGTTATTACCATCTCATTGAAGAGGGACCCCTCAACAGCTTGTAAAGTTGCTTGGCATCATGGCCCTACTTCACTGTATGCTGACAGCCCAACCATCAAAACTAGACACTTTTCTTTGGAGGCTGTTTCAATTATTCACTCTTTCCTTAGAGTGTCAGTGCTGTCTCTCTGCTGACACCACCTCTGCCTATCTTTTTGTTTTTTCTTCTTTTCTTTTTTTTTTTTTACTTTCCTCGTCATTCTCAGTCTCAACCCTGAGATGGGCAGGTACCACACTCCAGGTAAAGCTCAGGGTAAGAGAAAGAGGGAAAATGAGGATGAAAGAGCGGTACATATCAGGGTCACAGAGAAAGGCCCTTAAACAATTCTTATCACAGCAGAGAGCCCAAATGAGATACCTAACCAAAGGGAATAATTATCTTTCAAATGGGGCTAATCTAAAGCTATCAAATAAAAACAAACTTCACTGTGAGTGTACGGAAATGCAATTATTCAAATGGGATGGAAATGCAAATGTGTGGTCTTATGTGGAGGAAACAACAAGCCAGGAGCTAGTGTCCTCTAAGAACCAGACTCCCTACTGGCTCATAATTTTCTGTAATGGATGTCAATGTCCTTGTGGACACATGCCATTTTTTAAGGCCAGCAAAATTGTGGGGAGTCAGCTGGCCCCTAATTAAAAATAAATGTGTCTAATTGTGTTTATAAATGCCTTCATGCAGCAAAAATATATTTTCATTAAAGGTGGAGTAAGCGATTCTAATCCAATACACTTTCTGTCAAATTCAGTGAATTTCTCCTCATGGTCCACTAGCTGTCTGTTATGTGTGTGTGTTGGGGAGAGAGAAAAAAAATAAATAAATCTGATGTTCCCGCACACCCCTTGCTTTGTAAATGAGTAATAAACAAGGTGGCTCAGACCGAGTACCACAACGTTCTTCCAGCCAATCAGCAACAGGGGGCATTCATGCTTGTGCACAGGACAAGGGAAGGAGAGGGGAGGGGAGATTGGGGAAAAGGGGGCAATGGGAGGGAGAGACAGCAAATGAGGCACATGCACAACAAGATAGTGGCAATTTTAGGATTACAAGGGGAAAGAGATGGAGCAGAGTTTAGACTGGGATCGATTGGGACCGGAGACAAAGGGACCAATGTTAAGGCAAGCGTATGGAAGAAATGTCTACCCGCTGCGGTCGTGACGGCGACGTATGCTCCACAACATAATTGCAGTGTCAAAAAGAAGAGATGGCCGAGAAATGGCCAAAGAGGAGAAGGTCACCACAAAAATTGAGAAATAAATTCTATGACCAGCAGCAGAGAGAGACCTCCGAGAGCTGAAAGGCGTGGACATGAAAGCAGATGGTTCTGCTTGGCTAGTGGGTAACATTAGCTTTGTTAAGGAGACAATAGGTTAGTATCAAATTAGAACGCTAAGGTTTGTGATAGCTAATCCCAACCGGTTGGAAAACAAGCAGGATCCGGGATTATGTTTATGTGTCCACTAAATAATTTGCCAGTGGAAGCTCTTCTTACTGTCTCGTTTGTTGGTGTCATCTTAGCTATTTTGCAGAACCTCCATATTAGCAGTAGAGTTGTGAGTATCACTGTGTGTAGCTGGTGTGCTGGCTATGAGAAACAACAACCACAGTTTGCCATTTCGTCGTTTGCTCTATACCATGGTGCTTGTCTGTACAATGTGCGGTTTTGTAGCCACAAAGACACAAGACCTAAAAACACACGTTTGCTTGCATTGTGGATTTGTTTGAATTGTCACACAACTCAAGACGCTATCTGAGGTAATGTTGCCTTCCACCTAAAGACCAGTAAACAAGACATGCTGATTGGTTCATATCAGCATGCTATTATATTCACAAAGACAATGGTAAAATGATAATAAGCAGGTATACAGTTAACCATGTTCACCATCGTAGTCGATTGTCGTCAGCATGCTAACATAACAAAAGCCAAAGGCTGGTGAGAATGTCATTAGCTGTTCAGGTAATTAAAGTATGGGACAAATTGAAGTTTTGACCTAAAAAGTTGAGAAATCACCAAAGTCAAACCAACCGTGTGACAGATTGAGGCTACTGGAGCCAAGCGTCTAACATTGCTAAAAATAAAATTGTCAGCACTCCCTGGTGGACAAACCACATAATGGCAACGCTGTTTCTCAATTGCCACAAACGTACAGTAACTTTGGCGTTTCTTTGCTGCAATTTCTGTAACTTATCTGTCCACACATGTGCTGAAACACATTTTTGATGAGCCAAAACTGACAAACACTATTAATTTCTTAGTTTATACATAATTTTCAATGTATTCTGATGCCTGTCTTGTAAGGGTCCAGATCATTTTTTCAAAAAGAACAGTAATATCCTTGAAGCACCGAAGCATTTCTTGTGGAATGTGCACATTATTTTTATCCTCTGTATTAGACACACACACAGACACACACGCGCAACCATCACTGCCGTCAACCCTTACATTGCTCCTGTCGCACTCTGTCTTTTCACTTTGCTTGTATTGTCCTTCATGCTGTCATATAAAAACACACACTGCAGGCTTATGTAAGAGCAAAGGGAGAAGTTTCAGAAGACTGTGGAAAGTATTCCAGTGCTCATTTTGCCAACAACCTCTAGCCAAAAGATAGATTTAAAAACATGGCACCAGAGTTGCCTGTGATTAGTTTTAAAATATTCGACAAATGGGAGAAATGAGAGGAAGAGCCCATGGATTAAGCTAACAACACAAAGCAGGTGGCTCAGTGGATATCGGGTTTTATGTATTATCAAAATACTGTGTATTCTCCAGAAAACCCAATGGCAGAATCAATTGTGTTATACATTAAAATTTTATGTGTGTATTAAAAAATAGGTTTTTGGTGTTTAAGTCCTGCAAGAACCAATTTATCAACATTAACCTTAAACCTAAAGGAGGCCCAAATCTCAACTAAGGGTATCTATAGTTGCTACAGAGTGTTATCTCTTTCATATACACTATGCACCTGGTGATGTGCTGCATCTGCACATTCTTTAATTTATTTCTGTTGGTTGCAAGGTTGCTCTAATGGAGTTACAAAGACCCTTGATTGGTTTCCAGTGCCACAGCAGGATAATACTTCCTCCCTCCCTTTAGATTACTGTGGACCAACAGCATCGACTGAACGACAGGAGGCAGAAGATGAGTTTGGGATGGGGAGCACAAACACTCAACATGCTCCGTCAGCATGGTACCACATTAACCTCACATCCCAACAACTCTCTGAGGCTTTTCTCCTCTTACTTTTGATCTCTCCCTCCTCTTTTTTGAACCACACTGTTCCTCTCGTTTGACATTCATCACAAGCATCATCATAAATACTCAATATACACATTTCCTTTAAAGATAAAGATTAAAAAAAAAAAAAAAACGAAAATGCAAAGAAGTTTCTTTAAATATAGTTTCTTGGCTCTCTTCAGTACATAAATAATTGATCATAGAAAGGCTCCAGGGGGTGTTGTGTTCGTGGATATGTTGATTTCACACCAATATCCTCACATATATAGCCCAATCTCTGTGTTTACACTGCATAAAATTAACACACACTGGACAGTATCTCCAGAGCTCAGTTGAAGACGAGAGCTGAGATACAGGAATTACAAATAGGGCCTTCAGTAAGTAAGATTTGAAAAATGTAAGGGGTAAAATGGCTTGAGGGACGAGGCGGAGAAGGTTCTCATATAGACAATAGAGGTTCCAGGATCCTTCTCTCTTTCTGAAATGTCACTACACAGCGGTACAAACGGGAACGTGACTCTGCCATGAGATCAAAACAATGTTAAACAACAGCAGACTGAACTGAACAAGTGAAAAAAATCCATACAACGTAAAACATAATCTGTAATATGCTGTAGTTTGTATGACAGTGTGCAGTTAACACAAATCTAGAGCAAAGTGTGCTGCTGGCAAAACAACACAATTCATCAGTAATGTGTACTACAGAGTGGAAAAGAAGTTTAATGCTTTTCATCTTAGCAATACTGACAACACCTGAAAGATTTTATTACACAATCCCATGAATAATTATGCCTAAGAGTTCTGTCTAAATACATTTCTTAAAGGAGTTGCAAAGTAATGTTTTCCGGATGTTTTCCCAAAATAAACTCAGGATTATTCTAGGCAAATAAATGATGATGGAAATTTATTTATCATACATTTCTTTGATCTCATAAACTACACAGCTGACAGCAGTGGGGGAGGGGGACCCAGATTAGGTTTGAAGCACCCCAATGTGAAAGAGAGCTGATAAATCCTCCCGAGTCATTTCAGATTGAGGACAGTGAAGCTAAGTTGTGCTGTGCTGCACAGTGCACACCACACATGACTATTTGGATGTTAGCATATGAAATAGTCCCCTCAGAGTCCCACCCAATTTTTTTTTTCTTTTCAGTTGCAAGTAAAGGATGCCTGGCTGCAATTTGTTTCTGTCAGGATGATTAATGGTTCTCAATTATATTACAGCTTATATGGATATGGGAAGGTGCATCTCTACAGCAGCCAATCGATAAATCTGTGATCCTCCAACCACCCACCCTCGTGGCGCCAAGAGATTTAGAGGCCCTATGCAGCCTTGAATCCCCATACAGTAACTCTTATGCAGATTAATAAAAACGTTCCTTAAATGTGTTCTAACTTGGTCCAATAATACCTCGGGCATTTATTCTCAGGGCTTGACAGCCTGATGGCCTTTTCTTGTGCAGAGTCAATACGTGCAGTATATCATGTATTTCACGTGCTAAGACAAAAGCAAACACTAGATTTAATGCTATATCTTTTTAAAAGCGGGAAACTTCATTTCTAAAAGCAAACTCTGACCAGGGAGCTGTGGATGTGCTCGTGCCTCCCACTGGCACACGAGCAAACAAAAAACAGCCCTTGAACACTGGAACAAGTGAGGAGTTCCTCTATCACATCACTATGTAAACGCCCTATTAGCCTCTGCCTGATGAAAATACCAACATGTTCCTCAGAAAACAGATACTAATTTGTAGTTTAATGTAGGTGTTTAACATATGAGCCACCACAAGAAATCAATCCACCAGTTAACAGTGATGCACACGCCGCTGCCCGCGGGTGGACTAGTTGCCGCCAAAAACCAGGACATGACAAGAAGCAAACCTCTGTAGGAGCAACTCCGCCATCGTCCACGTCCACGATGCTAACTTCTAATGCCAAGGCACACAAACACCGGCCGAGGCCATGGCACGACAGCGGACCAGCAAGTCAGCACCGGCACCGTGTTCATAACTTGGGGCCTACCTGTTGGGAGTGAAGTCGGGTTCCCTGGCACCTCCGGCGGACTTCTAATCTGCTGACACCGGCAGGAGAAAGACTCCCCCAGGCTGAAGTGCACCTTCGTCCGACAGGTGCAGAGCAAAAACCCAAATTATTCCTCCTCTTTAATTTATTTATTCTTTTGTTTTATTGGGTTTTATGTGTTATTATTTTTATTATTATTATTATTATTATTATGCGCTACTATTCCTCCCTAAGTCGATGACAACTGTCTCGGTATTATTTTTTTTCCCTTCTTTTTTTTTTTTTTTTTCTTCTTCTTCTTCTTCTTCTCCTCCTCCTTCTTCTTCTTCTGTTGCTGCTGCTTCTTCTTCTTCTTCTTCTTCTGCCATTTCTGCTTCTTTTTCTTCCTCTGCTACTTCTTTTTCTTCTTCTTTGGCGCATATTGGCGCTTGAAAAAGCAAAGCAGCAGGCGCTGATAGTTTCAATAGAGCAGAAACTTGGATAAAATCTTATATTATAAAAGTTGCAGCAGGTCAGGGTCACGTGTATGGAGTTGTCGGCCCTTGCAAGTAAATGTCATGGGCCTAATGTTAAATGACATGTTTTTGTTTTGTTTTGTTTTGTCCTAAATCCTAAAAATTAATATTAAGAGAAGAGAGAATTAAGTAAAAAAATCTTTTTTTTATTATTTTTATTATTTTATTATTTTTAAATATTATTTTAATATTAATGCATGCAAAATTCTGGGGCTGATCAAGTTTTCATTTGATTTGAAAATGTGCCAAAGTTTATGAAATTGTAACTTCAAATTTCCAGATGAATGCACATGCATGCGACTAATAGACTCTCTAAGGTTGCAGCAATACTATTATAACTATTATAACAAAAGTGATAACTTCATCTTTTTAATCAAATAACACCCTTATTTTAAACATGTAACCATTTTCTTAAAATCAAAGTAATACAATCTGATTAATTAAAAAATCTTTTCCTTTTTCTTTTTTTTTTAAAACCCCCAACAGCCTGAATATTTCTCTTGAATGTCTTGGAGTTAAACCATGCTTTCTGCTTTATATATGGCAACCTCAAGAGGTTTAAATGACTTGGTGAGAAGAATTCAGTGTGAAATGGGATGTGATGCTGCACAGAGGTGTTCCATTCCCACAGGCTGTGTAGTAAAGCACGACTGGACTGCAGTGACTCCTGCCCGCCTCCCCACCACCTCCACTCCCTCGATCTTTCTTTTTCTCCATCTCTCACTTCCATTCTTGGTGCCCACCTGGACACAACCTCCATTTTCTCTTAATAACATCCGTTTTCCTTTGGCTATCTTCTATGTGAATAAAACTCCGAACCATGCTGAGAATTTGCTGTTCTTAATTATTGCGTAGTAATAAATGATGTCTGAGCTTTGACTCTCCAGAGTAGCTTGTGCTGATCTCTGCCATAGTGCCTTACCAGAGGCATTACCCACATCAGTTTCATCAAGCACCACGGTTTCACTTCACTTACACCTTCATATATATAAGAGCCTAATAGAGACTGATTCATTGATATTCCAGCCAAACTGCCAAGGAATTTGGCAGAGCAGGCAGCAGCAGAGGAAAGAGACAGACAAAACAAAATGATAGAGAATAAGAGTGGGGAGCATCTGAGAAAGTTACACCAGATTTGCAGTAACACACTGAGATGCCAGGGATGATAAAACCATCTCTCTCTCAGACAGGCCACTGTGATAGACTTGCTTCAGTTCTCTTGCATGCAACCCCCTCCCAACCCCTTGACTCAGACACACACATCTCCCTTTATGCTCACACTGGTCTCTTGCTTTCTTCTTCTCTTATTCACTGAACATGATGAACAGGACCAAGGGAGAGATGAGCAGCCGGCGTGTCTCACTGTGGCAAGGGAACACATTTGACAAAATCAAATCAGGTCGGTCAAAGGTGAAGCCTGTCATCGTCCCAGTGGAGCGGCGAATGGTATCAGCACTGCACAGATGACCAGAATGCAGTGACTGTGTAGCAGACACCATATCGCCCCTCTTAGAAACTGAAAAACTCATGTTCTTTACGTACATTTCAAAAGATCACTAATGAATCAATTCAGACCTGATTAGATCTTCTGAATTACTCTAACTGTTTAAATTCTATTAGGGATCTAATTATAATGTTCAATGTCTATTAACACAGCTTCCAGTGAATGTTCGCCATTTTTATCAGACACGAAAGAGGAGATAAAAGACATGATTGCATGGCTCCTCATCTGCATTGTGCGAGGAGAAGATGACATCATACAGGCCTTCGATTTGATCCACTTGCTTGTAGTTGGAAGTCAGCTGTCAGTGTATTTCAGCAGCCAATGCTTTGATATGCAACACCTCATAGAGTCAAAGCACCAATTGAAGCCATTATACAGTGTTCAGCTCACTAATAGATTTATTATAGAGCTAGAGTCAGTTTATTACTGAGGGTTCAAGGAAAAAAGTGGAGAGGGTGATCTTTGCATCTGCATGCTGCGCCAGCCTTAAAGAATGACCATAAATTACTATCGTAGGCTGAGAATGTGAAAGAGATATCAAGCGAGAGTCCTCTGTTCTCAAACCATCGCAATTGTGGCAGTGGCATCCTTTCTCCTTCTATATGCATAGTCATAGTCATAGAATCAGGCTCACATCTCCCTTATTAGAGCCCATCACCATGCCTCATTCTTAATCATCAGAAGCAGAGTATGGTTATTACCCCAGTAAATTACCTCTTTAGCATTTGATTTTTCACTTTTTCCTTCTTTTCTCTGTATTTTGCTTTCTGGAAGCAGGAATCATTAGTGGCAATGTATGCATGTATCCCTCAGTACATTCGCCTACCACTTTCACTTCAAACCAGTAGAACAAAGTACAGTAGGCTATATGCTAATAAGGGCAAAAATCACTTTGGAAACGCCACTGGTTTTGGTTTCAAAAAGGAATCAGATCTGGGTTGTTATGTGGAATTGTGCAGCAAACTGAGAAACAGTCCTTTCTTACAGTTTCCACACTGGTGACCGTTTGCCTGCTGGACATCCCGAGAGTCAGTTCATCACGGACATGGAAACCAATGCAGTTTCTCTTAAGCTGCTGGAGTTGTGCCCGGGCCCGGTTCGCTCAGACAGAAGCACAATTTGCTGAGATTTCCACAGATGACACAAAATAGTGCTACGTGGTATCGGCCCTTAGGAATTCACCAGTGGCCAGAGTGCTGAGCTTCCTCACAAAGCTTCTGCAACAGGATAAAATAGGACACTGAACGCTCACATGTTCAGTGTCCCATTTTATTTGAACTCATTTGAACTCTTGGATATGGATGGGTTTTTTGTAGATGAAATTTGTCGTGAACAGAATAATGACAGTAAAATCGGCACAATAGTAAAACTGTTTTGTCTTGATGATCTTGTTTTCATGATCACTGGAAGCCCAAATTTGTAATTGAAAAATCAAATTAATTATTCATCGCCCAAACTTAGTAGGCCATGTGTATCGTGTAAATCTGCATTATTCTACAAAACAATAGATACTGATTACCCCTTTGAGAAATTTTCATTTGTTTTTTGGATCTTTGGGAGCTCTACAGCTCTTCATCTTCCCTCCAGTCCACTCTGGTCCCAATGAAGTATCCTTGAAAGATGACATAGAGTGAAAATAGTAAAGCTCCAGGCTGTATATTTGCATTTACAGAAAATACTGAATGATAAAGTACTCTGACAGTCCAGTGCACTTACGCAGCACATGCCGTAAAACATCTGTTGAAAGCTGGTCATAATTCATTCCCCAAACACTCATGCACGTACGTTAATAAAACTCAAACTCTCCATTTATCTGTGCATAGGTGTGTGTTTCAGTTTGTCTTTCTCTGTCTCTCTCACAAACACCCACACTAGCTCCCCAACACAAATCTCACAAACCAACAATATATGACATTTGCAAAGAGAGCAGTCCAATCAGAAATATTCTAAGATATTAAACTTGAGATTTAGATAAAAAGGCATTGTCTTTTCCTATGACATTCATTTCACCCCAGGGGTTGAAAATGTAATCACTTTGTGTGACAGGTGTAAAATTAAGGGTGAAGGTAAGAGAGTTCAAGATCTCAAAGGTTATAGAAATGAGTGGTAAGATATCATGGTGTACATCAAATTGTTGCTGTGAAGACAATTGGTCCAGTCAACTAGAAATAACCTCAACTGTTTATCAAATCAAGGCAAAATGCCCCAAAAAAAATTTTTTTAAATGGTGGCCATTAATATTAGTGTCCCTGGCAGACCATTTACTCATAATAATTTAATAATAACTTTTTCAACAAGTCAAAAACATTAATAAGTCAGTCAAGAGGCAGTTTTCAACCAACTTTTGTTTATGTCTTTGCCATGAATCTCAGGTAATAAATCTGCCACTCTGCCAAGGAGGTAATGTTTCCACTTGTGCTTGTTTATTTGCCAGCAGGGTTACACAAAAAGTACTGAACCTTTTTGATCAGAACTTGGTGGAGCGATGTGGCGTGGGCCAGGGAAGGACATAGTAAATCTCAGGGTAGGTAGATCTCAATCACTTACTATGAATTAGATTTTTTTTTTTCCCCTCTAGTGTATGTTGGTTGACACTACATTCTCTAAGCGTCCTTCCAGTTGTAAACTGCAAACATGCAGCACTCAGCTGGAGAGCTTGACATGCATAGCTGCAGTAATGAGGGAGTGGCAGGGTGTAGTAAAAGTGAAGGGTCAATCAATCATATGAATATAAAATGTATCCATCTATTTTAATATTTCAATACATTTCAATATTAAGCAATATGGACACAATCATCTGCATGTTTGTAGCCTTTTGAAACTGCACAGTATTTGCATATAGACATGAAACCAACAAACACGAGAAAATCTAAACACTTTCCCGGATAATTAGCTTTCCTTTATATTTTGCAAGTGAAATTCCAATTCGAATCACAAAATTCGTGTTTTCCACATCTGTCACATCTCTATTGTAAACAGCAAAGCTTACATTGCTGTTCACAGCACACATTTCGATGCAGAGCATTGCCTTGATATCTGCTCCCTCTTCCCTGTCTCCTAAAATTACTGCTCATTTACAGTTCTGAGCATTTGTCATCTATTGCCTTTCACATCCACCTCACTGGACATGCAAGGCCAAACAGTACTAACCCAATAGCCAGTGGTGTATGTGCACAATTTCCATCTCTCCCACATTCTGTACATCACCCCCAACCCTTTTGAAATGGTGGCTATGAATCTTCATTGCATCCGGTGGTGTGGAAAGCAGCCCTCTCCTAAATGACTATTGATGATGATGCCACACTGTAAGGAATGTGAACACAGTATGGAAATGGTACGGCAAGCCAGGAGGAACAGACAGAGGAGGGGCTGGGTGGAGTACTGTGAAAAGAATGGGCTGGGAGGAAATGCAATCATCCTGCAGCCTAAATGTAAATTTCCTCCAAGGGGCTATAGTGCGTTACTTATCAACAAATAAATAAATAGATCCTCAGCATACGTTTGAAATTATAGACTTCCAGTTCATTTAACAGACCAATAATAGGTAAGGAACTAAGAACTGGTGACTTTGTCTAAAAATGAAAGGTAATATCTCCAGTAGCCAACGTTAGTGTTTTGTGGGATACAACAGCAGAAAAATAAAGGGCAAATGATGCTTATATAGTTTATATATAGTTTATTCAGAAGTATGAAATTTTGGAGAAATAAAGATAAGGAGAATACAGTGCACACATGGCTGATTTTGTAAGAAATGTGAGATGGACCACAAATATTGCTCTTTTATCTGGAATTATTGAGTTCTGACCTTCCTGTGTGCTTGAAAACAGAGCTGTTGTGTGGAGAGAGCTGCATTTCTTATCAAAGACACTGAAAAAGTGGTATGTTCTGAAGATTGTGCTTTTCTTTTTTTTTCTTTTTTTTTTTTTTTTCATACTCACACTGCTGCAAGAAACAACTTCTGCGGGAAGCTTCTGGGTCTTATGTGCACTGGTGATATCCACTCCCCCAAGGAGCGCACAACTTGTCCTTGGTTGTAAGGAACTATGAAAAGTTACCCAGACGGCACAAGAATCATCAGTTTACAAGCCTTGAGTAAGACAGGGGGTGCTGCCTTATAATACACCCGTCATCTGCAGCCTCAGCTGAGTTCCCTGATGATAGTATATTATAGTATTGTTTAGTCTGTAGGGTTTATGCATAGTGAGTTTTTGTTTTGTTGTTGTTTTTTGTTGTTTTTGTCTATACACCTATCATCATTTGCGTACATGCCGCTACTGGTGATTCCCTTATTCCTTCATTTGCCTATATGTGTAACTTTTATTTAATCTTTTATTGCAAATCACTTTGTGAATTCTTTACAAATTTTGATGTAAGTGAAAATGAAATCACTGTTGATTAAGTTCCAAAGTATGATGACAGTGACTGTGAAATGGTCTAACTGATGTCAGTAGTTTTCACATGGTACATGTGTAATTGATGAATGAATCAGTGACACGATGGGTACTATTAATAACCACAGCTGTGTGTAATGGCTGTGTATAAAGAGCCGTGCTCTGGTGCTGTTGGAGGGCCTCATCAACATGACAATGTGGTTATTCTTTGCTGTTTTGTTTTGTTTCGTTTGTTTTGTTTGGCGGAGCAGAAAGGGGTCTTCATCGACATACTTGACTAGAGGGCTTGTCTACATCCATTTATGGATACGAGTGAAAGTGGAAATCAGGCTTTTGTGCATGTACACAATAATACAATGACTGACATTCATAGAACAGGTCCATGCAAAATGAACAGTGATATGTCTATTGCACATGCTCTTTGTTTATTTGTTTATTAGAATTTTCTTTTTTTTAACTTGTATTTTCACATTACCTCCTGTCCTATTTTCACCATTCATTTCTACCTGAATGGCTGTGTTTTGGCTTAGCTACTATCTTATCTGAATACAGATCATATATATTTTTTTTTTTTTTTAATTAACAGGGCTATAACCAATAACAATCTGTCAAATGTGAAAATAATATGACAATGCAAAAGGGGCCATGCGTAATTATCACCTGAATCTACATCTTTACTGGTGTTTGTAGTAGCTTTTCACTAATTATTTAGCAGACAAGTCCGTAAATCAACTGTCAGCCCACTCTCGTCACTCTCATAGTAGGCAGTTGTCTTCAGTAAAGATGCTCTAAATATCCAGACAGACAGACACAGTTCCCAAATTGCTGGTGAACATCATGGAGGACTTAGGTGACTGAAAACAAGACTCCAAATTAAAGTTGATGTGTGAACAGCATCATTAAGATATGTTAGTGCTGTGCTTACAGCTTGTTTCCACTGTTGCCAAAAAAAATCTAATTATTGCAGGTTAAATTTATGTGACTAATTGAAATATTATATGATAAATGCTATTTTGTAGCAGGTGTGGCAGATGATTTAGCTCATTTCTACCAACTTAACAGGATCACTCACTTTTTGTGTGAATCCAGATGTAGATATTTTAATTTACAGACACAAATAGAGATAGCAGCTGTGCATTAAACTCCTGTGTCTTGTAATGTACATATTATTATACATAATTCTTTATGTAAAATTGTGAAAATTGCCCAATGCATAGCATTACCTGGAGGCTGGCAGTCATGTGAAAAGACTCAAAAGGAAAAAATTGGCTTACAGACCGGTCCTTTCATTCTACAGCTCCCAATGCAAACAAGATCATCTGCCCCAGCCTCCATAGCAGTGAGCCCAATCGTTACCAGAGACATACACTATCACAATTCTCCCACCAAGGCCACAAAGTCAACCACCACAGAGCGTTATGGACTCTGACAGGGAATACAAGACCCTAATCAAGACCCTAATACACTACCAAATGCACAAATATACTCGTGCAACATGAAACCCAGCAGCAAGCATATTTGCTTTATCATTCTCCCGCTCCACAGTTTTCCCTTGGACTCGTGATGTAGAATAGCACCAAAAGGAAGGCAGTCATGTCACAGAAGATTTTCTGGAGGCCTTGACAGAACGGATGGGTCTCCATTACTGTAATGAGGCTACAGGAATGGCCGCCACGCTTCCCTCATTTACGCCATCTCAGTCTGCGCCTCCTCCAGGGGATACACTCTTTCCTCTGTAATAGCCTACTCAGTCTTCTTTTACTCCCTCTCTCTTTTGCTCTTTGCTCTGATTCCCTTTTTACTAGCCCAGAAATTTACAAGGGGTGTGTACATTTGTGTGTGTGCACAAGGGAGAAATGTATCACATGGGAGGCTTCAGGTTAATGAAGAATGCAGGTATGTGTCCAGGTACTGAACTTTAACAGCATAAACCGGGAGTTCGTAAAAAATGGTACAATGTATCACTGCTTCAATTGTGAAGAAGGGTGTTTAATTTCGAAGTAATTATGATAGGATTTGAGGATTTTAATCTTAATTACCCTGGTCGGCCATGTTCAAGAAGCTAAAAGGAAGACTGGGGGGGAAAAAAGAACTCAGACTCTGTATGAAACTTTGCTGTTTACCTACAACTAACAAGGCCTTTGCCGCAGCTCACCGCAGGAAGAAATTGCCCATTGAATCGGTTTCTTTCTTAGGTGTTTTTTAGAGGACAAACACCATTTAAAAAGAGCAGATTATTTGAACTGTGAAACTTTGAAATGTGTACTCATCTGGTTTAGTTTCTTTGAGCATACCAAGACCACCCGAAAATACAATTCTCTGTCCCTTTTAATGTCACTATAACAGTGAGATTTGGAGGAGAAGAAAACAGTGTGTACCAGCTGGAGGAAACACTACTCAAGAACAAGGGTTTATACTAGGGTTCATTCATGCAGATCTTGAAGCCTGGCGTTGCAACAATGAACCAAACGGGAAGTTAATCAACCTATGATGAGCCTCTTACTGCTTCATGTGGTGTTGAAAAGGATTCCTTAAGGGTTAAATCCCTTATTTCAGCCCAGTGTGCTGCATAATAACCAGCCCATTTATCAGTCAGCCTTCGCAACTAACAGAGGAAGAGCTTGTTTCAGTTGTGCAGTTTTATTTGTGTTCCACAGGATTGTGATCTCTTAAAAGGTCAAGATTACTGCAGTGAATCATTGTCTCCTCACAGTAGTGACTGGGCACTGGTGAGCGGCTGCTCCAAGGATGTGTAATTTAATTTGATCCCTAGATCTTTGATCTAACTCTGGAACTTTTACAAGGTTTGATTTTTGGTTGTGGTCCATTAAATTGTTTGTGGACTTCTGCTTATAGATGTTACATTGTTCATTATCCTTTCTAAAGGTTTCCAGGGCCAAACAACACTTCTCCTGAAAAGAGGTTGTCTGTGTGACAGCTATGTAACAATAGAACGTCAGATTTGGATGAATTGTAAAACCTTGATCACATTCATTGACAAGGTCTTTTGCCAGTATCACCTCAGGCTTTGATCCAGGAAAAAAAAACTGTCTGAAAAGAAGATGTCTCGAGAAAGCGCAACCTTGTGTGCAGGCATCCTCCTTTAAGCTGTTAAGGTCTACAAAGCTACTGATACCATCATGATCTTGTTGAGTTTCTTTGTCATTTGAATTTGTTTTCAAAAATTTTGAAAGCTAGTTCATTGCTTTCTGCAGTGTGGCAGATTACAGGATGGTTGGGCAGGTGGTGTCTTAGTTAAGGTATTCAATAGGCATAAATCAGGGTAATAGATAAACATGCATAAACATCATTGAAATATTCAAGTTCCAATTGTGCTTTTTCTTGTTTTTATGAAAAGCACATAGAGGAATAGAGGACATACACATTCAGTCTAAATCCAACATAAACCTCGAGGCTCATGCTTTTTATGAAAGGCTGTAGTTTGTATCAGGTAATCCAGTCCATGTGATAGTTTTCAAATATGATTTAGAGGCATCCTGCCATGTCAGAAATTGATTTGTCACAAACAGTCTGCCTTTCTCAAAAGAGAACTGTTGAAGTGATGCCCATGATGAGCAGAAATTTCAGGCCTACGGATACCCTGCCGAAAAGGGGCACAGAACTATAGCTAAAGTCAAACATTAATTAACAGACAAATGAAGGAAATTGGGCCGGACAGTTCTTGCCCTTGAAGTGCTGCAGCGGTCACTGGAGGAAGAGAAATTGTAATGAGAAATTCAAAAGTAACGGCTGAAGATTTGTTGGAGTCTCATGTGATGCAATGTTTATTTTTCCTGAGTTCAAGTACAAGTGCTTTTACAAACCCTGAAATGTTACATTGATTGCGGTGATGATGTTTAATATTATAAATCATTAAAGCAAATGAATAATATCCATAAGAATAAACTTGTGACTGAAAAAAAAAAGATTTCTTTGGGGCTAATGAGAGGTGCGGGGAATTGTGGATGACCTGATGAGAGGCTGGAGATCAATGAAACAGGAAGACACTATTTATTATAACTAATTCAAAATCTGTGGACAAAGAAATGGATCAGAATTTCTGCTCTAGACATTTTAGAAAACATCCTCTTTAACTATGGGTTCAACAAAATGGTCTGTGCCCCTCAGACCCACAAACTAGGTCTATATAAGTAATTTAGCAATCATAAGCAAAGGTCTGGCAAAGCAAGCATTTATCCAAGCAAGCTATTGGAAATCAAATTTCAATGCCAATTGGGGCAACAGCATGTGGAGGTCTTTTTTTTTTTTCTTTTTCTTTTTGTCTGCATTACCCTCGTTAAACTCTCCCTTTTCAAGATGTTGTCACGGTGACTGATATTGTGTTATTTGCCTACTTTTTTTTTCTACCCTTATTTTTATTTTATTGTATTTTTTGTTTGTTTTTTTCCCTGTGCTGTACAAAATCACTTTGTTTCACCAACTTAAGGTAAAGATGTGTCATGTGATTTTAGATCTCTTAGAAAATACCATTTTGAAGAATACTGGTCGAACACTCTCCATTATTACAGAATTTAATAAAAGGGAGTATAGATGCATGACATTTCACTCCGAGAGTCCACCAATCCCAACAGTCAGGGTTTAAATGCTATTGATCCAATTGTATAGCACACAGAGGTGGAGAGTTGCCCAGCTAGAGTAACTAAAGTCCAACAGATATATGCCTCTCTCTATCCTTCCCAGCCTTTTCATTGTTTGCATACACTATAACAGGCAAATGAATACAGGCATTTCACAAAGCGATTGGCAAACACAGGTTCTATGTTTGCTCATTCCTCCTAAAAAAAGAACAGCTTTAGTTCTGTGTATTCGTTTTCAAAAGCGCATCCACAGCATTGCGATTCTATAAAATATGTATTTAATCTCAATCATAATGTAAATTAATGGCACATGGTAATTTCACCCCAGGGTGCAGGGTCTCTCGAGTAAGATCAACTAATTAACTCATTGCCAGAAGAAGTCCTTTTATCAAATTCCTCACTCTAATTGGAAGACAGGATGTTAATTTTCAGTGTCTGCATAACGAGCCCAGCACATGCAGTTTTAGTCGTGATTGCAATGTGGTGTCTTTGCCAAACAATGAGTAAACATACTGAAGGATAATTAAGGAAAAGCTGGATTCTTAGTTTAAAACATGTGTGTCCATACTCTGACAAGAATGCACTTATTGGTGAGATCTAATTAATATTCACTCCATTATTTACACAAAAAAGTAAAAAAGTATAACTATAAAAGTATATTGAATATAAAGGACTGTCTATGGAAACAATATGCAAGCAGTTGGACATTGCTGAAAGTCTGCAGATTTAATAGCAAGGTAAAGGGTAATGGTTGTCAGTTGATAACTCACACTGCAGAGTTGAATTATATACACCTGCTCTCAGCGCTGAGCTGACCTAGTGGACTCTACACTCACCCTGCCTACACGCTGGATTTCAAAGCGCCTACAACACAGCACCTGAGTGGATCATTTGCATACTCAACACCTGTCTCAACAATGAGCCGGTGACCATCTGAGAGACCATCTGACTCAAAACAGCCACCTCAGCAGTTCAGAAACTGCTTTATTTTAATGGTCACAGATTAATGGGACAGCTGACCCTTTCGTTGAGAACGGGCCGCTCAGCACTTCGGCGTAGTCATTGTATGTGCACACCAAAGACTTAAAAAATAAGATAAGTGGTGGGTTGGAGGTTGTGTGAGACGAACCAATTATAATAATTTTGAAAAGTTATAGATACAAAAGAGGTTCAGTTCTTTTTCATTATTTTGTAATGACTGTGATTTGTTTGAGTTAATGAAGTTATGTAATGAAATTAATATATCAGAAACTGATATGTTATGAGGATATTTGCTTGATGTTAAACACGAAACACACACTGAGAGATCATATTTTATGTTTTACTAGATTAGTGATCTACACGTTTGGCTTTGTGGTTTTATGACAACAAAACAATTTAGTAGAAAGAGAGTGAGGTTCATAATCCATGAGTCCAGTGTCTGACGTGGACAAACTGAACATAGTCCACAAATCATATCCGACTTTCAGATTGTCGAATGTGCCTTTATTTTGGAAATCACATTTAAAAGTTGGAGAGACGGAGGTGTGTCAAAGCCAAAAGAAAAGCCTCATCTTTAAGCTGTGTCTCCCACAGCAATGCAGTACAGTGATATGAATTTTCCAATTAGGAATATGCTTGAATCGCCCAATACTGACAAATAAAACTGGCAACAAATGCTTACACTTTCATTCCAGCTATGACTCCAATTTCCCATCAGATGATATTCTGTGTGTTATTATTTGCTAGCACAATTTTTTAATGTGAAACGCTACCTCTGGAGAGGAAGAACTTAAGATGCAGACTTTACTGCAGGATGTTTAGCCACTTTTTAGTCTAACTAGGCTTTGTGAATTCACCATGAGCCATTCAGCATCAATTAGCATCAACACGGCACTAATTATCTTTCACTCGTCCATGTTCTTGCTGATGTGAATGACAAGGCTCTTGTTCTCTATTAGCTGTTATTTGGTGTTCTGTTTCCTGCTCGACACACACCTGTTCATTTACGATGGCGCCAGTTGACTGAGTGGAAACCTGTGGTCTCTACGGCTCCTCACTTGTTTCAGTTTAAGATTGCAACTAAAGTCTTCACTGTCTCGCCTCCAGTGAACACACATCATCTGAAATGAACTTGACGCCATCGTATACGATGACCTTGGTGACGACAGTTATCATTTTCAAATGATTATTTTTGTTGCATGATGTTTTATTTTTTAAAATCTCTTTGACCATCACTGGCTGAACTAATGCTTTTCCTGTGAATCCCCAGACTTTTCCCGCATTTTCTTTCTGATACTGTCCACGTGAGATTATTTTTGTTCTCTGCGAGGGTCAGAAGTTGTCTTTCCCTCTCAATTTCAATTTCTTACATGATGGTATGTATGTAGTGGATCCCTTTGATTAAGGGACAACACAGAGAGACATACAGTGCTCACACAAAAGTGGTCAGGCTTTGAGGTCTACTTTGACAAGAAGTCACCATCAGCACAGAAGCTTGTGGGTTTCCTGTGATCATATCATTAATTCAGACATTACTCCACCATGATCCATGATGTATTGACATGTATCTTCCAACATTAACAAACGTTAGATATTAATCCTTAAAAGAGATACAGGCCACAGTTCAAAGCAAAAGCATATAAGTCAAATGACAAGTTGCCAGCAAAGCCTATTTCATCTTGAACAGCGTGCAGTTTCACACTGTTTCATCTCCCAATCAACTTAACACATGCCTTGAGATGAATGGAATCCATTATCTTTCCTCTACTTTGAAGGTCAGCCAACTAACTTTTAAAGTTATTGTCCAAAAAAGGACACAGCAGTGGTGGGGAAATATTTCCACTTTCAAGAGCTACCTCACTGGATGTCTGAAATTTCTCATTTGGAGTTGACAGGGTGCTGCAGGGAGCAGAGCAGCATCACTCAGGGACAACTCTCTGGCTGTGGCTCCTATCTCTCATTTTCTCTCTCTTCTCTGCAAATAAAAAAAATAAATAAATAAATAAAAAAAGAGAGAAATCGACCCCATACCTACTCATACAACCCACAGACAGCCAGGCTGCGCAGCGGTGTGGGCTCCCCACTCGCAACAACACAGCATGCTGGCAGGCTCACAACAGAGAGTTACTATAGCTGTGCCTCACAACAGTATCATGGTGCCAGGTGATGTATATTTGCTGCTATAAAGCTGTGACTGCAAGGTATGATGATGGTGATTGTATATGTATCATCAGAGAAACCTTCCTTAGACCCAATAAAAATGGTTTTACTTAAGAAGCGAACACATAAACAGGATGAGAGACGCAGCATAATAAGTTTGCAGGATTCTGTTTCATACTTTTGGTCTGGTAATGGTTTGACAAAAAGGTTTGGTAAATTTTTGCTACAACCCTAATGACATTTCTACAGGCTATGGCCCATGACAATACCCTAAAGTCCTCAGACATTCATGAAGTAATTAATAGTTGACTTAGAGGGATTATACTACATGAACGCGCCTTTGTTTTGTTGACCTTGGAGAGGTTGATTAATCTCTCTAATTGAGTGGTTGTAAACACTATTGTTCCCACTCTGTTCCAATGTCAATTTGCTCATGTTTGTTGACAACTTCTCACATAGTACCTTCAAGTGTTCACGTCACGAGTGAGGGTTTTATGACAAAAAGCTATTTGGCATCACTAGCTATAGCTTCCAGTGAAATGCTTCAGATCTGAAAACTTATAATTAATGTATTCAAACCAAAGGAAGAAAAATAGCTTTGCTTGGAAGTCACATGTAATATTAAAATCATGTTTTCAGTGTTCTCTTGTCTGTAGCACTCTGCATAGCAGCAGGAAAAATGATACTAAATATTCATACTTTAATAGTATTTCTGCATTTTACAATGCGATGATGGATTTCCCTGTCTATGCCCTCCTTGAAAATCCAGTTTCATACATATTTAATAAGGTCCTCTAAACAATTTTTACATTTTGTCATCGTCAATGATGCATGCCATCAAACTCATAGGAAAAATGTTTCATCCCACCCCCATTGTCCCTACCACCACCACCACCACACCCAGTTTGTTAGACTGCCAAATTTCACAGGTCTGTATTTATTATTAGCTCAAAGGGATAACTACAGTCTCCAAGCACCTATAATGGTGCATGTTGCATGAATTTGAATGATAGGATTGCACATCTCAAAAAACATGTCTAGAGAGTGTAGATCCGCCTGAGCTAAGTGGGATACATTAATCACGACATCCCTGAGGCTGTTTCAATGCATGCTAAAGCAAATGTTCCTGTTCATTGACAGCAGTATAAAATTAATGTAGATAAGGCACACATTCTAGAAATAAATCAATAGGCACATAAATACTTAGCTTGCACAATAACTTGCGGCACATTAATGATATTTAGACAAGATAAACCTGGCATAGGTTTTACACCGGATGTCCTTCCTGACACAACCTGGGTTTGGGGGAGCCAGGGATTGAACCATCAGAGCTGAGCCCCTCCTCAAATTCATCTGTAGTGTACAATATTTTTGCAGACAGAAGCTTGAGTGGCGTACAGTGTAAGATGACAGCAAGGAGAAATATGCAACCTTTTATTTGTGGATGGTTATGAATGTGTGCATTCATATGTATGATGGCCCGAGACATTGTCCTGGACCCAAATTAACCTGTGCCGCAGCCTATCACTGAACAGCTTGTGACAGTCCATTACATCCTGACAGAGACACTATAACTCCACTGGAAGGGAACGAACTGAGAGAAAACATGGAAATTGACACTTAAGATACAATGGCAGTGAGCATTCACACCATCACCTCTCCCTCTCCTTTATGCACACATTTTTTAAATTTTTTTTTATTCTCAAGCACTCAGGTGTCCTTTTCCAGAAAACTCACAGTTAATTACTTTAATAGGATTTCACTTCCCCTTTTCTTCTAAATTTATCTCACTACACTGGTCACAGGAAAAGATAACCTCTGACAAATAAACACTTTCAAATTGTACAAGCACATGAGATAATATTAAATAGTGAATAGTAGCCATATCATTCAGTCTCCCTTTCCAATTGCAGCCACAGGCTGTTAAAGAATCTATAAAAGCAAAAAATCATTAATTTGGATAAGAGGATGAAGCAACTCTTTACAGTGGAATTTACGAATCTTAGGTTTTGAATCTAAAGTTAAATTAATAGAAGACACAAGACCACACCTGCAAACTTGCACTTTTGTGACGGCCTGTCTTGTTTCAGACAGAATCCCTGAACCACAGCTTCTTCTTGGGAGACTTGGTGTCACTGTGCATCAGCAGTATTGGACTACCTCAGTAACAGGTCAATATCTGTTTAGTCTTGATTTTCTTTTTGTTTCTTAGACACATCAGCATGTGACGAAAGGAAGAAAGAAGAGAAAACAGCAACAAAGACAAAAAAAGAAAGTATATAGTTAGTTCTGAGGAAGTAATTTGATTGGACGAGGGACAATCCTTGAGCGCTGATATAGAGTTCAAGTAGAGTATAGAGTGGGATCACTTCACAGCCAGTATGGCAAGGACGAATTATTATCCAAGTGACCAAAAACTCAACGTGCAGATGGGTGGGGAAGTCCTGTATTTGTCTGAGACAAATAGATATATACTAATAGACATTAGTGATCTGTTGTCGCTAAGCGCTCCAGTAACAAAGTAGCCATGTTTCATTTGAAAGGATGAACATGGTCTGACTGATGAGATAGCTTGGCTGAAACAATAACACGAATAACATTAAAGTTTGTCAGGAATGAAACCGCACGGATTCAAAGTCTGTCCATCGTCCACAGTAATTAACTGAGATAGCGCGCCAACTTTTAACCTCTCTCCAACTTTTCACTTCAAAAACAAAAAAAGGTCATTAATTGCATTTCCTCCCACCCATGTGGCTGATTAAATTTCACATAAGAGCCTCCTCTCCCAGTTGGAATCATTTCAATCAAACTACCCTCCTCCCACCCCACGCCCCCACCCCATCTCTCTCTCTCTCTCTCTCTCTCTCTCTCTCTCTCTCTCTCTATCTATCTATCTATCTATCTATCTATCTATCTATCTATCTATCTATCTATCTATCTATCTATCTATCTATCTCTCCCTCACTGCTGTTTATACAAGTTCCAAATAAACTGCAAAGCAAAGAATTTTTCTTTCAGACTATCAACAGGTGCAGGAAGTCCTCCTGAATATTTGTTACACTGTGTCCTCTGCCAGACAAATTGACTCTAATATACTTTAAAGGATTAGTATCATTAGATATGTCAGATAATGAAACTCGAGCTCATACAGATGGTACTCGTTGCTGCTGATGCCCTGATGATAAATACTGTAAATAGACCAGGATTCAGAGGACAAGGACTCTCTTGAATGTGTGTCTGCTATCCTATAATCAAGTTCAAATTCCATTAACAGAGCCCTGTCTTCAGCAAAATTTCTCCCTCATTAAAAGGTTTAGAGACTGCACCACTTTCCCGTATCCACTCCCACTCGAAAACATGCTCCTGCCTAATTCATTTACCCATGCTTCCTATACACACCAACAGTATAATTTCAGTGGTAATGAACGTGCAAAAGCAACAAATTGGGATGGGAATAACATTAACAACCCAGCAACGCTCACTGCTCCTTCTAACCAAACCACCATCTCTCAGTGCCTGCAAGCATGGACCCCCTAACACAATTACATACACAGATATGCAAAAACTGTAACCGCAAACTGATATGTTTGCCCAATCAACCATGGTTTGTTGGTAGGGCTGATTCAGGTAACTGCCAGTGTGCTGCGCGCACTCTTGAGGCCCAAAGAGGGCGCACATGGTTCGTCCTGCCCTGTGTAGTCAACTATGCAAAGCCACAGCTGAAGGTCATACAGCTTGGGTCACATGGTTGAAAAAAATAAAAATAAGCCCATTACATGTTTATCAACAACAGAATGAAAAAAGAGGGAGCTTTCAAAAAGCAATTACCCGTAATATTCCAAAGTTGCATAATGGTATTCATTTTTCATGGAGGGGTTAGAGGGTGTTATTAGAGCCAAAAAAAGGGAGCAGTTTTGATCAGAGGCTGAAATGGATAAATGGGAGTGAGAATGAAGGGACGGATAAACAGCCCAAGCCTTGAAGTAAATACGTTTCAAAGAGACAAGTGAATCATACCCCGACACTAGACTAAGGAGGTGAAGAGCAGCACATATTGCGCTTGGTATAAATTTCAAAAGGTGCGGTTTTTCATCAGTATAAACACTGCTTTGAGAGGTTAACACTGTATGATCAAAATGTATCAAGGGCTAGAATCTCCCAACGTATTTGACAAGACTGAGTCACAGTCACACCGGTGGCTCCGCGGGGCCATCAACGGGGTGGTAACATGCTCACGGTGACAGTTTTAACAAAGAAATGTTTAACAGGGGTAAAACCATGCCATGCTCTGATTTTAGCATGTTTAGCATTTTTAGCATTTGGCATGTTTTGCAGATATTTGCTCATAAACCAAAAGCATAGCCAATTTAAAATACTGACCCGGTGATGTTGCAGCAGAAAAAGTTAGGAGACCTCCTGAAATACCAGGATTCTTCTTCTGGGAAACATGGATTTACATTAAGTACAAGATATCTACAGCAATTCAGCCAATAGTTATCACCTCTAAATTTACAAAACAAACATTTACTCATTCTTTCAGGTTTTTGTAGCATTTTATCCTGTTATTGGAAATAATATCCCACATTCACATACTGCACATACCAGTGGGCAAGTCAGAGCCTGCAATACACCCGACTGTTTTTGGAATATGAGGAGAAACCAGGGCACCCAGAGGAAACGCCACCACCAGTAGGAACGTGCAGGCTCTGCCAAAAAGACTCCAGCTGAGAATAAAGCACCTTGTTGTTGTGAGGTGAAAGGGCTCACCACAGGAGCCACAAAATACAGAAGGCAGAGACAAAAAACAAAATTAATACTGCATATAGATTTTATATTGAGTTACTGCACAAGTGAAGCACCCACTGGTACCACTGAGCAACACAGACATAATTTATAGCAAATAATTATCCAGACCTGTAGAAGACAAATAGCTCCTGTGCACAGTTCATGAGCACTCACAATGAATCTGTATTTTTCTAATTTTTGTTTCCACCAGTACCCACAGTTGCTTTGGATCAAATATGTCTCAAACTTTATACTGTTTTTGCTCCTAGGTATAGCTGTCTGTTCTTCTAACCCAATTAATTCTATGCACTTTGCATGTAATGAGGCAAGAGCCCCAACTTTATGCTGGCTGGCATGTGGCTCTTTCTCAGAGGAGGATGCAAGGGCAGGGATTAAATTGCATTAGCTGCATAATTATTTCCCTTGAAATGGATCATGACAAAAATTTGCATCTTAGGCTGCTCAGTAATAAACTAGTAATACTAGTAATAGAACTGGTTATACTATACTGATTGTATGACAGTCTGTGTATCTGTGTGTCTAACTCTGCCTACCTTTATACCCATACACACACTGTAACAAAACATACTGGGAGATTAAAAGCTATTTCATACATGCATGCTCTCTGCAGCCCATCCTTGTGTAATGCAATGCAGGACGACACTGTGAACTATGATTAATGGTTATTTGCCTCTTGCATTAGAGATGAAAGCATGCATTCACTGTAAAAAGGAGCGGAGACCTTGTCTATCCAAAATGGTTTTGTTTTACTGAGTTTTGGGGATTTGGAACCAAGAGTCTGGCTGCAGCTCTGAATTCTTACTCACCCAACCTTGAAAAAATAGCACACTGCAGCATGATTACGCCTCTCACATTTTCACAAACTGTCACAAAAACAACAAGCAGAGGACACACATTGCTTCAGGGAGAAATATGCATACTAAGATATTGTTTCCTTTGAAAATACATCGGAGACCTTTTGCTTTGGTATCTTGCCTTCTGAGTGTTGTTTTTGCAATGCTAAGCACAGCAACATGTCTCAGAGTAGGTTAGAGTGACACTGTCAGTACTGATGGAAGAGCATTAGTCAGCTATCGCTCACAGGTGACAAAACCAATTACAATCACCTAGACAAATTTTGTTAAGGCTTGCAATTACATCTGCTTAATAAGCATTATTATGTGTGTGTGTTTGCATGATGATTCCTGTGGTGAGGCTGGAAAAAAAAAACTTTATGTCCATAATTTATTTTTGCCACGACACACAGGTGTGACTTGTCACAAGTGAATGCGAATGTGAAAACATGTCTCCCTGCCCCTACATCAACCACCCTTAGTCGTATTTCTGACGAGAGGGTATTAATGTGATGTCTTACCTCAGAAAATGACTACAAATGGATTACACAGTGGATAATAGGTTCAGAAAAGCAATGACAATACATTTATTGGCATAAGTTTAATTTCTTTCTCACTTTCTCTTCATTACTCCCTTTCTTTCACACAATAACAGACACACACAGTATGAAGCATTCAAGTGAAACTCAGGACTCAATGACAAATTGAATTTTCTTGGTAGTGAACATAAAGTCTCTTTTGAATGTAGCTCACACACAGGTAGGGAGCCATACTAAATCTACAGGAATCTGTTTTAACTGAGAGGAGTATTTAGACTAATTACTTCTCTTAGATGGTTGCAACCATCTGGCAAATAGCGGAGCGACTGAAGGTAACGCTGAAACCAGTAAGTGTTTCTTTCGCCAAGTCCATATCAGTTGTGGAGCAAGGAGGGACCACAACAGAGTGGCAGCTTGTTGTTCATGCTTAATTAAATTTGTTCATCGACTCCCCCAGTAATTAAACTCTGGTGTATTTTCTTTTAACTGTGGATCATCTCTTGGGTGCAGACATCCCATTAGGCTCAGCAGGAGCTCCAATGGAAGGATGTGCTGCTTTCAACGAGAATGGGAACCTAAAAGTCTCTGAACTGAGACTTTTGTCTCACTTTTACTTTAACATTTTTTCCAGGTCTACATTCAGTTTCTTGAGTTGAAACATTTGTATCTTATTTCCAGTTTTGTGTTTGGAGAATTCAACCTTTATCGCTGGGAGTTGCCTTCAAATTTTAATGACTCCACACTTTACAGTTTACAACTATCACCAATGTTCAATGCCAGTGCAAGAAGTAATGTTTTCCTTATACAGCAAGATAGGATGCAAGGGTGCATGGGCATGGCATGTCTGACTTTCATCCCATCACAGACCTGCAACTAACCTTTCTATTAAGGGTAATCTTTCCCTTAACTAAGTGTTTTAATTGTCTAGCCCTAACAATACTAAACTAATATTGTGTTTATTTGTCATAATCATGCAATACAATACCAACTGATATTTTTATATCAACACTCTACTGGTTAAAGAAAAAAAATAGAGAGAAAATAGATATCACCATGAAAAATCCCCAGCTGAAGAGATAGTTTTTGTATTACAAGTTTCCCAAAAATGTTATGTTTAAAATATGCAAGACATCATGTAATGAAATATATGCTAATTTGCAGACATTTCCACAACACTGGATAGCCAGGTTCAAAACTCTTGTTTCATTTTGTTGATGTATTAGAGCCAAAGGTTTTTACAGGATTGATTTTGGATATCTGTATTTATCACTCCATAAATCAGAAAATACTGTCAACAGCTGTGAAAATAGAAATTTCACCATGTTTTTGGAATAAAGTGTTATATAAATCAGGCTATGAATGATATATGAACAAACCCCTTCGTGAAACCCCCCAGAATATAGAGAGGAAGGAAACTGGAAGGTTTGGGGTATGTAAGTGGTACTGAACTGAAGATTTCTGGCTCTGAGTATGAGAGTCATTTTGAGAAAATAGCATTTGAAGATATGTACAGATACAATATCTGCTACAAAGCAAATGGCCATGTTTGGATACAGTAACATTTACAACAATAACTGTGATGACATGGTGTGGACAGCGGTACTTGCATGTTGTGTTAACATGCAGACAAAGTGAACAACTGGGTTTATATTTTGGATGTTTTTCTACTAGTCTGAAAGAACTAGAAAGCCGACCAGTGCCTGAAAAGAATATTTTTTCCCTACTGTCTCGCCTTAGAAACAGATCAAATGTCTACATGTAATGTGAAGATGTTTGCTTCTGGTTATATTTTAGAATCTTTTGACCTGGTATTTTGGTCCAGTCTCACCATCTCTTAACCCACTGTATATCACCTGCAAAAGCATTAAAGAGCAAACAGAATAAGCAAGTGACTGTTTGAAAGTGGAACAATCTGCTATAGAACCAGACATTTGCCTCAAATGTTGGTGGGTACCAAATCAGAGCTAAAAGGAGAGTCAAACTTGGATTTACATTGGTCAGGGTTAACAGAAATGAATCAACACTAATGTCGCTATGTAGGCTGTAAATGTAATTAATAAATAAGCAACATTCTAGCTTTAAGGGGCGATAAGCCAACGTTTTGTTTAAAGTTTCTTTCTACCGCCTCAAGTCAGAAAAAACGTTCATTTGGGTTCAACCAAAAGGGGTAAGAGAACTCCCACAACATAAAGCATAACATAAAATGGTACACAAGAAAAAAGAGAGGAAAAAGATGCTGTAGAGACGTGTGCAGGAGAAGTTGCAAAGCTAAGATTGTTCTAATCTAAATAAATACATTGGAAAAGATAAAATAAAAGTCTGTTTGAACTTATTTTCACAAATGCTGTATTTGCAACCTGGAAATGCAATGAAATATACAGTATTTAACATGGCCCTGTGCTTTACCAACTTGACAGCCATAATGCTCCCTATGTACATAGCAATGGGAATATGTAGTTAGGGAAAAATCATTTTTAATCCTAACTGGGATGCTGTGCAGTAGAGTCTTATTAATATGTAATATTGCTGGATTACTGGGTGTACAGGCAGCTTAGTTTGTTTGCCCAGAATAGGGTGATCATCCATGACAAGCAGGTGTATCTGCCAGTCTCCAGCTTGCTACAGCATTAACAAGATCCTCACTGGGGAGTCAGACATAGAACATCGGATGCAAGGGATGTTGATGTGCATCCACATAATTCTGGCCATGTCACTGCTAAGACAAATGATGCATGACATGAAACAACATATGTTTCGAAAGCCTTCATCTTGATTGTACTGAAGTAAAACTGCATTAAAGCAAGGAAAATGCATGCGTGTATGTGTCCTGAAGGCAGTGTTGAGGGTTTAAGCGATTGTGCAAAGGAAAGAAAAGCAAATGACAGTTGTGTGGAGGTTTTCTGGCATCACGCTGGAGGCCCAGGTGAGAGTCCTTTTTCCCTGTGCTGACATTTGTTGCATACTGCTGCAAGTTCAGTTCACTATCAATTCAGTTTCCTTGTAGGGATACAATGCAAAGGTTGTTTTCAATGCCTGTATTATGCCATGATTTAAACTGCCTATACATGATCTCTAATAGTCTGCAGCTTAATGTATTTCAGTCCTCTCATAGCCCTGTATCAGCACTTGCTATTACCTTCAATGTGTCAGTGAAAAGCCTTCTTCCCGGTCCCATCAAAGGAGGGCTAGGAACTTTTGAATCCTGCCTGTCAAAATTCAAATGGACCCTTTGGGAGCAGTGTCATTCATCTCTGCTCGGTCAATAGCTGGCAGCTCTTTCCCTCCATTGATTATCAGCTGCGAGGGAGGCGAAGAGGGACGACAGGCAGGCCTTTTGTTCCCTCTCCTGAAGGAGAACTACCAGCAAAATAACTCGCCACAATTAAAATCTCAATACATCAGCTGGAGTTTACTTTATAGTGGAGCCCAGCTGTTATCTAAAGCACTCGATGAAAAGGAAACGGAAGAGGTCCAAATGCACAGAGATGCTTATGGAGACAGAAATGGTTACCTGCTTAATTTTTCTTGCTTCCATCTTGTTTAGTGGTTCTTAATTTTTTGTTTGGTTTTTTTTTTGTGTGTGTGTGCATTTTAATCAAGGAAATTCCTTTTATAGTTATAGTAAAGGAACTTTAACACAAAATTACAATCATTTACAAAAAAAAAACATGATTGTCAACAACGAAATGACTCATCTGACAGAGTGGAACCATCATGCAGAGGTTGAGTTCAGGGTCATAGGTTAAAGACGGCTCAGTGGCAAAGGCCAAGAGAAAGGTCAGTGCACTTGTTGCACTTTAACCTCGCAGATGATTGCTCATCATACGAATTAAGTCTCCTTGACAAAGCAGGAAGCCAAATGGACAAGGGTAGTGCCTGGAGACATGAACTTCCGCTTGCTCTGTCAACTTCCATAGCCATCTGCAGAATGAATAAGCTAACAAGCTGTCATAACATTAGCCAGTGACTATCTGAGTTGGATTCCAAATGCATTGCCCCGATTTGGCCGAGCTGTGGTGAATGTGCCACTGGTCCGCACAATGTGATGTGAGCAAAAAATGGACCTGTTAGATCTTTTTTGTTTTTTGTTTTTTTAAATGCACTGTCCAGTCTGTTATGATTTTCCCCCAAAAAAAAAAAAAAAAAAAAAAAAAAACTTTTCTGACTGTATGAATTTCAATCACACAAAAACAACCAATGGATGCCTCCACAGCAATTAGCCACAGCAAAATGGTGCTGGGAATGAGGTCAGCTTTCACCCTGCATTCATCCAGGCAGCATACCTGTGTTTAATGTGACCAGTGTACAGAAAGAAGCACTTTAATGGATAGATGCAGCAAGTAATTCAGGCACTGCATGGAACCTAATGAGGGACAGGACTCAGAAAAACCAATCTTGTTTTCCCCCTTTGGTGACTCCAGTTCTTTCATAGAACTACACTGCCCTCTAACAGGTCTGAGAGGTACTGCAGCAGAGGGTTGTATACACTTGGGCTCAAATAATGTCTATTTTGTCTTATATATATATATATATATA
>CM076652.1:11469504-11492981 GCA_038496675.1 Rachycentron canadum
ATATATATATATATATATATATATATATAGACACAGAGTCTCTCTTTATTAGCAACACTGACCAGTAGCTCTGGTCTGCATATAGACAGGCATGGTAATCTTGAAGGTTTGCCACACAACACAACCCTGACATATGGAGTGAAGCCAAGAAAAGCACAAATGTGAATTGATCTCTCCAATCAACATGATGAACGAGGAATGCCAGGAGTTCTTTCTACGATGCCAGGTTTCAACTCTACGGCATTGTTCACTCCATTGGGTTTTGGAAGATCAAGTCTCCATTGTCGATATCCCTGTAGCCATTAAGTAACGCCACGTTGTTATTACACAGGTCACGACTGTGTTTACATGGAGGTAAGTGCAGATATGTTGCCACAGTCTCTGCTGGATTCATTTTGCAAAAATTGAACGAGGAACGCGATGCTGTTGCTTTCAAACATTTTCTTCACACATAAGTGGGTGTGGGTAATCTGCAATCTTGCATCCAAGTGTATCTTTTCATTATCTTTGTTAAGGATCATCAGTACAGTGAGAGGAAGAGGCAGGCACGAGCATTGTGCTTTATTTAAAACCTGGGCTGCATGATGATGGCTCAATTTGATGGCTGGTTGCAAAATTTTCAAAAGATTTCAGAATGATGATGACGATTCAGAATTGACACAAAACTTCAAAGGCAGATTAATTATTGTCTATATTTTCTTTACCTGGAGATTGCATGCATTATGTGGCGTGTCACATGCATAATTGCTTGTTGTCACTGAATTATTCTTGCCACCTGTTCTGAGAAATTCTCTGGGTTCGTATCAAAACAGGTCAAACACGGCAAGCTTTGCTTTCAAGCAACATGTCTAAATTTAATACTTAATGCCCCGTTTTCCCTCTCCAGTCCTAACACTCTCCAGACAACAGGGTGAAACACAGCAGATGGTAACATCTGTAAACCTTACCTCTCTTGTCTCACCACTGGAGGTTCCCATTATATGTGGGCCTCATGCATTGCTCTTAATACACCCACATAAACACAGTATTTATCTGTTTGTCAATGTTACAGCTTCACCGGGCTGGAGGTTGTGCCTCTGCACTTTTAAAGGAAAATATAACAAAAATTGGACAGCTTTTTTTATATTTTTGATCATCGCTCTTTTTTTATGATAACATTTTACTCACTGTAGTGACTCTGGGATGCAGCAACACCACAGAGAATCACAAATGTTTGGTTTAAGCCCAAAGGTGAAAGGGAAGGTGAACATCCCCAGACACCTACACATTTTTACAGATGCAAGCTTCACATTGTAACATGTGTATTCGCAGTGTGTGCTTATGCTTTCATTTCACCAAGGCTTGGTGGCTTACAATGGTATATTTTTTATGGTAATTCAATTGTGTGTAGGATCCAGGTTCTGATCCTACACAGTGGCAATTTAAATCAGACTTGCAACACCAACCCTTTACTGCACATGAGTATTAACAATGAAACTAAAATTCTTGTTCGAATATAATCTCGCAAATTAACAGAAAGGGAGTCGAGTGTGTTGTGAAGTTGCCGCAGTTGATCTGTTTAGTCTGTATACTTTAATAGGAAGGTTGATGAGTATATGAGCAATGCTGCGCTATTGATTTTGTGATTCTAGCAGAGCAAAAGCAATCGAAGGGTGTCCTTTTACCTTGTCAGACGTCACGTAAACAGAGCATCTTTTCTTGTACAGTTTGTCTTTCCTCCTGGAGAGGTAATGTCACAGGAAGTGATCCCTTAACGTTGATCAATTCTGCCACCTGACACATTCATGAGAACAATTAACTCCTGTTCCAGCCCTGGACGGAGACATAAGGGAAAAGCTAGTTCTGTGGACAGATAGGCTTTGTTCTGAGTGCTGGCTTGTGTGCCAAAGTCTCACTCCTATTCTGCAGCCCTGTGTGTAATGTGTCTGGCACTGTTATCGAGTGGGCTCCAGATTTCTATCCACCCCTCTAGAGTGGCTTTCAAACTTCTCTGAGAGCCCTTTTGTTTTGTGACCCACAATAATTTAATGGACTATTGTGCAGGCTTATCGAGCAAAATTTATCCTGTTTTCAGGCTACTACTAACCTGTTATGGTGTTTTATTCAGCTCACCACACATTGCAGAGACCAGAGAGGGCTTTGGCAGCATAACGTGGCCATAACTTTGATGTAAGTGTATACAGAATCATTTCCTGACCCAGTTTAATCTCCCCATGAGTCATCTTTGGGTTTTTACCCAAACGCTCTCTAGCATGCAGATTCTTGCCTCAGCCAATTGTCTGCGGTGCATTAATTATTATTTCATACTAGACACAAGTGATAACACTAGACAGCAACAAAGTAACAGCCTCCAGATGCCCCTGAGAGGTGTGTTAATAGGAAAGAAAACAATGGAAAATTACAGAATAATAGACAGAGAGACTTTTACTCTCTTTTATACTATGATGAAGTACCACATCTCCACAAATGTATCCAAGCATTCACACACCATTATTTCCTAATACTATCGCCTGTGTGAGCTTGGCTGGACACATTTCTCTTCTGCGTGGCATCTTCCCATAATCATCTTATGCTCTCCGACTCTCTCTCATACACATAGCAGCAGTGTTTGTGCAGAGTGGTCTGGAAGATAGCAGAACCACAACTGATGGAGAGACAAAATGAGGGAGAGGATGAGCTTACTCATCCAGGCCATCTCTGCCAAGACAAAACAAACCCAGAGAGTGAAAATCATCTTATCAGGGCGATAGCAGGCAAATAAAGGGAGACTGTCAAGAAATTATCACGTTGGTATTCAAGCCATGACTTGCTGTGTCTTGTCACAATAAAACAGGGAATGCAAGCGGAGGCTCAGAGATGCAGAGTGAGAGAGAGTGAGAGAGAGAGAGCTGTTGATCTGTTTAGCCTGTTTGCTTCATGACACTGCGGTGCATCTCCTCTGAAATGGCTGTATTTGAAATCAGCTTTATAAAGTAGAAGACACTGCGGAGCGCTGTGTGCCAAGGCCTGTCTGTCAGACCTAGGAAGAGTAGACTTCATGGATGAATTGTGATTGCTTACATACGCAGCTATGCACCAAATATTAATCACAGACAGTGGTCCCCCCCCCCACAAAAAAAAAACACACAAAAAAATAAAAGAAATCCAGTCAAGGCTCAGAGACAGGTGCAGAGTTGAACTGAAAGACAGAGGGCAGGGCGTGAAGAAAGGGAGACAAAGAGTGGGTGAGACCCAGAGAAAATAAGGTGAAGGCGATATGTTGTTTAAGATATACCAAGACTTTTTTTGGCTCGCAGAAAGAAAGAGTGTAGTCCAGGAGATTGCACCTGGTTGGAAAGAGTGTTTGTCTGCAATTTTAATGCAAAGCACGGCTCCACTGCAACCTGTCTGAGACAGCAGGGACTCTCTCAAGTGGCGCTGACAGGGACCGTCTGTGAACCTGCCTGTGGATCATCGTAAACCCTGCACCTGCTCATGACTGTATCATCGAGGCCCCACCACTTTATATGCACATTAGCATACGGCTCAACACACGCTGAATACATGCACCATTATGCACCATAATTTATCATGTGTCCTGAGGTATTGATTATGTGCTCAATGATAATGCAGTGGAACATGCTTATTGAATATGCATAAAACATGCATCTGCATTAATTTGTCAGCACGTCTAATTACTGATGAGGGCCGCAAACAAACTAACAACTTTAATCAAATGAGACTTTAATGTAACATAAAAACCCAGGTGATGAAGGGCAGAGTAAGCAGGCCTGCCAAGCCGAAGACATCTTGGAATGAGAAACGTACACACCCTATCACTTTTCTTTGTTTGATACAGACTTTTTTCTGCTTTTTCACTCTAATTGACTTTCATGGCAGAAGTGATTTGTAATTAATGGTGGTTTTGTAACTCATCTGTATCCCTGAACCTTGACGAGACAATCGATAGTTCTGCCTGTGGCCTGCCCTATGTGCTCTCCCTCTCTCTCTCTCTCTCTCTCTCTCTCTGTCTTTCTCTCTCTCTCTCTCTCTCACTGCAGCACAACCCAGAGTTACCTCACAAGTGGCCATATGTTCACACACATCCAAAGCAACAATGACAACCCAAGGGGGCAGTTATAGTTTAAAGTGTGTTTGTTTGTATAGGTTTAACAATCAACTGTTTAGTGGAAGAAGAAAAGAAGCCATGCCTGGTTCCTTTAAACCCGGTGTATTAAATTTTCTGGCCATTTGGTTCCAAAACACAACACTAAGGAATTATCAGTCGTCTATTAAAGCTGATTCTGTGCAGGTGAACATATTAGCAAAGGAGGCCTTAAAACCAAAACAGTAAACTGAAAGAAACTGAAATTCTACAGCAGTGAACACAACTACACACTCAGGGACTCGGTTCTTGTAGCTAACAATCAAATGTACAATTGCCAATACAAAAATATTTATGAGAGCAGCTTTGGATCGTTTATCTTTCACTCCAGGTTGGTTTGGAGACACCTGATTTCAATTTGAAATAACAACATTTCAACAATAAGTTGCTATTGTTTGAAAAATTCAGGCCTTATGCTGTAGTTAAAACAGGGTTTTGTGTACTGAAAATCTGTGTAATCAACCAGTTTTTTTCACTTATACACATGAAGGTCTGTTTACTTGTCTTGGTGAAGTACAAGTGCACACATGAAAAGGTTGTATAAAGCCTCTTGAGGCCCCAGAGAGAGCAACATGAAATTTCATAAAGTGTCTCACTACAAGTTTGACAGTGAAAAAAGTCTGACTGTGTGTAGCTCATCAAACTTTACCCAGTTCTTCATCTCTGTCTGACACTACGTCCACACTATCACCAGGAACACACCGCGCGTGTGTGGCAGGTGCATTGATCAACTGCTGCAGTCCGCATGAGTGTGTGTGTTCACAACAGACAACTACAGTGAAACATATTCATTTTATCTAATGTTGCTGGTATGTTGTCAATGTCATTATCAACAGGTCTTTTTCTGTCTACTTTTTCTGAAAGATGCGCATCACACATGAAAAATAACGCCAAACCTCTAGATCAAGCAACGCAGCCGCGAGGCATGTGACGCAGCGCACAGGCGCCAAAATAAAAAAACAAGAGCTTCTGCAGCAGCCACACACAGGGTGTACAGCCAATGTGTTTTCAGCCTAAATGTGATCTCGTTCCAACCAAGCCAGCCGAGCCAGCTCCATATCAGAAATAATCTGCTTCCATTCCAATACGTCATATGACATTACTATTTACTGGGCATGCATAAAATACAGCGGATGAGTAACAGCAACACAAAAAGTAAGAGCAAAAAACTTCTATCCTTGATGATGGAGGGGACGCTTTACTGAAAGTAACACAAGAGTAAAGCGGCCACGGCGGCAGTAAAACACATAGCTTGTGAATGGTTTTTATCCAGAAAAGGGTCACGTGATAGGGAAGAAGGACACGTCGTGACTGATCAAACCCAATCAGGGCATGAACATGGGTGTCTGCGTCACTGTTTTCAACGATCACTTTTTCAGTTCAGAATAAAACACAATCTCAGAGTTTGCAAACAAAGGTGGGGCTATCAGCTGTCAGTGTGTCTCTGTTTTAGGGCTAAAAAACTCTGGAGCGGCGTGAAAACCATATGTAAACATAGTAGAAATGATGCATTTTAAAACCTTAACCTATTATTGTAGATGTAGCCTAATGCTGCCTGCTGCTAACAACTGAAGCTCTGCCCATGCTGTTAATGGTGCAGAATGAATAAAGCTGTTACAGTCATACAATGCCAAAAGAGTGATGTACGCTTTTAAGAATTATAACTTTTATAAGAATTATAAATTTAAAACAGTGACTGCTTCCTTTCTTTGCTGCCATGCAGACATAATTATTGTTGCACCCCTCTGTTGCGGCTGCTCTTTAGTTCATATTAGTCTCCCAACTTCCCAGCCCATAGTCAGCTCAGGTATTTATTTGACTTTATGTCTCTTTCAGTCGTTCCCCTTAGAGTCATACCCCTGAGTAGTTCACATGAAGAACACCGCACCATCAAATTTACACTTCAGTAAAAACAGAAGGGAAAATCAAACTCAGATAAATAAAAGAGGAAATAAGATGGCAGGAAAGGAGGAGGGGAGGAGAGAGAGAGAGATGGGGGTTAATGATGGAGACTAACCACATTTTTCCTGAAAGGTCACTTCACAGACAGATGGCAGCCCCGTGCTGTTCTGTTCTGCTAATGTTCCCCATCATAACAGGTCCTGATTTTCATCTTCCATTTCCTTTATTTCGGGAGTCATCCATTCATTTGGCACCAGGAAACTTTCCCCTCGCCTTGACACAATATCAATCACACCAGCGTCACAAGTAAACAATGCAAGCAGCACTGGTGTTAATAACAAGCTTATCAGATGAGACGAAAGAACAAACCAGCTGCCTCTTACACTTCAATCTCCAAAATGTAACTTGTGATGACATGAACAGGTGTGTGCCAATGACACCAACAAATTAGAGAAGGGGACGTGTGACAGGACGAGCAATCACCTTGTGTTAGGTCCAGGAGGAGTAGCACTGTATTCAGTCATGTCAGCACTTCTATAGCTTACACTCGTGCACACACATGCACTCTGGATAGCTGCTAAGGAGCCTGAAGAGCAGGATGAGGTTGCTGTAAAAGCAATTTCCTCATGAGAGAAAGGTCTCATAATTCTTGTGAGACAAAGCATCTGGGATGGCTGGGGACAGATGGGGAAGACTGTATGAAATTCAGCAATGTCCTCATTCACTGCGATTGTGTTTTTGGTAACCTTTCTCTTGAAAGTTTCTCTGATGCATTCCCCTGTTTTTGAGGGACTTAACATTAATCATGGTTGACAAGCAGCAAGGCTTTCCTGTTGACAACAGTGTTTCAGATGTGGAGTGAGCCTACAGGCAGAATTTATTGCGCTGGCTGATGACTGGATGCAGTCATCTCGACCACAGTGAGGTTTCTCGATCACTTACCACTGATAAACATACACAACATTTCTTTGTAGTGATTGCTAGATATCCATCTGAAGTGAAAACAAAAAAAAAAGTGCTATTATAGTATATATAGTATTATAGTATAATCCTCATCAGAGCAGATTTTCCAACCCTGAAAAAATGAGCTTATTGTGCAGTATCAAGTAGAAAATATCCAGCCAAGCGAAAGGCATAAACAGGCACTCAACTCTGCTATTATGTCCAAACATGGGAATGGTTGGTCTGGCTGAGGCATGACTCACTGATTTAAAAAAATGGTTGTAGCAGGTGAAACGCTGGAGCAAAGCCAGGGACTAGCCTCTGGGGCAGTGATATTTATGCTTTCTCTTTCCCTCTCTCCCCCTGCCTTTCTGTCTCTTTCTGTTTCGGTTGCAAAGCTTAACACAAACAAACCTGTGACACTATCACTTTACTGATTTCCCAGCTGTGCCTTTGGCTGTCATTTTAGTGCCTTGAAATTATTAATCAATACTGCACACTTTAAAATCACATGTTGGATAACCCATTGCTTTCTGTTCTCCCCATCATTTTATCTAGACTGTAAAATATGTTTATGTTCAACCAATAAATAGAAATGCTTACCAAAATGTCAACATATACATTTTCTGATGAATCTGCTGTTTAGTTACAATTTACCAACAATCAATGTACCGCAAAGGCCCCAGTTAATGTGACCATGTACAGTCATATCTGGACTGTATAGTATTGCAACTTTAGTAATAACAGCCACCATGCTATCATGTTGCAAACAATTGTGTGTATTACAATGTCGTCAATTATTTTTGTTACCATGTGAGTAGCACATAACTTTACTTTGTTATGTTATGTTTTGTACAATTCACACAAAAAAACTGCTGCAGCAGCACATAAGAAAGATTAGCATTAGGTTTTGTGTCTGGCCACTCAAAACAAGAAAAATTTATTAAAAAAATCTTCAATATTTTATTTTTGGTGTCCACTAGAATAGAGTACCAAAAATACACAATTTTTCTTCTTGTGTAGATCTTATACTTTACTCCATTAATCCTCTGTCTGAAATCCTTTGTCAGGCCCACCCTCCTGCCTCTAATGATTGCCAGTAACTACACGATCTGCCTTTTCTCTCATTGTAAACAAAAAATTGTGTCCATTACAATAATATCAGTTCTTGGAATACTTCCATGAGAGTCCCATTTGATTTTATTCATCTCTGGATGGACTAAAAGAGTATGCATAATTGAGCAATGGACAGACAATCGGACTTCATGACCACCTCAGAGGTTGGGAGCTTGGGAGTTGCTTTGTCATTTTGCTGGTTTGCAATGCTGGTAAATCTGAATGAATAGTAAATTTGTGCTCATAGTTACTGGCAGGCAACCCAGTTAAACATCATTATGCTAACCCAGTTGTTAGCATTACAATAGCTCCCTCAACAGAAAGCCAATTTGAGTTTAAATTGTGGGTTGTTTGATTACTCCAGAAAATAAGCTCTGTGACAGTTTGTTCAACAGAATAATTTCACAAACAAATATGATTTCTGATGCCCAAATGCAATCACCTAATGTAAAAAGCTAATATGGCAAGTAGATCAGTTTTTGTAATTGGCGTTTTGAAGTCTAATGCCCCTGACAATCTCTGATTTATATATACTCATTTAGCCATTTGGTTGCAATAAGCTTAAAGAAATCATAACTGGGGTATTTACTGGTGTATTTTTTGTGGTTGAATAAAAAATGAAAATGTCTTGTGTTAACTACAAACCAAAATCCCAATTCTAAAGCCTGTAAACTTAAAATAGAGAATAGGAAGTGCTAAAATTCTAACAAATTTCTGGGTTTTAGGACTTCAGGAATCTATAGGTCTAGGATGTAAGACCTGAACCCATGGATAATTAGTTTTATGCAAAGGGAAGGGAAAACTCTGAAAAGCATAGCCTAGTATCACAAATGACAAATGTGGTTCAAGCAGCTTTGCAATCTATATAGCACACAACAACAAACTCCTGTAAGTCAAATATTCACCCTTTATTAAGTGTTTCAAACTCTGCCAAACCCAGAGCAAAATACTGGTATCCTTAGCTGCTAAATGTTCCCCTATCTTCATTAGCAAGTCATTGACTTTGTCTGTGTGTTGCTTCGTGCTGGGCAGGTAACATGCAAAGGATTTTTGCTCAATACAGTTGTCTAGATACAGTAGTTATCAAAAAACATTGTCATTGCAGACTGTAAAATCAAACAATGACCTAAAAGGCACTTAAATACTTTAAACACTAAAGTGACCCTTTTGCCAATGTATATGCATTTAATCCATTGTTAATATAAAAAATATTGATTCATGCTGCTTTAGGAATTCAGTTGTACACAATATTTTTAAAACAAGTGCCGTTACATGAAGCAGCATATTGCACACCCCTGTAAAATCTTTTGTCGAATCCTAAAATAGAGTGCTTTTTTTTAGGTGTTGATGAATAATTTAATGGCTTGGGCTGACAAGATTTCAAAGGTCTGGTAGAAATAGATGAAAATGCTAAACAAATGGGTAATGAACTCTTGAACATGTGAGGGTGCAGGGGGGTGGTGAGGTGAGGTGAGGTGAGGTGAGGTGAGGTGAGGAGCGGAGAGGGAGCTGCTGAGTGGGACAAGCCGATTGGAGTCTCTGTGCTCCTGCGCTGTCAGATCAAAACGCCTTTCTGGGCATCAAAGACACCTGCAGCAGCAGTGTCTCCAGTGATAAAGATGCCACTCTCCCTGCTTTCCCACTCCGATTTTAATTACAAATATTTATAAGCAGCTTAACTGCATGGACAGGGGTTTTTCTTTACCAGGCAAGGGTGTGGGGGTGTTGGGGTATCAACGCAGCTGTTGGATACGATAAGATTATTTACCATTTTTTGTTTTTTTATTTGTTTATTTCCTGTTAATTATTCATACCCCCACACGATCATCTACTCCACTTTCTCCTCCTCAATACATTAAATGGGGGATAACATAAATAAATAAAAATAATAAATAAATAAATAAATAATTCTCGGGATAAACACTCTCAGTGAAAAGCTAGAGGGTAAACCTGTCTCCCCAGAAATTAGACACTTGTCTTGTTAGTCGGAGAGTGAGACATGGTTTTGCACATCAATTCCACACAGATTAAAAATTCCTTACTTAACAACTTTCATATCTTTAAATTTTTCATCTCCCTTTGCACACATTGCATGAGGCAAAAACGCCACATGGCTCAAAACTGCTCACCTGACAAAAAGGATACCGAATTTCGCCAAAGGTTTAAAGCCGACGATGAGAGGAGATGAGAGCAGGAAAGTAAAACGCTCGCTCAAACTCATCTTACCCCTCACTACTTTAACCTCCATGGTACATTATAATCCTAGAGGAGTGTGGAAGTAACCTTGTATGAGGAGAATGTAAAATGGAGTCAAGTAGGGAGAGTGTGTGAGAGTAAGAGATAGAGACAACACAGGTGTTTTTCTGTCTTCGGCACACCTCAGAAACTTCAGAGAGGAGGTACGTTGTTTTCCTGTGAATCGGGCTGACGGGGGTTGAAGGAGGTTTTTTTTGGGGGTGTGGGGGTGGGGGCATTTATCTTATTTGGTTGAGATCTCCTCTGACTAAGCACTTCAGCAAACTGAGTGGAAAGTTTCTCTGAGATACTGTTAGAATGTCAATAACTCAACACCTCCTGCAATTCTCTACCTCTTCTCTTTTTTTTTTTTTAATCAGTTCATAGATGTCAGGAAGAGTATGGCGCGGCCGAGCCATCAGCTAATGGGAATCCTAATGAAGAGCATGAACACCAGTCTGAATAGTGACAGGAAAGCCCGCCATAACACTGAGTGGTGACGTGAAGGGGGTTTATTCTCGTCCCCATGTTCAGAGCCCCAAATGGGAGTGCAGGGGGTTTATTTTGTTTCCAAATCAGAGGTGGACAGTAATTACATTTTGGCTCATTAGTTGTTCCCCCTTGACTCTGCATGGTCATCAAGGTAATGTATGCAGCCCTTCCTGTTTGGGCGAAAATGGATTTGTGCTGCATTAGCTGATGAGGCAGGTAAATTACATTATGTCCCCCAATGTGATCTTAATGTCAGTGATTCTGGGATGGATCAGCTTTGTGGACAGTCTCAGACTTGTGAGTGTGGGCTGATTCGCCGCTCTCTCCCTCTTTCTGCAACAACATGCAGTAAAGAGACATGGGTAAGGCTGCTTATCCTTAAAATCCTCATTTGAGAGACCCTAAATGAGTCACTCAGTAAATCCTTTTCAATTCTCCCTTCATTTAGCAGCAAACAGGACTATTATTAAGGTATTATGCAGCCAAAGAAATCACAGTCGGTGAATGAGTGGTACAAAAGCAGGGAAAAAAGTCATTTTGGACTTAAGTTAAGAAGATGAAATCATCAACAGTTTCATCAATCTGTCACCTGCTGAAACCTTGGAGTGCCATCGCGCTATGAAAACAGATTGAGGTTTGCGCTTCTACATGTGTATTTCTTATATCTGACTGATATCATTTTGCTTATCTTATCTAACTGTTTGTGTGCAAAGAATGTCCAGAGGTCTCACAACAGCAAAGGCGTCATAAAAAAAAAAAAAAAAAAAGTCCTGTATAATGTTGCTGCTGTATTCTGCCTACTTGAATTCCTCTGTGGGAAACTAATCTTTGGCAAACAGACAAACAGCAGCAGCTAATGGTCTTTATTATTTGGCCTGACATTTATCAAGACGCTGATCACTGCCTGTCGGAGCCGGATGTGTGAGGTAATTTTGGCATTTTAAAAATTATGTCAAAATGTGTGAGAAAATGTGTATGTGTGTGTATGATGTAACTGTGTTGTTTGATTACTGTGAATGAACCTGACAGAAAATTGTTTACTCAAATGTCTGCATTTGCCAGTATGAGGAGGTTGCAAGTCATTTTACCATCAGCCATCCTTGCATAAAGTATAAATATGTGACATTTAGTATTTAGTAGGTAAACTTGGCACCTGGCTGGATCCACACCTGGTCGAAGTCCATGAGTGAGAAGAGAGGACTCTAAATGGTACCAAGATTAAGTCTTATATTTTTGCATGTCTGTGACAGTGTTTACCAGAGGTGTTATGCTTTCGAGATGTCTGTACATCCATTCATCCCGTTCTCGTCAACATGATATTTCAATATCCTTTGAGGGAATATCTTTTGAAGTTTTGTACAAATGTTTACTTGGACTTGAGTCCAAGTAAATGGAAGAACCGATTAGATTTTGGTGGTCTGAGGTCATTATCACAACAACACATTTTTTGGCTATAACCCAAGAATTCACACGCCAATCAACTGTAACTGGACTGGTTGATGAGATGGGTTGAGGAATAAACCTGCAAGGTGGTAATTCTAGTTTGATTTATGATTATGGGTGAAAATAACACAGAATCGCTGGGCAATCTACTAGAGTTAAAAGTGTGACTGTAAGGAAATAATTAATGGTATAATTATTTCTGAAGTAGTGGGCAGTGTGGAATTTTAGTTAAGAAAAGGAAAGAAAAGAAAAAACAAGACAATAAAAAAAATGCAATTTAGTTAAGTGTGTCTCAGTTTATACATTTTATTTATCTTCTAAATCAGTGTGAACGTGTTGTCCATTTCAGATTTAAAACACTCAAGGAAATTACAGCACATAAGTGAACTTCATGTCATATTTCACAGAGTGGACTGGAGCATAAAAATGAAAAAGTATAGTATTGGTCATCAAACCAGTCAGTCCATGGGAAAAACCTTTTCATTTCTCTTTTAAACTTTTTGTTTGATGGGAAACTGTAACGGAGGTACCATTATTAATAAAATGTATTTTCTATATCAAACAAGAAAAAAAATCAATTATTCATACTGAGCGTACTTACCTCCATAGATAATTGTACAATTTTCGATGCTAGATTTTTTTGATATTATATTCTTTAGTTATATTTACTGTGTTGCAGTTTGGATAAAAGCTTATTCTGAGTTTTTAAAATCTTATCTCTATAAAAATTTTAAAAGTAGCTGTTACACTGTTCTGCTCTACAAGCCTTGTGAACAGTGCCTCAGACTCCCTAGACCCAACCACTCAATAGTAATATTATCTATTCTGTGTACTTCTAATGTATATTGACTGCCTACTGGTGATGCGACCCCCACAAGATCGGCTGGAAAACAATTTCACTGTTTTTACGTCTGAACAAACTAAAGTCAGGGGGAGTGTAGCTGTCTGGCCATAACAGTATGTTTAGACAGAAGTATAAGTATTTGAAATTTTTGCCTTTCCTTAAAAAATGAAATATGTGGTATTATATGGTATCGTCAGTTGTTTTGTTTGATTTAGTCTCTCTTATCTCTGTGTGAAAAGATCAAGGGTAGGAAAAGCTTATTGAGTTCCTTATTGAGACCTAAGCCAGAGCAAAAAATTTAACTAGCTTTAAGCCTCACCAACCTGCCTATACTGTCTGTACTGAACATGTTCAGAAAACACATCTGCCCTCAAAAACAAGTTAAATATTGTGGAACTATGTGAAATTAATCACTTCACTGAGGCCTTCAAGGGATTACTATTGGTCCTAGCCACAGGCTTTCAGAACAAAATGTAACAATTGAAACTAAACCACTGAAAACAGCTGTTTAGGAAAAAAAATTCTAGGAGAAAATGGGACATACTGTATAGCCATTGGTCCTAACACAATTTTGTAACATTGAATGAGAAGCAAAAGGCATAATTCACTAGAAGGACTATAATACGCAACGCTAAGATGTAAGATGTTACTTCTCTCAGTGAAAAAAGTGTCAACAGCTGCACAAGAGCTTGAGCCTATCATGCACAAACACATCATCAATACTGACGTAAGTTTTGGTGACACAGAATGATGGTAAAACACTGTAATACTGAAAGAGAGAAACAGTGCTGTGCTGTGAATGTGTATGTCACGGCTACACAGTAGGGTTAAAGTTTTACTTACTTCTCTGAACCTTGGCCAGCACATCTTGCAGGGGTTTATCCAAGCCACACTGCAAGATCAGCATTTCCAAACCCTGAATCAGTTCTGATCCTTTGTTTGCTGTAACCTACCACTCTGCACAGAAACCAGCTATCAAAAGAAGCCCATTGCTCTTTGTTAAAAGTCAAACATATTCTTGTTACACATTGTTACCAGCAAGTTAACTGTCAGGTGGCAAGAACAACCATTTGAAGTCAGACTAACAAACAAACTGACAAATTCTAGACAGCACTAGATACTGAGAGAATATATATATACATATATAGCAGAGGTATATAACTGTGATCCAGTAATTCTACCTGATAATGTTGTAAAGTCTCCAATATCAACAATTAGCCTTTTAAACTATTACTAATCGTCCTCTAATTATCTGTGAATAAAAAATGTTGAATAAAATAAAAAACCTTTTTCAACCTTAACTATTTTCTGCAGTCTTTCTTACAGCCCCAAGAATTCCCAACCACAAGAATGGAAACATAACAAGGGCAGCTTCTTTGTTTTCTGAGAGGCAAAATCCAGGGCAAAAAAAATCTTAAAATCTCTCACAAGTGCTTGTCAAGCTCAAATGCTGTGAGCGTATGCTAATAACTGAAGGAGACTCAGATGAGCATTTTAACATTTTGATCAAATCAGAGCTTCTTCCATCTGGATTTTGGCAGTTGCACAAGAGGACACGGTTTAGCGATCTTTTAATAAACAAATCAAATCGAGACTGTAAAAGTGATGGTGGCAAATGCTTAAATATTATCTAAACTTGCTTTGGGCTCAGTGTGGCCTATCTAGCACTTTTGTTTAAAAGAATATAATTATGGGACTGGGACTCGCGTCTGCAAGATTCAGATCAGGACTGGGGACAGAATACATCAGCACATGCCGGATAATTAGGTTACACAACATCATATTTTTCTGTAAATATAACTGTCAGTGTGTCTGAATTGTACATACCATCAATTAATTTGACTGTAGACCATTGTGGAGTTACATAACGCTGACACCATTTGTGCCTCCACACTATAAAGTTAATTATACAGATGTCACTTCTTATCCACTGACAAGCTGTTTTGAACATTTGCTTTCATCACATATAACATATTTGCTGACAATTATGAAAATTATGGACCGGAATTGACAGTGAGTCATAATGGCGACAAGAGGACTTGGTCACATTAGCAACAAAACAAGGGAGTCTGATCAAAAGCTGCCAAGTAACACATCCATAGCAACTTCATCACACTGTTTAGTGCCTTATTAGACATGCATCTCATGTTGCATGAGGGCAGAGGATGGGGAAAGATTGTGGTTTACTACTTCCTTAAGTTTTAGGGAACCTTCATCGTTGTGGTTACAGCAATAAACGCTTCAGGGAGCAACTCTGGTCATGGGTAAAAGAAACCAACATTTATAAAATACTAAGTTCATAACAACATTAATACACTTAACTGAGCCATCCTCGGTTGTTAGTGTGCACTCACAGAAATGAGCGTAACGAGCAGCAGCAAACTGTGTTTATTAGACTTAGTTTTACTCTGGGTCTTGCCTCTTAGACGACGTACTAATTTATTGGGCTATGTCCAAAATTACTCAGTCACTATACCGCCACTATTGTGGAAAGCACACTAACCAATTTTATAAAAGGGGTTTGGTTGCACAGTTGATTTCAATGTTATCTACAGGTATTATTTATATATTGTCCTTTTTATTATTTTATTGTTTATCATGTCCCCTCTCCATGTCTTAAACCAAAGGACATGAATCCTAATTCCTAATTCGCTTTGTCACTTATGTTGTTTTTGATGTTTTAAAATGACTGATGGGGTTGCTGTTCTTCAAAGGACATTCTTTAAGGGTAGATTGCTGGTGCAGTGGTGTTGTCTAGTGTGGGAGTGTCTTCCATTGTCAATACTGATTAATAAATGGAAAAAATGCAGCTATTTCCAACATGGATGAGAGAGGAGAAGCCTAAATGAACTGAATAAAGATTTCAAAATCACAGTAGCATGGACATTGTAAAAGGGAGAAAAGTAAAACAAAAGAAAATAATATTGAATATTGAAATCAAACAGGTGTTTATTATATATTTGTCAATCACTTTGTGGAATTGGCCTTTAAACAGTTTTTTGGCCAGAAAAAAAAAAAAATAACAAAACTTGAAAAACAGGAAAATGGAGGAGCAGAAAAGTCTATTTTTCTTTCAAGTGCTGTTCTTCCCCCCCCCCCTTTTCAAGCTGCAGCCAGAGGAGGAAACTGTATAGTGCACACAGGAGGGCTGTAATGTGGTTTCAGTGTCTGCGCCCCTGTGGTATAGTACCCTCAGGTGAAAAACCTCTCAGACTGTGTTGGCAGATCACTGCTCCAATTATCAACAGCAGGAGTGTCCTTTCATTTCTATTACATCTTTCCTCCTTTCTTCTTAGCTCACCCTTGTCCTGTTTTGCGTGTGCTCTCATCTTTGCTGCTGGCTCCTTCACCTCTACTTATCCTCAACACAGTCCTTATAATCTTCTGTCTCAACAATCATACCCAACACCATCCCACTCACTACTCCGTTATGCTGCATTGAATGACTCTAGGATAGCCAGGATTTGTCTAGGAAACTTCACATGAAAGCATACTGGACTCTGAAGATGATCAGACTGGAGAGGATCTGATGATTAGACTCATCTGTCGTAGACATACATGATCGTGAAAACACTGCAGTCCACAGGAGGACTATACTATCACATTTAAGTTGGGAGTCTCGAATCAGAAAACCACTCTTATTGATTTCCTTCTCCCTACGTTCACATCACAAGTCTCTTCCTCTTCCACTTCCTTTGTTTTTCATTGATTATTCTTTTTTCCTTCTCCTTTCATTCCATTTACTTTTTATGTGAGCCAACAACCATTCTCAAGCTTTTCCCATTTCTTTTTGCTCTTCATTCATCAGCTGTGCTACAACTTTCCATCTTTTTATTTTATCTTACATTTTTATAACCTAAAGTAATTTGTTATTACAAGCAACAGTTACATAAATAATTTTTAGGTGATCAGAATTAGGAGATCAAAATTGTTAGATTATTCCAGAAATGATTCAATTTAAATAAATCAATATATTTATCTCATGTTAAAGATGCAATGGTATGAAATGTTGAATTTTCCAGACCCTTGTATTAAAGATTTAACATGTCAGTGAGCATGATTTTTGTACTGACGTATTGAATGTGACATTTTTCCGTAATAGCTCATGGAAAGAAAGGTAATGCACTGTTTGGCAGCTTACAAATCAGGCATCTTGCTCACATTTTCTGCTCCACCAGATCAGATAAAATGATACCCAGTCATATTTGTGGGAAATATCTACAGGTTCGAGTAACTGATTTACTGAAGCATCCCTCTGCATGATGACTGCCAGAGTCCCAGAATTACCTCTGGATGCCTGTGATTTGTTCCTATAACCACAGTTTTGAGCCGTAATTATTAAAAGTCAGCCAAGCTACTGAGGTGGAATGTAAGGACCCTCAGGATATACTTAATACTGCATGTAAAGAAGAAGAATGATATACTGTTATTTTGATCTACCAATTTCTAATGGCTCGTGTCATAAATATGACGTAAAGGACACAATAGACATTTTTGGCATATATGTTTGTTTGCTTCCTTTCTGAGACTTAGATAAGAAGATTGATACAACTCTCGTGAGTGCACATACAAAGCTCGAGTCAAGAGGCAGTCAAATTAACTTCAAATTAAATTCATTCAGAGCTAAAAAAAGAAAAAAATGCCATCAGCACCTCTAGAACTAATTAACACGTTGCATTGGTTGAATCTATGCTCAAACAGAAATGCAAAAATGACAGCTTGTGATTTTTTTGGCGCAGAATGCTCAAACTGTTTTAGGTTCATTTAAGTTTGTCTGTCACTTCTCCACAGGTTATTTCTCAATGTCACAGTGATGACAAGGCAGCCTGGCGTTTGTTTGTCAAGAAATTACTGCACCACAAATTGTTATATTGTTATATTCCATTGTCATTTTTACATTTGAAGCCACACTAAAGAAGCACTGGAAATCAAGCTACCACTAGCATGAGGCGCAAAAGCAAACCCCCAATCTCTTCCCACCCCTTCCTCTCCCTGCTCCATCACACTCTGTCTATTGATTAGCAGCTGTGAGCTCCCAGCCCTGACTTTGGCCTTCTCTGATTGGTGAAAAGCTTAAGGCAAATTTAAGAGAATATCTCTGCAGAACTGTTTGTTGAGTCTTTCACAGCACCGCTCCACATTAAGACATGTCTTGAAGTATATTTCAAATTAAAACATATCATAAAAATAACTTGTACTATAAACTAGGCAGAATATAATTCCCAAAATGTCAAATTATACATATGACACCTTTGGCTGTGTGACTATGATTTACGGGCTGTTTCAATAAAGTCAAATATAGTTGTGAGCTCAACCACACCAGAGCAGCGAAAAATGATCCAGCAATTATTTCATCATTTACAATCATGTGATTCAGAGAAAGAAAATACCAAATGAATGAAATAACAATCCAAGAAGAAGCATAGTTTTATGCTTCCTGCTTTACTTCATGATGATTTCATCACTGAACAGTCTTTTTTTTTTAGATCACAAAAGCACTGCCTGTGATACTTGTGAACGTGTTGGGGTGAAAACATGTCAGCAATTCAGTTTCTAATCTGTCGTCTGTATTTCAACATTAAAAGTACATTCTCGTGTGTCTGCTCCGAGTGCAGCGTGAGGTCCAGTGTCATCGTCAGACAGTTCTGTCCTCTGCCTAAAGAAAACTTTCCTCAAGTTGGTATTGTTAAACAAACACAATTCATCATTTTAGTACCAAACGACTGCATGCTGAGAGCAGTGAGTGATAAAATAATGAACTCCTTATAGCTGCGGAACCAAAAGACATGATTCATCATTTTGGTGATCCTACTATATTTCTCTTTACTTGCCCGCTGGGGAAACTTTGTCTTCCCATTATAATTAGCATCAAGGCTCCCTCTGCCTAGAAGCCAGCCAGCAAGGGCACTCCGGGATGGTTGAGTCAATATGTCTTCCCTGCACTTTTAATATAGAAATGCGTAGTGACTGACAAGTCATTTCAACAGGGCTTGATTCCCAGATTCCCATCCTTTCTCAGTGTGCAGTCTCTTATGTAGGTATCTGGCACAAAGCAGCTGCTTCAGCTTGCCTTCAACACATTTTCAAGGACTGAAGAAAAGAAAAAAAGAAAAAAACTGAAGGGAAAGGCATGCACGCTTTTCACTCAGTGTGGTGTGCGTTAGTAAAGTTACACTCAATTTTGCAATCATCGGCGACAGGTAAAATGATTTACAATAGCTTTAAATGGATGTTGATGTGGAATATTATGGATGACAGTCGGACAAATCATTCCATTATTATTTTTATTTATTTATCTGTTTTTTCGAGAGGTGAAAAAGAAAATCACTCACCGATATATTCAAACTATGCTAACTGCTAAAATGCTGAAAATGTGCGACTGAACAGAACAGAAAGGTGGCGACTGAACACAAACAAACAACTTCCTACAGAAAGCTTCAACAGAGCCAAAAAATAGGTTATATTCTGCAACTAAATAAGCGTATGATAGCCTTAAACTGAACTAAAAGCTAAAGAAATACAGGAGAAAAAAAAGTGAAACAAGAAAGATATAGCTTCAAAACAGTTTTTCAAAGTCCTAGCAGTGCAACCTCTCAATACTGGAAACGTAATTGCTGTCTTTCAGTTATGGAAAGTTTTGTCCACAAGTTTGCAAAACACAGATCTTTCACACCGAAGGTCAATGTACATACCTAGATTTCCATGCTTTTAAAATACTTGGTTAAAGTTGGGGACATATCATGGTTTTGGTTGAATATCGAAAAAGCAGATAACAATCATAGTGTGTGATTGGCCTAACGTTTTTCCTGAACGGACCCAGTGAGGCAGACCTTTATCACGTGCAATACACAAATAACATATTCAAATAAAATATTCATCCCAAAAGCAGAATTTTGTTTCTTTATCGTCAACAAACAGGATCCACAGATTTAAAACAAACGTCTGTCGTGTTGGAGCAGCCAAGTTAAACAGTATTACCAAAAAGTAAATATGGCTCCACATCAGTGATATGAAATTCTCAAACTGTGCCCGAGCCTTGCGTTCCCATCACCTTTACAAAGATGGAGGGTTCGGATAATCACTCAAAAAGTTACAAGTGAAATGTTAGAAGTGATTGAAACTGAACACTTTGCCCTTTAGAAGAAGAATGAGTCAAAGTCATATGAGAAAAAGCAGCTCACACTCTTTTCAATACCACCATTAGTGACAGAATTATTTGTAGACGTGCTGCCCTGAAAGTGGCCACACCCCGCATATTTCAGCTTTTCGACGTGCACTTCGTGCTCCCTTGTTGCCAAGATGGGACACAAAATGCAGCTGCAGAGGTGGCCCATTGCCTTTTGCCTCCACTCTGTTTTTGTCCACCCTGACACTGTAATGTATCTGAAAGTATAATGAAAACAAATAACAAACCAGCCACTTCACTGGAGCTGATTACTGAGAAACCGTGGATATAAAGGATGAATTGGTGTGGTTGTATAAAGGTAACACAAGTGCAGCAGCTCTTTCTTTCGCTCTGAAGGTTACGGAACAACAAGATTAAAGAAATGTCAGTCTGCAGCCTTAAATGGCTGGCAATAAATGTATCTCTGCTAAGAAAATGAGGGAGCGACCGGGAGAGAGAATGGGAGGGTGTGCAAGGAAGGAATACTAGGAGACGAGCAACAATGGAGTGAAAAGTGAGAGAGATACTGGAGGAGTTTGGTGAGACATTAAGAAGGGAGACGACAGTGTGATGATGGGTGAAGAGGCAAGTGATGGATGAGACGGGGAGCGAGAGAGAGCGAGAGAGAGAGGGAAACAGAAACAGAGAGAGAGAGAGGATGGGAGAGAGCAATTGTGCTGTTCTTGACACCTCCACAGAAAACACCTTGGCAAGCTGTCAATCAGACAGGCTCGCTTGATTGATTTTCTCCTCTTTTCAATCAACATTTCACTTTGCGTCCCTCTCTTTCTTGTGTGCCCTGATGCCAACGCTTTTTTTTATCTTCTCTTACATCCTTTATGCTTCACACCAGGTTCAAACAGTGACTGTCCTATCAGTCATCCTGAATACGAACATGAATTAGGTAAGAAATTAAAAATATTGTCTTGTTGATCACCTGCACGCGAGATATCAGTGTAAATTTTATGCAGGATTCTGTATGTGCAACTGGAAAAATATGGTATTGGGGCATTTGAAGTGGTCTGCAGCTACTTCCTAGGTCCTTCCTTTCTTGGTAACTATTCAACATGGTATTGTACAGTTTTACCAATACCACTCATCAAATACAACTACCACTTATGCTTCAGTTATAGGCCCTTGCAGGCATAACATATGCATTCCTATTCTTTTGAGTCTGTTTGGCGTCTGCTTGGAGGAGCACATGCCCAGTTGGAGCTGTTGTAATCAGGTAGGAGGGTACACAGCAGTGGTCACGATTTGCTGGTATTGACAATAAATAAATTATTGAAATACTGACACTGTATTAATAGTGCAGATATGATAAAATCTTGATGGCAGACATTTGACTTTATGTTTGTTTATCAGTTCATCTGGCTGCCATCACTATTCAATAGGTTTAATTATTTTGGTTGGTTTTTGTTACAGTCTATCCCCCACCATACATTCATTTTCAAAAAATATACCATATATATCTTCATTTTAAAAAATGTGTGTGTGTGTGTATATATGTGTGTGTGTATATACACATTTTTTTAAATTAAGATATATATGGTATATTTTGTCTCTTTTTTGAAAATGAATGTATGGAGGGGGATAGACTGTAACAAAAGCCAACCAAAATAATTAAACTTAGTGGATAGTGATGTTTTTTTTTTAATTAAGTTCTTAGATATTACTTAAATATTGCGATAGTATCATTATTGTGTTATTCAGCACAAGGACCCAGATGAGGAAACAATGAAATACTAGCTAACACTAACATTTATTAATAGTACTATATTATACAGCTTTGACAACATTATCCACAAAACAATGGAGCAATATAAGAGTATGTTTCACTATGACAGGATGACAGTCACCTCCCTCTGATTCATGTAGGTTTATATATGTATGGTAAGTGCAACTACTTTGCTTGCTGCATATAAACATACAGGCGAGTAAACAATGAGCCAAGTAACCTTTTCATAGCCATCTGAAAGGTTAACAAGCAGCCAATAAAGCCAGGGGCAAAGCCACTAGTCTAGTTTGGAGAGGAACAAAAACATGCAGTATGTCGATAATAGATACAGCAGCTACAGGTATAGCTACAGCTATACTGTAGCTACACCTAAATAAGCTCTGTAAAACTTCACAGCTGCCCATCTATCTCTCAGTCCCCCCCTTTCATACACACATTGATCTAATCTGGTTTCACAGCAGTATTTCTCAGACTGGGGATTTTCTAAGGAATAATGGTCTTTTATCTTTAAATGTGCTATCATATCATTTGAATTTATGCAGATGACAGTGTTTATTGCAGCAGTGGGCCTCTACGCCCCTGCCGCTTGCCACTTTCCACATGTGAAGCCGACTCAGATGGGCAGAATTCCCGTGGTAGAAAAAAACAGTGAGGACAGTGGGGGTGTGTCTGAGAGACAGAGCCCATTGATTTCCATGCGGATGGATGAATAGATCAAATGCTTTTGCTTTTTCTCTTCAATTCCCCCAGCATCCATGAAGGCCAAGGCCAATCAAATAGCCACCAATTGTGTTGGTTTTTCAGTGAAATAGTGGGCCAAGTGGGAGCAGGTTTTATATTAATCAGAGAGACAAATGCGGGGAGTGCATGTGGGAGGCATCTTGGGAGAGAAATTCTGCTGTTATAAAGAGCCAGTGAAAGGAAAAGCCAGCAAAAAATAAGAAACAATGAGGAGTAAATATTAAATAACTGCTCAGAACATGACAGACTCAGGTTTTAATGTAAAAGGACAAACCCCAACATAAAAGCTGCTTGCGCCGCTTGTATGATTAAAAAAAAAAAAAAAAAAAAAAAAACTCAACAATGAAAGATCAAGAAAACAGAAGACGCATCCATGCATTGATTTTAAAAGAATATGTGAAATAGAAGCCAGAAAGTGCAAGTGGAGAATGTGGAAAATTACTTGAGGACGAGATATGTGCAATTTGCCCCTGTGCCAGCCGTGACAACATAATAAGGTGATAAAATCAGACAGTTTTGCTTGTTACTTTAGCAATAACATCTATCCATCATTCAGCATGCATCTTCACAGCCTACCAATGTGTCAGTCACTCTATCCTTCTCACATCCCACCAGTAACACGAATATATCAAGAAACTGAAATCAATTATCTTACAAGTACCCCCCCCAACATACCCCCCCACCACCAACAAAAACAACACCACCACGACCCCAC
>CM076652.1:11493376-11612708 GCA_038496675.1 Rachycentron canadum
CGACCCCACCCCCCACCCACCCCCATGCTTTTGACCCTGTTGCTTTCCAGCATTTACCATGAATATGAAATTCATGATGTAGATTACATTCCTGATTACAGAACTGCCTTTTTCCTTTTGCAATGTGAATAGTAGGTAGATGTAATCGGGGCCCTGTGGCAAAGGGGTCCTTATTTAGTTTGTGAGCGAAGATAGCAACAGGGAAATGAAAAACTCTGTCTCATTTCCTGTCTGCTACAGCCGCTATGAGGTTTCAAAGCACAAAATGTTTCTCTGGTGATACATATCGCTCAGCCCTTAGACTCCAACCGTAAACTAAACATAAAATTGCTTTTTTTCACTTTCTCTGTAGGCCACCGTGAAGGCCTGTGCAGAGGAAGACTTGTGAGGGGAACCCATTATGCATGGAACCATGCATTTCACAATATCCTTTTGTCCTCACTGTGCCGGACAGGCCTGGAAGTCTCATTCACCAGGGTCACACTGATAACCATAACTCCAGGCCTAATTAGTCCAGAGGAAATATAGTACTGTGTTTATTGCATTTTATATCCTGTCTGCAACAGATACAGGCTTCATAAATATTGTAAATTCAACATACCCAGACACCAGACGGTTATTAAAAATGAAAGCAATGGTTGACCTCCAAGCACACCATACATTTCCTCCTGTTGTGCCTTGTACTGCACCTGCATGGAGCCTCCCAGGAACGCAAGGGATGAGTGAACCTAGAGGAGCCACGGCATCATGTCAAAGACCCCCCCCCCGACAGAAACAAGTGTTGATTGTCCAGGGCCTGCAGAGTGCCACCAGGGAGTTAGAACAGAGATTAAGCCTCCACTCCAAGTTCGCCTCCACTTGTGAGGAAATGCATGTTACAAACATACAACATTGTCACATTAGTCCGAGTCCCTGGTGTGGAATGAGACAATGGTGAATTGCTGAATTTTTTTTTTTAGACTGCCTGCTGTTTTTTGTATAGTAGTAGGTTGCCGGTTGTCTAGTGGCACTGGGCAGGGATTCAGCCATGACAACTTCCAGTCCTCTAACAGGGACACAATCTTGTGTCGTGAGTCTAATTCAATTTTGTGATGGGAGCTGTCTACTGTATTACTTCAGTGAATTACCTGCTCTCACCCTTTTCCTCTAACATTCAATCTAGTTTCTATATAGGCATTATCTCACATTGGCGTAATAGCACAGAGGATACTGCATATGGGATGTAACGATAATGTGAACAGATTATGTAGCTACTCCAAACTCCATGTGAATGGCATCCAAACCAAAGCGTAATATTCTTCTTTTCGTTTGTTTGTTTCATTGTGTTGACCTGTCACAATGTTTTCAGTTGATTGCAAGCAGAAAATTCTTTGACTTCGTGGAGCTTCATGCATACGCACACACACACACACACATAGGCAACCACACACACCTCCAGCGTCTATGTTTCTAAGCTCCCTCTAATGGAAATAGCTCAGCAAATTAGTGTCAAGTGCAAATAAGACATCACTTCTCAATTGTCATAACATATGACACTCGTAAAAACCTATATTTAGGTTGATCACAGGGCTTCTTTAGACGTTGTTTGGCAGTGCTTCTCCCTAGTGAGCCATTAGTTGCATTTAAATTCCATTCACTGACTTTTTCAACCAATAGTAAAAATGCTATTTGTAACTCTAGTTAAAAAAAAAAAAAAACATCATATGAATATATATGTGTGCTCTTATGCCATGATAGTGCCTGGGGATGACAATGCTGTTCTGTCAGTCGGTCAGTCCACCACTCTCTGCCAGACTGAAATATCATAAAAAACTACTGGATGGACTGCCATGAGATGTAGTACAAATATATCTACAGGGCACACAGGATGAATCCTAATAACTCAAGTTATCCCCTGACTTTTACTCGAGCTCCACTGTGAGGCTGACATTTGTGGTTTTGAGTGAAATGTCTTGACAACTACTGAATGCATTGCAGTATAACCCGGTACAGACACGGTCCCCTCAGGATGAGTCATAATGACTTTGATGATCCCTCAACTTTTCGTCTGGTGCCATCATCAGCTCAAAAGTGGCCACCTGCAAAGAAATAAATCTGCTGCAATTTGTGTTTCATGCTAATTAGCAAAGTTTAGCACACTAAACTAAGATTAGATGGTTAACACTGAACCTGTGAGACATCAGTCTGTTAGCTTGGTCAGTGTGCTGCAGTAGGCAGTTAAGTCTAAGCACTACTGTGCCGTAGCCTGTGCTTATATAGTCATGCATCGCTGCACAAGGTCAAGAAGAGGTTGTGTCACATGTTATTGCTGCAACTGTCGTCTAATCTCCTTTCATCCACATTAATGACCAAATCTTGCTTTGTATGTAAAGGTCACATTTATTATACATATTCAACATTCAACATATGCATGGATAGCTGCAATTTAAAAAAAAAAAGGAAATATTCAAAATCTTGCCCTATAATGTATCCTGCAAGAGTAAGAAATGGTTATTTTTTAGCACCTAAGAAGTGCCAGTGCTGCTAAATCACTACAGACGTCGACTTGAACTTGAAATACCCTCCCTCTGTTGCTTGTCTGCAGTCTCCCTACTGTCCCTGTCCTCGTCAGGATTCAAGCAGGTAAAGCAGAGATGAGGAGCTGAACAACCAAATTGAGTTTTTCGGGAGCATACATGGATGTATACAGTGTCTGTTTGTCCCTGTAAATCCCACTGATCCACCACAAAATCCAGTCTCGACCACAGAGGGCTCTGTCTGGGTCCCCAAGCAAGCCCTGGCAGGTGGTGCCATCCTGAGTATTGGCAAGGTGATTGTCTGCCACAAAGGGACAGAGGGGGTAACTCCTAAAATATTGCTCCAGAGAACGACAGTCTGCATACCGACACCACATTTCTCTGTCTTTATTTCTCCTTCGCTGTATTCCTGCCTTATTATTGTGTGTTTTCATAAATGCATAATTATATCTATAAATCACACTGGCCTGTCCCAGGTACAAATATGTTTTGAAGCTGTTTGGGGGAAGAGTTAGTGGAGAGAATGAAATAAAATTATGCAGTTTCTACGTTCACATACATACCAACAAGAGTAAAAGAACATACTGGTGAATCACATCCACCACAGTGTATTTATCTAAAGCTTTGCATAACATACAGAACAAGATAGGTCTATTATGACAATAATGGAAATCTCACTCAGCAGGCCCTCTCCTCTATCTTCAAAACTATGAAATGTACTTACTATTGCAGCTATTTTAGACCACTAGCTTGGTTGTTGTCCTCTGTTTGTCTAACAACTGAAAGCAAAGCCAAATACATCAAGTGTGGAGCTGCCTGTTCTCTCCCTCAGTTCTCGCTGATGGGAGTTTGTATGTTCACTCATGTATAGGGAGTGTGTATGTGTGTCCAGGCCATGTGTCTGAATGTGTGTGTTCAGCTTTGCAGAAATTTGGTGGTCTGTGTGTAGCCACCACCATAACTCATTAGTGCAGTGGGACCACTGAGTGAAGCTCGGTTCCTCAGATGTGGTAACAGTGACACCCACAGGAGGAGAAATATATTGACCTTCCTGCCAGAGGGAAACAAGCTCCCACTACCTTCACTGATTATACCCTGGGTACAAGCAGTTCATGGTGACATATTGGGCAAGGGCAAAAAAATAAAATATTAATGGCACCAATTTTTTATCCCTATCTTAAATGGGCCAGGAGAAAACTTTCTTAGTAAGGGTATTACAAATGACATGATAGGGTTTGACTGGTGGCTGCATACTCCACAGCACCTTACAGTGGTCTGTTTCTCTCTGCACAAAGCAAATCGGTTCTTTTTTTTTTTTTTTGACGTCAGGGTAACTCTAACAGGGAGCAATCCCAAAGGATGATTCCTTTGAAGCTCTCTGTTTATCATTTTACAATGTGACACATAATCCTGGGAACCATTAAAATGATCATCATCTATAAAATATTTTTGGCTTATGGAGAACAAGTGGGACTGCGGTATATGAGAAGTGTGTTTACCAAAGTAATTTGGAGCTCAAGGCTAAACACGATAAGCCAGTTCCTGAAAAGCAGGGGGCTCTGTGATTGGCCCGTTGGGGGGGGTTCCTCTGAAAGTTGCTATGTGCAGTATCCTCAACAGAAATTAGTGAGTTGATTATTTTAAACCTGAGACACCAACTTCCTTTAATCAAAGCACATTTGATACAATGTCCTCATGAGTAGTAATTTCACCAATGTTACTTTTTTAGGGTTTTAAAGTAGGTTTTACAGCTATCAGGTCTATCCTCAGTGGTGCAAAGTAACAAGGCACATTTACTCAAAATGTGAAATTGAGGTACAATTCTCAGGTTATCATTAAACAAACCACCATATATTTTTACCTGTGCAATATATTATATATATATCTATATATATAGATATATATACACCATATATATATACCACCATCTTATATATATAATATATACAATATATTTACTCCATTGCATTTATTTGAGTGCTAAGATTAAAAACAAAAAAACCTTAACCTTCTGACCATTTTTTTTTTAAATGAGCTCCATCTCAAACAGCTGCTGTGTTCATACATCAATGACAATGGTGCAGTAATATACGGTATAAGGTAATAATGCAACACTAACCGCAGCCTTTTCCCTTTGATATTTTACATACATTTTGTGCAATACTCTTGTACTTTTGTACAAGTTGGAGTGCTTTTATTTGTAATGGGGTAGCTTTCCCTGTGATATTGCTATTTTTTGCTGAAGTAAATGAGCTGAATACTCTGTGTCAATATCATGAGCACACCATGGCACTGTACAGCATTTGTACTTGTTTGTTTGTGTAATTATAGACATCAACACAGGATCTGGGATAGGATTAGGCACATAACAGCATAGAGAAGATGAAGTAAAGTGAATCATCTGTCACTCTGGTTTCCATCTGCCCATGAAATGGACAAATTACTCTGCCCACCATCCAGGCCTGAAATAACACCAGTCAGGTAACTTACAGTCGCCTCCCCTGTTCTCTCTCTGCACATTTAGACTCTGCACAAAATAAAAAAAATTAAAAAAACACCACTTACCTCTTACCTATTAGCATGATCCACGTCAATTATCTGTCTGGCTAAGATAAAAGTTTGTTTGTTGTGAATGTCCTGTGAATGCCAAATGTTGCCTGTACGATTTCAGCTGTGTGTTCTCCAGCTGCTGTCTGCTTGGCAGTACATGGAGCTTAAATGGCTAAATGGCCATGTTGCTTGTTGAATCAGGGTGGTAAATGTAGTATTGCGACAAGCCAAGGCTCAGTGTTTCTCAGCAGTAGAATATTTAGCTGCTGTGCTATTTAGAAAAACACATCCAAAAGATTCAGTCCATCATGGAAAAACTGCTTATTATATCCAACCCCTGTTATGTTGCCAGCTGTAAGGAATGTAGATTTTTTCGGGGGTTTTTTTTCTGTATTAAAGTGCATCTGTTTTGTTGTTGCCCCTTTGTTTGGTTGTGCCTTTCTTTTACATTACATCATGTTTGTTGCAGTTTGTTTGTTTGTTTTTTATTTGCTTGCCTCGAAAAAAATACGCCTGAGTATGGGGTAGTTTTATCTGACCGTGACCCAGTGGGGCAGATATACATTATTAAAATATTGAGCCACTTTGGTTGTGAACAGTAAGAGAACAACAAGTGCTACTCTATGAACAGCTGTGCCAGATGGGGGCCCATGTCTCTCTCCTCTGTTTAATTTGTTCTCTCTCAGCCTTATCACCTGGGTGTTACTGTTGGTGCCCCACAAACAGTGCACCTGCAAACCAGTAGTTGAGGGTGGGGGTGCCCTTTTATCTCAATCTTCATCTCTCCTGTTGGGGTAGCACCAACTGAAAGGCTGTGGTCACGGCCCTTACTTCTCTGCCACCACAGGCGGCGGCAGCACCTGGGGGAGGAGAGGTGAATGAGCCTCTGCTTTGGTGCCGCAGGACCCCCGTGGCACTGAAGCCTATTTATTCACATAGAATCACTCTCTCACCAATGTAGACACAAACAAGGGGCAGGCTAATGCATGTCAGTATAACACCGGGCTCAAACAAATCGAAATATCTTGTTAAAATAGAAACAAAGTGGCAGTTTTCTCAATGAAATGTGCTCCTTTTAATAAAAACAAAAGACAGAGATCAAGTGTCTTTGTACCGTTCAGTTGAGCATCATACATGTGTAAAAATCAATCATAATACAAAATGTTGCCAAAGAAATATTTGTCATAGCAGTGAGTTTTTTTTTTTTTTTTTCTTCTCAGCCTTTCTGAAAGTTTAACAGAACCTTGAAAAGGTCTTGTCCTTTTGGTCCTGCTCCACTTTGCCATCCACCAATTAAATGTGAGGTGACAGCAGCTGACATCAAATATGCATCGCCTCAGTCTGAGTACGCAAATGTGAACACATTCTTCTTAATGTTTTAAAGTACGGTGAACTGACGTGTGTGCTGGAAAATGTGCTCCGATTTTCTGCAGTATCAACTCCCGTCGAATCCTGTCACGCACGCTTAGTTTCTCTTTCTAGCACAAACACTCCTTTTATTTTCCTTTCTTCTGCGCTCAACGACACAAAAACTCACTGTAAGTAAACACGCTCCCAGGTACATAAGAGGACGGCATCAGAGAGTGACACGTGAAACTGACACAGAATACAGAGCCTTTGCAAGCTAAGGGAACAAAACTGAAGTGCTCTAAATAATAACAGAGCTAAAAAAAAACAAAAAAAAAACAAACCCCAAAGTCATATCATTAATGAGGTGCTAACACACAAATCTAACCTACATTAAATTAGCTTACACACACTATTTGCCTTCACCTCCCTGGTTTCCAGCCTTTGTAAGTCATTTATTTCTAAAAAGCACAGAGACACAGACTATAGCGACATGAAATTAATTACAGTGCTGCATGCTCACACAGTGGGCTACAAATACTGAAAAGCTGACAATTGTACCCAGCTAATACCCCTCCAACCACACACACATCAAACACACAAACGCGTTCCTTTTCCCTCACACACTCATTACAGCTCTGTTACTAAAGGGCTGTTTTTCCCAAATTTCTATTGTGTTTAATTCCCTTCTAGATTTACTTGCTTGTAATCAGCTAATTAACCAAATATCAATATTCGGCAAGAAATTGTCTGCATATCTCTCATGTAAGGGTGGTATTTGCAGTGCATTTTTGTATTTGGTTGTGTTGTAGGTGTTGGCTCCACAAGTGCTGTCATATTAATTACAATGTTTTCTGAATGTGTTTGAGTTTTGTCTACTTGCATGTGTTTTCTTTAGTCGCAGTGTGTTTAACTCTCTTTTATCATGATTCATCATGACTTTGTCTTCTTTCATAAATTCTTCTGGTTTCCAGCTTCACACCTTTTTGCTGCTCTGTCTTGTCTTTTCTGTCATAGGCTAATTATTATCCAGAGTAAAGGTCTGGTCACATGAGAAATTGGTACTTGAAAATGAATTGCTGCACCTTCATAAAAACACGTCAATCAAGAAGATTGTCGTGAGCGACTGCCTTCGGGGCTAAGTGTCTAGGCGGCTGTTTTCCAGCCTAGGTGGCCAGACTAGGTACTTAGTGAGGTCACTAACATGCTGGGCAGCCAGAACATACTACCACAACAGCTTCCCAAGCTTCATTTGATGTTTTCTACCATTAACTCCCTATCAGCACATTGTTCTTAGTATTGCATTGCATTTCATTCAAAAAAAGATTTTTATAGAAGAGGGAAAAAAGCTCTTTGGACTAATGACCTCGCTAACTGCTCGTAAGCTTGTTAGCTTGGTCACAAACTGTGCAATACGTTCATACAAATTATTCAAAAGACACTGTCATACCATTGTCAGCTATCTATAAACCATTTCTCTGACGGCAAGCAGTTTTTAGATTTGTAAAAGGGTCATATTGGATGTCACTTTGTGAGTCGACGCTAATGGGCTCAAATTTGTTCATCAATGTTCACCAAAGTTAAACAATATAATAAAAACGCACAAATTTACTTTGCACCTGCAAGCAGAGCCACAAATTGAAGCAATTACAATGGAATTAAATCATTTCTGTTCACAATTTTGGAAATTTAAAGGCTAGTGTGATTGGTCCTTAAAACTTTTCCAAGCTATCGTTATGAAGTGTTGACACAGTCATGCAATTTGCCTTTGGATTTTGACTGACAGATGGTGGGTACAAACATATTTGCAGTGAACATTAGCTGAGTTGGTTGAAGCTTATTCTCATTAGGAATGAAAAAGCTGGCAAAATCTGCAAAATGCTGTGTCTCTCAGCTTTTTGGTGCAAATTGTTGTTGTTTTTTTTAAACTTAGCTGAAACTATGTTCTATTTTACAGATATTTTGGCCTTGTGAGCCTTGTGGTTGCCAGGTTTCATTATAACAATCTGTTGTGCTCTGACATTTTGTCTCTGTCCTCAGGTTTCTGGCAGTGAGGGTCAGTTACAGCTGTGGCAGGTGGCAGAAGCAGGTGAGTCAGTGCATCATCATCCTCACCTTCCTGGTAGGACACCACCAGCTAGAACATCATAGAATGACAAACAGAGGACAAGTCTTCCACTTTTCTTCCTTCAACTCCTATTTGATGGGACACGTAAAAACATTATGGGTACACAATCTGTGTACAGAGACGTAAATGCTTTCACCTCAAGTCCCTCCAGATACACCCACATGGTAATGAATTCTGCCACCAGAGGACATTTAATTGCTTATAGACAGGCACATGGTAAGATGTGCACAGACAAAAACATTAAGGCCTTTTCCAGCTTTCCAGATTGGGAAGGGTAGGTTCTCTCACCTGAATGGCAAATCTGTTGTATTCCTAAAGATGAAAATAAGTGCAGCATCAAACTGCGAATGATTATCGCATTGGCTTTGTTTTGTGCGATCATCAAACACAATTCAGGAGTGTGGCAATCCAATTAGTGGAAATGAGAGCTGACTCGCTGTTCAATTAAAATCAGGCTCCAGTTGCTTCTGAAAGGGTTGCTTGTCAATGTAATTGAATTGTATCACAAGGAAATCATGCATGGAAATGATAATTGTGTAAAGTAATTATTTTTACTTTCTCAAATTCTCAACCAGTGGACATGGCAAGCAGCACATTTTTAACCTTTAGGAATGGAAAGTGGCAGAGAGTCCTAACAGGGCCTGCCAAACACAATACATTTGTTTGACTCAATCTGTCTCTCAGCTCCACCCAGAGCCCAAGCAAACAGCTCTGTCTCACTTGGAGAAAACACAGGCTTCAGCCAGTGAGGCTGCACTGAGAGAGAATTCCATCAAAATGAAAGGACCTATTAGTTGTGTCAAACACTGATATTCACCATGGCAAAGTGCACAGAATACAGATAGCATTACATGAGCATACAGCAGGCCATATCAACAGCTGAAGGAAAAGGGCCCCAGACAATAACATGAGGGATGGTGAGATGGCAGGCATATGAAAGGCATCACAGATGACGTCTAATCTGTATTAAAAGACCTGGGCTGAATGTAATCACCTCTCCGTCACTGTGCTAATGGAATCCAAAGGCAGATAACAGACGCAAGGGAGCAAGGAGGGTCAAAAGCAGCACAACGCACACAAAAAGGCAAAAACGACAAACAGAAAAAAAGTCCTGATAATAGCAGGCAGACAAAAACATCACAGCAATTGTGAAGGCCCAGACAGAGCAGGCTGAAAGAAGAGCAGAAGCCACCTGTCAAAGACAGGGTGGGGTATACGATTATGTACTCCCCTGTGTTCATAAAAGGGAATTTCAATCAATTTGGAGGAGCCGACACTATTAAATATTGACACTCTCCTCCTCCCGCTTGCCTGCTAACTCTTCCTCCTCCTTGGTTTGGCAATCACATAATTAAACAGCCAGCCACTCTTTCTTTTTTTGACTCATTTGTGCTGTTAAGGAGGCTGCCAAGATTCTCCTCTTTACAAGCTAAATACAGCTGCTAATGGAGGACATCACCAGCAGCTCAGAAGCTAACACTACAACTCCACTACATGACAAAACATTAGTACTAGTAAAAGGTTAATTAAAACCTTAATAGCGATGCTCTGTTTAAAAACTTGCATGGCCTCAATCTGAAAAATAGGGCCCTTCTTTGTGTGCAAACATTTCCTTTTTATTGGCAGTCAGGGGTGGTGGTCCTCATTTTAAGAGGCACTTGAGCTGCACAACATCTCACCACAATCACCATGTGACATATTAAATGTAAGCAGTTATATTAATGAACTCATTAAATTAGCAAGCACACTGTGGAAAGCATAGCATAGACTCCAGGCATCATATAAATGTGAAAGCAGGTGCAAAGCACCACCTCAGTGACAGGCATGTGGGTGGTGCTTAACTTATGAAGAGCAATGTGGCAATAACTTGGGATAAATACTTTGATAGTTTTAAACACGTGTGGTGGTATTTTATTGTTGAAGGAGTTATTTCTTTCTTTCTTTTTATGTGAGTTTAGATCAGTTTTAGCAGCTGCAGAGATGAACCCAAAAAGTCCAGACAGCATCTGAAGTTCCACAGCTCAGGACATTTGGGTCGCTGTGTTTAAATTAATGGATGGATGCATGAGTGGATTATATTATGAAAGATCGGAGTATATACACCTTTTCACCTTGAAGCATGAAGTGTATTGTTAGTCTCCCTTGTCACTCCTCTTGATGAGCTGTCTAACTTAAAAATAGCTTCCGGGCTGCAGCGTCTACAGAGCCAACACAGACAAGAGGCAGAGATGAGCACAGAAGCAGACAGTAACTAATACTGATGGTTGTTTAGTTTTGCTGTTCTTCTGTGATTTATTTGTACTTGCAGGGACATGTTTTAGTCTACAGGTAGCTGCACTACATGTCTAACACCCACAACTGCAGATGGGGAGGAGGGGAAATTGAAAGCTAGGAGGGATTGGGAGGAATTAACAGTGCCAGGGAGGAGGGAAGAGTGTCACACTGAGCTAGCTCAAACATGCTGGTCTATGGTTATCATGGGGCGTCCCTCATTCAACAACATTGTCATCCACCATGTTCATACAAAACGGAATAACAGGAGTTTATTTTCATTCTCTCCTGTCATCTCGGGCCATTACTTATGTGGAGATAGGCACACACAAAGTCATGCTTACAGTGTGACTGTAACTATTGTCCGGTTGTTTTATAGTCAAAAGGTGTAGCTTTAGTGAATTAAGAATGATTTGCTAAGATATGAAGGGTATCCTAAATTGCAGACCTAAAACATTATTGTCAAAAACTGACCTCAATCTCCTCAAATAATCCAGACAGACTGATTACGCCAGATGCCAAATGCTCAGTAGTCATTGATTGTGTGGTCGAGGCAATTTCAGGCCACTCAGTGTCAAAGAAAGCCACTTTCCAGAACATCTCCTTTCACTTTGATTTTACGCTTACGGCAGCATATTCGTAATTACACATGCTAATCAAGGTTGGAGTTCACAGCAAGCTGTTCCATTATGTCAGCATCTCTGAGAGGCAACAGAGAGTCAACAGCTAAATCACTCCTTTACCATTTGGCAGAGATTACAGAGACGACCCTCACCACTCCACAACCCTTGTCTGCCACTCTGCTGTGTTAAACAGTCAACGTCAAATCTCGTACTTGCTGTTCAATTGAAGAGGTTTACATTAAACGCAACATGTATGAGCTAAACACTCCCACCTTCCCTCATCAGCGAAGATTGTCAGGCTTTAAGGTTGTAACCTTGTAATGGAAAATGGACTGAAAATGAGAAACAAAATCATTTTCAAATATAGAACATTAATTATAATGTGCCTTGGCTAACGGTTATTATTTACTGAGAGACATACATCCATATTGCTTAGAATACCTAGCTAATCTATATTTCAAATTCAATTCAGAGACTCGATAATCATTATTTTTCAGCATATGTATGCGTAGAGGTGCACGCACATACCTGCAGTTATCTTCACAAACACCGTTGCCTGTTAGCATTTATCAAACCTAATGCATAGTTGTATTTCACACTCACTGCAGGCACAAAGTGACAAAGACGACAGCCCAGGAAGTGATTGATTAGCGAGACAGAGACAACCCAAGAGATTCATCACCCAGTGGACTATAGATAGATGCACATCAACTTGATGTTACCGTTATTTGATGATATGAACAGGGAGGGAACACAGGTTTACCTAATTGCTGTTCACGAGGAAAGACCATATCACTTCATCTTTTTCTTTGAGTTGCAAATACAGACCACTGTTATTACTCAAGTGGGAGGCCGGACTTTTCCGTAATTCTGCCCTCTGGTGGCCATGGGCAGGTGGCTAAGTGCACACTTTAATTAACGTGTTGGAGCAGCTGTGGTATTTTCAATGCTAATAGCAAGACAACTACACAATCTGCATGTTGATTATGCATAAAATTGGCAACACAAACTATTTAAAAATAAATTAGTTCCTTAATCACATACATAATATGCATTTAATATTATCTATAGCCTACTAAATTAAACAACATATTGCTTTTCAAAGGCTTGCTGAGGAACTGTTCCATGTACCATCGAGGATTAAGAAATACTTGACTTTTATTGAGTTTTCTGTTCTTATCTGTACAAATTGTTAAAACTCAGTGAGTGTAATTTGCTGTCAGAGCCTCGATTAAAGGAACCATTCTCCATGAAATAGCAATGTGGTCGTCTCAAAGGCAATACCGCATGGTAAAATTCTACCTGTCTTATTCCAGTTTAATCATAAAAAATGAGGATAAACTAAAATTAATGAAGATGCATATGCGCAATTAAACAACATTATTTTCAAATAACAAGAATACTACTACTGACAAGAGGGTGGAAAAAGTTTTGAGTTTAGACAGGAAATTTCCCCTAGGTAGGCTACATTTTTAAAAACGAAAACTATAGCAAGGCTGTGCTAGCAGCTCTGCGAATCAGCTGTGTTTTCAGCTAAATGCTAACATCAGTATACCAATGTGGCTGAAGTGGCATGTTAACACGCTAATGTTAGCGGGTATAATGTCTACCACTGTCACTATCTAACATGTTAGCATGCTGACTTCATCAATAAACACAAGGTGTAGCTGAGGTTGATAGGATAGGTGTTAGCTTGGCACTTGCTATTAAACAGGCCACAGCTGTAGCACTAAATAAGAAGTGATGTGATCACCAAATTTAAATCCATCCATACGTAGTTATGTCTCTGTTGTATATATGTTCGTTTTTGATCTGTTTTGGTCACCTATTGGCTCTTAAACTGCTAAATACTCTGCTAAATGTGGCTGCTAATTCCTAACTTTGACTATTTGAAAAATAGAGAACAACAGGTTCATCAGAGCTTTTTTAACGTTGAAGCAACATTGAAATAACATTGATGTGAGCAGTGGCATTAAAGTTCAAGGCTGTAAAACTACAAATGCTAGACTATTTAATTTGAAACACTATTAATATAAAAGTACTGATATTGATTAAAGTCAGTTAGAGATAGTCTATTGTATCTTTAGAATAGCTTCTTTAAGGCCAGTTTTCAAATGATCAGTTTTTATTCCACCAAATGCAAAACCTCCATACACCTTTTTATGTGTTTTTAAGCATATAATGTGATATTAATTATTTGCTAAATAAATATTAGCTACATTATACCCTGTAAATAATGTCTGGTACAAAATCAAGACCACCAGCCTTGTCTGTGGCACTGTAACATTTATTCCCACAGCTGCTACCTGTCAAAACAGCTGCACCATCATTCATTACAATAAGATATAATGACACTCACTGAAAGAGAGCTGTATGAGAGGAATATCTTTCATCGTGCTCTCTCCGTACAGTGTGTACAGTGTCTAGCAGCCCATAAAATTTAATCATGATGATCAAGTGGTGTTATTGACTGTAGCTGTTCCATCCAGTGTCCGATGTGTTTGGACAGTGAAGAGCCTCTCGGGCTGAAACGTTTTTTGTTTTTTTTTTTCTATGTTGAAGGGATCTTGTGCTCACTCAACTGCCTTTTAATCTTAAAAATAATCAACAGTGTGATTAATTGGAAACCAAATATGGGATTCTATCTGAGACTATCAGTTTCACTGTGTAGTTTACTGATGTATGGTATTGATTGCAACAGGGAGCCCTCTAATCAGAATCATGGTAAAATCAATAACTGGCATTGCCTGAGGTCCTGTTCATGCTTCAGTGTACACATCTGAGGTAAACTCCCCTGTGCTGAAACAGTCTGGCCATTTACTTAAAGAAAATCGAGACTCACTGCAATAGGGAGGACTGCGGAAATAAACTGGAGGAGACAGAGAGAAATAAAAGGAGGAAAGCACTGAGACAGGTGAGGGAGATGAGAGGTTTTTCAGCAGGGTCTTGGGTGTAAATGAAAACTGATATGCATGATTTCTTATTCAGAGACTCCCTTTACACCTGTCATTAAAATCTGTTCTGTATTCACATTGTATCTTGGTATGATTTTAATCTAATTACCCTTAATGTGATAGAGTCACTGAAACAGGAAAAGTTGGGGGAGAGAGAGACATGCAAGTGAAGGCTGCCACCTGGTATTAACGTGTCTACACCGAGATACGATTGAGATCACACTGAACAGCTCACTAGTGGGTTGTAAAAGTGGAGCTGATGCTGCTACCTCACTGGTTTGGAACAGTCATTCATGATTACTTATTTCTGTCCGTGTAGCTTGTGTATATGGATTGTCAATGTAATTGCATTTTCATTCGTGTTCAATGTGTTAACAATGTGTCCCCTACCATCTCCTCACAATCCATTCTCAGGGCGTCTTGGGTGAATTTACACCTGTACTTTCATGTGGTCTACCACTATCCCATTTTAATCCAATCAGTTCAATCAATTTTAAATGCTAAGTGTAAATAGGGTAAGAGTTTCAATTGGGTTTATTGGCCAAGTACTTTAAGACACAAGGAATGTGTTTTTCAGCCTTGGTGACTCTGAAGAAATACAGACTTTGTACATATTATTTACAGATGATACAAAATGTACAAGCAATACACAGACAAACAATGTGCAAGAGTGTGTGTTAGTGCAAAAAACAATAATGTCCATCACCAATGGGAATGAAATTCTGATGTATGAGTATTTGTACTGATCCATCACGCTTCCAGGAAGCAGTGGAGGATCAACAAGCCACTGACCTAAACTGATGCACAGGCAAGATCCAGCCTCACAGCTGTCCCACTGTTGTCACACCTCACTCGCTCTGCGCTCTGTTCCTCGACTGTGCCGTGATCCCTCCATCTCCCCCAGGAATGAGTTAAGTAGCAGGCTAGTTGTGTGTCTAGTGACAGCATCCCCCCTGTTGGCACAATGGAGAGTTGCGGTGAGGGCAGATCTAAGCTTATCAGCTTGAAACATGGCATTGGGTTGCCTGTTCAATGTAAAACAGTCACAGCTCATGAACTGTGACACTGTCCTGAAGACACTTAAAATGTGGAAGATCTAGGAGAGCTCAGAAGAAATGCCGAAAGACGCCAGGGTTTTCAGCAGCATCTGGTCTGGTGCCAGCATATCTGAGGCAGTCAGTGCCCCTGGCACCCTGCCACCGAACAAGGCAACCAAACCTTGCTGCTCACCTACACAGAGATATGAAAAACATATTTAGTGGAGCAGGGAATCTAAAAACAATAGCAACAAGATGAAAGAAGAGGGATTTGGAGCAAAGACACACTTAGGATGGAAGGGACAGTGTGTATTCAACAACCCTGTTTCTCACAAGATTCCCTTATATTCTAGTCACTTGCTTTGCCAAATATGTTTCTGAGGTATTCTACCTCAATCGCAGTAATTGGCAGCGCTTCATCCAATCCAGATGTCACACAGAAGGAATAGTACGACGGTTGTTTGTGGGCTTAAGTGGGCATGCAAGTATAAGTTTAAGGCAAAGAATGAGGATTTGTGTACTTTCCCACACATTGTCTCAGTGGAAAATAAGCAATTTTAGCTTTTAATTTGAATCATGTATCTGCCCCCTGATGGATGTAAGGCTATTACTCATTCTCCTTTTAGGCCTGCTTTAGTCTCTACTTGAAGTTGAAGCAAGGTTGACAGGGATGAGAATGAACACATGTGCAGGCCATAATATCAAAACATTTAGGTAAAAGAAGCTAAAACGCTGAGAGAAATGGTAAAGTTAGGTGGGTTGGGTTGGGTTATTGTTGGCTTTTTATTGTCATTTTTCACATTACTAGTGCAAAGGTATTGGTTTGTGCAACCATGAGTTCTGCTGACCTTAACCAAGTACTCTGAATTCCCTCAACATAACCATAACAACACAAATTTACAAGCTATTTACAATTGCTAATTGCCAGTAGATAATATTTTTAGTAAATAGTATTTTAACCAAGAGACAGAGTTTTTGCAAAAACACCTTCATCAGACCTGGAAGCTGCCAAGTGCCACCACAACCTGACCTGCTGTCACTGAGCAGTTGGGGTCCAACTCCAGGGCCACACATTGTTGCGAATAAGAGCTTTTCATCGATCCAGATTTGATCCTTCCAGTCTGGGGATCAAACCAGCGACCAAACTTGCTCCTTTTAACCTCTAGGTCACCACCATTGCGATTTAAATGGCAAGCAATAATCCCAGATGTAAAAGCTGACCTGTGGTGTTACAGGTCACTTATCACAAGATGATAACCACCATAGCACCACAACATTAAGCAGAGTGAGGTGGATGTACCCCACTGGCACTCTGTACCAATCACCACAAGGGGAGCAATTACCGTAACATTAAATAGTGATAAACGCTGCTGCACAGTGATCGTCAGAACATCAGACCTGTCACCGCGTCATCCGTCAAAACCACGCTTCGGGGTAGCAACAGTCAGGTAGTGATACATTACAGGGGACAGAAACAGGTGCTACCGCAGATTCTAATTACTTTGTTCTATCAATTATGTACAAATCCTTGCATGGCCTGGGGTCTGCCACACACTGCTGTGCCTCCTACTCACTCCCTGCACCATCCCAGCTGTGGCTACATAGCAGTCAGTGCTTTTCAACAGCGCTTTGTGCAGATGCCTTGAGGGGACTGGAAAGGTTTCTTTTTCCAAGGCTGAATTCATACGGATGGAACACTTCTCAAAAAATAAAGAGGAGGGGGGGGGTAAATCCATTCTGCATATCCCACTGACATCTGAATTCCTGTATTATATCCTCTTTAGTGACAGAAGTAAATTCTTTTCTCCTCTCTCAGCCCTGTAAGCATCAGTTTAGACACACAGGTGCGCCACTGTTTTGTGTTTTCAAGCTGTAACGGTCTTCCAGGCACTTGTGGTTTCTGCCTTTGTTTTGCACACTCAAGTTTTCACTCAGCCACTCAGTGCACAAAAACATTATGCTAATGAGTGGGTAGACATCTGCTTCCAGCTCAGTTTTTCTCTAGGTGTTTCGGCGTGTGTTAGTGTGTGTGTGTGTGTGTGTGTCGCTCATATAGGGGATATGCTTTTACCTACAGTAGGTCGAGTCTTTAAAACAGCAGTGTATGCACAGGCATGTCAGACTGAACCAGCTGCTAGAATGTATTCATCCTTGCTGAAGAGCGATGCTTTGTCTCTCTCCTTTCTTTTTTCCCCTTCCCTCAAGAAACAGCATCATAGTATGATAATGCGTTAGGTTCAGCGTACTGTGGGAATTAATGACTCACTCCTGGCACAGCATGTCATTCAGCAGTGAAGGAGTGTCAAGAAGATCACTGAAACAGATAGTGTTGACTCTTATGCTCACAATTTATGAGGTATTATTGTGATGTATCCAGGATCAATGTGTGTATGCATAAGACAGGCTGCAGCTTATAGCCACATTTGTTAAAATAGTATAGGGCTTTTTCAGCAAGCTATAAGAGTAGTCTGAGAGAGTGTTTAAAGAATCTGATTATTTTTGAAGCCAAAAATAAGTAAAACCATGAGGGGAAAGAGAGAAGGAAAAGGCTTCACATGAAGGCAAAACATAAGAAAAAGAAGAGGAAGGAAGAGACATCAGATACAAAAAGAAGCTTTTAATTAAAGCCAACAGCAGCAGAGTTGAAAATGTGAATCTAAGCTGTAGAGCAGAAAATCCGCTGCACCTATACAACACATGCATGCTTAGCGTTTCCTAATGGAGCGGTGCTTGAAATATTTCTGTTGTCATTTCAGAAGCGGTCGCCCTTGACCTATTTTTTTTAACACTAATGGAGGATCAGAATATGCTATCACATAATTAACACAAAAAAAAGAGGTGCCGTAATCAGCTTTAGAAAGATTGTGTGAATTAGAAGCCCCAGTCGCAAAGAATAAACTAGAAAACCATTTCAATCATCAACATGAAGTTAATTATCTCAGAATTTCAGCCGTCATCAAATGGTTTTTGCACGAGAGGGAAATTATTTTAGGAAACACAGATCATTCATTATGAGATTTTGAGGAATTTCAGATGTCCAGTTTCCTAATTAATGCAGGAAGTATAATCAATAAATCTTAAGTTTGACTGTAATTAAAGGGTTGTTCACATCTGCTCTGGTCAATGTAATAATTAAGATAAGATCACAGAAGCAGTCCCAAACTTTGCTACTTTTAGTTTGGATACATTAATCAGTTGGATGTGTTTTATATATTTTCTTTATTTACTCATTTTTTAGTTTTTTTTTTTTAGTGTTTTTTTTTTCATAAATAACTATAACACACCTTGACTTCTGATGTGACTGTGTTGTCTACCTCCAACCTCCCATCATAAATCCCACATCAGAGGTGTGCCTTATTATGGTAATAAAAAAAAAATGAATAGTACTATGTTCGTTTTTCTGCTGGTGGAGAGTGGATGAATTTGTTGAACACATTTCCAACCGTGGCTGTTATCTGGATTGCAATGAATGAATCCATTTTAATTATTGATTGATTATAATTACATATTCATTATTTGTTTTTTTTTGGATGTGTACAACACAATTTACTCATTGTAAAAATGAAATCACCCAGTAGACTGGAAGTGATACTTTAACTAGTTTATCACTTGTAGAGAAAAAAACAAGCAGAGAATTTCTCACAGTACCATACAGGTTAGGATTGCTCAACAGACAAGTGTCTCTTGATAGCCTGTTTGGCACAACTTACCACTGATATCAATATTGTGTCTGCAAAACCCAGTGATATCACAGAAGTGACTCTACGCACTCAAGCAGCACACCTGCCAGAGAGCAGCAGTCACAGACTGTTAACCTCAAAATCTGGAAGTGTTTGCAAGCCAACGAAGCTTCACAAACTCTGTCACCATCTACTTTTGTCAAAGTTCGACTACAAAAAGAGCCCTTAAGTTTCATCTTAGCAATCTTCCCAGTAAAGTGAGCTCAAGCACTGCATCGTAAGGTAAGTAAACTAAAGCTTATGTTTCTCACTTAAGAGAAGGCTCATTATACCAATATTGTGCTATTGTTATTCTAAGTTCACTTGTAAAGTCTGTGTTTCCATCCTGCTAGCTGGAAAATATTGTGTTTATTGAAGTAACTCAAACTGACCATAAGAGCCGATAAATTTCTATTGTTGTACATGTCAGTCAAATGTCACAATAGCTGGATTCAGAATAAACTCAGAATAAAATTATGCCATTAATTAAATTGAAAATTCATTCAGTAATTTTGTTTTGATTCATCTTCCTTGTGGTGTCAATACCTGGGGCACGAAGTACGTGCTGCGCTGTTGTTCAATTATATTGTAATGGTATTGACACTGGTGCAGCAGATAATGTAACTCGTTTTCCAGAAAAATCCTGCTGAGAACTGTCACTATTACACACAGGGACATTTGTAGACAGCTACAGACTCGGTGAAGCAGCTTGTGGAAGTGTTCATATCTATCTCGTGCTGCTGTTTAAGGTTCTGGTTCAAAGACAAAAAGTTTTCAATTTGAGGTTTGGTTATGGTTGAAAATTATACATTTAAACCAAGGGGGAGGTCATTGTTATACTATACTGCTGTACTGTATATTGTGGTGACGCCCTAGAGCTTCTGTTTGACATTAGGAATAAAAAAGTGCTGCTCTACTTTATGTTGTCAGACAGTATGAGCAACAGTTGCATATATACTTTTAATAACCTACAGTTAGTGGTGGTTAGTATGTCATTCATGTAGCTTCCCTTACAAAAATATGGTGCTTATGCTCCCCTTCCCTAATGAGTCTTAGTCTTAGTCGTTTTTTATTTATGTATTTAAGTATAAAAGTAACCACATACATGCAGCCAATGTTGCCATTTAGATTTAATTTGTTAGCAACCTAATTAACTTCTACCAAACAGTGTCTTGTGAAGAGGCTGAATGACTATCTGCCCCTATTTATCATATTATGGTCTATAGCGTATATTTTGATCATGTGATGATTATCGTCTTCCATATGTAGTAAACAGGAAGTAAAAATTGAACATCCTAGAATGAAAACAAGCAACAGCTGACTGACACATTGTGTTTTTGTGTTTTGGCTGTGTGTTGACGCAGGCACCTGCTGGAAAATGACCCTGCAAGCATTAACTGCAGTGAACTGTGGAGGCCTCCTACAGCCTGGCTGCACTCTCCTACAGCTGGACAGTGAAGTTCTCCTGTTTGGCCAGAAAGGCTGGCCCAAGCGCTCATGTCCAACAGGAGTGTTTGGGGTTAGATTTAAACGTGATGAGCTGAAGTTGAGGGCCATCACCTTCTCCAATGATTCCTGCTACCTTCCTCCATTACGTTGTCCTGCTGTTTGCCGCCTTGACCCCTATGATGGTTTTCCAGAGAGTTATCTCATCCACGGTGGCCGTACCCCCAATAACGAGATCTCATCAAGCTTGTACTTGCTGACCATGGATAGTCGCGGTTGCAATAAAAAACTGACTCTGTGCTGCAAAGAGAAAGAACTGGTAGGAGAAGTGCCAGGGGCCCGATACGGCCATACGGTGAGCATGATTCAAAGTCGTGGGAAGACTGCTTGTGTATTATTTGGGGGGAGATCCTACATGCCTGCAGGAGAGCGCACCACAGAAAGCTGGAACAGCGTTGTCGACTGCACTCCCCAGGTGTTCCTGTTTGACCTGGAGTTTGGATGCTCCTCTGCTCACACTTTGCCTGAGCTCAGTGATGGACAGTCCTTTCATTTGGCCCTTGCTAGAGAAGACTGCGTCTACTTCATTGGAGGTCACTCACTCACCTCTGACTCCCGCCCCCCACGACTTTTTCGCTTGCACATCGAGCTTCTGCAGGGCAACCCTTTGCTCTCCTGCGAGGCCCTCGACACTGGCATATCCATCTCTAGCGCTATAATCACCCGCACAGGTCCCACTCACAAATACATTATTCTAGGTGGATATCAGTCAGACTCTCAGAAGAGGATGGAGTGCAGCACTGTGATTCTAGACGAGAAAGGGATCCAGTTTGAGACTTTAGAGCCACCTAAGTGGACCCCAGATATCCTCCATAGTCGCACTTGGTTTGGGGGCAGTGCCGGGGAGGGAAACATCCTACTTGCTGTACCTACTGAGGGAAGGCAATCCCAACCAGATATGCATTACTTCTATCTGGTGAGCTTCCAGACAGAGGAAGGTAAAGAGGAAGAAGGAACCCTGGGCTGCAGCCAGGAGTCAACAGACAACTCTACTCCTCTTGAGGACTCCGAGGAGCTCTACTTTGGTCGTGAGCCACATGAGCTGGATGACAGCAGTGATGGAGAAGGAGATACCTACAATGAAGAGGATGAGGAAGATGAATCGCAAACAGGCTACTGGATCAAATGTTGCCTGAGCTGTCAGATGAACCCCAACACATGGGAGCCGTTCTACTCCACTGAGCTCCATCGACCAGCTATGATCTTCTGCTCCAGAGGGGAGGAAGGGCACTGGGTCCACGCCCAGTGCATGGAGATGTCTGAGACCCTGCTGGTCAGATTCTCTCAGGGCAGCAAAAAGTACTTCTGCCTGGACCATGGAGGACTTCCCTACCAGGAGATGACCCCACCACGTCAGGTCCTGCCCCTGAAGCGCACCCCCTTCAAAGTTAAGGACAGAGGAACACCTCCAATAATAAAGATGTCCCCTGCCAAAAAAAGCTTTTTCAGGAGACTTTTTGACTGACTTGATTCTTAATGCATAGTCACTGTAAGAATGTTATGTACTGCATTTTGTATGTGAAGAGATAAAAAATAAAATTGTGAACTGATATTTCATGTCTCACATTTGTATATTTTCCCTAGGATTTTGCAGTATTTGAATGAAAATGTTATAGTTTAGCAAGTTTTCACAGAAGATGTGTAATCTGTGTTTGCATCAGTTGTATAACACTTCATTGTAATTTCGCATCACGTTTTTACTTTTTACGATTCTTTCAAAATGTAAAATGCAAAATGTACTTGATAAAATCTGTGATGATAATAAACAATAAGCAGCCACAAATTCTCTCTCTTCATAGCGTTTGTGTTAATGTGTTTTCATTTGACAAAAAAATAGTCTAGTTTTTATTTTTATCAGGCATTATTTTGTATTCAGGGCCAAAGTGAAAATATTGTGTTATTGGTACTCGCTTGTAAGGGGTATGTAATCACCTGCTGCATGGAAAATATAGCCAAACACCATCTTTATTAAGTGACTCAATCTGACCACAGCAGTCATAACAATGTCATTAAATCTAATAAAATTACAGCTTACTTTTTTGTCAGTTGAATGTCAGAATAGCTTCTCCTTTCAGGCTCAAAATAAAATATGACGATGACTAAAACATGACATTCATTAAATGAAAATGAATTTAGTAGATCTGCAAGTAGTTAAATGTGTGATGAAAATAAATAACTCAAATGCAAGATGGAATCAAAAATTCACATTTTTTTAAAGGGTTTTCATAATGGCCCTGATGTCTCCAGTTTCGGTTCATTGATATTTTGTTATCCAGAACCACAGTGAAAATAAACTGTGACTAGTGCTGTCTAAATGTACCTTTGTGCTCAGGAACAAATGTGCCTGAATTATGTGCAACTAAAACAAATCTAAAACACAAATCAATTATAAAAAATCATACCAGAGGATCAAGTCAGATTTTGTCTTTATTTATTTTTTGGTATAAACAGTCAAAAACAAAGTAGTAAAACTCTTCCATAAACGTAATTGATGAAAAAAGATGATACATTTTCTAAAACGTGTGAATACTATATAACATTTAAAAATGAACATGTAAAAAATTGGTCTAACAACGCACCAGTAGTTATGCAAAGTAAATCACCACTGAAAATCTTCAGCCCCAGTAAACAAAATCTGATATTTAGTGTAGTATGAAAAAGAAAATGAGGAAGTACATGGTAAAAAGTGAACAAGCAAAATCGTATGAATCATCCATCATCCATTACTTTGGAAATGCAATTCATTATATCAAAAAAAAAAATAAAATATGAGGCACGTTGCAATATAATGCACCCAAAATGGTGTTATTGTACAAGTGTGACATCTATCCAATGAAATGTGAATATTTCACAGCTGTCATGTGGTTAAACCTATGACAGTAAAATCAAATCAAACATTCCATCAAATAAGAAAACGAAATTGCCTGTCACAATTCAAAATGGTGAGGGCAAAAAAAGACAATATAATCAATCAATCAAACAAATAAAGTTGCCAACAAATCAGTTTAAATCAGGTCTCTCTAGCTCCAGCCCATCCCTCTCCTCTGTCAGCTGTGGCGATGAAGAAATATCAGCAGAGAAAAAGAGTCAGGTTATATACAGTACTTAAGAAAAATCCCTGCCTCCTAGAGAGTCCATGGGGTATTAGGCTCCGTAATGGACCATACTGTATTTTTATGATATCAACAAAAAGGTCAGTATATGCTTTATTTTATGTGAAGAATTCGAATAAGTATCATCTATCCTCCACTGTGCAAAAACTAAAAGAGATAAAAATTGGTTCAAAGTGACCTGGCATCTATTCTGCCCCTCAGGGATCCCACGATAAAGCACTAAAGTAATCTTTTTCAGAGGGCACTCATGAAACAAAGAACATTTGGGTCTCTGTGATTGCATTTTGCTCCAGCTCAAATGATATATTAATACAGTGGCCACAAATGTGGTCTTTTTAACACAATTTTCCCCCATGACTTACAGCGCTTTCATCTGTTTCCATAAATACCCCCTCTATATAAATTCATAAATGTGTCATATCCTTGTGATACAATAAACTGAACCATATTTCACAGACAGCAAAGATAAAGAAAAAAACTTTTCTCCTCAGAGCGAAAAGAAACCTGCGTCTTAGTTCCATATTCCTCTGCTGTCCAATCTTTCCTAACAGAGGCAAATTTACAGTACATGTATAGAACCTTTCAAGAACAAGGCAGTTCAAACACAAGTAAAAGACACATTCAAAAACATGCCGTAAGAATAAGATTATTTTTTATTAAGTTCTGGAAATGACTCACCATTCAGGTGTAAGAAACTGGTTATTAAATAAAAAAGTCTTTTGTAACCTTCAACAATGTGATGTTTTGTTCATAATAAAAAAATGAAAAATCTCAGAAACTCTTACATCCAGTTCTTTTCTAAATATCATTCAATGGACATAGAAAGTAAATTTGGAATTCAGAAATCCTTATTACAGATAGAGATAAGTAGTAGGTTATACAACTATCACAACATCAACCAAATGTGAATATTTTAAACTCATATCAAAAGAAAAATCAAATATCATTAATTTCCAAAGAGACATCCTCATCATCCTGTGTCTCTACCGGGTCAATTGTAGCTTGTAGAGCTTTGGCAGAGTCTTTGTGAGCCTCCATAAACTTCTGCAAGAACTTGGAGGTGTAGAGCCAGTGATGTTTCAGCACGTCCTCGAGTTCAAAGGCCTTTGACTGACGTGCATTCATCTTCCTGAAACGCCTGAACAGTTTGTTTGCCGATTCATTCCCCTCGCTGGCCCAGGCTCCTATGGATCCATCTCTCTCTATGATTTCAGGCACATGGGCCAGAGTCTTGTGAAGGTAATTGGTTATCTTTCCATTGTACCTATATTTGAAGGTGGAGGAGAGGAGGTCGGCAAAGTGCTGGGAGTTAAAGCTGTAACGGCACAGCTGGTCAGGGCATTCCTTTGCTGGGCAGGTGGCGCGCCACACAGGCCTCATCTGGAGGTAGAGCCTCATAAGCTCCCTCAGGGCCTCCCTCCTCTCCTCTGAGGGCACCAGTTCACACACCACCTCAACCGCCTCCAGGGTCATTAGCCTGCGGGCGTAGTTCCCATTCATCCTCATTACCGGTTTAAGCTTCATCTTCTTCCTCAGCTGTTTATCTAGAGCTGCCCTCCAGCTGCGCCTTTCTTCCCGGCTGGGGTTGACCTTTTGATACACTTCTCCAATCTCATCCTGGAAGATTTTGTAGAACTCAGTGGCATTGCCAATGTCACAGTGTAATGCGTCCAGTGTGGGCTGGGTCTCCATGAAAGGTTTTGCAGAGACCCCTTTGACTCTGTCTCGCAGTTCATCTGCAGACTCAGAGAAGGGGTTGGTTCTCCATATTTCGTAACGATCTAGGTTTTCTTCATGGCAGCGGGTGATGGAGTGTAGCACCATGTTTTGAGAGGCCTCTGCCCGACTGGAGTCGCATAGAGTGCAGACATATGAGGACCCTGAGGACTCCAGGCCTTCCATCTCTCGCACCATCTTCTCATCGTATCCCGTACCTCTGAAGTGGAAGCGGAAGGAGCGAGGCAGGCCACCTATGGCTAGGATGAGCCTGCTCTCTTTCATTGCATTACGCTCTGCAACTACAGGCCCCAGGAGAGCTGTGAGTGTCTCGTGGTCTGACTCATCCACAAACATCAAGCAAAGGGGCTTACAGGACAGTTCTGAGTTTGGCCTTGGTTCGGTGAAGATGGTAACCTCCCTCCCCTCATCGTCTGCCAGGACAGAGATAGACATAACAGTGAAAGAGAAACGTACAGCCTTCTCAGGAATAACTGGTCCTCCACCATGCTTCTCGCTGACATCGCCCATGCCATCACAACATTCCTTGATCATGACAGTAAAGCCTGAGGTGCAAGCACTGTCTTCCAACCCACTCTCTCTCAGCCCCTCCATGATGTCCTCCTCCAGATCCTTTAATGCTGACACCAGTGCCACATCATAGCGAAACCTTCGAGTGATGGTGTCAGCTGGGGAGTCATCCACCGAGGAAGCCCATCCAGAGAGCCCATTAATAATGCCAACATTGCAAGATGTTGACACATTCTTGAGAGCTGGCTGCCATTCAAACTGGTGAAAGCCAGGGAGAAGCTCCTTCTCTGCTGCTCGGAGGGTGTGCAGGGGCTGAAAGATCTGGCGGCCACTGGTGGCTTTGACGGTCCGGTACATCTTGTGATACTGGCTGCAGCTCAGAAAAGTGTTCACCCGAATGGCCAAGCACACTGCGGGACGCAAGCCAAAGCCTCTGCCTGCAGAGAGAGAGACAACGAAAGGAAAGAAAATTTCAGAAAAAGACAGAGTGAGGCAAAATAAAAATAGAAATACAAAAGGAAAGTGAGAGGAGGAAAGGACTGAGACATGAGGAGAATTATTTAACACCAAGCTGTGGAAGCCCAGTCTTAGTGATTTGAAAAGAACTGCAGTATCTAACATTTCCCCATTGATATCCCACATTTGGAGTCATTTATACCATGAGACAGAGAGAATTGGGAATTTAACACCCAGATGTGAATGTATCATTGTCAAAAGCCCACAAGCCCATGATTACAAAATCCAATATTTCCTAATTTCCAAATGTTATAAGGGGACAGAGGGTTGAATCAGTGAAGCTGGCAAAAGTGATGTATTGGCTGCAGATGAAAACAGACACCAGCTGGCTTCTATTCCCCAGAGAGGAGGGTGGTGCTGTCTGTGTAATTTGCAGATACAAGAGCTGCTGATGTTGTTTTGATTATAACAGCCCCTTCACAAGAGTTGTTATTGTGCATTAAAGGGAGTGTGAGAATGAGAGACTGACAGACAAGCAGACAGAGAACGAGAGTGGGAGAGAATCAGGGAGGGGTTGGGCGTGTACCAGCGGCGGTTCAATAGACAGAGATGGACAATAATGAAATGCTTTTCAATCAAAATCACCAAAAACTTTCTTCTTTATTCTTTTCAATAGTGAACTTTTCATCTCATTATTATTTATGTTATGATTGTATTCCTCAGAGGTAGGAGGAAATATTAATGAGCAAACACTATCATAATTTTCATTTGTTTGTGTCCCTCTTTCTTGGCTCTGGAGATTTATGTTTATTGAACAAAAGGTTTATAATAGCCTATTACCTTGCATCATGGCCTCAAGCTCGTCTGCCTGTCGATGTTCATTCCCAGATCTCAGCGCAAGCAGGAACAATGTCAGACACACAGACTTCAGGTCACCACCTTCCTCTTTGTCTGCAAACTCTTTCACCTGGTTCTTCAGATCCCTCAGCCGATGCTTCTGGGCACGACGGGTTAGAGACAGCAAGTGCTGACGGGGTCTCCCCCCTTTGTTGGCTAGCAGGTAGTTATCAAACTCTGACTGCTCTGTTGCATCCTGTTCATTCAGCTCATGGTCCCGACAGTGAGCTTTAAATGAGTCCAACCTTACCTGCTCGCCACAACCGCCTCTAGGGCAAAGCAAAGGCAGGGAATGCAGAGCTGATAAAAAGGCTTTGGCAGGCAGGGTGAGATCATCAGGGCCACAGGGCAAGTTGCAGGCTGGGCAATAAGGTCCCAGAACGTGGTTATATTTTATAATACAGCTGCGGCAGAAGAGGTGCCCACAGGGGGACTGAACTGGATCAAGGAGCAGGTGGTCACACACCAGGCAGGTAAAAGAAAAGAGGAAGTCAACAGGGAGCTTCTCAGAGACCAGCTTAGTACCAAAGTGGTCTTTCTGGCAGCGGGTGATGTTCCTCACCCATTGTTCTCTCTGGACGCTGGATTTCCTCCAGCCCCTAAGCCCGGAAACTTGATGACGGTCTCCGACTGATTTCAGAGCTCTCTTCTCTCCTACACTGACGCTGTCAGTGTGCTCCCACCTGGTCCTTTTTACCAGGCTTTGGGCTCTGGGAATGGTCTTCCTCCTCTTCCTCCCAGTCCGCTGGAATGAGCTTTTCTTGGGGGAGCAAAGGTGACAGGGGGAAGAGTGGGGTTTCCACTCAGGGACCCTTGTTCTGGATAAACTGCAGACACCACCTCCTCGTATGGCAGCCATCCAGCAGCGATGGCAGAAGGAAAGAGGGTGGACAGATTCTGTGTCGTCCGCCACGTCCACTTTGAAGACTTTGAGGATGACCTCTGGCCAGGCAGTAAACCTGCAGCTCATTTTCCTGAGGAGACCTTTACTCACTTCATCCAGATCCCCATGAACTTCATGCACTGGTCCTTTGACTTTCCTCAGGGCCATTCCACAGAGACGGCAGAGACACCTTAATAAAAAATAAATAACTGTTGTCAAATTCCTAGAAGGAAACGTTTATGATATAGTGATTGTAGTATAGATTATCATATAGTGATATCTGATTACCTGAGGTGGTTCATGTGGGTGTCCATTTCCTCTAGCTTCTTATCTACCCTCCGGCCCGGGCCCTCCACATTTTCCTTGCTTTTTCCCCCAAGGCACAATTTCATAACACTCCCTGGGCTCACACCATTATCTAATTCTATTTTTGGAGCTGCAGGAGGTGAGATACCTAACAAGACTTTCTCAGGATGTATCTCGCTGGGGAGAGGGGCCTTCTCCATGGACCTCACCCTAAATAGCTTAAACTTCCACTGAGAGTACTTAGAGTGGGGATGGTGGAGCTCAGCCGGCATGGAGGATCTGGGGCCATCTGTCTCCAGGTTCTCCTCCGCCATGGTGCTGTTTCGATCTTAGACCCTGGAGAGGGGAGGAGGGTTTATTTTGATGCATTACAAAAGTATGAAAATAAATTCAGCTGTCCATGAGAAGCCCATTAATGGATAAAGAGAAAAGATTCAAAGGCTTAGATCCTTAAATATCCCCAGTGCCTTTTCAGTGTTGAGAAGGCACCAGGGAAGACACAAGAGCTTTAGCTGATTCCTGTTGAATTTATGCCCCAAGTACCCTGAAATCCCACTGAACAGACAGTAGTCAGCCCTGACCTAGAGTGCTGTATTATACTATAAGTGGCATTTAGATCCTGTGTAAAATGCATGAGACAAGCAATGAGGGATCGATACAGCACCAAAATCTTCATTTCTCTCATCTCCAACCCCATCGCTCAGGGAGCCATTGTGACTTTTTTCCTTTGACACAGTGAGTTTGCTAAATGGCCAACCTTATCCATGCAGGACTGTCAATCATTTATATTAGTCATTTTCTGGGCTTGGGAGAGAATTGGAGCCCTGGGAGCCCCCCGACTGGCATTTTAAATGCAGAGAAAAAAATCTGAGACACTGCAAACTTATTTCATAAATACATAGATATTGACCAAACAGGAGGCAAAACAAAACAAGTACCATCATATTGAATAAAGATCATGAAGAATTATTCCAAACACAACATTGTTCAATTTAGGAGTCGAATTTCAACAGCCAAGTTTTCTTATGATGCAGCACAGGTAGGATCAATGATACTGCTACACTGACAGACCTTATTTCATCTCCTCCCATACTATCTGGGTTCCATTACCAGTTCAGACAATAAAACTGTCAAACAGTCTTAAAAACTATTACATCCATAGTTGATTCTTACCATTGCACACCTGTAGTGCACATACTGCAGCAACTTCCATCTATCCATCTTTCAGTGTTCTCAATGTTTTCTCCCTGGGAGGCGTGAATCTGGCATTCTCCTTCATTTCCTTGCTCTCTGTGTACTTCACATGCTGAACTCTCCTTTAAGACAAACAGCTGAGCCTGTGTGCATATGTGTCAGCTGGGCTCTTACCTTGTTTTTCAGTCTCAGCTGGCGTCAGCTCTCCTGGGGGTCCTCTCCGCATGAGAGCACAAGGGAAGCCCTGAAGCCCTGCAAACTACAGAGACTGTATGTTCTTGAGTCTGTCACAGTTTGCAGCATCCATACAGTGGGATTGCTCCTGTCTGTCTCCTTATGTCTTGTATTTATACCCTCCCATTGATGGGATCCCAACTGTTAATGCCTGCCACCTGATAAAGGCAGCTGATAAAAAAAAAAAAAAAAAAACAAGAAAAAAACAAGGTCAACCCCAAAGCACAGTTGCAAACATGTGCACGTACAGAATCCAACAGCCTAACCTAAACAAACAACTTTCTACCACACCACACGGATCCTCAGCTGGAAATACTTCTATGTCACCTTTATCTCCTCTTTCTCTTATCCATCTGCAGGTTCGCCTCATCCAGGTGGCCTCAGTCTGACAAGAAGACAGATACTTTGAACTTATGAAAAGGCTACTGGTGCGGATCACACACAACAGAGCACAAAATAAATCTTGTCATATTGGCAAAAAAACAAACAAAAAAAAACTGTAAATATTGTATTAAAATATTTTTATGATAGCAACATTGCAAATTTACACAGAAAAATTACTTTGATGAAACATGGATGAATACAGGAACTGACAGAAAAAAATAACAGTTTACGTCAGTGCATTAGCAGCTTGTTAAAGCTGAGAATGATCTTTATTCTCTATTTGTTTCCATGTGTGACTGTCAAAATTGTTGAGGTGTTTATTAATTAATACATTTTATCAGAAGTGTTAAGCATATAGCTTATATATATATATATCTTTCAGTCATCTTACACCCTAGTGTGATCTGTCAAAGTGTAAAAGGTGACATTGTGGTGATGTCTTAAATACTAATGCTTTATTAGTGTCTATCTGTAGATATCTGCAAATGACCAGAATGACTTTCCAAAGATAGGAAGGAATGGATGAATGAGGAAAATAATAGTAATTGTAGTGATAATGACAATGACTGCTATTGTTATTTTTGTCGTTCTGATCTGTGTATTATTGAGATTTCTTCTCGTGCCACTTCACATCCTCCTTCAGTGTGTGTGAGTGATGCACAAGCAATTCAGGTGTTGACTGCTATGAATCAAACTGACAAAGGCAGCGACACAAGTGAGTTGTAGCAGGTTGAATACCAGTTAGCAGTGTGTGTTAGCTGTTGAAGCATAAACGTTTATCAGGCATTTAAGGCGTTTAAGGTATATTACAGAGGTACAAAGAGGCCACATAGTCACTACCCGAACTGTGGGTCAAACCAATGCGAAAATGTGAACGTGTCAAAATGTTTTAATTCCAGGGTGACTGTATCATGCACACATTATGTACAGTGTTGCAGTCATGTTGTACAATGCTGTAGTTTTGATCCACAAGTCCTCTCGTTACATCCTGTCAGCAATAAGGCAGAACATTTCATTCATTTATCCCAATGCTCTCTCTCCATTCAGAAGGAGTTTTAATTAGACAGTATCATCTGATATAATGTCTCAGTAGGTATGGGGAGTATTTGCCCAAGATCATTCTTGTTTGTAATTATCCAGGGGATTAATCTGGTGTATTCGCCACAGGAGCCTGTTGCTGTTGCGCTGGAATTGCCAGCCAACTCATTAGATACACAGTCAGTGGGCACCAAACAACAGTTGGGTCTCTCCCACTCTTGTCATCTTAACAGGGGAGCAGGATGAATACTGGCAGGCTTTGTGGATTATATTTGGTGCATATGGTCAAGTGTGACCTTAGATAGCAATAGTAGTAATTTTTGTTTTGGTGTGTGTGTGTGTGTGTGTGTGTGGAGGGGGGGGGGGCACAGAAAAAGTTAAAGCAAAAAGTGTCGCTTACTAGCTATTCAAATCCATCATGGCACAGCTGGGAGATTTGAAGCGCACAATGCTTGATACATTACATATCCAAGAACAAGCAAATGATGGATTGTAGCAAGATGTTCCCAGCCTATTTATAGTTGATATTTAGATTCATGACAGCCAGGTACCCACATGTTTCCAAAGTAAACGCCGCACCTAGCTCCACAGCAGAAACAGAGCTGCAGATGTCTGCCTGACAAACAAGCGGTGACCCCCTGAGACCCTCATCTCTCTGCGCCTTCTAATTGACTTGTTATTGATCAACTCAAAGGCAGTCTGATTTATGGGGAAGAGGACTTGTGGAGACAGCCACCTGGCATGTAGCGGAGTGTTATGAATGTGAGGAGCAGACCCTGAGGGACTAGAGGCTGCAGTTTAGGGGGACATATAGGAGTTTGCAATGCACCGCCAAACTGACAATTCACAATAAGTTTGGGGGGGGCGGGGGTTTCTAATATGATGAATCCAAACAACAGCAGTGAGCAGTGCATGCGCATGTGTGCATGTATGAGATTGTAGCAGGTGTGTGCAGTGGGAGGAATGCAGCAGAGGCAGTACATGTGTTTTGGGAGGGGGTGGGTGGAGTGAAAATGAGGATGGGAGGGAATGAGTTCCTGCTGGGCTGTAGGTGACACGCAGCAACAAGACCAAATAAATATAAAGTAATCTTGCTAATCCATCCTTGAGGACCTGAATAATCATTTCACTTTTGGGCCAGTGTGTATAAAACAAAGAGGCAGACAGACAGAGAAAGGAAAGAGACGGATGGTGGAAGAGGTGAAAGAGAGAAGGGGGATATAGTAGTGATCTTGAGTAAAGGAGTTGCACAGGATAACAGGCTTAGCTCAGAGTGGAGAACACAAAAGGGCTTAAGGCTGATTGCAGGCTGTGACAAGGAAAGGGGGGAAGAGATCAAGTCTACCAGGCAGAACTATGTAAGCTGAAGGTCCAAAAAAGACCCTCTGACAGCTCAAGTCACACAGCAGCTTAAGGAAAAGTGTCAATAGCAGAAATGGACAATGAATGAATTCAACAGCACCGTCAGTATCTTCCTCACAGGGGAATAAAATGTCAGCATCGTCCACATTTGAATACATTGAACAAAATTATGATATTTCTAAATGTCATGAAGAATGTAGGTATCTCTGTGATTGCATTCAGGGTAAAGAGGGCATTTCACTCTCATATTTCCACTGAGTGTTATACAATATATTGAGCATTTGGTATGCAAATTTTAATTGCATTTTCATAGCACGCTTAACAACTTCTTCAGGCTCGCCAAGCCAATTCTCAGTTAGTTGCCTTCCACCGCTGTTCAACCTCTTCCATTTCTCATCTAGAGACATGATTTGGTAGATCAATACTTAAAGAGGTAGACTTGAAAGCAGAGCTATTCGTCAAAGCTACCTGCCAGGACAAACCCCTTACCCCACCATTCAAATCCCCCCTCATTCATCTCCTCTTGTCTCTCCCTCTCAAAGTCTTGTTTCCCTCGTCTTGCCTCTCTCCTCTCACCCTCACCTCAGCTTTTGTTAATAATCAATTATGTGATTATTCCAATGAGGTGATTAATTACTCCATCTCCCTGCTGCTGTACCATGCCTATAATCACACAGTGACAGCCAGGGGACAGCTGAGTTGAGTGATGCTGCCTTGAGGCCTTGCGTGACCCTGTATGACTTGACTGCATTTGTTGCCAGTTCATCCTGACTGATGGAGCTTTAACAGAGATCAGAGACACACCACAACAACATCACAGCTTCTACAAATAACACAACCCCACAAGCTGCTGACAGCCTGACACCACAATATCTTCCATGTCCAGCTATCCAAATATTCATTTTATTGGATAGTCTAGTCTTGGGACCGCATTAATTCGTTCCAAGTCTTGCATTATAACTTTCCCTGAGGCTCTGCAGAGTTATTTTGGTTTTGGACAGGTTCCATTCATCTCTTCTGTTCTGGTGAGTTAGACAATATGGAGAACAACTTAAGCTACAGCAACTGTGAGTGTCCATTTTAAGAACCCTTTTCTGAAGAAAAAAAAAACAAAAAAAAAAACAAATCCTATTACCACAGCAAGATAGGCCACATAGAGGTCAATAACATGCAGAGATTGCAGTGTGACTACACGGTGTGATTGTGCTGGAGTGTGCAGTATAGCCTTGTGAAAAGTGAGACCTGTATCTGAGCAGACAATCCAGATGGGTGTTGATCCACCACTCACAGTAAACCAAATGAAATTAAACCCTAAGCCGGATTCAGGAGCACTAGAGTAGAGTGGGGAATCAAGACCAGTGTCTTTAATCAAAATAACAATGCTCTTTAATTCTGTGTTAATTAAATGTAGATTTCCCTGATTGAGGAGCAGTCTCCCTGATGCCAGGGGACCTCCAGTCACGTAAACATCCACTCACTGGGTTTGTCTTGTGTTTAACCACGTATTAGTCCTCTTTTCTCAAACTGTCTGGTGCTGGTTTACACAGAAGGTCTGTCAGCTGAGGGATGGTAGCTTGCAAACAGCTCCTCAAGATTTCAAACGTTCAGCATCCTTGAAGGGAGGATTTCTTGGAAAATTGTTAAACACCTTAATGAGTGGCTTACATCCATACAGTTCTGAAATAAAACAAGCATAATAGAGAGCTCTTGGTGCTAAATTTCAGACTATTTGTCTCTTTAGTGGTCATTCTCCTAACCTACCCTTCCTTTTCTCCTTCCTCATTCCCCCTCCATCAATGTAATGAGCGAATCATGGCCACTAGGGAGAGGTGTAGAGAGAAAAATTGGTCCCATTATATGTCAAGGAGTGTGAAAAGAGCAGCGCTGTTGTCTGTCAACTCTAACCCCCAACTACCCCTGGTCTTAACTTCCCACCAAACACAAAGAGCTCTTTTCCCACACGTAGATCAGCTTATTATTTCCCTGTCTTTTAACTAAAAATTCATTATTGGAAATGCCAGGACAGTCATGCCCTTTTCTGCACTAGCTCTGCCAGAGCTCAGACAAGAGAACAATGGACACAGTAACACACGTCGATTCAGGACTGATTTAGAGTGACTGGTCTTAAACCCAACTTACAGAGTACAGTAATTATAGGAGGTGAAGGGAGGGGCCGTGAAGGATGCTGTGGATAGGTAGGGGCCTGTGGAGGGAGGTTGTTGTCATTTGGCAGCCAGTCCAGTTGGAGAGAGAAATGATTATTGTAGCCAGAGCCTGGGTGGTGGAGCATTTATCAACCAGTCATCGCAATGATTCACACGATCCAGCGGGGAGCCATTATTTTACCACCCCAGTCTCTCACGGTAACCTGCTGGTGGAGAGTATGATGATAGCTGTGGGCTTTATGAGTGCAGGAACACGCATACGCAGAAGCTGTTGAGAACAATAGTTTGGAAAGTCCCATTTCTTCTCAGACTCATATGTGGTCTTTGGATTGTACTGCACTGAGAAAGAATGGAAAGGCTGAGCCCAACTCGGGGGCATATGGCATTTGTTCACTGCGGCAGAATACAGAGATGCCTCAGGAAGGGACTGACAAACATGCAGTCCCTGTTGTTGGGAGTGAAAGTAACTAGCATTGAATACATAAAGATCACAAATAAATACACTATCCACCTCCCTGGCAAGTGCTTTGGGACCTGGGTAGATCTGGAAGCATTGATACAATTTTTAATCAGCTGGCCTTCCTGTACAAGCAAGTATAACAGTCTCTGCATAAGCAAATAAACTCCACACTGAAGAGGGAATATGGGAAAGAGGCATGGGAGGTCTGCAATGGCCTTCTCATAATTACAATGATAAAAATGCTATTCTTCTATTCATACTCCCTTCACTCTTCCTTTACCACCTTCCCCCTGTGGCTCCCATAGGACATGCATCATTCTAATATTCACATGTTTTCACCCTTTTGCCTTTTGTGTAAGACCTACAGGTGAGATAGAGAGACACAAAGAGGGAGAGGGAGAGGGATAGGGACTGTTTATTTAGTCAGATGGTCTAACGTGTGTGGAATAGATTGGAGTCGGAGAGAAAGCCGTCTACACAATGGCAGTCGGTGTCAGTGGGTGAGTGAATGATGCTGCGCCTCAAATCACTCCAGAGGAATACTTTATGGTGAACAGTAAATTGAGATTTTGGACAGTGATGAATTATCATAATCACTGACAGGTGTAGTGTTGCATAATGACACATCTATTAAAGCAAAATATATTGTAAATTTAGCAACAGGACTGAAGAGTCTGCAGCATTGCTAGCAGCTATGTGAGGCTGTAGCTTGTGAAACATGGCACCGTGTGTTCATAGTAACAATGCCAACATGCTGATGTTTGGTAAGTATTTTTCACCATCCTAATGTAGCATGTGAATATGCCAATGCTTTCCAATTAGCACAAAGCACATCTGAGGCTGATTGAAGAGTGACTAGTTTTGCAGGTATTCATGGTCATGAATATAATTTTTAAATTTTGACCTGATGATGGCGCCAGATGAAAAGTCTGGGAGTCACCTCAGTTCTTAGGCTTTTGGGGGCCATTAATGTCAGTACAAAGTTTCATGGCAATCTATCTTATACTTTATATTTTCATCTGAACCATCTGAAGTGCTCGACCAACCCACCAGCTGACAGACTGACATTTCCTTCCAAAGGGCCATGTATAAAAATAATGCACATCCAATGAAAACAACATTTTTGATCTTTGATGTGAGGACGCTTATTTGGCTGCTTATTTTCACAGAGCTCCTCATTGTACTTTAGATTATTCACCTGTGCAAAATTCTTTTCCCGGGATGGCTGCATCCGTGTCTCAGTGTCTGCCTTATATACTCTTTTTTGCCCCCTCAGCCTTCTCTCGCTTCACTTCCGCATGCCATTCACTGTCATTGTGAAAAGGTGTGTGTGTGACTCCACTAGTAGAGCAGAACCCATTATCATAAATAGGCCAATAAGTAACCTCACACAATGTGTCTCCAAAGCAAGCACACTCTATATGCAAAGCAGAGGCGCACTGTTAAAGACACTGGCGCCAAGTGATTATATTTGTAATTTAATTTCCTTAGTCACACAGAGATAAGAGAAGGAAACAGCTACAGTTGGCCAGGGATGAATAGGGTGACGGGAACCGGACTACAGCTTCATTGTCTGGACTGAGATGTCCGAGGCGACACCTTGCGAAGAAGCATACTGGCGGGCAGATATGTAGCCTGCACACACTGGTCTGAACTCAAAGATGCAAAAACAATGCTCGTATGAGAGAAAACAGAGAGTGAGTTCTGTTATGCAAAAACACCTACACTCTCAAATTCAATGCAATGAAAGTAATGAAAGCAATGTCTCTCTCCTTCCTGTCTCTCTCCTTCACACTCAGTTCTACCGAACAAATGTAATCAGCAGGGTGGTCTGGGCGGGATGTCAGTCACAAAGAGCAATGGCTCATTGCAGATTCTACAGGCAAGATGAACTGGGTCACTGCAAGAAAAATGACTGAAGGACACCCAGTGCACTCTCACCATTTCCTCATGCACCCTTTCTCATTCTCTCTGTATGCTTTTTCTGCGATTGTAGGACTGCAGACATCAAATTTCCCGAGTTTCCCATTTTCTAAGCACGTCCACTTATACTGATAACAGTGCAGCAGAGGGCACAATACTGCAGTGGTCAAACTCTGATTTTGACTACATCAGAACATTTGGGGCTACAGAGAGCTGCTTGTAAAAGATGGATTGAAAGAGCGAGGTAAGGAAATCTGACGCCACACAGGGACAGTGCAAAACTATTTTGTGACAACTCAAATCCTCTCTCCCCCTTTGTTCTCTCCTCCCCTCATCTTTATGTCTGTTTCTTCCCTGCTGTCTTGTCTTTCAGTGAATTTCCTCAGTGTCTTCACTTTGAACCCAACAGCATTAACCTGTCAGGAAAGTTACAAATGTTCTGAGTGAATTATGGAAACCACAGAGAAATAAAACTGCAAAAAAGCATGGAGTTCTCACTTTATTTCATAATTCATCATGCTCCCAGATCGAGCCAAATAAAACTTGACTTATTAAGTAGTCCAGCACATTCTGGCTCAAAATCATCTGATATATTCCCGACAATATTTATCACACTTTGTCTATCTGGCAAATAAAAGTCAAACACACACAAACATGTACACATACATGCACTGGTGTTTTTTTTTTTTTGTGTGTGTGTGTGTGTGTGTGTTGTTTTTTTTGTGGTTTCATTACTCAGATGAAAGGAGTGTCTCACCCATTTCACCACATTTCATTGCAGGAGGCAAAGCGATAGATGTTACACCAGCACCACCAAAAGGTAAAATTGAAAACAACAGTTTTTCTCCACTTTCTGTCCTTTTCCTCGCCTCCTAAATACAAACTTGCAGCTCTGAAAATCAGATTAAGGATGCTTCGCCTTGGCAGCCGGCAAGTTTATTTATTTATCTCAATGAACACAACCGCAAACACACAGGCACGCACAGAAGCACACACTCTATGGTGGAGGGGGTGGAGGGGGTGGCATAGTGGCGGCGCAGCGTAATTAGGACATGGCTTTATAATTGGTCTCTAATTGATATGAAGAGCAGTGGTTTAGCCCAGGTTGTGTTGTACACATGCTGCTGGCCACGGGCAGGAAACATTGGCAGCCTGTTCAATCTTGGTACCATCTCCTGATTGATGTCTCTGTAGCAAATGCCCTTCAACAATCAGTACCCACAATCTCTCTGTGTCTATCAGGCCACCTGTCTATCTCTGTGTAGCATCTTCCTCCGTTCATCTGTCATTTCTTCCTTTGTGCCTAAACATCTCACTATCTCTTTCTTTCCATCTCACATTGATTTGGGATGTCTTTCTCTGAAGGCATTCTCAACCTTTGGTGTGTTTCTCTCAGGAAGGTGAAAGAGCAGCGTTTTTGATGTTAGAAGGTGAAATGTGAAGTGTTTGTGTATGAGATGCAGGCAGCCATAAAAGACTGTGTGCTTTCAAGGGCCCAGACATATATACCAGGGGAAATAACAGCAAGTTTAGATGAAAAGGAAATCAAAATGTCAAAAGTGGTTTTATTTACGAAAGAAAGCAGGTTACCTGCTTTAGTAATTTACCAAATGAGGTTTGAGGTTATTTCTTTTAAAATGAACTAAACTAACTGCTGAGAGGCACAGCTGGGTACAGGAGTTCAACACACAGTGAATTGGATGGATTTCAAGTTTAGTTGGGGATGCTCTACAGAACAATTCTGTTCATGGATCGCGTGCTGATGCAAGACAACCTTCAAGGACATTCTTCTCATTTACACAGCAATTAAGCACTACCCTGTTGGTAAATTGAAAAAGAGACAAAAATCCTCTGTGGATTTAATAACAAACTCATTACCAGGGCCCAACAGGGTGGAACTGCCTTTTAATTAGAGCAACACCTGATTAACGCCCAATTAACAGAGCCAGAGCCACTTAATTCTCCCCCACTTTGGCAGGTTGAGAACATAAACATAAGCAGTCCGGCAACGGAGTGCTTCCTCTCCTCCTGGGAATGTGTGAGGGAAAAGTAAATAACGACTTTGGAGGCAGTCTGTTGTCTGGTGGTCCAAATGCTCTGCAGAGCTGGAAACCGTACGCTGGAAATGTATGAGGTAAGTGATTCAAAAAGGAAACAGATGTAGGACTGGCTGGCAAAAAACTCCAGTCTGCTTCGCTAACCATGAAACTCCTGGTGGGCTGATGAAGGACGACTATCCAAGCAGTGAACCTTTATGTTCAGTCTCATAATACCCACTTCCATCATTCCCATTCTCAGATTAGTATACTCTTGAGAGTTGAAGACAGATACAGCATCAAGGACGTGAACTTTTAAAACTTTTATTTCACTGTGGATGGAGGTTTAGAGTGTGGACAGCACAGGATCACACAATGGTTTTTTGAACATACATTTTGGTATACAAGACATTACATTTTTACCTTTTAAATAATAATGAGATCATTTAAAAAAGGCTTATGACCACAGGCATTTGCATTATTTATTACCTATCATTAGTACACATAAAGAAAAGACTACACTTTGTGTATTTGCTATTATATTATTATTTTCATCACATATTAAAGCTACCAGCTAATATATTTAATGAAATTAAATATATTAAAATTAGCAATTCCCCTATGGTTGAGTTTTCCTGTCAAAAGTGCCACTTATCAAGTACACAACAGCACCTACTGGATCTTTCAGGCAAGTTAAAACTTGGACCAGTTCCTGACCCAGAGAAAAACCTGGACAAACTTTACCTTGTCAGAAGACAGTTGTCATCTTACATCTGGTGCCATGTTTCTCTAGCAGTATTGTTGATCTTTAGTGTGTTTTTCATTTTATTTCAGTCCATACTGAAGACAAACTGCAGCATTATCAGCACAGACAACCCCACAGGAAGCTGGGGCGTTCAGCTCATTCAGCTCAAGGACTCAAGTATTTAGCAAATCTTAATTCCTCCAGCCAACACTTAACTCCAAACAAAGTTAATCATTGTTCAGTTAGGTTGTATAGTTATGAAAAGCACAGAAGGACTGTTACTTTCTCACTGAGTTTGTATCAATGTGTGAATTTCACAAACATTTTCTTTGTCATGTCCTCATGTCTGCATTCAATTCAAAGTGATGACATGCACCTGTTAGGAGTCATGTTGCTCTTGCTCTTATCACAGTAATACCCATCGCTGAAACATCGTTTCGCGGCCGTAAGATGGAGAGGAGAGGAAATCCTCCATGACTCCACAGCCTTCTCCAAGTCTGGTAGGATGTCTGGTACAACAACTTGTTCAATGATAAAGACAATCATCTCCACAACCAACAGCAGGACCCAGCCCACAGCCCCAACCCAGTAGGAAGAGCCAAGTCTGGAGAAGTCTTGCCGTATTTCCTCCCAGTGCTGATGTGTGAAAAAAGACCAGCTGAGCAGGAAGAAGAAACCTGACAGAGGAGAAAAAAGCAAGTCAAATCAAGTATTGTTGCGAGAGATAAAAGCCATTAGGGTCAATTATTACATGCCTAGAGCTTCAGGAAATAGTTTATATGATAATGAACTGCAATTCTAAGGAAAGTAAAAAGTCTCTTTAAAAAAATGCTGCCTTGAAGTGTATGGAAATGAGCAGTACATAAAGAATCTCTGTAGGTGTGGATGTGACATGAACTACATAAACCAAAAGTCTTAATTATAATATTAATAAAATATAAAAACATGCTGTGTGGTTCAGGGAAACAAATGCTTAACATATGCTGAGCAGCGCTGTAGTGTTACCTGTAGAGGCCATGGTGAGTAGCAGCAGGGTGGTGGGGTAGAGTGCCTGACCTGCCATGAGGAGAGAGCGAGTGTTGGAGTAGGAGCGCACCGTCTGAGATGTCCAGCAGAGGGCAAACACCAGACACAGAGCACTGGTGCTCACAGCCATCAGGAAGGAAAGAACCCCAAATACCCTCTCTGCTTCCGGAGCTGAAAGACACCAAGCAACGCACACACATACACAATAGGTAAACAAGACCAATGTTCACTGTATACTGCTATAGTTACATGACACAGTCAGTATGATGAAGTGAAAGATGCTGAAGTGATGCCACACTCCTGTGGATGTCCCCACAAAACACGTGCCTGCCTGTAACTGAAACCAGATGGGTAAAATCAAGAGTTGTGTACTTTTACAGTAGTTATATAGAGACTGTAACTAATCTCACACTTTTTTAGATTCACTCTGAAAAAAAAAATCACACATTGGAATAAAATACAGAAAAGGGACCTTTTAAAAACAATGGCCCGTTGTTTGTTTCAGTTTGTATTCCTACTGATGGGATTCTGTGCTGGCACAGCTCTGGAACAGTTTGACTGGCACTCCTACACCCACCGTTTTACTTTCTATCTGTGACTAAGCAAATATTGACAATCCCAGCTGTTTTGTGATTGTTCATTCACCTGTTCTGTGTTTAGTGCCAACAATGCTGACTCTTATGCTCCCTGACTGAGGCTAATGTGCTGCTAAAACAACAAATAATCAGACACCTAACATTGATTGGGCTACCTGGGTGGTATTTTGCTTTTTGCTTCTACTTTTGAGGAGTTATTGCATTGTACTTCCTGTGAGGACTTAATGCAGTTCATTCATACATAATTGTAGATTATGTAGTATCCTTTAAGTTTTCAAACTTAAAATCACTATCATTGGATTTGTCATCAAATGCTGCTTTCAGAGTTCAAGCTAAAACTTGTAACTACCGAGTGATCCCACCTCATAGGAAGTGACTTAGATCGGTGTATACATGTACATCTACACACATAGTGAGGACACGGGACTTAGGCTGCGTTATAAAAAAAATAAATATGATTGGAATAAAACAAACTGACAGGGTACCTAATATCTGAAGGTTAACAATGCCAAGAAATAAGATTTAGTTGGCTGACAAACACTAGGCTTCAACGGTCAAGTGTGAGACCTTAAGCAGATACAAAGAATGCACTTCACTGGTACAGGAGCAAGAGCAAACTTGTTCACTAATGCTGGGAAGCTCTTCTGCAACCTAGTGTTTTTTTCTTTCTTCCTGATATTGATCCCTACAGATTCAGCAGTGCAAAGTAAGTCCCCCTAAGGCTGAACTCTAGCAGAAATAGTACCTTATCTAACACTACAAAATAAAAGGACGTGTCTATGCCTCATATTGTATGCTGCCCATGTTACAAGTCAGTCAAAACTCAAACCTAAGACAGAGTGACAGCTTTAGACAGATGACAGGTTTGAATTGTTGGCTGCAGAAAAACAAACAAAAAAAAAAGACTGGTGAATGAGGCTTGTTGCTCACCATTGAAGACAGTGCCATGTTTACGACTTGTTTGGTCGCTTGTAGTGTTATTCCACTCTGCCCAGAGTCCCCTGTCCTTCAGCCAGAAGGGTGTCCAAACTGCGTAAGACACACAGAGGCAACCTGCCAAACCCACACAGGACTGAGCAAACCTGAAGCGACTGATGGAGTCTCCTAACTCGAGAAGCTTCATTTTTCTACACCACAGAAAGAGGCAGAGAAAGAGGAAAGAGGGAAAACAGAGACAGAGACGGGGGGGAGAGTTAGAGCACGTAAAGCTATCTCAAAACTAACCATTATTTTATTCACATAACTCAGCAGTGAAAACGTAGAATTATAATGAAAGTGCTGTCTTACCTTTATTGTTGAGGAGGAACAAGGCTGTGAAGTCTGTGTACAAGCGTAGTACAGTACAGTACACAAGCTGCTAGTGTTTACAACTGTACAAACACTACTATACAAACACTTTCAACACCCTGATACGTTACTTGTACTGCTCATGACCACAAGCTCTCACACGCAGATCAAAACCTTTAGTGTTACTCCTCCTCTGCTGTAATGGAAACTCCCCAAGCACCAGGTTTCCCCAAGAATTCTCAAACTCTCCACTATGACCTAAGTCCACCATTTATAGAAAGGGAAAGCAATAAAGAAATTAGAAAAAAAAAAATCCATGTAATATTCAGGAAGCAGAAGTTTGTGCTTGTTACAAAATCCCCTTGATACTTAAGAGAAACTCAACAGCAATAAACCACAGACGTTTGTTTGCCAAATGCAGAAACTCTGTGCATGTGGGTGGGTGACAGTGGGTCATTATACATGACAAAACATTTAAGGAAATCCCACTCTTGATTTTTCACGGTGGGCTGCAATGTGTAGCGGTTGATGGCGCAGTCAACCTCAGATATCTCCCCCTTTCGTCATAACTACCACCACCTTCGCTTTCCTTTGTTGAAATGGAATTGTGCCCACAGACCACCCCGTAGCAAGTTTTAAGAAAATGTCACACTGGTTAAACCTTCAGGCATGTTTTATATAAAATATCAGTTCTTACAATAAAAACAACAACAACAACCAAAAATCTAACAATTTCTTATTGGCTGATTCAGATTTACTCAAAATGTAAGACTATGGTCAAATGAGGATATAATGACTCCTTCCTTTATTCGCCATCATTAACTTTTAATTCTGATAAAATAAAGTGCATATGGTCAAACTCATAAAAATGTTAAATTCAGATTAAGAGATTTCAGAAGTTTGAGAATACAACATTACTGCTTTTGGTTGATTTACATTTGGCATTCACTTAGAATTTGCATAAACAAACATATCTTTTGACTCTGGATTACAAAAAGAAAGGCTGGCTCCCATAGCAGCTTAGAAATAAGGCCTCAAGATGCAGATCAAAAAGTACTCTGCTCTGTACTTCCATCGTGGCCTTGCCTGCATTGCTTTTTGCTTCTTGTCTCCTCTTAAGCAAACTTGAGGCAAATGTTTCCTCTTCAGTCGTCAGAAACAGGCATCAGATTTGACCTTGTGTCAGGTGTTTGTATCAAGCTTTTAACCATAAACGCAGGGAGCAAGAAGGATGCTTAAGTACTGCCTCTTGAAATTTGGCAGCCACATTTGTTGCTGTTTTTCCTAAGCTTACTTTTTGGCTCTTTGCAGCAGGGCCTTGAATACATCAAGAATCTCTGGGTCCTCGCCGGCAGACAGCTCTGGAGTATTTTTCTCCAGCCAATCAGAGGAGCGGATTTGATGCCTGAGAGTACCAATCAGAGAGTCCAGACTCTCTGTGGGCTTCGATGTTTGGCAGTCCAGCAACACAAACTCCTCAGCGGTCAACAGGCCTGTGTCAGGAACAGGGCTATCCTTCTCCTTCAGCTGGTCTGATGACTTGCTCTGGGGTGATGATGTTGAATTAACAATCGCAGCATTGTCTGATTCTGCACTGTCCTCTTTCACTGACTTTTCCCTGTCCTCACTGGCTTCTTTAATGGAGTGTGAATCAGGGCTGGCACTTTTTTCTTCAATTCCTTTCAAAGTCTCCCCAATTCGCTTCAGGCCTGAAATAACACAAAACATTAACATAACAAGTCGGTGTTTATGATCCAATCAATACCTAGTTTAAGACACAAATCTGGACATAAACTGAAATAACACAAACCACTGACTGAAGAAATGAAGCATATTATCTAATCAATGTCTAGTTTAAGGGAGAAAATTTGAATTGGAGCAAATAACAATCCACTACTTGAACATGTGGAAAACAGTGATCAACTTTTTAACTTGTGATTTAAGACACGGAGTAGCTAAACAATCGAGTGGGTATAAAAAGTAAAAATACTAACTAATAATAGGGACGTACATGCACTGGATGTATGTATGTACACTATATTGTATACTGGAAACTGACCAAGCTGAAGGTGGTGCTGTTGGTCAGCGAAGACGATGCGGAACCAGCCGGGCGTAGAGCAATAAAAAGCCTGACCACAGCTCAACACCACCTTGTGTCTGAGGAAACTCCTCCACAGTGACAGCTCCTCCTCAAACGACGACTCTCTGAGGTACTGCCAACACAGAGAGACAAATACATCAAGCCTGCGGGAATGCACACACAGTGTTCACGAGAAATTATCATGTGGCCCGTTACGTTGAAGATAACTTAATGACTGTTATTTGCATTTCACTTGGCTATGCACAAGTTAAGAGCTGAATTAACAGCCCTAGCATCTTTATCTAACGCTTGTGTCATCACCTTTCTGAGGTCAGCCCAGACATACAGCGCAGCAGGCCTGTCCAGGTAGGGGACGCCCATACTCTGCAGCTCTCCTGTCAGGTAGCTGTGAGCAGCTTTTAGTCTCCTTCTGTTCTCAGGCAAAAAATCTTCACTGATCCACTCTGTAACAAGAAAATATGAAGTAACAATAGCTGAGAGTAAATCAAATGTTACAAGTCTTTGTGCAGTGTGATGTGCGGCACGCCTCATGCTGTGCTCCTGTCATATCAGAGGACGCCAAAAAAGAGGAGGATGATATGTCTCTGAAGCAGGAAAAGTGCTGTTAGGAAGTCAATGTTTGAATTTTTGAAAAGCCTGCATCTAAAATAATTTACATTCATGAATTTAAATGTGTGAATTTTGACATGTTTTCACCAAAAAGGAAGCTGAAGTGAGGATTATTTTTCTCTGTATGCTTCGGGTAAACCTGACGTGACAACTACAGTGCGTTTACAAAAGCTTGGATCCGTACCTCTGTCCTGAAGCAGTTGTGCTACCTGGTGCTGCGTGGTTCCAGAGACACCATGGAATGAGCCTAGCTGGGCCAAAGCCTCCACGAGGTCTCTATTCTCAGTATACAGAGTACCTATTCTGATTCCTGACATTGCAAAGTCCTAAAAGGGACAAGAAGTCAATGAGAAGGAGCTGTGAAAGCAAACGCCTACTGAAGAAAAGCAGAGATTTTACTGTACTGACAGCAGGGATATAAAAAGTCTCACAGCAGAGCACAGCACAGTATGTACCTTGCTCAACCCCCACATTACATGCGTCCTCTGCGGGTCGGGCAAACTGAAATAAGGGCACATTATTAGCAGTTAAAAAGCTGTCTTCAGACACAATAGCAATGATTGAGAGTCTAATAGAGTAATCATGCTGAGGTTAGGTTCACACAGTACCTGTCTGCACTGAGGACACTGTGAAAGGTGACAGATTTATCAAAGACCGTCAGCATGTACACTTCATCTACAATGGCGTGGAGTTCATTTCTAAAGCAGGAGAAGATGGATAGAGAGATATAAGTATAAATATATACAGTCCAACATTAATAAACCTCAATGTGATATTGTTAATGATTGTTTACACCTAAAAAATGCAACATATGTAAAACAGGTCCTTCAATATCCTGTGTAAGCATAAAAAGCACTGTGGTTTTATGGTTAGAGCAGCTTGATGCCTTTAAGGGTCGATGGAAGGAATTACTCTGGCAAGATCATTTAGAAAACAATAGATGGTGCAGGAGACTCCTTGGCACATGGCTGCACTTGACAATATGCTAATAGTTAAGAAAGGTGATAAAACTCTATCAAGAGTGCATGATATTCCACACATGGGACAGAGCTCTCAGCCATAAAATGAAAGGGTTCACACTGGGAACTGTATGCAGAGGCTTGGCAATGTGTTTAAAGGAGCCACAGGACTGCAGACTGGGGGGGGGGGGATTACAGTGTTAGGCCACAGCATGAGATAACTGTGGGGCAAACATACCTTTTGGCAAATTCCAAGAAAGAAATCATCTCTTTTGGGGTGTAGATCTCAGCCAGAGGGTTGTGGGGATTCATCAGTATAACAGCTCGGATAGTCAACCCCTAAAAGAGAAAGCAAGTTTCTAAGAAAATATATAAATGTATAAAATGTATCCATCTTTAAAGCTGAAAAACAAATCCCTGAGAAAAAAAGAACATCCAAGGCCTTTATCAAAATTCTTCAAACAAACATTTTTGAAGTGTTTTCATTAAATATTCATTAAAGGCTTAAGAAAACATGCAAGCATGAATTACCTCTTCCTTGGCTCTTTTCAGACCTTCTTCTAGTTTCCCCACAGTGAGGTAGAAGGGTCGACTGTCTTTGCCATCAGCCTTCACATAAAAAATAACAAGCAGAAAAGGAAAACATATTAACATCCAAATTAGATGACCAAATGTTTAAGTCTTTTATTGAGTAATGTGAGTTATGTTGTAAAGAAAACATTTCAAACACACAATTACTACAAGTAAATCAGGTGCTGTTTCCCTACCTCACAGTCCAGAGGAACGTGGAAGAGTTTAACATCACTATATAAATGGAGATCCTCGGTGATAACACCGTAGAAAGGAGTAGGAATAAGAATGGCATCTATAACAGGAAAAACATAATGACCACATATTCTAAATTACTTCTATTCTAATGAATGGCTCTTTGTACATAAATATGCAAACACAAACCATGTATATTCAACCGATGTATACGTGGCCAATCCTTAATGACCCATAAAAGCTACTATTTAGGCTACTACTGGTCATTTTCATTGTTCATTTGGATGCAAATTCACTGATTAAGTCAATTTGCTACTATAATTTTGCCAGGCATATTAGTGTAAATGCAGGGTTTAGCATCATTGTGATGAATGTTGGTAGTAAATAGATGAACATCAACTGCTTTTCAGACTTGTGATTATTATTGTTATTAAGTTAAGGCACTTATTGAGTAAAACAAATGTTCATTATTTAAAATTAGTCCTTCCATGCAGGCGGAATAATAAAGATGAAGAATAAGCAATTCATGTAGCTGCCTAAATAATTTTGAGGAAGTGTTTTGTTTGAGTAATTACCCTCCCCCTTTATATGTTAATCATTTTTAATACAAAAAGAGGCAAAAAATAAACTTTTCCTATTGCAATTGTGCACAGATTTATTTTCATGCAAAATGGATATGGAAGTTTTGAATGCGTATGTCAATGTATTTTGTGAACTTACCTTTAGGGTCACAAATTACTGCAGCAATACACGAGAAAAGGGAACCACAGCCATTCATCACTACAACCTGAACAAACACAAAAGATCTCATTAAGGCACAGACGGAGGCCTGATAAATATGATCCAAATTCATGCACCTACTAAAGCAGCCATTCATTACAGCTGTAAATTAAGTTGGTCGCCCTCAAAATGCTATTAGTCCAAGTGTAGCATTTGGCATTTTTATAATCATTAGTAACTTGATCAAATTAACTGTATCTACTGCTTTCACTTTTGAGAATGATGGGCTATTGTCAGAAAACTTGCTGTAATGCGACTATGTCACCCTCTCAGAAATCCAAATGGACTAATTGCAGAAGCACAAAAACTAAAAACAAATGTTTTCATATTTGTCTGTAGTGCAAAATGTGTTTAAATAGTTTAGTTAAAAAGCAGCAGTGCCATCATTGGACAATTCAAGTAAAGTGAAAGCACACAGGTTTTGTGCTGTCTAAAGGAAAATAGTTATTACGAGTATTGTGCAATTTACGGTTACAAATGCAACCAGTCATCCTGAAGAAAAGTTCCTTTCAGACTTTTAAAACAGTCATGAATAAATGTATATGTAGAATTGTGATGGCGGCGCTACAGTAATGGTTTTCAAAGGTCTAATCTCTTTTTTTTTTTCACCTTTTGTACAAAACATGAAAACTATTCACATGCAAAATGCCTGCTCTCTACAGTCAACTGTTGTAAAACCTTTAAATATAGTGGAGAAGTTAAATACCGCAGTCTTACAAAATGTACATACTCTGAACTCCTGGAACCTCAAAACTGTGCATTGTGTATGAGTAAGCATATGCTATTACATTCTCTACTTCTATTTACTTACCACAAATATGCACGTTACATCCCAGTTTTAAATGCATTTATCTTTACTCACATTGTCAGCTTTGAGTGGGTTTGGAGAACAGCAGTAGTGAGTCAGGAACTTTGCAACTACCTCTCTCAGGCTGAAAGGGAGAAGGATGGACAGGTTAATGTTTACTGGAAAGGTCTCATTAAAATGTTATTTTGCTATGAGTCACGTAACCAATGTGATTACTGATTTCTAAATACAAATCCACTTTCTGCTCTTACAACGTGTGCCCCCTCCAGTCTGAATACTGCAACAAGGATGGGTCAATGTGGAGCATGTCGGGGTGGGTTAGCTGTAGCAGAAATACAAATGGGATTCACTTGTGAGTGTGGGCAAAGTTGTTTAGAATAATGTATATTACATTTCAGAGCATTACAAGAATCTGGCTGTGCTATTTATCTCACCCGTTTGTGGAGAAGATCATAGCATAGTTTGTTCTCACTGGTGCCCATGTTGATTATACCCTGGTAATGAGAAAAAGAAGGGCTCTTGGATGTTTAAAAAATTTAGAGAATTATAAGTGGTGAGGACCACGTGGCAGAGACTTACATCAGGGTTGTTTGAGACATGGTGTTTATTCATTGCATACTGGGCAAAGCCTTCCTGAAGAATGCCTTGATGCTGTCGGATGCTGTTTCCACGATTAGACAGGTACATGCTACGGCCGGGAGTTTCTGCACATTTCAGTGTTGCCAAAACACTCTGAGACATTTTGCAGGCTTTGTCAGATGTAGGCGGTGTTGACATCGTTGTCGTCTCTTGAGTGGAAACAGCCTGTGCCGTGGGAGCCTCTGAGGGCGGCTGAGATAACGATGACGACACAGAGGGGGTGGCCGCTGTCATCAGTGAAGCTGACAGATGAGCTTGGGGTGAGGCGCAGGGGTCAGTTGGTGTTGTCGCGGTGGTCGGAGCAGCGTGTCCAACAGCGGCTATTGCCCCTGTGAGCATGCTGAACAGGCGGAGCTCATGCTGGCGCTCCTGTTCCGCCCTCCTCTCCTCCCGCTGTTCCCTGCGCTCCTCGGCCTGAAACTCCCTCTCCAGCCGCGCCTCCTCCAGAGAGAGGAGGCGTTCCTCTGCTGACTGCTGCCAGTTCAGGAAGCTGGCCAGGGCCTCATCTAGACTCCCCTGACTGCTGCCACATCTCGTGCTTCCGTGGCTCCAGGCTTTCCCACCCCTGCGACGTTTCCTCTGTCTCACAGAAGTTGGAGGATGGGAACCCTCCTTGCTGGTTGGCTCAGGTGTATCCAGCGACACAGGACCACCGACGGCCTGAGTAGCAGCTGTTGTTGTGGCAACAATATTCAGGTCACTAAAACCTGGGGGTATGAAAAATAGAAATCACTTTCATCACACTACCTGTAACAGGACTAAACCATAGTGCTTACGTTTTTACCTGTCCAGCCCCTGCCTGCCCGCTTCCACCTACGTGGTCACTGCCCCCTTACATCATAAGACCTTCCTCTTTCCATATAAGGCAAACGCCCACACTGAAATGCGTTATTGTATGTATCTCCTGACACATGTTAAATACCAATGCAGAACAGATGCAGATAGGAAGGTCAGGCTCCTGTTAGAGGTACAAGTAACCAGTGCATCAAATGTCTATGTTTAGATCCCACCTGCAAAGGTGTTTGACCTGGGCCATGTATAGTCGAGGTATAGTTAAATAAAGGATAGTCTGATACTATTTTATCTATGTAGTTTTTACTGAAATATATATATATATAACTTGTTTTGAATCAGCAAACTGTTTTTTCCCCATGTAGTTTGAAGATACACATCATCTTAAATAGTGGCCATTGTTCAACTCAGATTATAAAATGAAAGTGATTTTTTTTTTTTTTTAATGAAAAATGGTTTGTCTGGTATTCTAGTAGTATAGTAGATGGAATAGCTCTTTAATTGTAATTGTGATCATTTTTGCTTTTTGATTAACTTTGCACCACTGCATTTGAAGCCATTACCCCAATTAACTTCCTTTACACTTATCTGTGTGCTGACAACCTGAAGGTGAGATTCTTGCATTTGTTGAGCTCTCTCCTCGACCCAGTGTGTCCTCTGGCTCTAGGAGAGATTGGCCATCAGTTTCCTGGTCATCTCCAGATCCATAGTACATCTCAGGGGGCGCAACGCCAGAGTTCAGCATGCTTTCCTCTACATCTTCACATTTTATATCCAGAGGATCTCCTGTTTTCGGAGGCTGACCAAACAGAAAACCACCTGCGGAAGCAGGACCAAAGGAGCCAGCTGGGACCCCTTGTAGGTACGCATCGGGCCCACCTGGGCTCTGAAACACCTGTTGTGCTATGACAGCTCCGCCCAGGGAGGAGTAGGTGATGGCCGGTCGGTTCGCCAGAACTCTGTCCATCACATCATAAAACTTCCAAGACCTCATTTTGTGGTTGTCCTTGATGCGGCGGTACTCCAGCTTCATTTTTTTGATCTTCTCCCTGCACTGGTCACCTGTGCGATAGATGCCCTTTTCACGCAAGATGTGTGCTATGCGGTCGAACACACGCTGGTTACGCAGTGAGCTCTCCAGTTCAATCTGGACCGACTCGTCGGACCACAGCTGGAGCAGCTCTACTATCTCCGGGTCGGTCCAGTTGCTGCCTCGCTCATGCCTCCTGCCGCGAAAGTCCATTCTCTAAGTTACAGGACGTATTCTGCAAAACATGAAGGGTACAAACAATGTACGAAAACAGCCGAGCTCCGTCATCCCAACACCAGAAACACTGGGTCTTTGCACATATACATCATGTCCATAGTTCACAACGAAAGCATGCATACATGTTATCTTATCCACTTGTGTTTTCTCACCGTAAACAAAAAAGTCCAGCTCTTCGGAAACAGATTGTTATGGAGCTGTCACTCACTTGTAACATCCACGAAGCGTTGCTCGACACATATCACGGCTGGTTAACCCGGGTCGGAGCGATTTGGAACGGCATAGCTATGTCCAAACGGTGCTAAAATGTATTGTTCTTTCTTAACAGCATATTTGTCATAACTTGGTGAAATGGGGTATAGACGCGTATAAAGAATATCTACATCCGGGTTGACGGCACATGCGTGCTGTCCTTATTCCGGGATAACTTTGGTCCGTGTTAACTGGGGAGCCGCTGAAAGCAGGCTGGATTTCACTTATACCAGGCTGTGTCGGGGTAGACACAACCATGCGAGTCAGAGGGGGAGCTTTGGGTAATGGCCCCCTCTACCGTGCGCCGTGCGTCTTCTTTCAAGTGTGTATCTTCAGTGGAAATCCGAAAGATGGCGGTCTCACACAGCGAAACAAATCTGACGCCTCTTTTTTTTCCTTTTTCTTTTTTTTTTAAAAAAAAGTGACAAGAGTGTGTGTTTTTAACACAGGCGTGGGCCGGAATTCTTTTGTGCCGATAAAATATCCACAAGAGCAGTTAATAACAACTCGAAAACCATAATTCTTCAATTAGGGAAACGTTAAATGAGGCTTCGTCATTAAATGTTATTATTAATTGTTCTTTTTTAACATAATTCCACGAATTATTATATTCCACTCGCTAAAAAAGGAGAGCTGTTATCTGCTGATTGCTAAACGTAAGCTTACTTGAGCTAATATTCGCTTCTGGCTGCTATGAAAACGGCGAGTCGCCCCGCCCAGCCCGTCGGCGACTGCGGTGTTACAAATCGAGCACACGCGATAGTCCAATCGGCTCTGAACGTGACGTATTTCCTGGAGAAAAGGGTTTGTGGCAATTTGTTGTCCTCTCCATCCAATAGTGAACCGTTACATTGTGTTGGCACGTTTTCCCTTATTCTCCCAATTTTCCCAATCCGTGTGTTTAACTTCGCGTCTGTGAATTAATAGTCAGCACGGCATCTAAATCAGCTAAACACTCAGAAGAAACCGGTAAAAAAAAAAAAAAGAGAGAGAGAGAGAGAAATAACTGGGTGCGACGGTTGAAGTTAACTGGCGAATTATTACCATGGTGGCGGCAAGTTGGTGAGCGGATGACGAGCAGGACGGGATAGTTGGATTCGGCACTTCTTTTGGCGAAAGATGGGTGTGTGCGGAAATTGTTGTTATTGTTCATCTTATTCGTCGTCAGGTTAGATGTAAAGTTGAAAGTCAAGCCGCCGCCCGGTGGGAGAAGGACGAGGATGAGGAGGCACCACGTCTCAGTCCTCAACTGACTTGGCAAAGGTACGACTGACACCTGGGTGATTGTTTTACTTGTTTGTGAAAGCTACGAGTTCGGCGTGTTCAAAAGCAGGGGATCCGTGTCGGGAGGGGGAGGGGGAGCGGGAAGGGGGGAAATGGGAGTATTTGTGGAAAGCATGAAGGCTTTTTTAGCATAAAGTCTCCTGCCAGTGCTGATGTGACCAGTCTTTCCAGTCAGGTGAATCCCTCCCCGGTCTGAATGACAGGTTTTCTTAATCCAATGTGGGTGGACGATTAGACTTAGACATGACTTAGCCCCGGAAATTGTCCAGCTTTGATCCGCAGCTCTCCTTCTGTGAACTTTATTGTTGGTAAGAGAACTGCATGTTTGTTGTAAATTTTGTTGTTTGTTGGATTGACAGTGTTGTTGTCTGCAGCATGTCTCATTTGACTGTTGGTTCAGATGTATTTCCTGCCTCACTCCCTCTGTCTGTCTTGCATACACACACCTAACATTTTCTCTTACTTATTCACCCTGAAGCAGTAATAGACTAAACCCCTCATCAAGTACTTTTGTCTGTGTGAGGTGGAAATTGCTGTAATAAATTTCAGTTAGTTCAAGCAGGGCAGAAATTGTTTAGACCAAGCGACACTCCACTCCTCTTTACACTGGAATCAGATATATGTGCGTATTGTAAGAGTGCTGTGTTTGGAAAAACTTAAAGCTTAAAGCAAATCGAAACTCACCCTTTTGTTCCCTGGTTGCTGTTATTGTTTTATACCTGTCCGCTAACACCCGCCAAGGTCCCACTAAGGGATGAAGTCAAGGTCACCAGCAACTGAGGCAAACGCAACGGCCCCAAGCTTTCTGGACAATTGGATTACACCACCTCACCCCATCAAAGATTGCCCAATAAAACTAATCTTTCGTGCATCTCTTTGTTAGGACCAAATCTGCCTCACGCCAATTAGGTGATAAAGGCAATTAAAAGGGTTGGACTGAGTGGTTCACATACACACTTTGCCCCAGACTAGGGCACCTTTCCAGCTCTGTTGACTTGTCACCAGCACTGAGTTTAACAGTACGGGTAATTCTTCAGCTGTGAGTTGTTAGTGCACATATTTTATAAGAAGCATAAAGCAGAAATGCAGTGAAGGAGAAAGAAGTAGGAAGACAAACTTGTCAACAGCATAACTCATCTATAAACTAGGGCAGAGACTGTTGTGGATGAGGGGGAAGTTCGACGTACGGAACAATGCCAAGAATCAGATGGCTGTTAAAAATTGGGTTGGATCTCCCTGTGGGACATTACTTACAGAATTGATTCTTTCTTCTGGACACATTGCGGCTGCCCTTGACAACATTTTATCAGGCTTCCATCTCTGTAGTGGGAGCTAAAATGGATCAAGCTTTAGTGGTTCTTGGTCATGGCGTTCACGCTAACTTCACAGTGTGTCTCAGATGATCGCAGTGCATCTGATGCCCAGCCGTGAACCACTGTCTTGACTGAGCACAACATGCTTGTGCGATGCCTCTGGTTTTCCAATCACACTCTAACTCGGAGCAATTTTCCCTCTCAGCAGAGGATGCCTGGCTGTCAGTGGTACTTCACAAATGCTGCAGCTCTCTCCTGTGTTGTGGTTTTCTATGAGAGGGCAATGTAGAGCACCTAGTGGGTGTTGATTTGGCTGGTGGGCAGCCTGAAATAGAGCTTGAGTTTTGCATATGGTCTGTCACAGCTTCGCGTGCTTTTCATTACTAATGGAAATTGCCTGTTCATCCCCATCAGGGGTAGATCTGTTATTCTGTTGAAGTATGCTCCTCACATCTTTTCAGAGTGATGCTAAACAATAGGAAGTTAACTGAATGCGCATGCTGTTTGTCAGATACATTACGTTTACACTATTGGACATGTCCATGTAATTGTAGGCTGCTGCTACTTTTCTATAAACACTTGCTCTGGAGCAGCTGGGGGTCAAGTGTTTTCCAGATCATACACATTTTCCAGATGGGTAGCAAAATCAAATTGGCAACTTTATGGTCTGAAGCCCAGCTCTCTAACTCCAAGTATCCTCTAATATTTCTGTGCTGAAGGTAAATCTAGAGCTGCTGTCTTGATATAAAACAAGATATCAGAACTATTTTTAATTTAGTGCCTTTATATAATGATAATGATAATGTGGTAGCATCAATATCAGCAGGGGCCGAGCTGATAGAATAATTCATTGATCATTTGACTCGGCTGCAACTGTCTTAAACCAATAGCCAATACTTATATGGAAATTTAAAACCGGTAAAAGAAATTATATTTTAGATTAGATTATTTTTTATGTGACCTCCACAGGAAGGATCCTTCAAATCTAGTTATCTATTTAATCTGTGATAAAGTTGTTTAATGAGGTCAAACGTTTACACAACAATTCTGAAGTAGCAATACCAAGTAATATTAGACCTGAAGGCAATGTAGAGTCATCATGAGATTATTAGAAAGCCTGCATAAAATGAATATTCATTAAGAAAAATAAGACAACTCTAGAAGATTGCTCTGCCACTTATGCCTCACTATGAATGTCACTTAGCAGCATATCCTAGAACTGCAGCGTACATTAGCCTGTGATGAGCCACTATTGGCCAGAAATATACCTCCCACTGGTGTGCATATGTACCTGTAACTTTCAGTCAGTTTTGACCATAGTGTTATTATATTATATAATTATTGAAATACATCCTGTACATTCAGCAAAAGACAACATATTGATGATTATATCAACAGCAGACTCATACACTCTTAATATCACCATATTGATATAAGTGTATAAAATATTCCCCTCAGAGCCTTCTCGACCTTCCTTGCATAATAATCTCTTTCAACTCTCTCAATTCAGCTCATAACATCAGAGAAGCTGGTGCTCCTCAAAGCTGCATGTCTGTAGAATATCCAGCAGTGAAGAGGCTGTTGCCCAAGGGCCTAATGATGATATCAGAACAATAATGAGTCCACTGTGTTGATGCATTGCTGATCTATCTCCCTGTCTCCTCAAAGTAGTTGGATAGCAAGGGGGCGTCAAAGGACAGGGATCACTCTGTGGTTAGTTTGTAAAACACAGTCTTGTGTTGTCCACTGAGCCGCTCCACTGGAGCAGTTAAGGATGAAATGCACCCCTCAAGGGCATCTTGCTGAGGCAGAGGAGGGGATTGTTTTAATTATAAATTTGTCCAAGCAAAGTGTTATGATGGGGGCAACCTGTTGTTGTCCCTGCTGCTGTTCCGTTCCATGGTTTGTTTTTTGTTTTTTTTTTCCTTTTTTTTCTCTGAATGATACTTAGCTACATCTGGAGGTCTGACATCAGCTTGAGAAGAAAGTTCTGAATTAATAATTTCAAAATGCTGTGGTATTTTAGCATACGACAGGTCGCTTATCCTCCCCTGCATTTCCACTGGCTCACTCACTCAAGTGTGTTACTAATCTCAAAACAGGTTATGCAACTGATTTTCTATTTTCATTCTAGTTGAGATCCTAAAGTCTTAAGTTCTCCTGTGGTTTTTAAGGTCGAAGTTTCATCTCAGTTTTAAGCCTTTGATGTATATTGTAAGAGTAAGCAGCCCCTTGTTAACTCCTCTCTAGGCTGTGTTTTGAGAGAAGGTGTTTTGGGTGCTATGTTATTATGTACTCGTTATTTTCCGCAATGCTGCATGGGGGGAGGGAGATACCCCCACCACTCTCTCCATCTGTTCTCTCAGCCCTCTCAGTGACAGCAGACCCCCTGCTCATGTCTTTTTTTTTTTTTTTTTTTTTTTTTTTTTGACTCCAGCATAGCATCTAATGAGCTCAGAAGAATTGCACCACAGGAAGAGTGACAGCCCTTGGTCATGTTTCCACCACCTCTCCTGCTGCGCTCAAATCACACCCACTCCTAAACGTATCTGTGAAAGCACAGATATATGCAGTGAGTGTCTCCTCTTTGAATAGTTTGGATACGCCTAACTCCCCGGAAGCAGGGGATATAATTGTTTGGGCGTATGAAAGAAGAGAGCATCCTCCATGTTGGTAAAAAGTTTTGTCAATGTTTACCTGTTTTGTAAAATCAATTTTTGAGGGAACTAAAGGTAAAAACAAGCGTACCTGCAAACCAGTCACCTGTGACACTTTAACGTTGCCCACTGCCAATATATATTCTTTCATTTGGAGTTGGAAGATTTCATTCTTCTCCAAGAAAGGCCAGTTATTTAACAGGACCCATATTCACTATAGAAAATCTAAATTTAGGTTCTCACAAAAATTTCTTCTTTTATTTTGTGAGATGTTTTACATGGTCCAAGCTTAAGCAATTGTGACAAACCTTGACAGTGTTTCCCAGAGATAAATAAAGACTTAGAGGTTGTTAGTCCTTTTTTTTTTTTTTTTTTAAAGTCTGTAGACTACATGTAACATATCATCATATCCCCAATGACTGGTTTATGCTAATGTTTCCTTTTTCATGGTTTTCAACTACTACTCAGTGCCATCAGTGCTCTCCGACAGCTTTTAGACACCTCCACCTACTGCCAAAATAATCAGCACCTAATTGCGATGCACTATGAAAGTGCATTCTTTTTTTTCTTTCACCTTTAATGCCTATGAAGAGTCTAAATGCACCCAGCCTCAGTCAGTGGAAGCATCTGCTCTGCTGCAGGTTTGCCTTACCCTGCAGAAATCCCATTGTTTTTACGTTAACAAGATTCTAAGTTCTAAAGGCCGATAGCAGCCCCTAAAGCCTGCAATCTTCATTACACCTCACAATTTGAAACTGTTTGACAGGAATGAACGCCACACTGATGATCTTGCTATCCTCAGGGCCCTTAGGGACTTGTAATAAAATGTTAATTTTTCCTGAGAATGGCCATGGAAGGAAGACCACATGGTTGTCTGAACTATAAAGGTTTATCTCCCTAAGAACCTTATACTGCTGAGCAAAGATCACGACAATCTGCTGACTAGATCATAAGACGTGAGCACAATTGACAGTATGATGTAATGTCGGGGTAAGAGGCAATGTCACTGAATGCACAAAATAAAGGGAACATTTTTTCAGAAGCTTGAATCTGCTCAGTAATTTTCATTGCAATTTGTCCATTGGGATGAGTAAGAAGTTTTGCTTGGGAAAGAAAAATGACTCATGCTCTGGGGGCCATCAATATCCGGTTTTTGATACTGAAGTTGACAGTTTGACCTTAGAGGAAAGCTCAACTTGAGCTGGCAAGTAGTTTTCAACATTTCTTGTGTAAGGATGTGTATTTTGGCCTGATGGTGGTGGTAGATGAAATATGTTGGAGGTTCACCAAATCTCTATTGAACTGAACACCTATGGAAGAGAATGCATGTGTTCAACACCAACATCCATCAGAGTTTGAATCTTTGCCAAGGCACATTGATTGTAGCAGCTCATATTGGCCCAACACCTTATTGAGGCACTTTTTTTTTTTTTACTTTTGTCACCATCTGTGGATAGTAGTTGTCAAAAATATCCTCTCTGGACTAAAGTGTCGGACAGACAGATGCACTGCCTAACTGACAAAGGAAGGAAATAATGACAGTGAGGATAAAAACTAGTCCACTCAGCTGTTTCCCCTCAGCCTACTGCCCTTTCTGTACCTGCTAAGGGGGTTTATATTGGATTTCTTTGAATTTTCAAACCTAGAAAAACCTGGGGAAAAAGTCATGAGTGAACACACCAGACTTAAATTTGTTCAATTCACAGAGGCTTAAACTGAGCACCTGCAGTAGGTTCAGTTTCTTTTCACATCAGTTAGTGGTGTATCAGGGATTGGCTCACTGAATGGGACCACGAGGCCACGTTGGTGGGATCAGCAGTGGGAATGGACAGGCATTTAGGCCAAAATAACCTCCCTCCTCTTCATCTTTCTTAGGATGAACTGATATACTTTGCAGAATCCCACACCTTATCATCTTTCTTCTCACTCAGTCAGTTAACTCACCACAAAGCTTTCCTTTTAATGCGTGACTTACAGGCTCCTTTCCTACGACTCAAAGAGCTACAAATCAAAGGCCTGCAGAATGTCCCAGTCTGAAAAATCTTTTTTGTTTGAACATCCGTTCAAATAATGTTCCTTTTTTCAAATTTTTTTTTTTTTTATCACACTTGTTATTTTACTATCCAATTAAAATTTGTTGAACGGTACTTTTTTACTTCTAATAAGCAGTTGGATGATTTTAAAATTTGGAACATACTGAAATTCAGAATAGTTTCTGAGTGAGAGTTTAAATATCCACTCCGTCAGGTGCCTCGTCTGTTTTGTTGCTACCACTAGATGTGTACTGGTTTTCTTGGAGCTCATCCTGTATTGCAGCAACATGCTTACTGTATATCATTATCATGCATTACCATTTCAGGTCTGAAAAAGATGAGGCAGGGTTGAAAAACAGTTCTGTTTTTGGCAGAGCACTTGTCAATTGTGACCTAATATTTATTCTTTGCACATTTATTAACACTTTAGTAAGACTTTTTTTAAATTTTAATTGAGTTTGACAGTGAGTTAAGTATGATGCATGATAAGGTCTGTGAGTGTGTTGTTTATTTTTGCTGCAGTTTTGGCTTTGTTTTCTGAATGGTATCAGCAATAAGTAATTCAGGCCCAAGAGTGACCCAGATAAGAAGGCCATGTTTGTTGATAGCTGGCTCTGTCCTCTCATCTCTAGGCCACTGCTGTACTTTGCTGCTTTAAGGTGGAGCAGCCCCGCTCTGCCTCGGAAGCAGTGACAGACGAACGGATAGACCACCCTTGTGAAGTCTTCACCTTTTCATGGATGCCAAGGTGGCCGTGCTGCACTTATGGACAGTCCTTGTCCTCCTCACAGCTGAACTGAAGTGGATTGATACTGCAGAGGTCTACACCAATGCCTGGGCTGTCCAGATCGTTGGGGGGCCAGAGGAGGCTGACCGCATCGCCAAGGAACATGGGTTTATCAACCTTGGCAATGTAAGTTCTGCTCACAAAATATTGTATGTATATATGCATAGCCTCCTGTTTCATAACCACATACTGTACATCACTTCATGTAAAAAAATATCCGTATACAGCTCTGGCTTGTAGGTGAACATCAGTGTTGGAAATTTGGTGTACATGAAAGGCGAGCATCAGAGGCCTCCAGGCCATCCTGTTCATCAACAGATTGCAAAAGTGTGGCCTCCTCCATTCTCTTACAGCCTAAGTAGGGCGTGTATAACACACTGGCAGACAGTTGTCTGCCAGTGAGCTTTGCAGAGTAGTGTTAAAAATAGACAGAAATAATAGGGCTGTTATTTTGAGGTCTAAAGAAAGGTTGTTATATTTAATTATGATGTAGGTAGTTAAATTTTATTGCGAGCACTTCAGCTTCTGTTTTTGGGATTGCCAAATCATTTTAATTAATTGAGCTGCTATGCTGCGAAGTTTGCAGATAGGATTGAGAAAATCGGTAATCAGAAAACTTGAAGAACATCGCAAGGGTTGCAGGGGGGGATGGTTAGTAGTAGTTGAGCCTTATTCTTCTCTCAGTGGTATGTTAGTTCCCTTGAATATCACAATGCTTCCAAGACTAAGCTTTCCCATATTTGTGCTCAGCAGTTGACAGTGAGTAGCTATTTGGTCCCCTCTTCCCCTGTTGCTGCACTTGAGACTTAACTTCATTTGCATGTGCCTTTGTGGAGCTGCACACGCCAGTGAACAGCCTTCTGGATTACTACTTAGGAATATGCGGAGGAGGTTCTGCATATTCCCGCCCTACTTCTCCCCACCTTAAATAAAGAGGATTTTCAGCAGGAGAGGTTTGCAAAATTCATTCAGGCTTATTTTTGCTTTCTTTATTTTGTCAAAGATAAAGCTTTGTCTGGAGTGCAAAGCCAGATGTTTTTTGTCTCCCTATTATCTTACTGAGCACTTGTCACATGGGTTTACGACAATCTGGACAAGATTAGATGTGTGTCATTATTGGATGCTCTTCGTTGTCCAATGGGTTGTATTAAATTGTATCCATGTGACTTAACATTGAGCTTGTGTAAGGGCCTTACATTCTGCTTGAATTTGTTCATTTAGTTCATTTAGTATTGATCTGGATAGCTGCAGTTGTTGCAACAATCTAAAACTATTGTACTGTGGACTGAAAGAAAGCTTACATTAGGTATAATGGACCCTAACAGACTTTTACTCCTAATTGTGTCTGTGAATTCTAGATAGAGAATCAATCACTAGACTTAGTGAATTGAGTGAAATGAAATGTTCAATATTCTGCTCACAGAACACATACATATCATCCAGGCACACAGTGCTATGGAGAAAAAAAAATATCTCCTCCTCCAAAAGAGGCAATTCTTCCTTCGCCCTTATGTGATCACCTCACTAAAGAAAAAAACCTTTATTACTTTCTTTCCCCTGTTTATCCCTCATTTCACACAACCACAGAGACACTTCAAGTATCTCTGCTGCCTATTAAACCACAGGGAGATGTATAGCTTTATATTTCCCCTCTGTTAATTGGTGATGGCGTCAGAGTAGTGGAGCTGGCAGTAGTCACAGGACAGTGTTGTGTAAAAACGGCTGTCTGTTACTGAAGCTCTGATGCCATATGGCAGCTTGTTATTTTTGTGCATGTGACATTAAGCCGCTCAGGTCCCAGAGCATGAAAGAGCAGCATAGCCCCATTTAACAAAGTGGGCCCTAAAGATAACCCACTCACCTTCCCCCAGCCAACCAATGCTTTCCATCTGTGATTCTGGCTTGCATGATACAGTAGCTCACAAGAAGTCTGCCTCCTTTATGAATTTTTTTAGGAGCTTGGAGCTTCTTTTTGCAGTTTGAGAGGCAGATATTGCACAGTGGATATGTATGTCTGCAAATTCAGAGAAGGTTAAGATGGATAATAAAAAGAGAATCGGAAAGAGATAATTGACACTATCCCATTGGGACAGTAAGAAAAGAGGAGAGATGTGATAGTAGGCTGTCTGTGAGGACGTGTGGGAGATACAAGCAAAAAAAGAAAGGAAAAAAGCTAATGGAGTATGATATTACGGACAGAAAGGCATGAGTGTTGGATGACTGAAGTGGTGAAATTTAGTATCATCCAGCCTGTGGAATAAGATTTTGTGGGAGTACATCTTCAGTCATTGTTTCACAGAGACACCCAAATAAGTTTTATTTTAGTCTGCAGTCTCTGAGTGGATGCTTTGAAAGAGGGATGATCTACAGTCTGTGTGCAGTGTCAGTGCAGTGTTGGGTTACGTGAGGGTTTTGAGTTAGACAGGACTTTGTTGGGCTGGGGGCTTAGAAGGGAAACAGCTTAGTCATTTTTCCATCATCCTTAATGGTTGTTGTACAGGGCACTTGAAGAGAACAAGGAGGCTGATGTATAATCAGGAGGTAATGGGATTTTTATCACTAATGTGATTACAGGATCATCACGTAACTGATTATTTGTTCACTGCAGTGCTCAGAGATGCCTTATTGTCGTGGCGCGTCTTTATGTATTTGCAGATTCACTCATTATGTTTCAGCTTAATTTTCCCTGAGTGGGTGTGAGGGGAAGAAAGCATGCTGGTGCGCGTGTGTGTGTGTGCGTGTGTTCAACACCAGGGTTTTTAAGTGTAAATGTCATCAAGACATCCTAGTGTGCATCGGCATTTTACAAGTTGACACAGAGTGTTAAATCTGTTACACTGTAATGTGTTCAATAGTGTTTTTTTTTTTTTTCTTTTTCAATAATGCGTTTTTGTCTGTGTGGGTGTTTCAGACCAGGGTTTAGAGCTAAATGTCATGTTGTGTTCTTGGTGAGCCGAGTCAGAATCATTGTTTTCATGTTTTTATGAGGATGGGCATGCTGTGTGGGCGTTGACAGACTGAATCGCCCCACTCTGTGCAGTAGACGTCTAATGCCAGAGCCTCTCTCTTTACAAGCCTTTCTCTCTTTGTCTTTCAACGATCTCTCCCTACATCTCTCTATCTGGGTCTGTTGGTCTCTTTCTGTTTACAGGTACTTTACCCTAGACACGACTGTAGTGTAATCTGAAATAAACAACTTGCATTTTGTTACCCAACTTCTCCCCATCTGCTCCACCAGTTTTGGTCCTTTGCAGGAATAGGAAAACACTTCACTGGCTCCTGCGTTGCAGAGGCAACAGGTCATTTAAATGCTTCACTGCAGTCACCTTGTGTCAGGTGGTTGTACCATAACACTCCTTCAAAATCTAATATTCCGGTTGCATTTTCAGTTTTTCAGGTCACTGTTTTCCAATTTCTCACAACCATAGTCCTGAATTCACACAAACATACGCCTGCTCTGTGTGGAGTATGTGGAATGTAATGTGCTCCAAGGCCTTTGTCCATTACTCTGCACACGATACCCTGCCAATTGTGATGCGCCAGCACACTGGCCAGTTCTCTGTCACTGGCTCTCTCCCTTTACTTGATTCAATTCAATTCAAATGAGCTGTATTGGCATGAAATGTAACAAAACAAATACATGAAATACATCTCACTCACTGTTTTTCTCTCTCTGGTCTAGTACTCTGGTGGCTATGTGAGATGGTCAAAACACATCAGGACTGAGCCCATTCTTTATTGCTTAAGAAATGGTAGTGACGCTTTTAAGAGTTTAAAAGATACTGTGGGTGAGGAGAGTTTGATTATTTTTATATTCGAATGTGATTTGTACAGCGAGTGTTGACAGGCTGATTATATCAGACAACATCAATGCTATTATCTTGCTTTCATTTGCCTTGAGTGCAAGTGGGACGCATGTGTGTTTTTATGTGTGTGTGTGTGTGTGTGTGTGTGTGTGTGTGTGTGTGTTCATTTGTTTGGCTAGCTGATAGTTTTGTCCTCATTTTGTTAGTTTATTAAATGGAACATTAAAAGTGTATATGTCTTCCCATTTCTCTGTCCCAGTCTCTGCCCGTTGTTTTCTCTCCAGTGCATACCTGTTCTGAGATTGTCATAGCCCCACATTTCAACGCTCCAGTTTCACACATAAACCCATACTACACAGTTCTGCAGCATACAGTCAAGCAGCAATGCCTGTACCTGCAGTATTTGCTGTCTTATATTTCCCTCAGGACTTTGAAGGGAAAATAAGGAGTGCCTCTGTGAATAAAATCTGTGAAGTTTTGCCGTTGGCACTAACGAATCTCAGTAGAACACATCTACAGAGGTGCTAATGTTATAATAGTACCAAGAGATTATTATAAGAAAGAGTAAGATTCTATCTGCAGAAACAAGAGCTTTACTCTATCACACTGTTGTGTCAACCCATTTTGAGAATGCCTTTTTTTCCTTTTGTTCTATATTTAATAGGTAGTTATTTTGTTCGCAGCCATAATTATCCAGATTGGAGGGTCTGAAAATATTTTTTATTTATGTTATGCAGAGCTGAAGTCACATTTATATTCACATTTTTGTCAAAATGTACCCACAAAGCATGGGGTATAAGCCAGTCAAAACAAATGTTTGTCATCCCTTAACTTCTCTTATTGCTAACTATGAAATAGATATGATCATGACAAAATCAACGGTATTATGAAAAAATGTTAAAGGGGTCTTGGACAAGTCATCTACAATATTATTACATATCACTCATTACAATATTAAGGAAAATGTTTTACAGTGATTTTATAGCGTCCTAGCATTGTAGGACATAAGTGAAAGGTAACACGCCTCAAGACCGTTGTGTTACCTATGAAATGTATTTGTGTTTGGTCCCTGCTTAAGTGCAGCAGAAAAAAATGATAAAATTCAATATCTTGGTGTGTTTACATTTTCAGCTTGTTTGGTTATACTGTTTGCTCATCATTATTAATTCAAAGTATTAATATTCATATGGATTGATCGACAAACATTGCCCCAATTTATTTCTGCTCTCACAGTAACACTTCATCCTCAACATCATTAAGCTTGCATGAAATGAGTTTCTAAAACTTCGCAAATTTCAAGAGGACTCCGGATTCCTCACTTCAGTTATAAACATCATCTTGTTTTGTTTATATCCTTTTTTACTTGCCCTCTTTCCCTTTTCCCTCTCAGTTTTTCCCTTGTCCAGCTGACTGAGATCTTTAGTCCTGTGTGTATGGACAGAGCGTAACATATAGCACAACGTAACTATATATCACGTGTAAACCAGCATCCATTAAGCTTGGCCTAATTGCTCTTGAATGTTTACAAAATTGTGTTGTTACAGTTTCAGAAAAATAGCCAATAAAAGACACACTATTTAATGTGGATCAGTTATTTTTCACGAGTATGTTTAATAGATGCAAGCCTAAACAGCACTAGCGTAATTTGTGCTACCACACAAGTGAATCTGAATCACATAATACACAAATCTTAGCCTGGTGTGAATGGTCATTTTAGCCAAAACCTGTATTTTGTAATTCCAATAGGTGTGTTAAAAACAGCTTGGCTGCAGACCTGGTTGGTAAATCAGTAGTGGGAAAATGCATGAATGTAGATATCTGAACACACCCATTTGCTGGTTGTATGGGAATTAGTGGAATATTTGAAAGATTCACCAGAGATTGGATTCAATTAAATTCAGTTTTAGGTGTGTGGCTCCAAATCACAAACATTATGTCACGGGACTTTAGAGGGTGAAGACAGTACAATACATTTTTATGGAGAAACCCAACAGTTGCCACAATGAACAAGCACTTGGTGACAATGGAGAAGAAACAACCCCCCTCCCCTCAGAGCCCTCCAACAGAACCAGACTCAGGGTGGGTGGCCATCTGCCTCGACCGGTTGGGCTGAAAAATGAACATGGAGCGCTTTTTTTTTTCTGGACTGGGTTAGTTCACAACAAATCAACATTATTCATCTTTTAATTCTCTAATGAGACCAAGGGCGTTTGTAAATGTTAACATGTCAGCTGACATCTGACCCCGGACATTTTAAACCTTGATATGTTTTCCGTCTGGCCAAGTCGAATGCCCTTTTCTTACACTCCGTGTGTTTATGTCTTTGTGTGTGCATTTGTTTTTGTGATGTTTAGTTATCTTAGGGTTTGGTGCACCCTTCTGCTCCTCCTCACTGCCTCACAGCCATTCTCTAAAGCCTGTGTGGCTATCTGCCTGCTGGCACACCAATCTACAGCCTGTTCTGGCATTAGGTTGCCATGGAGAAAATTGCCAGCATATTATTTCCAGCAGATTGACTCCTGTGTTGGGGGGTGGGGTGGGGGGGGGGTCATTTTTTTTCTTGGCAATATAACACCATGCATTGTTCTAGATGCTATTAGTGCTTAATAATGAAATTTAAATGAGCTGTTTAACAAAGTGAATGCTCCTTTTTCTGTTTGTCGTCTTGTGCTTACTCTCTTTCTTGAATATGTAGTCATCAGTCAATACCTTAAGTTTGTATAATCCACTAATATTTTGGACACAGCTTTTAGTTATTTTCTTTTGTTATGGATATTTAGGGCATTCGCCTCATCCTTCTGCTACTCTAATATCATATTAAATCCACTTAGATTTCTGGCTTTGCCATGTTCTGATTTCCTCTTGTTTTCTCTTTAATCTCATCCCTTCTTTGAACTTCCAATATTTGCTGGTATGGTCTTGTTTACAGACCTGGTCTCCAGTCAGTCTGACTTCTTCTCCGTCTTCTTTCCCTGTGCTCTTACAGTGGTCTTCTCTTTCCTTTCTTCATCCTCCAGCTTTCACTTTATTTCAGTGTTTACTGATCTGAGTGAAGTGCACCTCCTCGTCCAGAGCTGTCTCTCATTTAAATGCACCACTTCATTACATGGAGCCTGCAGCCACAGACCTTTTAGCTGTTTCCAAAAATGTCTCCTAGAAATGGGTTGGTGCTGTGCCAGAGATCTGCAGAAATCATTAGTCAAAAGGTACTCAAAATTGTGTTTTATATAAGACTCTTTGACCTACAAAGATCTGAGTCTCAATATGCCTGCTGCACCCTAACACGTTTGGTGTCAGGTTTTGAACTCAAAAAGAAGGAAGAGCATTGTTGTTTGAGTGGAAATGGTTGCTGGATGACTAGACAGTATAGATCAAGTGTGTTGAAAAGGCTTGAGTCTATCAGACTGCTCTCTGTTCCTCTGAGATATGGAACCAGCCATGCGTGTGCATTGTCTGCCTTTTATTCAAGTCTCTTTTCTTCAGGGAGACTTTTTTTTTCTTTTTTTTAAAGACTACTCACATTCATAATCTGCCCATTATTGACTTAAGATGGTCTTGAGTAAATTGAAGATGGAACTTTTTCTGTAAGGCATTGACTTTTGCTCACAGGGAAGAATGTAGAACAATTTAATTCAGCCCTGGCTTCAGCCACAACAACCCACACCTGTGTCCCTCTAAGGTTACAATGTTTCTCTCTCACAGCTCACAGGTGAAGGGTAAACAACATTGTGATGTGCAAGCCAAGTTACAGATTTTTGTACATTTGTTGTTTGTATGCATATCTGTTCATCTACTGGTGGGTTTTTACTGGTGTCACTTTCTATTTCTCTAGTTGAACTTACTTTTTTGAACAGCGTTGGTACATGATATTTTACAATTGATCAGATCAATTAACAGAATATTTCTTCATGATCTTGTGAGACATGGGCATGTCTCACAGAGATGTTTCTGATTTTACATCAAAGAATATCTCTTCCTGTCTGTGGTTTTGTCACAACGTGTCTATTCAGCTCACTGAAATAATGCTAATGTAATGCAATTCAGCAAAAAGCCTGATAACAAATATAGCAATTTATAATGATTATAATCCTGGTGCTATGTTGAGACTGTGTCAGAACAGTGTTGATTTCCCTGTGTGGTAATTTTGGAGGTTTTAGTTTGTGTTGTTGATTTGAGCAGATTAAGTAAAACAGTGTTGGCTTTACAAATTTGTCCTCAAAACTCATTACTCTGTTGAATCACCTGAAAATGACCATTTCAGGTTTAAAAAAAAAAAGGTGCCAAAAGGTGTTTAACTGCATTAGGTTAGACAGGTTATTAAATTATTTCTACTCCTTGTTTATCCTTGTTTGTTCACTTGACTCACTTTTGCAGTCGAGGACGGCTGCACATATGTTATGTGAGCAGACTATCAGAGGTGTAGATCAGACGTTCAGGACTCATGTTTGACATGATTCATACAATTCGGTTGCTGCTGCACATTTGTACTCAGAGCATATATAACTGTCAGGGTGTTACTCTGCGCGTGCAGCACTCATGTGTACCGAATGATTTGTGCAACAGTCAACAACGACACAGCACCAGTTTAAAAGAAGGCTGCATGACATGCAGTCAGTTATGTTTTGCTGTGGCGGCACAGGCTTGTGAAGCCATCACATCAGACTGTCTGCAGACATTTCCAATATCACAGTGAACATCTGACATGCTCTGTAGGTGTGTAATGATTCATTCATTGCACCAACACATCAATTATAAGTAATGCCAATTCAATGCATTGATCTGCTAAAAGAAATGATGAAATTATTATAGCTGCAGCAACAATTGACGTGAAACACTTTGGAGTGCAATAATCAAATTGAAATAAAACTAGTCACTCATTTGCCAGGATTGAATAGCGGAAACTGGCACAATCACTGCTTCTGCCACTCTGCAGCCAGTATTTCTGCCAGTCAGTAATATAAATGTTGAGACTACTAGTGCTAATGTCACTACTATTACAGCTACTGCTGCCACTGGCACAACTGTTCAGAGTAAAATTTGTGCTCCACATTGTTTCGGAAATCAAACATAAAACACATTTGTTTAATTTTGGCAACTGTTAAACGCTTATTTTTTAATCAGCATAAAAGAAACTGTTTTGGTTCATCGTTACTGAATCAAATTGTGTTTACCAAGATTAAAGTGAATCACATCAAGAAAGAAAAATAATAATAATCCCTCTTGAGGCAAAATGCCAAGATGCATAATTAAATCAAATTGCTGTCAAGCCAGCAATCCACACACCAGACTTTCTTGACATCTATAAAAAGCTTCCCTTTCCTTGCAGCTCTACTGTGGAGCTTAGGAACCCATCCCTTATCCTGCCCACAGGTAAGGAGGGGGGAAAAAAAGCTATGCACAGACCTTGAGTGAGCCTTGGGCTCTCCACAATGGGGAAATAACGTCCAGGCATTCTGAATGCCAACCACAAGGACTGTTAAAGTGAACCAGGCAAAGAGCTAGCTTATCATTTGCTGCAGACTCACTTTCTATGACGCATTTCCAGTTAAACTTGTACTTACACACTCAGCCATGTTTTTATCCCCCCACTGTTAGCATAGTACAATCAAATGACATTTCCTTTCCCCTACCTTATTGTGTGATCATTCCAGTCCTGGCTATGAGAGAGTATTATTAGAAATGCAATATTTGTGGGTCAAGGTTGAAATTAAAATAAAAATTAGAAATAAAACAATATAATTCTAGGTGAGGTGGAAATTGTTACCCAGAGGTGCGAGTGAAAGACCAAAGCAGTGCTCTGTTTTTCATATTGCGGAGAGAAACCTGCTTATATCCCAGCTCCACTAAAGCTTATAACGACAGAGAGCAGTGAATCTGAAGCTTACAAGTGTACAAACAATAAGTAATTTGACTGTGACCGAGGATACGAGACAAGATATTAGGAAGTTATTTGTTTTTTTCTGCTGTGTGCCCAGATTCTGTCCAATATCATGAAATGTCTCATATCTTTGGATAACTCACAATGGAATTTTTTATTTCATTCACATATTTCATTTTTCAAATTTCATATCCTGTTTGGATGCCACTATAACGCCTTGGATTTTTCTCTTCACTTTCTTTTTTATTTTTTTTATTTTTATGTGCAACCAGTCAATTTGGAATGAATATTTTAAGACCCCATGAAATGTAAATCAGAGCTCAGTACTCAGAGTTAATTTCGATAAAAGGGGGTTATGGGCAGGCGTTTGTCAGGGGTTCATGGTTGAGTGTCTGCATCACATTTATAACAAATAGACTTTTCTTTTAATTTGAGAAAATATTGATTAAAAACCCCACCAGCAGTGATGAAATAGTGTAGCTAAATAAATGTGTAATGACCATGGTTTCAGAAACTTACTGGGAGCCCTGAATGTGGATTGAAGCCAGGGGGGGTAATACTATATACTAACAAAAATTGGCACGTGTAATGCTTTGAAAACCCTCTCATGGTACATGCCAGCTCAACTGCAATGCATCAAAGCATCAAACGAATCATCTAACTTTACAGTTACTTAAGAAGAAAAGTGGGTTAACACGTCATAGGCCATTTGAATTATGGATCTCCACTATCTGTGTTATTTCTGATTTTTGACGGCTGTGATGTTCCACAAGAGACTTGTGCATCAATCAAGAGCCAATGTGCCATCGTTTTTTATCCTATTTCAGTTGGTCCTTTTAATGCTAGAGACGCGGAATTATCCTTGAACATTACTTTTCGCTGGGAGCATACAAATGACCTCCCTCCCGTGCTCTGCTTTGTTTTAACTATTGTGTGGGAAGGAAAAATAATGTATTCATTTTCCATTAATAAATAAAAGACAAATCAAATGAGACTTTGAAAAAAAAAAAAAAAAAATACAAACGCACCCACAAGGTTATATTGTCATACACAGCCAGGCCTCAGACTGCTGTCCGGGAGCTCCTATTTTTCCTCCCTCATCCTAAAGAAAACTCTGACAAGCTGATATGATGCCAGAAAAAGTTGTGCAGAGCGATGTGTACTTCGTGCTGTTGTAAAAGTAAGAAATATGACCTTTTGAGGAAAGCAGAATGGAGAAGTAAAAGGTCTGTGAGGCTGGAGATACTAGGGCCCCCTCTGAAGCGTGACACTTGGTCAATTGCAGGCTGATTCGATTTAGAGAGAGACAAGACAGAGAGTGATAGCGAAACAACAAAGTAGCTGGGCCTCTCTGACTTAGGATCTGTTGGTGATCCCGTAGCTTCTTCCCAGAGTTTACAGACAGTTGGAGGATTAGATTTTCATCAATAACGGTTTACAGTGGACAGTGGCTGCTCTGTCACCTCATTATTTATATACAAGTTACAAGCATTAGTCACCATGTGTCTGGAACAGACAAATGGTGATCCAAGGGATAGACCTTTCTAAATTTACGTAATGCACAGATTAAAGTTACATTATATAATATATATTTTAAAGCAGAATGTGAACAATTGTGTAATTAGTGCACAATGATCCATGTGGAGCCATTAGAGAGTCTTATATATGTGTGGATGGTTTTGCGTGGGTGCGATCATGCATCTCCTCACCCAGAGATGGGAGCTGTGTGTAGTAGTTATAATACAGCCAGATCATTCTCAGCCTGAATAATGTAGAAAGAGTGCCTGCCATGCGGAAAGAATACTGTTCACAGCAGAGGATGAATGCAGAGTACGTTCACAGCATTTGCTCCATTTTCATTCTCTGTTTAGAAGCCTTTGTGGACAAAGACAGAGAGCGGTGCCGCATGAGCAGTTCTCTCTAAAATTTAAACGATGCAGGGATTCTTTACTTTGTATGTTTTAAAATAAAACTGACATTAAAGAATGGGGCAGTTGACCCAGAACATACCAGGGGCTTTTCGTTCAGATGGTGCTTAGGACCTCCTGGCTCTTAGCCCTTGATAAAGAGTTTGTCTCAGATATAAAATAATTTAAGTTGGGTCTGGGGAAAAAGGGCCTCCGTAGGACTAGTTTGTCAACCCAAAACCTTTTGTCCGTATTCACATGAAGCTTGTAGCGCATGATGCCAATGCTTTGTGACTCAAACCCAGTTTCTACTCTGCACACAAAGCCATTTAGCACAAGCCTATATTTCAGACTGTTTCCTTAACTGTGATATAAGACAGACAATTCCCACACATTTTGATTAATGCATTTATCCCAGACATTGAACAAGCAAGTTTATTATACAACCCAATCATGCTGAGGAGTAATGCACCCATTGCTTAAATGCCTCCTCATTAAGAGGTAGGATAGGATTGTGAGCACTATAAATTTCTAATCTACATTATACTATAATGGGAAAAATGACTGCATTATTTATGTCAACTTTTTCTGTATGCTAGTATATCTTGTGAAGCTACCCCCCTACATGCACCTCAATCTGTGCTGCATTACCCTACAGTGGAAGCTGTAAGTGATTCTATTCCAGATTGTACAGTAGAACTGATAGAGCATATATATATATATATATATGTGTGTGTGTGTGTGTGTGTGTGTGTGTATATAATTTATCAATGTATAGACAATGTAATTTTTATTATGACACAAAATGACTGCCCTTCTGAAGCAGTAAAAAAGGAAATTTTGTTGAGAGATAACAATACACAGTTGAAAAGACTAATTTCATACTCTTAGAAGCTGTCAGGATTGAAACTCTTCTCAGGTTTCATCCGAAACCTTCCACCCTTGTTGTTGTTGTTTGGGTTTGTAGGAGGATTGCGACAAAAAGCAAACAGTCCACAACACCAGACTGTCTTGATCCAGCCTGCAGAATATGTCTGTGTCTCTGTTATGGATGCATGAAAGTTAATTGAAAAACAAAATGAGGTTAAGAAAATATAATGGTTCCCAGGATGTTAATCTCCTGCTCTGCTTTGCAGAAAGCCTTCCCAGTATGCGCCCATGCTAAGCGTAATAGAAAAAATCCTAAAGGTGCTAGTCATTTGATGTAGCTTAGCAGAATGCTTCAGCCATTTATCATTGTTATGAAGGCTATCATGGGACCTTGCACAAGAGTCCTTTATAATAAGTGTTCTGTTCTCTCATATTTTCAGTGCTGCCACACAATTGCATACACCCCACACAGCAAATATGAGTGGTAGTTTAGTCCTTGTGTTCTGCTGCATTCGATTTATACCCCCTGCTGTAATATGATATCTTTAACCTCTTAAATCATAAAGAAAAAAGTACTGTGGCTGAACTCTGTCTCCCCTTCACACAAAGAATTATTCTCTAAATTGCAGTTGTTTCAGTTCCCTCTCTTTCTTTGGACCATGTTTGTGTTTCTTTACAAAATGCTCATAGATGTTTAATCTGCAAATCTTTGCTTCTAATGATCACCCTGTGTAGTGTTAAGATGAAATGAAAGTAAATGTCATGCCCTTTGCAGTGTACGGATGTGTTGCCTTGACTAAGACTATAATAAAGCTTACCTGGCTGTGAGAAAGCTCTTTTTAATAGCTCAGTTTATGCTTGGCTGTTTAATACTTTGACAATTGTGTCAACAATACTGCAGCAGATGGTAAATGGAAATACAGCAAACAAAAATGATTAAATGGGGTGATCAAATAATTAACATATTCTATCCTGCCAGTTCTGGTGTAGGTGGATGAATATGAAGATGAATATATATATTTTTGCCAGCCTTTCATGAAACTGCAAGTATACACAACAGTGACAGTTATTTGTGCAATTTCCTGTAACATTTTCCGTTTAAAATCCATTCTTTTATATATAAAATTCAGACATTCAGTATATCTATAGCAAATCATAGTATGTGTATGTATGCTTACATGGATGATGCAGAGCTATCTTTGTCTAGCTTTGGATTTGTGTCACTTGTTGTAGTGCTTTAAACTGCTCCGCACAAAGACAACTCCTATGTAGAGGTTTCTTCCAAGCTCTCACAAAGCTATACAAAGCTCAAGTTCCCCTTCTCGATACACAGAGACCCCAATTCTCATACTCTGATGTTTTGATGCCCTCAACTTTTGAGGGCATCAAAAGTTGAGGGCATCTGCTTTTGAGCTTCAAGGAGTGGGTGTAATCTTCCATGAATTTGAACGAGGCCTAGTTCAAAGAAACGCGCACACTCTCATAGTCAGCTTGCAGCTTTGGTTCCATGGCCAAGGCACTGTGTCCTTGGCCCCTTTTGGGAGAGGAGCAGAGGGTCTTGAGAGTCTTCTTCTTGATCTGTGAGGCCACTGTGAAGAGTCTACTTTTTCTTTTAAGTGCACTTCTTGCTCTGCACAAGCAAGAATGAAAGAATATGTTGTGTCAGACTTTATCAGACTTCACCATTAAATACACTTCTGGAGATTCAAACCATGTAAACATTTCAACAGTGCACATTAAGGGGGTAACGATTCATCGATTACATCTCTGTATCGATTTATATTCCTATGATCCAACTACATCAATAGGTGGTTGGCAAGTTGTCCTTCACAGGGGGCGTATATCCATCTAAAACCAATTTCTAAGGTAAATAATCAATTGTATTCATACTAAGAATTTGCACATTGAATTTAAACACGACAAACTTTATATGGATGTATTTTTAGCTCTTTTAATAGTAAAGAAATGTTAAATGTTACTCTCCCTGTGTGTGAGGTCACCGGTATGCAGCAGCAGGACCAAAGATACAGCAACATGACAGGGAACAGACGTAGCAGGTTCACCTACCGTTTATTCAACCTGAAGAAATGTTGGTTGCACTTGTAATAAAAGGTGAATGTATTTGCGTTAATTGTTAATTGTTGTGTCTACTTGTTTATATCTATAATTCATTTATCCTTCATTCCTTTCAAAAAAAAACCTCTAGGAATCCTAACCTGCACTGTCCAGTATCCATGTACTTACTACACAGTCACACCGGTTTAATTTTTTGGCCAAAAAAAAGTTACTGTATCGATTTAAAGTCAAATCATATTGTGTCCAGATGAGCCAAATATTGTTCTTGAACCATATTGGAACCATGGAAAATGATACGTTTCGTATCGTTTTAAAACATATCATTACACCCCTAGTACACAATGTGTTTTGGAAAAGATTGACTGCTGTAATTGCTGAGGTGAGATGACACCTATCCAGTCTTTTGATCACATCCTGTCTCACATCTCACTGTTTTTGCTATAATTTAAAACACTGCTTTGTTGTGTGATGCATAATTTGGGGGAATTAACGCTTTGGGCGTAGTTCAACTGTTTTTATATGCAAGTTAGGGTTATAATAAATACATATTAACCAACCGAAAGTAAAATGGAAATGGGACACATTTTTACATTGCATTGTAGTTTTTATTTTGCTTTCGGGAAGATGAATGTAGCATATTTTTAATAATATGAACTATTTTGTTCACCATCAGCCTTGTTTGCGTTAATCTATAAAAGGACATGCACAGGTTGAAAGAAGAAAATTAAGCTGTCATTTCCTATCATTCACTCTCAAGAGGGCTGCAAACTACTCCGCCCTCAGCCCTTCACTTCTCTTTACTTTTTGCCGACTAACATGAAAAATTGATGCCCGAGAGAAAATGCTATTCTTCTCATCAGATGAGGTTTTCAAAAGGTGTTGCTTTGTAATTGGTGAAGAAAATCAGTAACTAGCACCAGTATTAAAAGAAAGATGATGAGCCATTAATACTCCTCAGTGTTTTTGAAAGGGTCTAATTACCTAGATGTAAAACCAGCTATATATTTTTGTCTGGTGCTCAGCCTCCAAACATCTGAGGTGGCTCATAAAGGTTGAGCATGGTGCTAATTTTGAGAGTTAAGATGCAGCACACACATGGCAACTGATCAGAATTAGAACAAATCCATTATTGGACTCGACCCGACACCCCTTCGGGGTATCAGTGGCCAATCATCAGCTCCTCTCTTTCCATGTTAAAGCAGTGCACGTCGAATGTGACCTTCTGTCAGAGCAAATTGATATTATGATGTGGGAGGTGGAAAATCATAGGTGAAATTATATTGCCTCTGTAAAGGTTAGATAATGTCTCTTCTTATGTTGAGTTCATGTTTCTAAGCATATTCTAAAACTTAGCACTTCCATGACTCCCTTGCATACTGGTTCTCATATGGAACAACAATGATAACGACAATAACTGCATTATTTGCAGCTGTTAATAGTGTTGCCATAATTTGAGCCAAAATACGTATTTTCTTTGCAGTTACTAATTGAAAAGAATGTATAGTTAAAGTGTTAATGGGGTCTTTGGAGAGGTTTATATGGTCTATCTATCTATTATCTATTGCAATGGCAAAAAGACCAAAGAATAGAGATGTGCCGTGCACTTCCCATTGTTGACAATATCTGAGCAGACAGTCAGCAGACAGCACAGCCTTGACACAAAAATTGTAGTGTGCTGCTGAATTTTCTCTGACCTACCTAACCTACTGCACCTTTTGACCCACTGGTCACCAAAATCTTGAACTGCAGACAAGCTTAAAGAAAAATTGCTCCAAACAACATCCTGAAATATATACAGCACAGGATCCGTCAGTTCTTCTCCTTGGTTTTTATTGAGCAGATAGGGAGTGATTTTAGTGAGGGTCTCAACATAGAAGAGGAATAAAATGTAAGCGTTGAACATGTCAGTATTAATCTATGGAACCAGAGGAGAAGTCGCAGGGGGGTGAGTGAAAGACACACAGAGTAAAGGAATTAAACAGACGAGAGCGGAATGGAAATAGAAGTGGAACCTATTTACTTCAGTTTCCAAAAACTAGGGTGACGAAGCCTGACGGAGGCTGCTCTTACACTGGGGAAATCAACATAGGTGACGTTGAAAAGAGCAGCAGGCAGAGTTGCACTGCAAATGAATAATCCAACGGCCTCGCAGAATCCCTGGCGTTTTTAAAACAGGCCACCGTCTGAGGAGCGAGCCGGGGGTGGGGGTGGGGGGGCGCTTGGGGCCGGAGTTGTCATTTTTTTTATTGACCTCATCGCGCAGTGAGGGTGGAACACAGAGATACAGAGAGGTGTGAGTGTGTCTGTGTTGATGTGTTGGTGAATGCTTGTGAGCGCAGGTGTTCCTTCGCCACTCTGTGATGCTTAAGTGAGACTGACTTTTTTTTTTTTTTCCTCTCTCTCTAGGGTTTTGTTTTTTCATGCAGCAGGGTTGCATCTCTTTGCTGTACATCTGAAGGTGCTGACAGCTTCCATTTTCCTGAGCTGAGCCCTTGAAGTGAAGGGCACATTCTAGGCAGAGGACGTTTTGCACAATTCCTTTTCAGTAGTCCATCACTGCTGCTATACTACCTCACCGCCTCTTTTAGTGCATCTTCCTCCCTTCTTGCATCTATTGATAGATTGACTGATCTGAGTCTATGAAAAATCAATAGGACAACCCTTTGAGTGCCCTTCACATTGATTTTATATGGACTGTAGATACTGTACTAACAAGTAGGCTTTTCATTCCTTGGGAAAAGTGTGGTCTTTCATGACTACAGACAACAGGTTGGAACAAAGTCACGTAAGAATGCAAAGGCACTATTAACATAAATAAGTAGAGGATGAAGAGAGAGACTTTTTTTTTTAATAGCATGGAGTGTCAAGTGCAGCTTGTGTGTGCTATTCACCTCAGATCAAAATTACTTTAAACATTTTATGACATGGCAATCAGGGTGGCATGCTGCCTCCAGGCATAAACTAAAGGCCAATAGCACTCAGGTTGTACTTGTACACCCCAGTGTCTTTGAATACACAACATTATAACATACTTGATATTTCAAAAGATTTTCAGTTGCATTGACTTTTTTTTTTTTTTTTTTTTCGCTTCGTTCTACCTCCACTTATTTTTGTTCTGCTCATTTGCATAACGCTATGCTTCATTGCCTAAGCTCTTTGTCGGATGCACTCACCGTGGTGGCACATTTGTTCCCGTAGCTTCTTTAGATCCAATGAGCACTGATCCTGTTCATCTGTTTAAAATGTCTTTTTACTTTACCCCTCTCCCAGCGGCTCAAATATTAACCCAGTTTGATCTCACTCCCTTGCTTTCCACTGAAGTTGTTTTCATAGATCGTCAAATCTTCTCCTGCTTTTCCTCAGGGCAAGAGGAAGATGCCCCATGTGGCAGAGGTTTAAGTAACGACTCTGTTTACCAATACATCTAAATGTGTGTTAGTCTATCTCCCATCCTCCCTCTTTTTTTTTTTTCCCTCCTCTCTATCTGTCACTCTGTCTCTATTTTGTGTTCAATGAATGATAACAGCACCATTTTATGGAGAGATGCCTGGCTTCCCTCACCCCTGGGTTTGTCAGACCATTGCTCTGTAATATCAGAGCAGGTTAACAGTGTGATTACTGATATTACCAATGTGGGGAGAAACCAGCCTCGCTGCTGTACTGAAGCATTGCAAGAAGCAATAGATCCTGCTCTCCCTTGACTCCATGAATATTCGATGCTCCGGTGAAGCATAGTTAAAGTTGGGTGTTTACTAATTTGGTTAGCACATTTCTTCTACCAAGACAGGGATTTGAGACTTATAAATCCACCCAGTGGGATAAATCTCAAATTAAAAAGGCAAGGAGTGATCTGAAATATTTAATATGTCTCTCTCTCTCACTCACACACACGCTCTCTCTCTCTCTCTCTTCCTCACATGTAAGGTTTTTTTTTTATCTGCCTCAGTCTCCCTTTCTCAAGGCCACAGCTTGGAATCTTTTGTGTGTGTGTGTGTGTGTGTGTGTGTGTGTGTGTGTGTGTGTGTGTGTGTGTGTGTGTGTGTGTGTGTGTGTGTGTGTGTGTGTGTCATGTGGGAATTACTTTGAACGCCAGCATCTTTGTGAGTTGGAGATGTTGGTTGGATGTATCAGTGCCACTCTGAGTAAGGTTTGGCTGAATGACGGTGTGTGTGTGTGTGTGTGTGTGTGTGTTTGTGCTTGTGCTTGTGCATGCGTGCGCGCTTGTGGCTTTTGATAAGCCCCCTTCTCCCTGTTCTGTCCCTTATCTGTTCTCTGAAAAATCACACTACATAGATAAGCTACATCAGGAATGTTACTTTTTCTACATTTCTAATGTCTGCAGCAAATGCATGAGATTCATACACTCAAACCATTTAATTTTCTGCTCTAACCCTAAACCCAAGAGATATGATGTGGATTCACCATGTTTTATTCAAGAATAGAATCACACAGGGTGATACCACCATTGATTAGTATGACAAGGCATTTCTCATTTACAGTGACAGAACTGTATAAATTTAGTTTTATGGTAATATTAGCCAAAGGTCAGGCATCAGCAGGGGCCATATATTCCTGTTCTCTTGGTGTCTTCTGTGACGCATTCCTTTTGTGGCCAATTCCTGCTTAGTTTTCCACCTTCTACATCATCTACTCTCCTGTGATGTATTTCTTTCTCCTTACTCACTTTCATTTTCTGTCTTTTCTTTTATATTCCACTGTGTCCTACTCTCCCAGAATAGGAATAGATCTGGCTGGACACACTATGATTTAGAATCTCTTTGCCTGCAAGGTCTTTGTGCCTTTCCCACAACTGCCTTAATAACTCTTATTTGTTTTTATTATAGAAAATGTACTCAATGGCCCACACCTTTCATACTTCTTCAATTTTGTTGCTCCCCAATACTGGAGGGACGGTCTTCATAGGCATTTTGTTAAATCTTTGCTATTCAGCCACATAATTAGCCAAAGCTGTTTTTTGTGGCTCAGCTTTACCCAAGAGAGCGTATCCCCAGAGCTGAGGAATGCAGTCGAGGCAGGCAACATGCAGAATTAGAGCTAAGATACAAACAAATAATTACCCTTCATTTTAAAACACTCAATTAGCCCCTATTTCAGAGTAAAATAATGAGCTTCTCCCACTAAGTGCAGCCCCAGAGTTTCAGCTGTAATTAGTCCAAAAGATGGCAGCCCAGTGGCTGAGTGGACACCAACAACATGGCTGTTTTTTTGTTTGTTTGTTTGTTGTTTGTTTTTTCATAACAAACAGCAAGACATTTTATTTGCTGTTTTATAAATTGTAAGCAACAATGAAAGGGCCTATTTCTGTATAGCTTTGCATTGATGTGAGTTTTGTGTGAAAAAGAAACATGAATAAAAGGAAAGGCAACATATAAAAGAGAAGGCAAAAGAAGAGAAAGGGTTGGTGGGCTGTGTGGCAATCAATGATCTCTGCTGGGCCGCTGACATTTCTATCTCAGATGAGCAACAGAAGCTGCCTCTGAGTGCTTTTCTACTGTATAAAAGAGGAGGAGAGCATTGTTTCCATTTCAGTGTGTCTCTCACACATTTGTGTGCCAACTCTAGCATCTATCATTAAGGTTAGTGGGATTATATGGATATGACAGGCTGTGAATTAATGTGCTCATTGTTTAGAATGAAACACTTCTGTTGCAGTGTAGCTAACCTATCACTGAGGCCAGTGTTTTTCCTTTAAAAGATGGGTCTGATTGACGCCAATTCCAATAAGGTGGATTTGCCTCTGTGCACTTTTCCCAAGCTTAAGGGAATACACTTAATGCTCTGTCTCAGTCAATATTAGTATACTGGAGCTTTAAGCTCCCATGCTGAACACTGAATTTTCGTATTCAGGCCTCTGCATGCATACCAACATAAGCATACACGGTCACGCGTTGTATCATTAGTCATTGGAATGAACACATACTCTCGTTCTCTACAGCATGTGCACAACCCCTTCTCTAAATGTTGGAATTTTTTTGAGCCTCCCAGCAGAATTTCACTTCAGCGATAAGAGAAATTAGATTTTATTGTGTGCCTTTTCCATCACCTATCACTTGAGACAACCACAGCGTGTCTGGCACGAAACAAATTTCAGGCACATTTCCCAACAAGTGCAGTGCATAATTTTATCCTCACTAGTTTGATGCAAGTGAAAAGAAAACTTTCCCTCATTTCAAATCAGTTTGTAACATTGGAGACTTGCCTAAACACTTGTATGCACACACTGCAATGTGAAATAACACGAGGTTACAGCTCAGTGAAAGCTTGCCACATTTCTCTTCTCGGCACCACTGATCTGAAGCCAATCCCCTCTGGCCAATATTGACTGAACAAATGTGGCTGGAGGTGGCTGGAGACCAAGGCCGCCACCACAGAAGGGGACCAGGATAGGGCACAGCAGAACATTGGATGGAGGAGACACACCATGACATTACTTTCAGTCACCAAGTTTAACAACCATTCTGGCTGAATTTCCTGGTGGAGTGTAGCAAAAATACTATGAGTGTGACCCCTGCTATGAAAGATGCTGTGGTACACAGTGTCATTCAAGTTCCATTACTCAACACTCAGGGGTTGGTAGAGGAAATAGGCTGGGATATTAGAGAAATAAAAATCAAATGCAAAACACTGATGTGGTGAGTGGGTTGAAGAAATGGTGAAAAAAAAACAGAGTGCAACTGGCTAATGCGCCTTTTATGCTTCACACAGCTCTCGGACTGACAGAAAGCTTTTGATAAGCGATCTTAATGTCAGTTGAATTCAAACCCAGCTAACACGTAGACCCCCACATTCATCTGCCTCACAAGTGCACACTCTTTTAAATTCAAAGTTGTCAAATTAGAAACTTGAAATACTTGTCATTCACATCAGATGAAGCCAATTTAGACTAATCTCAGTTTATAAATAATGTCATTTTAAAAGCAGCTCCAGAGTCTAAGTTTGTGTTGCCGTGTAGGGGATTCCAACCAAGATAAGACAGAGAAATATTTTACTGCTAATGATCAGAATAACACATCTAGAGAGGGCTCGGTCTCGATGTCCACACCTGTCCACCGCACAATAGGACTGTCACACTGCAGAAGTTGTTTCAGGGACTTGCGTGTGTCTTTTTCTACCTTGTATTCACTTCAAAATTTAGATTATGGTGACATCTCACTGACAATCCCATTTGAGCCACTTTGTATTTTTTAATATTCATTATTGTCATTTAATGATCTACCTCCTTGAGAATTCATCTAGGTAATTAAGCCATCTTTAGTTTTGCAGTCTGATCGACTGGTGCTGAAACTCAACATCAACTCATGATTCATATGTGAGAACTAGGCCAATAACTGCAAATGCAGTCGTGCACCTTGATCATTTAATAACATATGTCATCCCCACCTGTTTGTTCACTTGGCAGCTGCGAGTGGAGGCATCCCTCATCTGACGCCACTAGACTCTTCTTCAAATAGTGTCGCCCAGCTGTTCCGCCTGTCTTTACAGCTTATTGCTTATTTAATTCAATTGAAGAAAAGTAGATTTTCACATTAAAAGCCTTTCTCATTAGTGTAATTCAAACAGAATACACACATCTGTTGGTAACATATCACTGATTGCCAGTTGTTCGATTGACAGTGGCCATTTAGAACTTATCGCCCAACTAGCAGCATGCCAGTGTACAAGACACTGTTTGTGGTGTAGTAAAATTAAACAAGTTTCTGTTTCTGCTTCTCTTTCTACTGCACTAAAACATTAAGAAAATCATTTTGTTTTTAGCAAAATTTTGAATATGTTAAAGAGGGTTTGTGATATTATAGCTGCACGTTTTGAAAACTGTTCTTTTTAAAGTAAAATCTTAGTCCACTTATGGATAGCTCGGGTCATTCGATGAAAGAAGAGAAAAAAGGCAAAAGTTTATTAGTATGTTGTTGAATTTTATATTTGCTGTATATAGTATATATCACTATGCTTTCTCTGGAGTTTACAAGGAGGTTTTCTGCTGTACTCCTTTCACCTGAAACAGACTCCAAAGCCATTCTTATTGTAAGTGAACCTCTTCAACATTATTCTTCTATTTTCTGAATATAAATCCTCACTATTGTGAGCAAGACATCCAGCAAGATTCTATTAATTTTCTGTTAAGGCCTGTTATCCACTTTTGTTGGCTTGTCCTTGATTCATATATATGTGACTAAACACATTAAATAGAGTGCAATGTTCAGATGCCAATAGTTCTGTCTTATGTTTCCCCTGTATACGTGCTCTGCTCATGTACATGAACCCTGGAAATACATTTCTGAAGAATGCAGTCCTTTTTCAAGTCCATCATATGCACATCTGGATTTGACCTGAAGGAAACCTCTGGGCACATCTTAAAAACACAAATTTGCCAGAACTTATTCTTTCACCAAGCTGGCATTGATTCATTTTTATATTCTTATTCTATGCAGATATATATTTTAGAGATCACATCATGAATTGAATTGAATGAAAAAAATATCTTATCTTCATCTTATATTAATTTATTTGAATTTAAAATGATTTCCTCTTTATTGTAAAAGGATTATCTAGTGCACTTTGCAAGACTATCTGACTTCATCCAAATAAATCACTTCACTTCCCTTTGGAGCTGAAACAATTATTCAGTTGACTGATCAGTCGATCATCAGACCTGTTAATCGGCAACAATTACATTAAATCCTTTTTTTAATCAAAACTTCTAAAAAGTCACAGATTTTAGCTTCTAGGTTTTCTGCTTTTATCAGTTTTATATTGTTGTAATCTGAAAATCTCACTGCATATTGCACTGTTGATAAGACACATAAACATGCTACCTGGCACTCTGATTATTTTTACTTAATGAGTAGGTTTGTCTTATAATTGGACACGATGCTCATTTTTGTTTATTTAAGATTTACCCTCAAGGCCACATGAAAGGAAAGGCAAGATGGAAAATGGCGCGAAACAGCTAAAGTAAGAAACATATGCAATAGTAATGTCTGATCCTGCACAGTGAAGAGTGTAAAGGGCAGGGTGGTTCTAATGCAGACTCAGGCCATAGTGACTAATGACCCACAGTGCTCTCAGTTATTACCGCTGGTACACATACACATACACGCACACACCATATGATTTATTCTGGTTCTGACTTCAGAGAGGCATGACTCAGCTGCACTCATGGGCAGCTACACCAACATTTCTATCTCCATCCCAATTTCCCAAGACCCATAGACTCTTCGTTTAAATGAGGACATCAGCACTCTAGGAAATAGGCTTGTCCCAGAGAAAAGCCACCCCAGTGCAGCACAAATTAGCTTTCTGCCCTGCCGCAATCAATGCGAAAGTGGGTCTCATTAATTTCTTGGGTCACATCCTTCATCACATCTCACCCTTGCATCATTCAGAAGCCATTTCTTTTTGCATGGCTTAAACATTACTTTCAAGACCCGGTGTCTGTGAGGTCAGCGACTGATTGTGTAATTTACTGACAATGTCACAAGGTCAGCCTCAGCTGAGGACCTAACACAACATCATCTCTAATAAATTCACCCTTGTCTCCAGCAATAACTAAATGACTCCAATTATACTATATCGCCTATGTGACATATTTATATCTGCTTAATATGTAGGAATTTAATGATAATTATCAGTTATTGCTCAAGTTGAAGTTATGTCTGTGAATGTTTAAATTAGTTAGGGTTTTCTCTTTTATGACTTGCCATTTTTATTTCATTATATAAACATCAGTCATACAGCAGATGGCATATGATACATTCAACTCAAACTTCCTATTCCCTCCCCCACCCAACAAGAGGAGTCAGCCTGAGGAGACGATGAAATTCTGAAGAAGAATAGATAAATAAGTACCGAATAAAAAAAAAAAACAATAATAAATAAAGTGAAATAAAGTAAAGACAAGAATAGCATCGACATATTAATCAAAAGCAGTGTGCCTCCACCTAGTCACGATTTTATAGAAGACATATAGACATATACTTGAGGAGATATTTTTCTGTCCTGCCCTGCATCCCATATGACATTCTTTCATAAGCAGCTATTTTTTCTTATTCAGTCACCAAGCCCTGAAAAAGAGGCTCACCAGACATCTTCCAGTTTCTGAGAATGATTTGCCATGCAATCATAATAGCTGTCTGGTTCCACTACTTCAGTGATTGTTCAAAAGCAGATAAAAACTCCCATTCTCCTAATACATGAAAGCTTAGGAAAGAAGACAAACTGCAATTTTATGACATTAGCAGTATAACAGTGAATCTTCATCCAGAATTGATGGGTTTTGGGGCATGTCCACAGCACAAGTACCAGTGTACCTTCATCCTCACTACAGTTGCTGCAGGCTGCAGAATGGTAAAGAATTTTTTTTCTGTTGACATTTTCACTGGCCATATTTTTTATTCTTTAAGAACCAAAAAGCTGTCTCCTCACAAAGGCTCATCTTTTCCACACATAATTACATGCAAGAGAACTCGAAGGGGAAAAAAACGTTTTGCACGCCAACAAGACTGATATTCGTTCAGTTTGTGTGGAAATTATCATAGTGAGTGATTTAATCAGTTATTAATTACAAACATTTGACAAATTATGTCAAATTGGCCAGTGCTAGGCAGCTTTAGATGAGTTCTGCCAGACATAGGCCTCAGAGCCTCAGCCTCCAGTCTGGTCGGTTTGCAGACTGCCAGCCTGCAGAATCAGCCTGCAGCCCCAGGAGAACCTTCCATCCTGCTGTGTCTGCTCTTCTCCCTCCTCACACACATCCATCCTTCCCGGTTGGCCTGTCAAACCCTGCGTCTACCTCCCTCTCTTTGCCTACCTCCGTCACCTCCCCACCCCACTCACCCCTCCTCTCCCCCGTCTCTTCCTCCGCTCCACTGGGTTTGTGAAGGTGAGCCAGTCCCCAGTGGCACTACTGTACAGATTGCAGTGCTTCCACTTCAAATGGCGGCTTCTCTCTTGTGAATACCCATGTAAAGAGTGGCCAGGCTGCTCCTTGTCTTCCTCTTCGTCCACCTTCTATTTGGTTTTTTTTCATCTGTTACTGCACACTTATCTCTAGATGTCTGTGTTATGCAGTCTCTGTTGCTCTCAGGTCAGCTGTCCTTGACCATAACTAGTGGAGGTGCATGCTGGTTCATGTGTCACTTAAGAGCAAAGGCAGACAGAAAGAAAGCACTCCCTGAGGTTTTAGACCAGTTTGATGTAAGCTGTCACCCAATCACTTGTCCTTAAAAAGATCTTTCATGAGCCGGACATGTGAGGGAACAATGACAGTGCTACAAGGAATGCTTAAGTATAGAGTAGCTCTGAGATGACACTACATCTAATGGGTGCATCTAATCATTTTTGTTAGGTAATATCCTTCTGCAGTTGTCTAATGGATGTCTGTGTGTGTGTGTGTCTCACATTTTCTCCATCTGTTGACAGAGTCTTTTCACCCCTCTTCCAGTTCTGCGTCTGTTCATTCTTAATGAAAACATGATTCTCGGGTCTGTTCATATTGTAAGCTACATGAATTTTTAACACACCACTTAAATAATGATAAAATATCCCTTTTGTTAGCATTCAATAATTATAACTCATGATTCCTTTGCAGCGTTTCTGTGCCTAAGATTTACAGGGTGCTTATGAGATAAAGTAAGATAAAGTGAGGAGATTCTCAAATGTCAAATAGCCAGAACAATAATGGGCACTCATTTAGCTTTGAATGTGTACAGGAACTGTCAAGTTCAGATGACACGTCTATCAGTTCATTCATACATTTACACTATCTGCACATTTTCTCATGTGTACATAAATGCCTTGGCGAGAAGGGAGCGTTATCTGGTCATCCTGTTGCCGAAGGTGAACTCATTACTTTTCCCTTTGTGTTTGTGCAGGTTTTTGGAGATTATTATCACTTCAGGCATCATGCCGTGGAGAAGAGAGCTTTGTCTGGCCACAGGGGGATGCACATCAGACTGCAAAAAGAACCACAGGTAAGACTGTTGTCAGTTCTCACACAGCTCATTTGCAGCAACAAAAGGCAAAAAGACAGATTGGATTACACGCAGGGTTTGCGTATATCACAGGAGAAAAGAATGCCACCATCAGTGACAGCTTGTCAAACTCTGAATCCTTTGCAGTCCACACCAGTCCTTCCATCTGTCCCTCTGACCCAATCCACGGCACCGCATAGCTGTAAATATGCAAAATAAACCCTCCCAAACAAAACAGCAGCTGGGAGTGTCTCTGTGTTTGACCTTGCTTTTTCTTCTGCCACATATTATTTGCACCTGAGTATTAACTAGAGTGGAAAATTGGAATACTTCAATCTAACATCTAAAGTTTACGTCGCTGAATGTCACTTTGAGGACATCTGGTTCTGGATTTGAACCAAGCCCAACCATGAATTTATGCCTGGCATACTATAATTCTGCAAATTTCACTTTCTGTGTATACCAGATGTAGTTGAGTCAGCACAGGAATGGCACTGGGTTGGCAGGTCCATGCTGTGGAAGGAAAATTTCTTTTTTTTTTTTTTTTTTTTTCTTCCTAGGGATTTATAGATAAGCAATCCTATACTACTATAATATTATGTTTGCACTGTTTCTACAGTTTGTATTGATTTTATTTCTAAAACCAAAGAGAATTAAACCCTTTTCAAATTTGAGAAAAGCCTGCCTTTTTTCTTATAGGCAGTGATTTGGAAAATCACAGTGAAAACCAGAGGAGAAAATGGAGCAGGGCAGAAAGCACTTCTGGTAAATCTGCCTTCATGAATCACAAGAACCATCTTCTGTAGAAGTCCTTGAGTTTCTTTGCATAGTGAAGTTCATGCTAAGGGTAGGAACAAATTTGTTGAATCATTTTGGGTAACAGTTTTTATATTTATTATTACATTTCTATAGTTATTAGACATTACTCATGAATCTTTTTTGCAGCTGAACAATCCAGCAGCCTCTAGATCAAAGCACATCAACCATAGTCACCTCACACTAAAGCAAAAAATAATTCTCAAAGTAGTGCTAGATATCATCTTTTTAAAAAAACATTTCTTTGTGCTTTATGCTTATGGTCATTAGATGTGACATTGGAAGATTATTAGGCGGCCTTTCTTGTGAAGGCAACAGCAGGATTATAGAACATGCCTATGTAAATTTTTTTTTTTTTTTTTTTTTTTTCACTATCAGAAATTCATATCATATGGGTTGAATCATCTTATCAGCAACGGTGTTGTAGGAAATACAAATTACTTTATGCTGTTTCAGTTTGCATGTGTGGTTAACAAATACGAAGGCTATTATGCTATATGTTTAAGAATGTCACGACCTTTTGCAAGCTGTTTGTGGAATTTGCTGCTTCTGTTCACACCTGAGCTGAGGGAGTTACTGAGTGTGCAAAAATGCCACACAGCTCCTAGTAATAAAAATAGGCACACGCTACAAAGCTCACTGTGAATGGTTTTCTTGTTACGTATAAAACAATGTAGAAAACAGTTCTCTTGACCGTGGACAACACTGCGTGAACGTCATATCTGAAAGGAGATATTGCATTTGCTTTTCTGTTATAATGTTTTGACGCTTTAAGTGCTGAAAACAAAACCCTCATCGCCTATTGCGTGTGAAATGCGCCATCCTTAATGTTGACATTGTGTTGTAACAGCAATGCAACAAAACAAGTTTGGTCTTTTTTTCTTTTTACTTTTTTTTTTTTTTTTTTTTTTTTTTTAGTTCAAATCATCCCAGAAAAATCCAACCACTTCTTCACCCTAAAGATTTTGCCCATTGATGTGAACTCAGCTGCAAAAAGCCATGAGTTACAAGTGCTGCAGCCACCCTTTCTGCCACCTGACTCAGCGCCATGTCGCTGCCATGTTTCAACTGGAAACACTGGAGGCCACAGTCGTAATTGCTGCTATTTAAAAGTATCTAAAGATGTACCTTACTGGTGCTAAAAAGGGGCCAGTTACAGCATGAGAACAGACTAAGGGCATCTGTAGAAAGGACTACTCTCTGACTTTTATTGAGCACAAGTCGAGGCGGTTGAGAAGAGGACTGATGTAGTCTGACAAGCACTGAGGCTCCAAGACATCATTAGTGAGATATGGTGACATTCACTGAGGCCAGTGGTGTCAGGGGTCAGGCTAAATGGATGTTAACAAGACTCTGAGAACATATGGGTTCAGAGGTGTCTGCCTGGAAGCTGGGCAAGTAGTGTGGTACTCACTTTGTTATAGGATTTTCTCCAAAATCAACAGCAAATTTAGATATTTAGTAGGGCCACTGAAAGAGGTAAGGAATTTGTCAGTGTTACTGAGAAAGATTTCATGATATACAATGCTGGATTTCAGAATTGTATTCAATTCTGAGAGACAAAACGCAAAATTGTGTGCTCCTGTGGCTGGCAATGACCAGAATTGATCTGAAATATGGAAGTTGAAGTTTACTCTTCTCTGTTTATACTGAGTATGGCATTTGGCAAAACCAAACGAGTGTGAAAGCATCTTGGATTTAAAGCTATAGCCCTAACAACGGCTAGAAAGATAAAGCCTTTTCTAGCATCAAAACGTTTTTGACAATGATTCCATCTCACAGGTTCATCTCAGTGGGAAGGTCAATAGTTCGAGTTAACACAGCACTTGAACCGACAGCTATGCAGGGCATAAAGTTTGTCCCTAGGTTACCTACCTACCCACACAACCAGAAACAGACCAAACCTCAGGCGAAGCACGGCCGCTGCCAAAAAACACCACAGCACAAGTGTGTGGGTTTGTGTTTACGTGTGTTCATTTATGTGCATTTGTATATTCATATGTGTTCGTGACACCATGTGATCCCCAGAAAAGTGGAAAGAAAAGGTTCTGCTTCACTTTCTTCAAAGAAAACAGATTTTAAAGGCAATGAAAACATAATGGTTGGATTTGGATTAGTCATTGCTAAGCCTTGAGCTTGTTACAGTGTTTCCTCTCTGTAATCCAGCTGCTGTCTCTAACATTACCTCCATTGTCTCTTTTCCTCTGCTCTGTCGTGCTAACATGCCGCTTATCACCATCCCCTTTGAATAATCACACAGTGGCAAGATGACATTGGCAGCTGCATAAGCTTTTACCATTATGGTTGCGAGGGCTGTTTGTCATCTGTTCTCCCCACCCCACACTTTCTCCACGAGGGAAAGAATCGATTTGTTTTGGGGTGGCTGCTACTGGTTTTGTACAAACCGCAGTGCAAGGCAGCTTTACTGCATGCTGTGTTTTCAAAGGGACTCTTTCTCACTCTCTCTCTCTCTCCCTGTCCCTATCCCTCTCCCTCCCTGTCGTATGAGGTTAATGGTGAAATATTCTGTATTTGTGTTGTCATGAAATTACCAAAACCAATAGTGCATTAGTTAATTTCTCAGTACCTCTGACTTACCTAACTTGTATCTTGTTTGTGGCAATTAGCCCCAAGCCCACTGCCTCCTACTGAGGATGTAAACGTTTCAGTTCATAGTGCAGACAAGAAGATGTAATTAGTATTAGTAGGAACTGTCAACGACAGAGAGAATAACCCTTCCTCCTGTGTGAGTTTAATTTTAGATATCTAAAGTTAAAAGGAAATAACGTAATTCACGATAAAAAGCTCAAAGATTAAAAAAAATAACCTTTAACATATATACTCCTGAGCACGGTCCTCACCCTCAGAACTTCGGATAACAATTCTGCATGTGTGATCAACTCAATCGTCATCATAATGTGGAGCTCTCTAATGAATTTGATGGACAGCAATGTATCAATAAATTGTTGGCTTTCGGTCTTTTCGTGTCCTTTTGTTGACAGTGACAAAAAATTGACTATCATCAGACTTACCATATAACACATCTACTTTCTCTATAAACTGTGGATGGGCAGATTTATAGATCAAAGCACACGCTGTCTCTCTAGCAGTCCCTCTGTGTTGCAGACAATACCGGCATGGCTTTTCTTTAGTCATCAGACAGGAAAGCCCTCAGGACATTGCGGAAGAGATGGAACAAATAGTTTATTGCTCAAGTGGATTACAGACCCAGCCCATGTGGAGGCCTCCCTGTTGTCTGAGGATTGCTTCTTTGTCTGGTTTTGTATGGCTCTCTGTTTGTCCTTGTCCCAAACCTCGGGGTGCTCCTCAATTCTCTACGCTCTAATTAGTACTTCATCATTGTCTTGATTACATTACATCACATTAATTATATTTAATGTCAGTTTTCTTGATGATAATTTGAGTCATTTATGGGTTGAATGTGCTAGTGTTTAGTCATTTGCGTTAATTGACTATATAAATGAAACACTAAATATCCTATAGTTAAATGGCTGCATCCAGATCTTCATTCTGTTCATGAATCAGTTTCCATTTCGTTCTGATAATAAGGTGATGTACAGTGGGCAGCAGTGCAATGAGGTCAGTCGTGCAATTCTAAATGTAATGAAATGAGATGAATGTTAATTAGTCTCTGGTCACTTGTATAAAGTTAATAGCCTCATTCTCTATGGCTAGTTTTTCAACCAGGGTTGGAGCAACACCACAGCCAGGAGCTGCACTGAACATTTTCGCTCTCGTTCATTTTCCATTCAGATCACGTACTTTTCAAGAGCATGAAATCAAGCAAATACAGATGCCTCAATACCAGAAATCACCATCACGGTAACAAGCAAGAAGGAAAAAACTATTGGAAAGAACTAAAATACTTGAATAGCAAGTTGTATTTTCTGGATCTACCGGGCATTGTAAAGGAAACTCACAAGTTTAGGCACGCTTCAGTCGAGTAATACGAGAGTGGGACCAGTTTAAGCTTTTTCACCTTCAGCAAAAATTCAGCAAAGAATACATTTGTCACTGACAATAATAATGCACAACAGCATTTGCTTGAACTGCTGTGGAAGATAAGTGTCTCTAATATGCAAATTCCCAGTGCTACAGTATTAGTTCATTCCAGATTCGCTCTCAGACATAATTTTTAATGTGTTGCTCCTTAATTTACTAAAGAAGAAGAATAGCTGAGTTGGATTTTGTTTAATTAGAATGAAGTATAGTGTTTGTTTAAGCAATGCCACAGGTCCTTCACACAAGATCCATCTTTCTCTTGTGCAATAGATTCACATCTCGTTGTTTAGATCACATTTCATTGTATCAAGGCATGGCAGAATTGTTCATTTGCTCATCTATGATAGAATATCATATGCAGTACCTGAGGACTAGATATTTGGATTTGCTTTCATCCAACTAATAAACCAGATGTTGCCTTTGTCAATTTGTAGCAGAGAAGTGTTAGTTTTGGAGGTGGCGGTATTTCTTAGCACAGTTCTCAGGAGGCGTTCCTTGTTAAGGTTACAAAATGCCAGACTTTATTGGATTTGTCTCAAAGCTCGGATATGAAATGCTCAGTTATCAATACACAGAGTGAAATGTGCCAAATATATATTTGGACAGTGTCCACAGATTGGTGGTGAATGGTGATTGGTCTGCTGAGGGATGCTGGAAAAAGTGTTCAGTCACTGACAGTAACATCTACATCTGGAGAAGACACTGCTACCAGCACCCTTAGGTGTAGTGATGTAACATGACAAAACCGAAGCTCAAACACATTTTTATCATCTAGTATGTACATTTTGTGTGTTTAAATATTAAACCATAAATGAAAATATCAAGTCCTCTGGGAGTCTATAATCATTCTTTCTACTGCCAGTTATGTGCACTGAGCAAAGTGCCTGTCAGAATATATAAGTGCAAGCATGAAGCACATGCTGAGTTATTTTAAATGGCATGTTGACAGATATTAAATGATTAGGTATTGTGTGACTTTTGGCAGGGATGTTTGGATATTTTTGATGAAATTGCAACTTTGCAACTTCAGAAACAAAAGTATAAAATGACATTTACTCTGTGATATTAGTATTTGCTGTCACCCACCCCTACCAAGCCTGTGCATCTCCCAGCAGCCTCCAGGACTTCAAAGGCCCCTACTCTGGCACACTGCACAGAAGCCACTTCTCCTCTGCATTTCAGGAATGAAATAAATTGGATTTGCTTTACATCTCTGCCTCGCTTTCTAGTTATTACTTTTTGAACACAGCTGAGACCTTGTTTTTCCATGTCCACGATCTGTGGGACATTGCAACAATTTCTGAAATTCAAACATTTGTAATGACATAATTGCATGTGAAGATAACTGTGTTAACTGTGAATTTTCTGTTTCTCTTTCTCTCTGTGTGTGTGTGTGTGTGTGTGTGTGTGTGTGTGTGTGTGTGTGTGTGTGTGTGTGTGTGTGTGTGTGCGTGCGTGCGTGCGCGCGTACGTACATCTGGGCATCCCAGGTCTTATGGACAGAGCAACAAGTGGTAAGAAAGAGGAAGAGGAGGGATGTGTTTGAAGACCCAACAGACCCTGACTATCCCAAGCAGTGGTACCTGGTGGGTAATGGTCTCATTTGTCATTTTGGCTATGTATTAAAAACTGCAGCAATGAGGTATTTTTGAAATATATCTAATAATGTGTTCATTTCAAGCCACAAAGGCGTCAAGAATGTCAGACATTCAGTGTATGCATATTCCTTATTATTATATGAGGTGCAGTTAGGATTAGTGTGCTTCTTGTTGTATAAAAACGGTGTAGTATCTCCAACATACTTGAATAACTAAATGCTTAGTGTTTGTACATAATGATTTTTCATATTTTGATACTCTCTTTCAAAATACCACTTTAGATTTTGAGACTCACAAGAATGTCCTTTTTGTGCATGCAGATTTGTCAACAGCAAAGTGCTGTCCAGAACAATTTCTCAGTTTCTGCTCTGCAATTATTTCTAATTAGACTTTGAAGGCCTCCTTATTCAGCCCTGGCTGGCTGAACAGTACAACATTCAGTCATTTAAGCTCTGTAACAGCTCTTGAGGACACGGAATTTAAAGACATGTTTATTATCGCACTGGCAAAAGATAATTATTCTTTTATGATCCGTCAGATAAGCACAAACTGAATTGCTGTCCTTTAGACTAATCTTGTAGGCCTGAGTTACATCAGTCTCACCGCCTACCAAGACATCCTGAGTCAAATATAAAATGCAGTGCGTCTTGGGAGGCTGGGTTAAATGTAAAATTAAATGTCAGGAAAGATCCACCACTGAACTGTGTCACCTGTGAGACATTGATACCAAACAGTCCTGGCTCTATGTCTGTTTCACTCAGCTTTTTTCCGAGATGCTTCAATTTTCCCTAATCTTCCCTTTTTTTTTTCCTTTTCACATGCACAAAACGTCTGTCACTTCAACGGATTAATGACAACATTGACTATGCCAGAAATAAATCACAAGAGAATAGAAGCTGTGAAACCACCTCTGCCATTCAGCATTAGACCTCTAATTGTCTGATGACTCAAAACCTTTTTCTCCACTTTCAAGTATTCTACGTAGCTCTAGCTTGAAAACCAATCAGAGATGATTTAGCTGTAGGTAATTTGCCATCAATGATGAAGTTTTGCATTAGTATTGCAGCCAATTTATGGTGTTTTAAGTCCTAAAATATACGTATTGAGTTTTGTCTGTGCCAGGATCTGTGAATTACTAGTATCCATATGAGCAGCCAGGCATTCACACAGAAGTGCATGTGCAGGAGTTATGCCCTGTGGAAGAAAATCAGCAGGAAATGGAGGAGAGTGCAGAGGAGGTTTTCTCGATATATCTCTGTTTATCTGTTACCATCTCTTTCACCTCCAGCGCACACATCTCTTCATACTTCTCACTGTATGAATTTTCAGTTATTCATCTAAATCTTTACCACTCTCTCTGTCTGTATCGCCTATTGTTCTCCCTCTCCCTCCTCTCAAACCTTGCAAACTGTTATTTCTTCAACAAGTGAGGCAAATACTCCCATCAAGATTTCTGACCTGCTACAGGTTTTCTTTCTTTTTCCTTTTTGACAGTGTAACTACAGTAGGATGCTCACGCTGGACAATCTCAGAGGGTCTGACATGTCAGGGTGATGCATTGGATTGGTTTTTAAGTGTTCATGAACCACCTCTTCTCTCTCTTTTTTTTTTTTTTTTTTGTCTTGTTTTTTCATTTTTGTATTGAACATTTTTGTTTTCATTTTTAATGTAAAGTTTTGCCATGAGTAAAAAAGGTTCAACCAACTGTTCTCATCCTGACCTTTTCTGTTGGTCTGTACGAGAGGTGTCAGTCACAGCTGATTGACAGCTGAACAAAAGGTCTGTGTCTCTTTCAGTCCACCCCAACACATCAAGACCTGAATACCAAAGTAGCCTGGGCTCAAGGCTACACGGGAAGAGGTGTTGTGGTGACTATCCTGGATGATGGAATTGAGAAGGACCACCCTGATCTTATCAGCAATTATGTAAGTCAAAAATGCAGAGTGGCAGAAAGTGGCTTCCCCATTTGTAGTCACCATTTACAATTACATGAATTTTTCAGACAAAATGACCACAGGGCTAAATAAGAGTTTGAAGAGACGTGATTGGAGTTCTGACCCTTTTCATTGTCTCTCTTAGGACCCTGAGGCCAGTTATGATGTTAATGATGGAGATGCCGACCCCCAACCAAGATACACACAGCGAAATGAGAACAGGTAATTTGGCAGGAAAGGCAGCAATCTGGTAATACCATGATTAGGAATTGATTTTAACTGTGTCAGAATGGGCTTTTAAACACAGCAATGGTGCATGGCAATTTGGCAAACATGCGCAGACATGACTCATTTCACTGTGAGTACGGGAAAGCATATCCATGCACTGAGAAATAATTTGCACTGGGATTTTCTTTTTTTAACTAAACAACCCTGGTCCAGCTCCTTGTTGTTTTTGACAAGGACTGTCTTCCTATAAATGTTGACAGGGCATGGACACTGATGAGAATGCGTCACGCCTATACAGATTTTGGTTGAGTGCTTTTGGCTGAAGCAGTTACATTTAAATAAAACCCAATTATAAAAGTTTGAAAGCAGTGGTGCAGTCATTCTGCTCAGTCTTGAGAGATTGTTCAATTTTTTTTTTTTTTTTCTTCTTCTTCCTTCAGCACACAGGCCAAGCTGCTGTAGCTACATTTCAAGGTCCAGCCTGTACAGCCCCACAGCTGCATTGGCTCTTATTTGTTGCTAATACAATACTTGTTTACTTGCTGTCTGTGATTCATGCCCTTCCCTTTCAGTCTTTGGTGATCGCATTAAAACATGCTCGCCTAAATTTAATGGTGGAACACTATAGCACTGGCGTGGGCATCTTAAACCCTCATCCCCGCCCCTCTCCCCATTTCTCCAAACGCCATGGTCCTCTGCCTTAGTCCAATCCCCCCAGAGCAGATGAGAAGCTACATCCCGCCTCTGAAATGCACAGTAGGATTTGTCTCAAATCTCTGTCTTTTCTGGGACGACTGCCACTAAGTCTTTTTGTAGTTGTTTGTTGTTTGTTTTTCTTATTTATTTCGGTTTCAAAGCGCAGCATCCACTTGCAGTTGGTCAGAGAATGAAGCTAAATGAGCTTAACAAGTTTCCATGAGATAGCGGAAGCTATTGTATGGAAATAGAACCCTTTCTGCGCAGTCGTATTTATTTGAACTTTCACTATGTTTATCTCGCTAAGCTGCTTCTGTTGTGCACATTGCGGTATTTGTTTTCCTGTCCTCATCTGAAATATGATCATTTCATCTGCAGTATTTACTTATCCTGAAAGAGGTTAGCGTCAGCAGGTTTTTGAGCAGAAGCCTTGTTTCTTGTCCTTGCCGAAAGCTCGAGCAGCCATGCAGAGCGACCCCAGCCCTTTCTGTCAGTGTAAAGTAGATCCCACTCTGTCCTGCTGATGGAACAAAGCACTACTGGAGGGGATTACTCCCTGCCTCTGGTTCACTTCAGCTACCCAACTGCAGCATACTATTACTTCAGAAAGGCGCACTCACACATACACACATATTATAAAAACAAAGACTGTACAGACACACACACACTCTACTACACATGTCAGTGGGATTGCCAAAGCAATTATCTTGGACTGGATCAATTTATGGTCATGAAATGAAAAGCAAGGGTGTGTCTGTGCATCTGCAGCATGGAGCTGTGGTGTTTGGAGTGACCTGTGGACAAATTATATCCAATGAGTTATGTAAATCACCACAGAGTAATACAAGGCGACAGTGAGTAATGCTCACAACCCCCTCACAATGAGATTATATGAATATATTCATAGGACAACAAAAAGAAAAGGAGAGTCGGAGGCAGGCATTTTCTATGGCAATGAAAGCCAGTTCATTTGTACTGATGACATGCCAGGTTGATTTTAAAATTTTCATCTCAGGGTTTTTCCATAGAGATGCTCTGTGCTCTTGAGTTGGCAGCTTTGGCAGACGTTGTTAAAGGGGGTGAAGGCTAAGTCGAAGGCTGGTTGAAGTCAGACAAGTCAAGTGGGTAATCCGGTTGTGCTCCATCATGACAGTACTCCGCCATTATGTCAGTGAGAAATGGATGTGTAGGGTTTTGAGCAGAAGATAGAAGGATTGATTTCACGTCCTACCCACAGTCAGTTAAGCGAAGAACTATATATTTCTGAAAAGTTCAAGAGAGCAATATGCATAGTATTATGAGGATATTAGTCATGACAATGACAATATAGATGTTTTTCCATCTTCATATATATCAAGATATGAACAAACAAAAACTTACAGTCTACTCAAAATCATTTAGTAAGTTATTGTCATATCACAGAGCCACCAGAAAATAATTAAACTTTTTTTTTTTTTTTTTGTGGATTTAAATAAATATGATGCGATATCTTGTCACTAATCAAAATTTTGTCATATATTGCAATTGCAACTGTAATTCATGCAGTTACAGAGCGTAAAAAACACAAACAGACCCAGAGGAGGAAGCGAGACATGCTAGCCACCTTGCAAACCGATAAAATCTCTCATTCCCGGGTTGTTGCTCCTGTAAAAGTGTGATATACTTTGATCAATGATGGTGTGTTTTTAAAATTTCAAGGCTGCAGCTCACTCTCTTGCTCAGTGTAGCCACAGCGTTTCTGGTTTAACAGCACTGCACTGGAAAGGTGACAGGTCTGCCTCTGTGTGCTCTGAATGACTTTACAGCAGGAAAAGGGACGAAAATCAGCGGGTCCAGCCGGGTGTTGTGTTTATATCAAAGCCAATTGGAGCTGGAGCCAATAAATACCCGGGTCTCCTACAGAATCATTTGACCTGTCCTGAATGCCAATTGTAGCCATTTCCATTATCAGCAAAAGCCAGATGTTAGCTGGTCTTAGCAGGTTTTTGGACCAGCGGAAAAGGGGCTTGACTGTACTATGCTCTATATTGATCTCAAAAATTGAGACAAAATTTAGAATTTCTCAGTGTGTATGTATCACCAAACAGTTAAACTCACTGGCTTCTCTCCCTTAATTTTATTTAGTCACACACACACACACATGCACATACATGCACAGTCTCTATTAGCGCCCATCTCTATTAGCGGTCTATTAATTGAGATCCAAATGCCTGAAGAAGATTGCTTAGTGACAGACTTTATTAGAAAATGACTGGCATGCTACACAGCCTCTTGTGTCCTTCATCCCAAACCAATCCATCAGCACCTGAATACTAAAGTGACTTAAACCCGAGGCTGGAAGGATGAAGGAAGAGGTGTAGTGTCTAATCTGGATGATGGCATTGAGAAAGACCAAGAAAGGTGCTTGCATGCTTCTCTCGCCCTGTGAAATTGCTTTGTCCTTGGTGGCACGTGGCAATTTGTTTCTCTGACCATGAAAGTGCTTCTTCAGCAGAAAGACACTGGATAGGGAAAATGGCAAATGTACCTGCACCAGTCACTGCAGAAGACACACATCTTAACTTTTAATTTCATTAAATTCTAAATTTCTTCTGGCATTAGTCAAGGTCGGGCAGGCAGCCCCTGCATTAGATAGCTGGTGGAAGCCCTGTAATTATTAAGAGGTGATGTAGTAGGTGGCTTTTAGTAGGGTATATTTTTTAATCCAACAAAATGCTCTTGTAAGCCTTTACTCGCAATAATGATTGGTAATATCATGTTTATGATATGAATTATCAAATATATAAATAAGTGACTAATCTTGTAATCTGTTTCTGAGATGTAAAGCATCTCTCATGAAAAAAAACAGACAAATGTTTGTAATATTAAGAAATTATTCTGGAAACTGTAGTTGTCCACTTCTCTTGTAAGGCTCAGCATCTTTAAATCTGTGGTTTATGAAAGATTAATTCAGGGGTTCACCGCTTAGTTTATCCAGCCATATTGCTTAAATGTGAAGGGGAACCAACACTGATCCTTAAAAGACAAAATACTCCACATTGATAGATTCAAGATGTTTCTCTGCTTCACTGTCAACACAAACCATATTAATAAATGTAATAAAATGTTTTTAATGTGTCATTGTGGAGTATTATGTGTACTTAATGACAGCAAAGAGACTCCAATCCCATTTGAATTCTAGCAGCAATACCAGTAAAAGGAAAATGGCAATGGGGTTAAATGCTATCTGCGGGCACCATGTCCTTAGCCAAATGCTGCAAGACAAGTGGCTTCTGAAGCTTGAAACGAACCCTGGTTAAGTATGTGACTGCAAATGAAAATACCCATCCTGTGCTCTTATCCACACCCCTGCTGTACATACGCTGCGTGCATATCTAAATCTGTATGAAGGTAATAAACCTGAGTCGTCAAGAGGGTGATATAGGACAAATCAGACTGAAGGAGAACACAAATCAAATGAGACAGCTTCCTCCTGCATTGTCTGCTGTGGCACCTCTGTTATACTGTTTGACACAGCCGGTCACACCTGCGCTGCATTGACATTGCCACTGACATATTTTAGAGTGCAACATAGTACGGAATTGGCATTCTCCAAGCATCCACTCATGCTCTTATGTCGAGTATGTTTTTTCATGTGAAAAAAGTGTTTTCTCTTCAGTGGTTCCAAGAGACATTTTAAGACTGATAAACCTCAGTCACTGCAGTGCTTGAGTGTCTGAATTTCAAAAATAGCTTTTCAATCTTATATTACACTCACACTGGCTTCTGAGAGTCTTCAAACCCCTTCATCTTTTGCACACTTTTGTTTTGTAAATTAGATTTTAAATTGATTTAGATTGACATCAATCTATATCATCAACCTATGCTCAATAATTCACAATGACAAATTGAAAACATATTTTAAGAAATTAGTCCTGAGTGATAAAACAATAATGACTCATCATCAATACCGATATGTAAATTGTTCAATAGATAGTTTAATAGTCTTTTTTTTGTTGTTGTTGTTGTTTTTTAAGTCTAACTGATATCAGATATTCTCATTATTTTTTTATTTGTAAACTGTAAAATAAAACCATTCTACCATCGCTTCCACCCTCTGGATTAAGCAACGTGTTATCAGTCACAACCAACATCTGCTACAGCTCCAGAAACAGGCAGTCTCCCACAGGCAGTCTACAATGAAGAGGTACTCAGCAACAACACCAAATGACAAAACATCTCAGTGGTTCAAGGACAAAACCAACTTAGTAGTGAACTACTTTTCTCCTTTAAAAATGGGTCATTTATGAATTTTTTGCAAATTTATGAGCAAACGTATTTACAGTGTAGTGTTGTTTGCTTTAATCATCCTTGATGTCTTTATAACTTCACAAAAGACACACTGCATGGACAAGAACCAAAACCAAACCATGTCATCCAATGAACTCTCTGTAGACCTCCACAGTAAAACTGTAGTGAGGAAGTGATGAGGGCAAATGAATAAAACCATTGTTCCTAGGAGTACAGTGGCCTTGCAGGGCTGTGGAACCACCAGGACTCAAGATCATAAAACAATCAGTGAAATAGAACTTTACTGGTTCTCAGCAGAAGGGAGAACCTGCCAGAAGAACTACAACCTCATGAGAACTCCATCAATCAGGCTTATGGTAGAACAGGCACGTCAGAATCACTATGAGGAAAAGGATTCACTGCCATGATGAGACCAGAGTGTAACCCCCTTCACAGCCCTTCAAACACTATGTGCAGTGAACACCAGGTGCTCTTCATCACCTGGCTCCATGGAGCACACACTATGAGCCTGGGGCAACAATTTACCTTTCTGTAAAACAATCATCTGCAAGTATACACCCAAGACAAGGCTGGGGTAGCTTAAGGACAAATCTCATATCGTCCTTGAGCGGCCTAACCAAAGACCAGACTTAAACCCCGCAGAACGTGTGTAGAGACCTAAAGATGGCAGTTCACACACCTTTCCCACCTGATCTGTAAGGAAGAATGGGATAAACTGTCCAAATGCAGGTGTACAAAGAGACATGCCCAAGAAGACTCAGAAGAGCTGTATTTGCTGCTAAAGTTGCCTCTAGAAAAGTTGTGAAATTTTTTTAATTACATTTTCACTTTGTCATGGTGCATTATTGAGCATAGATCCATGAGCATTTTTTTCCATTTAGCATTAAATCAACAATACAATAAAATGCAAAATGTGAAGGTGCACTCTGCTCTTTAGAAAAACAAGCAAGCCCACTTTAGTCAAAGCGAAACTTGTGAAAGCCCTATTATGAGACTTCATGTGTCATTCTGAGCCCAGCACTTGACAGTTATACAAAAGTTTTCTCAGACTCTTAAGTTGACTGTTGGCAGTGTGTATGGGAAAAAAAGAACAATATGAAAACAAGATAAGGGTAGGAAAACTGCACACAAAAAATATTCTCTCTATTTAGTCCCATGCTGCACATAAATGTCCTCCACAGTTTATCAATTATTATTTATTTAAGCCACCTTTTGTCAAACCTGAATAATGTAATTCTACTTCCCCTTGTCTTGTTTATTCCAGCTGGGATTGTTTGTTTATTTTGTAGACAGCCAGCAGACTTTTTGGAGGTGATGTTGGAAGGGACCCCGCTTTTAAACCCGACTCCTCGGGCTTTCTGTCTGTTTTCCTGCTATTATTTTTGGCAAAGAAAAGGACAGTGTAATTGGGCGCAGTATAGCCTATGGTGTTTGGAGTGGCAGTCCTAAGCCAAACCTCATTCTGCAAGGCATGACCTCTAACCCGGAGTTACTCAACATTACCTTGCTCAGCTTAGCGGATTCTGATGAATGGGATGTGAACCCTTTCAGACATCACATAAGTCTTGTCAGTTTTTTCATGCCTTTATGTTTTTCCTTATAAAGTTTGCCACATATTGAGAATCAGCACAACCTCATATATGTCACTAAATAAAGACTTCTGTTCACTGTAATAGGGGAAATAGCACATAAAACAACTAAAAAAAAAGCAAACAAGAAAAAAACAAAGATGGACATTGAATTTTTCATAAAATTTTACATTGAATTTACAGATATAAGACTGTAAACCATAAATACCTAAAGTTACATACATGTGTTTGGATTGATCTAAAGGTCATTTGAAGTTTCTATCTTTATCTGATCGTAAGTTATGTTCATTCTTTTGAGCTGTAATTATGGCCATTTTCTTTCCTTCTCCCTGAAAAATCTGCTCCAAAGCCTTAAATGCTCTAAATATCTTATTGTCCACGTCTCTCGGTCTTTATTCTGTCACTACAATAAACTGAGACCAAATTTCTCCTCACTCTGAGATAAGAATAATACAGTGTTTATCCCTTTTACTTTGGGTATACAAGCAACTGACAGCTAAGCCTCTGAATGAGACACTGATGGGCTGTAACATCACCCACTGGAGCCAAATAGTAACAAGTCTCTAGACATCATTAGCAAAGATGGCAGATGAGAATTGATCGATAAACGCGCAGAAGTAAAGCAGCAATGCCCCAGACGATGGGAAAGACTAATCTAAATCTTACTTCTCTTCTCTTCACTGTTCACAAATCTACCGACTGGAGTAATTGTTGCACCCAAACAATTCAGCCTCGTTAAAAAGAGCTGATGCTGTAGTTTAGGAAGAAAAAAAGCCTCGTCTCCAGCTCAAAGCATCACAGAGCAATAGCGCTCTAAAGATGACGTGCTATTTGGAGGCATATAGGCTTCCATGGGCTTAAAGCAGCTGTGTCTTCAGTGTAAGAAGATAGTCCAGTTAGACATGGTCGGTGATGTTGAGCAAATTGTTCCTTACTTTGTTGCTTTATAGCTTTTTGGACATTTGAAATCATTTTCCTGTGCTTTATTTTTCACAGACTTATTTTCAGTAAGCCACACTGAGTGGCTGTGCATCTCATTGTTTTCATTTATATCCTCCTCAGATAACTCATCATTGGGCAATGGTCAGTTTAATCACAGCAGCCTCATAAAAAGAGTTTATTTCCTCTCTTACCACCGTGCTTTATAAAGCAGAGTAATGATATATTTTATTTAGAGAGTAGCACAGCTGTTACTGTGTTGCCTGACAGTAAAGAAGACATTGATTTTTAGCCCCCTTTGTAGAGTTAGATTTTTTTTTTCCCTCCTTGTCCACATGAGTTTCCTCCCACATAAGGACTTGCAGTCTGATGGACTGGAGAGGCTAAATTGCCTAGAGGTATGAATGTTCATGACAGCCACTGTGTCTCTTTGCCTGGTGATGGAATGACAATTTTTATCTGTTTCCCTGCCTTTTGCCCATTGTACCCTAGATTAGGCAGTCGTCACTGTTGACACCAAGAAAAAATACTTTGAGTAGGCAGAAAAGACAATTATTCAATTTATGTGATTTTAGGCATTGGAATCTGGATTTTAAAACAAAGGCATATGATCAGCTTCTTTACAAGGCTGGAGGCAGCACCGCTATGCTCGGCCACAGAATGAAGAGATCTCCACTTCACACTCCAGTGTAGCCATTTGAACAGACCTGCCTGAGGCCACAGCTGAGCTGAGCTGAGCAGAAAATAGCCTAATCCTTTTGGCAGCTCCAATGAACGGACCCTTTTCAGTCCCTCTAAAAACAGATAGAAACCAACAAAGCAATTCCAAGTGTCAGATCCAACAGTTTAACCAAGCATGGGTTAGACATCAGTCACATTTGGTGGCATACAACACAAACATTATACAAGTGTGTTTGTGTGGTTGCATTCACCCTCCACTTGTAAACACAAGTTCTTGATGCTTCAATGCACAAGTACAGTATGAGAAAGAATTGCACATCAGTGTAGAAAGATAATGTACTTTTCTTACTGATTTGGTGATGGCTAATAGTAATACCTAGAGGCAATTTTACATATGAAGTTGTTTACTCATCACAAAGTAGTGGTCAGCCTGTTCAAACAGTAATGTAATGTCTTCTGAGCCTCTAAGCTTGATTTCGGCTTGAAACATAGCGGCCTACATTATAAAACTGGATGTGTGGATTTTGCGATAACTGGCCCCCAAAGACTGGGTACTTCAGTCTCTGCTATTTCTGACTCTGGTTATTTAAAAAAAAAAATCTGTCTCTTGTGAATCTCCCAACTTTATGAAGGACCAATAATAAATGAGTGGCACACCCTTTGAAAATGAATTTATAGTTCTCCCTTATTGGGTTACGCATGTAATAACACCAAAGGCTTTGCCACAGCTGGCATGAGCCTGCTGAAAAACTTTACCGCTCAGTGGGGCAAAAACTGTGGTTTTGGTCAGCCTGGGTTCTTTTTGTTGCCCTGCGGGTTTCAGATGTCAGCAGAGATAGTTGACAGTAAAAACAAAATGATAACTGTGAAGAAAGACTCTGATATATAGTATTGATGTTATCTGTTCCTTTTCAGAAACACATATCTAGGAAAGTCATTTTCACCGCAAACCTTTTTTCCCACAGTCCCAGCTCTCTGTCATAGTGAGTGAGAGAACATAAATATGGCAACTGCTTAGAAATAGCCTCATATTCACTAATCAGTCACTGCAAACCCTCCCACCTTTACTGATATCAAAGTAGATTAAAGAATGAAAACAGTTATTGTGGGGAATATAATGAAATCATAATATAGTCTGATCAAATACAAGATAAGCAACTACTATCTTTTGGTGAAATTCAACGCCCACCACTGTGGGTGCATGCAACGGAGCTTCAATTAACCTTTTGCAGCAAGTATATACCCAGCTTTTGATCTATATATGGCACCACCTGCATGAACAAGTAATATCAAAATCTCTTCTACCTGCTCACTATCCCAGGTGTCCAGAGCCAGTTTTTCTTGTTTATTTACTGTATATAAATGTAAGATTAAACACTTTGGGGTGATTCATAGTTTTCAGGATAGGACCACGGTTAGGACTGATGTTAGAATTATATAATTTAACCGATGCCGGGTTAGCACTGTTGCCTTACAGCAAGAATGTTCTGGATTCAAACTTGGGAACTTTCTGTGTGGTGTTTGTTTCTCACATAGGTGTGTATGTGAGCGTGCATGGTTATTTGCCCCTATATGTCAACCCTGCGATAGACTGGCAACCTGTTCAAGGTGTACCCTCGCCCTCACCCAATGCCAACCCTCCCTCCCAGCAACCCTATACAGATAAGTGGTATAGATAATGGAGGGATGGAGTTAAATGATGCAGACTTCTTTTTGCAGTGTAGTATATGAATGCTGCAGGTGTCCACCTGTCCACATGCATTAATAGCCCTTACAGTGTCATGTATTGATTCCCTAGATTTTGTGGTTACATTGCATCACGTCCAGGACGATTGCGTTAGGTGACATACCCAGTAAATGACAGGACAATGACTTGACCAAATATGGTACCTTGTCCTGAGGAGGATAAAAGAAGATAAAAGCATTACCTCACTCTGTCCCTTTTGCTTTCTCAGATAAGATAAGGGAGGTCACATTGGCTTCAGTGAATAGCTCCTGTGTTCAGCAGACTTTTATTACAGCTTTGTTGAAGCTTTGTTTGGTCTTTTCTCCACAGCTTGTCTGTTGGACAAATCACACAGCTTTTGCCAGCCTCTAACTCACATACTAATGATTTTTTTTCCACTGTGGTTGTTTTTCTCTATGAAGAGGATGTGCTATTTGTTGTTTTCCCATGTCTCCTATGCAAGCTTTAAGTCGCTCATTCTTTTCACAAACCACACTTAACGCCTGCCCTAACTAGTTACCGTGTCTCTGACCGGCTTCAATCTATTTTAAATGGATATAGAATGGAGGCATTCACAAGTGTCTCGGAAATCATTTAATTTCATGGACATTTGACAGATAGAACTGTGGCTTTGCCATATACCTTTGTGTCTGTTGTGATGCGTCTGAGTCTCTCCGGATATATTAAGCTGTCTGGCTGTTTTCACTGAATTCAATCCAGGCCAATCATTCATTTGCACGCATACACACACACACACACACACACACACACACACACACACATGCAAGTGCACATGCAGATAGTATTCAAAACAGCTGCATCTTGATGCGTGCAGGCTCTCTGTAAATGTCTTCCCAGGCCTCTGGCTCTGTGTTGACTGTCCTGGCTGATTCCCCTGCCTGGCATCACATATGTGGCCACAGCTCCTTGGTCCGAGGATATGTGCAATGCTGTTGGACCATGCACCAGGCCTTTTTATTTGCTCATGCAGCCATATGGAGCTAAAGATATTGCACACCCCATTATCTTGAGCATTAAAGGCCATTTCCTTGCATTTTAGAAAAACCATCGATTGAAGTTGGGCAGTGATTGGCTAACGGAACCACTCCATTGCTAAACAAATATTTAAGAAATAAAGTGTAAATTCAAAGCAGCTTTGGTTTACCAGGAAAAACTGGGGTGAAAGCTTTTCATTTGTTCATGTTTAAACAGAAGTCAGTGAAAGTTGAAAATTAGAAGTTTTTCAGTGCAATTCAACTGCAAATGTCTGCACTATGCGAGCAAGTAGTACTACTTCACACTAAAGTAAACAAGAACTTATCAAAAATTGTTTTTTGGTTTTTTGTTTGTTTGTTTTTGTTTTGTTTTTGTTTTTTCATTTTATGTGAAAATGTATGTGAAAAATAGCTCATATTTTGGAACCTACACTCGACCCCTTCACATTTAAGCAGAGGTCTGAAGCAGTGGCCCACTGATACATTAAATCCCACAGGAAGCACTTAGTATATAGTAGGTCTTGAAAGATCTCATCTATGTTTGCTTGATATTGTCAGATGCATTCAAATATAAAAGTGCAGTAGGTTAAACTGTGGCAGGCCTGTCCTGGTTTGATTTGATGCTGAGCTTTTTCAGGGCTATATCAATGCCCTGGCACATCCATCAGCAAAATCAAATCTTCTTATACTCATATCTTCGCACTGTGGAAAGAAGTATAGTCACTCACAGGATGGCTACTGGTCTTATAGTTTTCATTCTTTCTGACTTGAAATGACTGACAGTCACCATTCAGCACCCACTCTGCAGTGTTTCAGCACGTAACAACATGATTGATTTGTGTAGACGAACTACTGGAGCAAGTCAGTCAGACGTTTGTCAAACACGCAGTGGTGAGCTAAAATGTAATGAGTGGGCAGATCCTAAAAGATCCACTCACCCCTTCACATGCAGACAGATACTGTGATCTATTCCTCAAGCTTTTTTATACACTCAATGTTTCTTTGATATTCAGATAAATGGACTGATGCATGTGGACTGTAATGAATCTCTTGTGCATGTTAGGTTGTCACTTTATTTGAACCTGCATTTTTCACTCAAATTAACCCCTGAGTACAGATGTTGTTCTTTAGGGAGCCATCACGTCAACATCAACTGCTGCCATTAGCACAATATGAAATGAGCTAGTTAGCAGTAAAACTAGGTGGTTTAACCTCTTAATAGCAATCATAACATTTTAATTACATTTGCAATGTATTACACCCCGCCATATGTTGTCTTTGTGTGAGGGCATGCCTGTCAGTGAAAAATAAGCCTTGTCAAGGCAGTTGATAGCTTGTTTAAAAATCACTTTATTGCTTGTAGTGGCAGCCCAGATCATGTAATAAATAATTTGTTATGAAGCAAACCCCCACCACACACACGAATGCTTCTTTTTTTTTTTTTTTGCCTGTGCAACGTCCATGGCTGGAGGCGTTGTTCTTTTGTAGTTGTCCAGCAGTCCATCTATCTCACTCTCAAGAACACAGTGTCTCAGGAACGCCTTGAAAGAAAATCTTCAAGTTTGGTGCAAAAGTTTACTTGGACTGATTAGAATTTGATTGTCAAAGGTCAAGGTCACTCTGATGTCACAAAACACATTTTTGACCATAACTCAATATTTCATTTGCTAATTATGATCACTATGACAGAATTATTACACAATTTAATGCAAATGTATATGTCTATTGTCTAAAAATTGAGCTGGTAATTGTAGTTTTGTTGTGTGTTTCTTTCTTTGACATTGTAAGTCCTGAACTAGTAGAGTAAGTAAGAGAGAGAGACAGTCATGATCCTGTGCTAAAATGTTTTAGAGTGAACAAAGCTGAGAATTAGCGGGTGGGTAAAATATCACAGAGCTACACAGAGTCTAATCAGGATCCCAGCTGGAGGCGTAGCCGTGCTCTGACCCTGTGAAATGACTTTGTCCTCTGCCTGATCATCAGGGAACATGGGAGATCAAAAAGGAAGTAATTTTAGGCACTCCTAAAACAATGTGGATGTAATTAGCATTGCTCCAATAACATTCACACAGCACGTCTCCAAGACAGGTGTGAAACTGTGCACCTCCTAATCAGATATCCGCACTGTAATCAGGAGACAATCTTAATGACCTATGTAAAATGCCAAATGCTCATTCCATGCCATCCATTTGCAGTCTGATCACAGCGCTCCAACCCCAGAAATCAGTCAAACAAATTAAATCCATTTCACTAATGATTTTTTTTTTTTTTTTTACCTGGAATGATACAAAGCTGTAAAGGTTTCATTTCATTTAATTTTCTTGGACCTGTGGTTTGATAATGCTCATTCTTGGGGGTTGGGATGGTTTTCATTTGTTAAGTGTTTTAGAGTGTTTGACATCTAGACAGAGCTCTATAGGGAATCTGTCTGTTCTCTGAAACTCCAGATTGCTTTGAAGGCATTTATGAGGGACTCTGTGAATAATTCATATAAATTGATAACATCTCATGTTTCCTTTGACTGTCCCGTGGCCAGTGACTGTCAAGGTAAAGTTAGTTTTAGACAGGTCAACTTTGTTTGGAAAAGCCTATATCCTATGACACTGTAGCCTGTGCAAGAGAGATTTCCAATCTTATAGTCAAAAGAGAAGCTCTCTAACTGTGTTTAACAGAGGTGGACTGTACTGTATAGTCACTATAATCTCTGTGTATAGCTACAGTATCGAGATCCCAAACCTTGTAGATGCTGTGAATTGAGACCCTATCTTCCACCTGCTGCACAGCGCGACACAAGTCTCTTTGGTAGTTTCAGACTGATGCAGCTATCATTTTTGCATCCAGCGCCTACGTTATTTAAATAGCAAATACCCTTCTGCCCATCTGATTTCCCTTAGGCGTGTGAAGCACCACTGAAGAAGCACAGTATTAAACTGTTATTTTAAGGGTACATCATCAGGAAGGCGTCTACATCAGCACACAAGCAGAGTGTTTTCCTCTCAGCGTGTAGTTTGCACGTTGCGCCTGCGTGGGTTCTCTCCGGATACTCCAGCTTCCTCCCACTGTCCAAAGACAAGCACGTTAGGTTAATTGGTAACTCTAAATTGCCTGCAGGCATGAGTGTGAGACTGAAATTTTTGGTGTATATTTTGATGTCTCTTCATGTCTCCACATTTCGGCCCTGTGATAGGCTGGCAACCTGACACATCCAGGGTGTACCCCTCCCTCACCCAATGTCACCTGGGATTAGCTCCAACTAATCTGAAACACTGCAAGGTGTTAACTATTAAAATCTTAACTTATCTGCTTCTTCATCAAAATAATGGATGGATAATATGTACAGGTGTGTTTTTATCAGAGTTGATGGACAGTCCTAACAACAGAAGCAAACAACCCCACAACTGCCATCAGATTTGAATACAAATGTTTCTTAAGCCTGTCTGGTGCAAAGGAAGTTTATATCATCACTGTTTTCCAACTGTTAAACTATAACTATATACCATAACTAACCTGCACGACACAAATATCAAATTTGAAACAGCAGGATTGTTAGAACTTTGTAAATAGGAAAAGATGTTGGAAAAAAAAGCATTCAATGTCATTCCCTCCCCATACTCACATTGTGTATGATTGTGTTACTCCAAAATATGAGAGTTTTTACACCTGAATTTGTTGGTTGTGCTGTATGAAAGCCATCTTGATATTTCTTATTGAACATATCATATTCACCACAAAGGTTGCTATTCTCTGTTCTTCTGTGTTCTTATGAGTCGGTCCTGAATTCTAAAAGGATTTAATCTGAAAGGAACATCAGGCTCCCTGGCACTTATTGTTACAACTCTAACACGAGTCGGCTGCAGTTACAAAACGGGCCATTGAGTTTATGCTTCTCTTCTGACTGTGGTGTATTTTTGGCAACACTTCAGCTATCATATTGTTTAAAAGCCCAGTACAGTTCAGGGAGTTACAAAAAAGAGCTCTTTGTGTGTGTGTGTTTTTTTTTTATCCAACAGTTAGTTGAATCACTACCATATATGACTTTATAATATTCCTCTTTTTCTCATTGCTTTTCTTTCACTCCCTCCCAGACATGGAACTCGATGTGCAGGAGAAGTTGCAGCTGCAGCCAACAATGGTGTGTGTGGTGTGGGCGTGGCCTATAATGCTAAAATTGGAGGTGAGTGAAGCATACCATTGAGATTTTTAATTAAGAAGAGTGTTTAATTTGAAACAATATAAATGTAAGTTGGTTCCAATTATTTTAATTAGACATAATATGCACAATAACATTCACATCCAAACTCATTAACATAGAAGTGAATTTCTCTCAGACAGGATCCCTTTAATCAGTGACCTGATTCAGAATCACAAATGTAGCTATTATATTATTATTATTATTATTGTAGAACCAGTAATGGATTTTTAAAGACGATATCTACAATGTGTTGTTTTTTTTTTGTCTACACCACTGACTGCTTTTGCCAACCGATTGACTCCATTGTTCAGATGAGAGAGTGCTGCAGAGACAGACAGGACGCACAATGAATTGTCCTTGATCTGTTACCACTGAGAAGAGTGTCTACCATGCATGACATGAAGACATAAACAGCTGAAAAGCTGTTAAATGCCTCATTTTCAAGACATTACGGAGATTATGTCTCCTAGACTCAAGCAGATTTCAAATTTAAGTTTATGACAGTGACTGATCTTAATTCAAACACGTTACAATTCATCCCACCGCTACTTGGCACTTTGCCTGAAACTCTGGTCTTTCTTCCGCCAATTAGATAAAAAGCTAGCTCAATTTTTAAAGTGTTCTCTTGTGTCCTAGTCTAGTGATAGGGAAACAACCTAAGTTTGGAATTTTATTGATGCCAGGAAAATTGATTTCACAACCCAGAGGACATCTGTTCATACCACCGTGTAAATCAACTGCCTAAAACGCTGGTCAAAATAAGCCGGTTAATAAAGCTGTCAGCATGCGCAGATATGCGTTAAGGATGAAGATATGTGGGGGGAAAAAGGATATTTTGTTTCTCTGCTAAAAAAAATTTTGCACTTGATAAAGTATTCCAAAGAGGTTTTTTGTAACTTTTGTCACCAAACAATCTGTCAATGACACGGTGGCAGCCAACAAGACTCAGTGGAGCCTGTGCAGCCCTGAGCAGTCCCGTTCACAGATGTTACTCATAATTCTCCTTCTTTGTCTTCATTACCATTCATCTCCCGACAGAGCTGTGCATTGGCCCTGATCTCATAAATTACTCCTCTGTGAATGTGTTCATGGGGTCAGTGGATTGTTGATAAACAGCTGTGATTTGCTCCCAAATACCCACTGTACGTGTGAATGAATATGTGAGCACAGGCAGATATGTTTGTTGGGGGATGCCGAAATGTGTGTATCCTTACTGAGCAATGGCAAGTGATTAGTATTTAAGCCTCTAATTGACCCTACTTGGCTCGCTCTGTGTTTCCTTCCACATACTGTACCTGTTTTCCCTCCACCAGCACGCCCACACACACACACACTCACACACACACACACAGTTAAAACTGCATCCTGCCTCCTCCTCTGACTTACTGGAGCAGCAGGGAACTCGCACAGCAGTGTCTTAATAAGGAATCGTCAAGCTGCAGGAAGTTGATGAGAATTGTTACAACACTGATTATCATTACTGCTGCAATGCAGCCTGCGCATAATGACCACTAGAGCAAACATTGTGCTTTATGTTGCATGTTTACCTCAGTTAAGTTTTCAGGCTACTCAGTATTCAAACTTGCGTTATGGCAAATCCCCTCACGAACAGAGTAATTACTGCTTTGGCTGCATCCCTGCTAGTATGTGTCTGTGCCTGCAGGGCTTAGCTGGTTGTCTGGAATGGATTATTGAAGTCTTAATGTGAACGTCATCAGTCGTAGTGTTGCTCTGAGTTCTGGGGTTCCTCTCCCAGTAATGGACCTTATTTTAGATTATTTAGTTCAGAGGACTGACATGAGGCTGCTCACTTCAAAGGGTTGCGTTCAGGTATGATGAAAGGTGACATTTGGTGCTACCCTGTGGACAGGCTCTGTAAACTCTCAGCTCATTTATATCTGTCTGTGTGTGTGTGTGTGTGTGTGTGTGTGTGTGTGTGTGTGTTTGTGTGAGAGTGCAAGTGTGAGTGTGTGCGTGTGGATGATTGTGTGCATGTGAGTGTGTGTGTGCTTGTGAGTGTGTGTGTGTGTGTTTATCTCTTCTATAGCCTGTCGGATTTAACATTTCAGTGTGTTTGGTGCAGTCAGAAAATGGTCTTTCTCGGTTTTAACAACCAGCTGTGTTTTTTTGTTTACATGGTGGTAAAATAGTGTAGTATCTGTTGGGGTCACATGTGCTGTTGAAGCTTTGCCAACTTACTCATTAAAACCGGAACTCTCTGAAGTCTTTGGATTTCCCAGTGAAGGCTTCTGTTTCTTCTATTTTTCTGTTTTGTTTTGTTTAGGTTTTTTTTATGGCTGAAGATAAGATGTTTGCTCTCGGGCTGATTCCTTTCAGTCTTTTTTATGACAACTTTTCTCTTCCTGTCATCCTCTGCGGCTTTCACACCTCTCCGCCCATCTGAAGCTAAAATTTATACACTCACTATCTCTTAATCATCTGTCATTCTGACTCATTCTCCACAACTTTTCCAGTTTGGTAAACACTGCATTTTGTGTTCATTTTACAGGAGTTCGTATGTTGGACGGGGAGGTGACAGACATGGTGGAGGCCCATTCCCTTAGTCTCAACCCACAGCACATCCATATTTACAGTGCCAGCTGGGGCCCTGAAGACGATGGCAAGTCATTGGACGGCCCTGCCAAGCTGGCTAAGGAGGCTTTCCTCCAGGGAATTACTAAGGTGAGTCAGAGCATAAGTTTGGACTTTTAATCCTCTAATATCTTCTGACGCTTATTTATAGTAACACTATCAAATTCGCATCAGCTCTTTAAAGGAATACTGAGACACTTTGGGAGATGCACTTGTTTGCTTTCTTGCTGAGAGTTAGATGGGAAGATTAAAGCTACAGCCAGCAGCCATTATGCTTGGCTTAGCATAGGGACTTGGAACAGGGAGAAACAGCCAGCTCCGTCCAAAGGTATCTATATTAAGGTAAAGCTAACTACCTTCATGTTTCTATATCGACAATGAAGCTCCAAATAAAGTGAAATGTCAGCAAAAAACCTGCCGTTCAAAAGTTTGTTGTTCAAAAACATACAATATTAGGTGTCTTTTGATCATTTTCTACCTCTGCAATCATACTGTCATTCAGTAATTATTTAATGGCGGATGTCTCTAAGAGATCTACCGAAGACAAGGACACATTCAAGGTGAGTTTGTTAATTGCTCTCTGACTAGTCCTTTAGAGTTGGATAGAATAAAACATTAAAGAGTGTGACATATTATCTGAGGCTAAAGTCATCATCTCTCATGGTTAGGCATTGCTACATCAAAAGATGCCAGCAGAACAGCTAAATGATAAATGTGAGATGGGAGAAAATAGAAACGGAGCCGCAGTCAGTGATGCAGAACAATAGCTAGATTCAAAGGCCACAGTAATTGCCGTGTAAATGAGTGAAACTGCAAATTTTGGGTTGAAAAGAATGATTCATATATCACATCCCAAACTGTGAAATGCTCCACATATCACAGTGTGTTAGTGAGGGGGGAAAATTGCCTGACAGCAGCACAACAGGACCTGTCTGATTCAGCGTGTTCTGGCAGTGAGATAACCCTTGGCACTGAAGTGTTATCATCTGTCCTCTGTAACCTGCAGAAAAGGTAGCATCAGGTCATAAATTGGGCTGGAACGTTTGGGAGTAGTAGCCACAGCTTCACGGCTCCACTGTTAAGATATTGTGTGAGCATCATTCGTCCAGGAGAAATGTATTCATCCCAACTTCTGAACATTATTTGTAAGATGGAGAGAAATTAAGTGGATAATCTTTTTCATCTTATTTAAGCGCTGATTTCAGGTCAAACTGAGGTGCCTTTGAAAATTTCTTTAATGAACTATGTCAGAGAAAACTGTTGCAACGATTGTGATGAGAAAATAAGGATTCAGGTATCTTTGTAGTTGCTGAAACACCACCAATACTGTAACTGATGGTTTGACAGGACTTTTATTTTGATTCAGTCAGGCCTGATTCAAACAGGCAGAGCAGAATGGACAGATAAACCCAATCTTTACAAAAGGAGAAACCAAATGTTCCTGCAGCTTTTTCTATCAAACTAGAAATAGCTAGTTTCTTTGTGTGGGTGAAATGGTATACATCTCTTTTCTCTCACCTTTTTTTAATTTCTTTCTCACCCTCAGCTGTTTTATTGTTCCTGCTCTGTATGTGGGATGTGTGAGAGGTCCTTTCACTTGCTTTAATCTTTTGCCTTCACCGTATGTATTTCTTGGTGCCTTGTTTTGTTCTCTAAAATGAATATGTTATCCACCCACTTTGGTTCAAACTGTAGGTACAAGAAGAAAAGTTTTAATCTGTGGGTTTCATTCTGAATGTCACAGTCTCTGCATCGCTGGCTTCACTCTTTGATGAAAAATTCCACTTTAATTGTCTTACTAACCTTTGAATGGCAAGGTGTGATGGATGCTGAATAGAAATATGAGTTATGAATAAATTATAATCATAGAAATACCTTGAGTTATGTGGCACTTTTCATTTATACACTAAACAGGGTTTCACAAAAGATCAGGTCCACGACAGAGAAAAGATAATGCGGTCGAACAAAGAATAGTTCCATTGTTGCTAAATATTGTTGCTATACATATATATATACAAGAGGGAAAATGCAATAAAACAAGACAGCAAAAGTAAAACTAATTAAAGGCCAAATAAGTCTGTGAGACTTAAACAAAAGAACACTGAAGTCAGTCTCCACCCAGAGGCTGTTTCAGAGCTGTGGAGCCCTGACAGCAGATGCCCTGCTGCCCTCTGTCTCTGTCTGTAGCCCGGCCCTGGAGTCACATCAGCTGGTCAACAGACCTCAGGCTACAACCTGGAACATAGGGAACAGAAAGAAGGTCAACAGTGTAGGAAGGAGGCAGACCAACCCATGCCTTAAAAATAAACAGTAAAACTTAAAAATCGATCCTTAAGGTCATTGGTAACTAGTGCAGGTTGGCCAAAACAGTGGAAATTTGCTCAAATCTTTTCCACAACTTGCTTTGCGCTAGCTAGAAAGATAGACAGAGGTCCTTCGACGTCTGGGGCATTCCAGCGCATAAAGAGTTACAGTTACAGTACAGTAATCTAATCAGCCTGAGACAAATGCATGAAAAAGGGTTTGTGTGTTTTGGAATGAAAGGAACAGTCTAATCTTAGTAATGTTCCTGAGTTGACAAATGACACCCTTTTTTTTTTTTTTTTTACTTTGCTAAAAACATTTACTGCAATTTTATTCTGTCATAAACCACTCCAGGATTTCTAGCTGCCTGCTGCCAGTCCAAATCCAACTGGATTAAATGTATGTCTCATGTAGCTGGTATATTTTAGGAGCATATAGTCTCACTGCCAGATATCACGTTGTCATTTATCAGGTCCCTAAATTATATTCAGCTTGAGTAGATTTTGTAATTACATTTCTTCTGTTTGTTATCTGATGTTCTGCCGCAATAAAGTGGCTGATATTATGATGTATTAATAAGGTTCGTGCCAACGGCGGTTCAGTATTTCTGGAAGAAAGCACATAAATGACAAGCCATTTAAGCGTTGAGACAAACATCTTTGTCACAGGCAATTTTTCACACTTCAGCCAACACTTCTATGTGTTTCTGTCTCTTTATTTATCTCTTAATGTATGCAAAGTGCAACTGTATGAACATATGTGTTTTTATACCACAGGGACGCGGTGGACTGGGCTCGATCTTTGTGTGGGCCTCTGGTAACGGCGGCCGGGAGCAGGATAGCTGTAACTGCGACGGCTACACCAACAGCATTTACACCCTGTCCATCAGCAGCACCACGCAGTCCGGCAACGTGCCGTGGTACAGCGAGCCCTGCTCCTCCACCCTCGCTTCCACCTTCAGCTCTGGAAACCCTGGGGAGAAACAGATAGTGGGTGTACACACATACACACACTCACACATTCACACATGCACTTTGGACATATCAGATCTCTTGTAGGATTGTTTTTTTTTTTTTTTACACTTCAAATCTTTACCCCACTGTAAATGTCAGCATTGCAAAAAACAACCATACGTCTAATATCAGACAGAAGTCGGCACATACGGAATGTATCCATTTCCACTATGTGTACGTATTAATCTTGTCTTTTTCAAATCAAAAATAGGCATCAAATTGTCAAAATCAAAGTGACTGACATGTAACATACAATGACGAAAGATGACAAATTCTGAGAGATGCCACATGCTTCCTTCAAGCTGCTTGTCAGCTGAAGAAAGACTCGCCTTAGGGACATACAATAACATTAAACCACCAAAAATCTGCCACCCCCCCTCCACATTACACCAGAGGCATGCTACAGGCAAACACAACTCATCAAATGGTTAAAATTGTCATTTTAAAATATACCAACACACCGTAGCGGCTTTGTGTTGTTGCTGTAGCAGTCAGTGGCTGCCATTTGTTTGCATCAGCGAGTTCATGCTGATTTCTTTCTCTGTCTGCTGGCCTTTTGTGTTTGCCACATTTGTTTCTGGGCTGTCAAATCACATGCAGACTAGGCTTTTAAACATATCCGACATGGGCTGACAAGAAGCTCATTTAGTGGACAGATTTGGTCACTTTTCATCTCTTGAGGTTACAGATTTTGCCAATAAGAGTCAGGGAAAACAAAACTGGGCTCCAGTAACTCTAACCAGGCTTAATGGTCTTGTCTGCACTCTGCACTTGTTGCAATTAAACTTGTCTGGTGTTCACCCATAGAATAGGAAAATGTAACTGTTTGCAAAACTAAACACATCACCACAGTCTGGTAAAAAAAAAACACAAGTTCACTAATTGGCCCTCAAGGCATCGAGCGCCACACAGAGCTATTATTGTAGCACAACAGAAATTGAATTAGTTCATATTGTATTTTCTCAAAGTTTAGGATTTCCAACGATGAATCTGTAAAATTAAAAAGTATGCTAAAATGCTAGATAAATAACTTTATATAACTGATTGCTTTGCCAAATATCTTTGCAAGGTAAAAATGTAATCTGTGCAGAGCTGCAACTGTTTTCATTTTCATTATATCTGTTGATTATTTTTCACTCACACATTACAAAACCCAAACTATCTTCACATTGGAGAAGCTGGATCCATCAAGTATTTGACTTTTTTCTTTATAAATAACAGATAAAACTTTAATATCGAAAGTGTTGATAAACCTGTTGATTGACTAATAGATCGTATTGTTTCAGCACTAAATCAGCGAATAAAATGAAAACAATGAATGAAGTATGAAGTGTTGTCAGTGTTATTTTATACATTCCTGAGAGTCTAACAGTTGGCCAGTGTAGACACCTGCCCTCCCCTTGTTTACTCCTCTGACACGTACGCATCTCTCTCCAGATAATGGTCATTAGTGCCACAATCTGTCAGGCCAAAAGATACAAACCAAGAGGCTGTCCCTAACCTTCACAGTTTGCCTTGCCCTGTGGCTTCTTTGTCATTTCTGACATGTCCTCACCATGACCCAGACAGGCCTCATTAACATTCTGGCATTGGCAGAGGAGGAGAGCGGAGGTATACCCAGATTGCTAACATACTTTGTCTCACCACCACCCGACCTGGCTGGGCTGATTTGGCTGACATTCACTGCCCCGGCTGTGACCCTCTGGAACTGAGCCACAGACCTGAAACTAAACCTACCTGCTCGCTCCCTCCTCTTCCTCCTCCTCCTCCTTCTCCTTCTCTTCCATCCTCTTTCCATATCTGATTGTTGCAGGCAGAGCTCCCATTATCCCCTGTCGTAACTACTCAGCCTCTCTCACTGTGGTTCTCACACATACTGAAATGGGGAAACTCAACATGTAATATTAACTGTGTTTCACTCTCTGTACTTCTGTGCACTTCTTTTTCGTCTCTTGTCTCCAAGGTGACCACAGACCTGAGGCAAAAATGCACAGACTCTCACACAGGGACGTCTGCTTCGGCCCCGCTGGCTGCTGGGATCATCGCTCTGGCTCTGGAGGCCAAGTGAGTGAGAGCAGCACAGCCTCCTCCTATAACCACCACAGATAATTTTGTAGCTATGTTTTTACTTTAGAAAATCATAAAAGCAAAAGTAAACTTTTTAGAATTGCATTGCATTGTAAGCTTAATTTGATTGCTCCATTGTGTGCTTGTTTATGTGCGTGCGTATATGTGCGTACACTTGTGTCTGGGAGTTGGCTTTGGCATAAATCCCAGTCCAGAAATTCTTTCCTCAGCAAATTAAGCTTCTGATAATCAGTTAATTAGCAAGACAAATCAGCAGCTGCAGCCCACATAGACATCTGAATACCTGTAGGGCTGGTAGTGAAGACTTTCAACTCGAAAATGTCTCTCATTACCGTTCACTGAAGACTCCAGGTGTTGAGTTTCTCTCAGGAGCTCTGCTCTTTTCTCCATTATGGTGGTATCTCTAGTTGTGCCTTGTGTGCGTTCAGTCCTCTTATCAAACTGCAGCCCTCTGCCCTGCATAACTCTCCTCATTTCCACATTAGTGATTAGCTGACAGATGTCACAGCTAATATCATGAGAGAAGGGCAATGACTCACCTGACACAGCTCAGGTTTACACCATGTAGACTATCTGTCACTTTCAACAGTAAACTGGTGTCTGTGTTTGTCGTGAGCAACCACCACACCCCACCCACCCCACCTTCCACCCCAAACCCCCAGCACACGTATCAGCACCCCTCCTGACAGGCAGCAGTAATAACAGGGTAGCTAGTTTATCAGACTGCAGCCACATTTGAATTCTCAGAGATGGAATCATTTAATAGGCAGAGTGTTTTTGGCTCTCTGGTGCTTTATTATTTTATTATTTTTATTCCATTTGTTCTTGGCTGAGGTGACAGTGAGTGAATTGTGTGTGGGGGGAGGGGGTGGGGGTGGGTCCTGTCCATTAATAACACATAAGAGGATGTGAGATGTGAATGCTGATGCAGACACTGGCGGAGGTGATGTGCCACAGTGCAATTCCATGTCTATTTCCGTCGACTGTGGTGTTGCACTCAGTAAGCAGAGTGATTCATGATTTGATTATCTTAACCCACAGAGCAGTTTTTT
>CM076652.1:11613108-11646931 GCA_038496675.1 Rachycentron canadum
ATATATATATATAATCTTTTTTTTTTTTATTGGCTTCTGCCTTGCAGAAGGTGACCCTATCCCCCAGTCCCAGACCTCATTAGAAACTATCATTACAGAGAGTCTAGACACAGTCCTCCATGGTATTGTGTCCACTATTTTACTGTGTTCCCTCAGCATAGTAGGGTATGATGTACCTTCAATACCAGTGTTTTACACTGATGTTAAAACTCGAATGTGAGCCCATACCTTTGTCATTGTTGACTGACATATTCCTCCGGGCTTCCTCTACATCTCAGTATAGTATTTCAGAAATGTATAGCTATCTTTTTCTATATAAGTTCAGCTGAATCATATTTCAGGTGTGTCTACAGGCTCCAATAACCCATAGCCCACTGAACCAACAGAAAGTGATATTGTCAGCTATTACGTGACAGCGAGTCAGTACTGCTTCCCTTCCTGTATCTATGCAGTATGAACCTGACCTGGAGAGACATGCAGCACCTGGTGGTGAGAACATCCCGGCCGGGACACCTCAGCGCTGGAGACTGGAGGACCAACGGAGTGGGACGCAGAGGTAGACACTACTGGGCCAGTTGGAATTGAGCACAGACAGTGTTACATGGTGTTGTATTTGTGCCTCAGTGCTGATGATTGATGGATTCCAGAAAAAGTTTTTTTGTTTTGTTTTTTTTGGGGGGGGGTTGTTGGCACATGAATAATATTTTCTAGAGAAACTGTTACTACACCGGAGAATAAGAATTACATTTTTAGCAAACAAAAATGTATCCAGTTTCCAGTAATTTTATTTTCCTGTTTGATTAGATACAAATAAACACATAATAACAACCTCTCTCACTTATTTCAGACTCCCTGCTCTGTTGTCAAAACCTTTGGATACTTTTGCTGCTTGCACAATCCTTGCTCAAACAGTCAGAACATTAAAATGTGCAACAATTTCAGCCAGTCAGAACATTGGGGTATAATTGGTCATTTGTGAATCGTGATTGGCTGTCTCTCTCTCTCTCTCTCTCTCTCTCCTATTCTTCTTGTGATTTTTTCTGACGACCACCACCCACGAACCTGCCATTCTCTTTATCTGTCCATCTTTTTTTTCCTCACAGTGAGTCACTCATACGGTTATGGGCTCCTGGACGCTGGTGCTATGGTGGCTTTGGCGAAGAACTGGACAAGAGTGGGGCCACAGCATCAGTGCATTCACGCCATGCTTGCAGAGCCAAGGTTAGAAGTGTGACCAGGAGTTGTGTGCGTGAAAGCCGCAGTGGGTTTTAGTCTCATTATGAGCCCTCGCTGTTCGATCATGTCGCTCAGCCTGATAGATGCTACCACGTTCTCCTCGAAGCTGGGACAGTTGTGTGAATTTGTAGCACTGTGCTGTTGTCTGTGTCCATTTCTGCAGCCACACAACATTAACCACCCTCCCCCTCTGCTTGTCAAACCTGCAGAGACATTGGGAACAAGCTGGTGTTCAGCAAGAGCGTTGATGCCTGCTGGGGACGACCGGAGTATGTCAATTCTCTGGAACATGTTCAGGCTCGCCTCACTCTCACCCACAACCAGAGAGGAAAATTGGCCCTTCATCTCATCAGCCCACTGGGCACACGCTCCACCCTGCTGTTCCCCAGGTACACAGTAAAACACACCGCTATACACAACAGCATCCATGCCCTGATGTAAAACTCGCTTTGTATGGCACACAGGCGAACACAGTGGGTATGTACCTCGAATTTTCTTATGCACAAATACTCACAAGTTTGTGCTCTGGGAAAAAAAAACAAACGCAACTGCATTTGAGCACAGAAAAAAAATAACACAAACACATTGCCTCTCCTCTGTTATTTCAGGCCCAATGACTTCTCCTCAGAGGGATTCAATGACTGGGCTTTTATGACCACCCACTCATGGGACGAGGATCCTCAAGGGGAATGGACCCTGGAAATAGAAAACGTTGCAGCTAATGGACGTGACTATGGTAACCCCAGTCGCCATCATTAATTGTTCACTCTGGGCACATCAAACCTACATGTATGCCAGCATTCACTGCCCCCTCATCAACCCAAGTCTTCTTGCATATTTTCATGCTTCTCTAAATAGCCCCTCTCCTGTTTTTTCACTCCCATTTCTTCCCTAATGACACAGTTTGTACCATTTTTGGTGCTAGAGGGAGCTGCTCTCAGAAACACATCCAGATTAAAACTCAACAGCTGCTGGGCAGAGAGGGTTTCTTCTGCAAGAAAGTTGTAGGGAAGCTTTTGATTAACAAAACTTCTTGAGATGTTTTTTTTTTTTTTTTCATTTCCAACAGTCACTACATATTGGCAACATATTGTCATGAAGAGTTAACTCATTAAGTCCTGGAGCTTTCCCGTGGCTTTGTTTACTCAGACCAGCAGGGGAAATGAGATAGAATTATATCTCTTCCTCTGATGGTGTTGATCCAGTGTTGTGCTTGGTCTGCTCATATCACTTTCCTTTCCTCCCACCCCCATATCCTCTTCTTCTGCCATTTCACACTGTACCCTGTCTGAGAAGTGCTAAATTAATATTCCCATCCATATCTTAATACTCCTTCCCCCTCCTCCTCCCCTCTCTCTCTCTCTCTCTTTCCTTCTTTTTTAGGCATGTTAAGCCAATTCACCCTCATCCTATGGGGCACTGGACCCAGCGTGGTCAACCCCTCAGCATCTGATTTCCCTCGGCCGTCCAACAACAGCTGCAAGACCTTCGATGCACAGCAGATCTGTATTGGTGAGCTCATCGGCGCTTCCGCTGACAACACAAACTTTGAACACAAGCCACTAAAGTCGAATGGGCTCATTTGTATTGGCGTCGACACATAGTCATTGTTGCAACGCAGGCTCTGGGTTAGACTCTGTTTGGTATTTTAACTTGTGAAAAGCGAATGTTGTGAATACAGATTGCCTACTTACAAGCCTCTTGTGCATCTGTTTACATGCGCTATGAATATGCACGCTGCCATATGTCATACCGGTTTGAATCAGAGTGCGGGACGTATGGAGGAGCAGCAGGGGAGATTAAAATTGCGTCAGTGCAAAAGGTGCTACGCTGTCAACAACTGCTGAAGGGGAGATGACTCCCTCATTGAAAGGCAGATGAGGTTGGAAGCTTCTTTGTGCTTCCAAGCACTCAGACACTTTCTTCTACAAATCAAATGTTCTGTTTCAGTAATTACTGGTAACCCTTAATTTTACCAATCCCCCTCTCCTTTCTAATAGCTTCCTAGAAATGAACTGAACTGCTGATAGAAAAGGACACAATGTCCAATTTGCTACAACTTCCATTTATGACTTGTGGCCTTCTTTTAACACATGAATTGTCCTGTCCATTTAAAATTAAATTACGAGCGAACAAATGTAGAGAATAAGCTGTCTAACAAATAACTCTAATATGTACGTGGGTTTAATTAGATCTCACTTAAAGTCATTAATGAAACATTTTAACAGTTCTTGGAAATCCAAACCTGACTTCACCCAAAACAGGCATAAAACAATATATGTTTTTTGTTTTTTTTTTTAATTATTTGATTAATGGGGAAATTAATTCATCCATCATGACAATAATTGTTTTTTTGTTGCCATAAATTATATACACTTTAGTTCTTTCTTCTAAAGAAACCATGAATGAATTAAGGGACTTGTCATTGTCATTTTTGTTGTGTTTGTTGGATTGCATGAGATTTAGCTTCCCTTCTGCTTTCATCTCTCACCCATCCAGAGTGCAGCCCCGGCTTCTCCCTCTTCCTCCAAGGTTGTGTGAAGTTGTGTCCACCAGGTTTCACCTCAGGGCCACAACTGCTCAACCTCTCCCTGGAAAACTGGGTGGACCTGTCCTCCGTCCAAGCCTGCCTGCCCTGCAACCCCGCCTGCCTCACATGCTCTGGCACTGGACCCACAGATTGCTTGTCCTGTCCGCCTCACAGCCACATGGTCCTCACATCCTGCCTGCATCAGAACCAGGTCCAGCGCAAATCCCCTCTAGCTGGAGGACTCCAGGGTGATGGAGCCCAGACAGACCGGGAGATCACAGCAGCAGTAGACGACAACAGCGGAGAAGGCGAGGAACCTCCAGAGCTCAGCATAGCTCCATCCACTCAGCTGCCTGTCGTCATAGCTGTGCTCAGCTGTGCCTTCATCCTGGCTGCCTTCGTCGGGGTCTTCCTCCTGCTGCAGATGCACTCAGGTGGCACATCTTTGGGCTGGAGGACCAAACTGCCCTCTGTGTATTCAGAGACCAGGGGGGTGCGGGTGGGCTTTGGTTTTGGCTTCGGCCAGGGACGGGGGAGGAAGACGCGGATATGCTACAAGGGAATCCCCACTGTGTGGGGGGATGAGGACATGATCGCCTACGAGTCTGAATCAGACGGCGAAGACGTGGACGGCCACAGTGAGAGGACAGCTTTTATCAAGACGCAGAGCTCCATCTAGCTCAATCTGCATCAGCAGATCAGTCGTGGTTTCTGACGCCGCGATATTCTGGGTGTCGTCAGAAGAATGTACAGAGCTGAATCACAGTCTCAGACAAAATGAAACACAGGCCTTACTATCCCATCAGCACCCCACAAGAGTCAATCATTTGTTTTTCATGTATTTATTTACTTCTCTTAATTTATCTGATTTGATTCATATTAAGATGTCTGATGTATTTATTAATCATTTGAGTCTTTGAGTCAAGTAAGAAATTTAAGTTTTTGTTCAACTACTTCACTTCTCATTTTAATTTAATGACGCACTTTATATATATAGATTGTCCAGTTTATTAAAGCAGTTCTTCGTTAACCTTACATTACTTAAATCTGTGGTCAAAATCAAAGCAGCAGGAGCTGAGACGTTCTGGTAGAGGTACAAAAAACAAAGACTCCTACAGCTCCTACAGTAGTGCTTTAATTTAATCTCCCTATTTCTTTCAAACTCAGCACTCCAGGTTTGTATCGCAACAAATTGTTCTCTGAGAGCCCAAACCAAGATAACCCTGATGACATCGTCATTAGGAATAATCTGATTTGTCCCTCAATACAAATACCTGGTCATCAGAGTTCAGCTTAATTGGCTTTGTTACATTTGATCAGTTTCCTGGCAGACTGTGGGCCAGAGGCCGAAACGCGAAGCCCATTCATTAGCAGCGAGAAACTTTGAATTGAAGATTTCTGCGGCGTGCTGGGACGGCATGGCAAAACATGCCGCAGGCTGTTTGATGAGCAGACAACTGTGGAGGATGCTCTGTTTTCAATCAAGCCACAGCAGCGCAGACACACACATCAGTCAAAAAAAATAAAATAAATCCTTACAGACTTGATTCAGAGTAATACTGATTCAGAGCGAAATGTAAGAAAACACTAAGCTGACCTTTACAACATGTTTCCACATGGTTACTGCTGGTAAGAAATAAGTTCATTTTTTCTTCATTTTCCCCACAGAGCATCTATTGATTTTGGGGCTTCTCTCCCAGAACAGCTTCATCAGGGCAAAGATTTTTTTTTTTTTTTCCTCTTCCCTTTTTCTTTTGAGAGACACCATACACGAAAGACAAATACTGCTTTATCTCCCATCGATAACAGTATGACCCTGCCGCTGTAGACCTGTGGCTCCGAGGGCCTGAGTGGTGACACAGATGAAGAGCTCTTGTATCACATTTTCTATGTTTGTTTTATATCCTTTTTTTATTTAACTGACAGTGATTGTTAATATTGTGGAGATCAGTTTCATGATGGAATAAAAAAACAAACAAACAAAAAAACACTTTGGCTGTTGCATAGATGTTCTGCTCTCTTGTGTCTTTCCGGTTTGGGTCTTAAATCCCGCGCGTGACCGTTGCGGGTGTGTGTCAGTCGCGCGCCACCTGAAAAGCCTTGGAGAAGCTCTTTCCTCGAGCCTCAATGTGGCTTAAATGAATATAAATGGAAAACAGTTTGTATGCACGCGGGGGGGGCAGGGACAGTGTCAGCCACCTCGGGTAGGAGCTTTGTTCATTAGCAGCTTTCCTCTGTCGCACCCTCTACAGAGGCCGGTAACCGGGTTCATGGGTGAAGGTACATTCATTCTGTGGCCCATAATTAGATCTGCCGGGAGAACTCGCCGCGCCGTTCCGTGCCACTTGGGCGCGGCATGCTTTGCATTACAAATACAGTAAGTGTGTGAACGGGCCTGTGCAGTTCAAAAAAAAAAAAGGGGGGGGAAAGCTTTTTATCTCCTCAGTCACTCCTCCATTTACATGTTGCTGTGAGCTGTGTATTGGTTTTCATGTCTGTTGTTTTTTTCCCCCCATGCGCTTTAGCTTGTATTAATTAGCTGCCATGTACTGTAAAATACCGTCTGCTAACTAGAGCCAGCAACAAGAAACATGAGAGTAATTCATGCTTCACACTAACAACAAATCATATCCCCCCATTAGAAGATTTCACGTGCAGATCAATTGGACGCTGAGGTTTCAGTCTCATTATTCCAGCAGGGTTAAGATTATTTGTGCTCTGTCTGATGCTCGGGGATAAAAGCAGACTGTCCAGTTTTGTTTGTTTTTTTTTTTGTTTTTTCTCTTTTGCTTCCTGAGAGAACAGAGAAGGTGAGACAGGCATAGAGGAGTGAAATGCAGAGTCTGAGTGTCCCCAGGGGGCCCCCACAGGCATCACCCTCCCTTCCCATGATTCCTACACACACGCAGCGCACTGATCGCTCTCTGGCCCCGGGAGCCACCGCCACCACTTCTCCCCCCCCCCCCCCCCTCTCTCTCTTCTTCTGTGTCCATGATCCATTTTTATTTAGTGTGAACAAAGACTCTTCATGTTCAACTCCTTCTCACCAACGTCAACGTATTCGCCTCACGTGCTGTTTTATATCACAGGTAATAATCTCTCAACACTTATCAGGCTGCCAGCATCTGCAGGCTGGACCCCGACTCAATGTTGCCCCCTACCGCCTCGAGATTTAATGAAGCCCTTCACTGATGGAGCATGAAAACACCAGAGATTCACAAGTGTATTGGAATGTATCAGATAAAGACACCTTTTGTATTTTGTATTAACTTTTGTGTTTTTATTCACCCCTCCATCTCTTCTGTAGATCTACTGCAGCTTTAATCCATCAGAAACAGACACAGGAGAGACTTTGCCTTCATATATTACCTCTGAACAAACAAAAAAAGAAAAAAAAAAAAACAGCGCTACAACAGGTTTCACAAAGAAATGAAAAGAGACGTTTATACAGAGACTGACGCTTAGTGAGACAGTAGGAGAGAAGGTTATAAGACAACAGGAAAAAGTGCAATTCAAGATGCAGTGAAGTCTGGTCTGACAGATTCGTTAACTGCGGCTGGGAGGGGAGAGGAGGGGAGGGGGTCTGCAGTGAGAGAGAGAGAGAGGACAGGATATATTTAACTATGGCAGACCAGACATCAGGCCAGAGGAGGGGAGCGACAAAGCAGCAGACCTCCTGCGGAAAATGAAGGAGATGATGGGTCAAAGCGATGGGACATAGGGCGAGACAGCAGCGCAGTGCGAAGTGTGACACACAGGTGGGTTGTGAGAAATGGCCTCAGTTCTGGACACCTGACAACATCATCCACAGCTGCTGCGGAGACAGATGCACCAGAAAAAAGAAGGGAGGAGAAAAAAAAAAAAAAAGGCCTGGTGACTGCCCCGGGATAAGAAGCACTGTGGACCTGAAATTTGAAGAAACTTGATTTTCTTCTGCGCTAAGGATCCCTGTGTATGGTTTTAATCCCACCTATTTGTAAAGGGTCAGTTCACCCGAATGACACATAAGCCAGTTTCTCCTTTTGAATCTGGTGGACAGTAGCCATGCAGACTATTTTTGAGGTTTTGAGAAAGTGTCCGTTGAAGTTTGGACACTGAATGAAATGCAGTGTAAAAAAACAACAGCATCATCTCTTTTCAGAAAAAAACATCTGTATGTTCTATATATAGTTAAATACTGATCTTTATAGTATGCCGTTAAAAGCGTTGTTTACTATAATATGTAATATACTGTAATATGTATTCTCTGATACTTTTGGTCACTGTTCCAGCATGAATACACAACGTACTGTGGGGTCTCTATGTGGGACACTTCTATCCAGAGTGATGGGGCTCTCTATTATAAAATTCATTTCAATCCCATTGTGGTGGATTGGGAGAAATGGTGACAAAATGAAAAGAAACATCTGTTTAAAACATCTGAAAATATCACCTAGGTAACTGATTTTTTCTGACCAAAATAAATGAAACTGAAAGGATCTACTTTTGAAGATAATGCTTATCAAGCAGGTTGGTTGAACTGGCCCTTTAATTCCAGATTATTTAGTATTTCCAGAAGTGTCTCTTTTTTCTTTTCTTCAATTTTCAATGTGACCCACCGTTCAACACATACCCCCAAACTAATTAATGATACCCAACAGTACTATGAATGGTCCCTGATAGTGTACACTGTGACCTCAATATTCCCTCTTCCCAAAAAAAAAAAAATTTAAAACTCAATTATTCACATCAACATACTCTGCAGTCACACACACAGATATATCTGCCAAGTGTATATATGAGGTATAGCACAGGAATGACTGACGAGGGCATTAAATGCAGACTTTCCACAGGTTTTTTCATCAGTGAAGATGAAGCTCAGGGAGGGGAGGTAAAAAAAAGAAGCGAGTGAAAGGAGGTCGTCAGACTGTCTACAAGCGGAACGAAGGTAAACAGTCATCAGATATGAAAAATGATAACATTGTTTTCTCATAGTGACACACATGGGGCTCTTTGACTCAGATGAACGATAGCTTAAAGAGCTGCAGCTTGGGTCTCCGGGCGAGTTGAGACGGAGACCACACACATTCTCTTTGCAGCATTCCAGTCTGTCAAAAAAAAAAAAAGTAACTTCAGTGAACATGGATACATGATGTAGGACTTCTTCACTGCGTACATAAAAAAAAAAAAAAATAATAATTTTAAACCCATACACCAAATAAAGCTTTGTAAATTGCACTCTGATGTGGCACACGTCCCACCCACCCCCCTTGTCATTTGGGATATTTACATTCAGTAGTTCAGTCCAGGATGGAGCGAAGATACAAAAAGACAAGTTCTTACAAAGCAGAACTAAATGAGATTTCATTTTCTATTACAGAGATAAACAGATACTGGGTTGTATCTGACGAGTGATTCTGGCAGTCTCAGTTGTTTTGGAACAGCTGCGAGTTCACCCGGGTTTTGCTGCCCTCGGAGACGTCCACCGTAACAGCTATCGCCTGCCCCCTGCTGTGCAGTCAGTCCTGTTACAGTGGAACCTTCCTCTCCAAGCTGCAGTGTTTTGTGGTTCTGCATTACGAAACAGAGAGACCCAGACCTCTCTGTTGCCAGTCTGTGGCCCGACATGGGCCTGGTTCTTGGTCCAAGGAGTCTGCTGGGTTTTTATTGCCTTGTTTAGTTTGGATGGCTCTTAGCGAAGTTTGAGCTTGAAGGCGGAGATCTCCATGGGATCGAGACTGATGGTGGAGTCGTTGGCAAGAGGTGTGCTAGAATGCATAAGGGTCAGGGACATGGGCTGGAGCAGCTGCAGGTCCAGGTTCTTGAACAGCCCTGATACAGTCAGCTGTAGAGTACAAGACAGGAGGAGAACATTACATCACTACTACTATTAAAAATCCTGTCATCAAAGTTTCACTATTAAATTATTTATATATATTATATATAATTAAAAATCAAATATATTTATAATTATTAACTATTAAATTATTACACTTGAGGTGGAGCTCATTTTAACTGCTTCATATATTGTTTGGTAGTCTAATCTGTTACAGAGCATCGTATCTTATGAACTAAACATAAGTAATATCCACCAATTTGCAATTACTACATGTAGTAAATCTGAATAAACCAACATCAAGTAGCAGAGGACCAAAATGTTCACGCAAAGTACCGTACTTCAGTACTGTGAATAAGTGTAACATTACATCCACTGAGCAAATCTGTTTTGTGTGTGATTGTGTGCGTCTACGCTGACCTGTCCTTGTGTAGTGGTGCAGTTGAAACCCAGGTTCTGAGCCTCAAAGCCACAGTCCAGCGTCAGACGGTGAAGAATCAGGGCTGTGTATGGAGATGGAGAGTGGGGGTCCTGCTGCTCACACACACACACACACACACACACATTAGTTTCGAAGGCAACATATCAAATACCCAAAGGTATATAAGATATGTACTGTTATTTCAGTCCCATCACCTGGCTCTGGATGCTGCGCAGGTTCAGCAGGTGGAAGTCGCAGGGTAGGATGGACTTGAGTGGGGCAAAGGTTTGCAGAGGAGGAATGCCGCGTCTTTTTGGCAGGACAGGCAGCGCCAAGACCTCGTGGTTCAGGATGGCATTGGTTATGTGACTGAGTATAGATGGGAAGCTTGTTGTCGCACTGTCCATCATCTGGAGGAGAGCAGAGCTAGATCAAAACCTGGCTTTAGATGCTCTAGACTCTAATTTGTTTGTCAGAGTGGGAGGAATATTTCTAATTCTAGTCCAAGAACAGTACTAATCGATCTATATTGAGTTTGTTACAGCAAAAGCACTACAATGTCAAATTTTAAATTAAGTACTTCAAACGTGATGTTTGATGTTGGTGGTAGGCAACAACAACTTCATCCCTGGTACCATAAGCTGTTTTATTGGAGCTGGATGATAAAACTGCAACCAATGCCTTTCTTCCTGTGCCAATGTGTATTCATTTACTTGATGAATGGTATCATTTGTTACTTTCAATTGTGCTGTCATAATGACAGACCACTTTGGCTACAGCTATGAGATGGAGGGAAGAAAAAAAAAAAAAAAATAGGAACTGGAGCTACAGTGCAGACTACAATGCTAGCTAACAAGCATCCTCACTGTTGCCAAGGCAACATTACCTCTTGAACTCCATCAGTCAAGAATTTGGAGAGGAAAGAATGAAATAAGGAGGAGAGTTTGGCAAAGAAGCCATCATACTGAAGGTAATGGAATGGAAAAAGAAGAGAATGAAAATAAAATTAGAGAGTGGAGAGGATAACAGCAAGACAGATGGGGTGGTAATGAGTATTTAAAAAAAAAAAGACTCAAAAGAAGGTGTTAATGAACACAGAACGAAGGACAAAACACTGTTACATTCAACAACCTTGTTCAAAGAGTAATTTAGCAACACAGAGTCAGATGTGATGTGCTGGAAATTCAAGGGTGCTCAGCAAGCTTCAGTAACCACCCCCGCTGTCATCCCACTGACCTTGTTGCCCGTTGATCTCCTCTCCAGCAGCAGTCGGAAGCGGTTGGCCGTCTTCTTGTTGTCCTTCAGGCCTTGGCCCAATCCACGATTATCATCCTGCATCAACCGACGGTCCATAATCACTTCGAGCTGGCCTGAAGGAGTAGGCAAAGCAGGGACAATAACTTCAATACAAAGCCCCTGTATTGAACTTTCAGACATCAGTCGATGAAGACAAATTTTTTGAGCTATCCGGCATTTACAAACACCCCCATTATTCACATAACTATGATAAAAGGATTCGCTCAGGAGACAAATGTGAGGATATGAACTGTTTTGCTCTTTGAAAACCTCTTGAGGGAGAAGAAGGAGATATAAGTGCGTCTATGGCTAGACACAGAAAAAAAATAAATATAGAGAGCGCATTTCAGAGATACCGTTCATTAAAAATAAAAAAAGATAACATTAAGTAAAATGCAGTAAGATACAGACCGCTCTCCAGGCTGCTGACACCCAGAGACTGAGCTGTGTGCAATGTGAGGCGGTGATGGCTGTCCTGGATGTATGCCTGGCTGGGCATGGGATAGAAGTTGGCCTGCAAAGGAAGCTTCAGGTAGTGGTGTCGAGGCTGCATCTACAAGTGAAGATCAAAAGCAGAGAATCAGCTAATACATCAAAGGTATATTATAAAAGTATAGTATAAAGGTATATTTAAGTCATTCTCCTCCATTTGCCAGGGTGGGACTGACCTGGAAACCATTGAGGTCTGTGTAGAAGACATCTCTACTCTGGATGTCAGTGACCAGTCGCATGGCCAGCTCCTTATTGGTCTGGTCTCTGATGTCTACCATTGTGGTGATGTCTATAGACAACCCATCCACCCCTAAAAATACAAAGCCAAACCATTGAGAACTAAACTTAGGCCCAAGAGGGAAGCAAACAGAAAGAGTGATCTGCAAATGTGGGCCAGGTGTTACTTAAAATAGTATTATCCTTCTCAAAGTCAAAGAGAAAGGCAGCAACACTGTCAGCTGACAAGAACAAAAACATACCCAATTTAATTATTAAGTGTCATTTTGCTAAACATATTGGCCGCTGCTGAATTGTACCATCTGGTGCCTTTAACTAAACATAAAAAGCCTCAGCAAAAGCAATTTAATTCAGTTTTTGCAGTGTGTGTTTATTACCTGGCACGTTGTGGATGCGAATGGTCTGTTGAAAATGTTGGTAGTGTGCCACCACCTCTGAGAAAAGGGGCCCCTCCACGACGCGCACCACAGGTGGCTCTTTCTGGTTGTAGGGCTGAAAGGAGGAAGGAGAGGAAAGTGGAGTCATGATCAGTAAAAAAAAAAAAATAAAATAAAAAATAAAATACAAAACATAAGGGAGTTGAACAATGGAGAGAGAAGTAGAAAGAGCTCCCATCAGAATAAGTAATAAGATACTGTAGGGCAACTAATCCCTACGCTCCTGTGGATTGTGTAGTCTGAAAAAATAAAAAAAACAATAAAGAAAAGATGAAGCAACAGCCTTCTTGCCCCGAGCTTCCCAGCATGATACCTTGATACAATACACAAGGGAGACTCTATCAAAGCCTTCTGAGTGGTAAGTAAACAACTGAGAGAATACCTTTGCTTTTCCATCAGGTAGGAAGAGGTAAGCACCGCTTTTGTCTTTGGAGGGGCGAGTGCCGTAGACCATGAACTGCATCTGAACCTTCACTTCCTGAGGATCATCCTTGCGCTTGATACTCTGACAAATTAGAAAATAGATTTGAGTAGGAACAAGACCAGGGTGCACTGGGAAAGTCAAGCTCATTGTTTCTACTAAGACCAACATTAATAATGAAGCAGTGAACCCAGATAATCAATAAGGTCAACAAGTAAGAGCAGGTCAAACACAAACCTCCAGGAGGCCAGTTGTTCCAGAGAAGCCAAGAGTGAGAGACTGGCTGCTGATGTAGAAGGTCTGAGGGTCAGACTGCTGAGAGCGAACGGGGAGAGGGTCACCAGCCCGGGCACTGACCCCACGTCCAGACAGCCTGAGCAGGGTGTCAGAGCGCAGCGTCATGGGTGAGTCCGGAGAGTCATAAAGATGGAAAACAGCCAGACCCAGAGGTGGCAGACGAACCATGAATGTTGCCTGGACACAGGGTGGAAGATGCAAATTGAATTTAACACAAAAAGCTGGTGCTTCATAATGCTGGTTTAATTTTCCTTTTTAATCAGAACAGGGACTGCTGACCAGAAGGCATTCATTAAAAGTTAAAAGCATTTAAACATTAGCAACAGCATGCTGTAATTAAAGCATGATGAGAGATGAGACTGTTTGTATTTCTCTTATATTTAAATTCATGACTTTCTGGGGGTAGAGAGAATTTTATTTGTGAAAAATAAATTCATCTGCAGAGTTGCAGTGAAGCAATACTTTCACTACTGCAGATTCAATGTATGATTTGAGTTGATTCAGTGGGTGTGGGGTTATTTTTGTGGTTGTTTTTTTTTTGGTTTTGTTAAGAACAGAAAGTGCTGGCTTGCAGGCAAGTAAATATATACTTTTTTTTTTATTATTTCCACTTCTGTTCTATCTTGCACTTTGTATTTTATTGTTTAGCTCAAGGACACTGACATGTGGATGTGAGGAGCCGGGGGTCAAACCACCAACCTTTCGTCTCCAGCTGAGCTACAGCCACCCTGACTCTAACACTCAACATTTTGAGTCCTGAAGGTTGAGATATTCTGAAAGCTGGAATTTTATCTTAATGTTTTTATGATGCATACAAATATTGCTGATTCTCTAGGCAAGCCTCAATAATGGTACACAGACAGTTAAAAGAGCGCTCTATTAGTTTAGCATTGTACTCCTGTAATGTCGTCAGACTCAGGATTGACAGTTTAATAAAAATGTCAAAAAAAAAAAAAAAAAAGCAGAACCAGAGATGTTATCTTTCTTATTCTACATTCTTCTTCTTTGTCAAAACTTGCCACCAAATTATCCACAATGCAACTCGAATGCAAAAAGTTTGGCCAGAGATTTGGGTGTGTTGTGCTAGTAGCGCCTAATGTAGCCTTGAGCCATTAGCCTCAAGCAGAGGCATTCATCAGATTTCCCGCAGCTCCCTTCTGAGCCACAAGACACTTTTAAAACACACAGAGCCGTGTTCCGAAAGAGTCACTAGTGCTCTAGCCTTATTTTTAGTCATCCCATCTGATAAACATGTACTTTAACTATTATTAGCACAGCATCACTTGTGCTTTGCACATGCAACTGCAACACAAAGAGACTTTTTATACTTCAAGCCTTCTCTTTCCAACATTAGCACATAACTGTAATGACTTTGTATTGGGATATAAGGGGTGTCAAGCCACCCTTCAGAGTGCAGCAGGACTGCTGCTGACACTGCTGCTGTGTAAGTGATGTGCTTTCAGTGTGCAGAAACGAGCAGTACCTAATGAATTCATCATCTTACCTCAAATACCTCTGCGCTCATTTGACTAGCAGAGCTCCACTGAGCACTGAGCTGCACTGGGAGGGTCTGTCCATCCTCAGTAAGCACTCGCACCCTGATCGTGTTGACCAACACAGTCACAACACACAGCCGCTCCTGCTCGACGGGGTTGAACAGAACCAGGTACCTGGCAGAGAGAAGGGAGAAAAAAAAAGCAATCATTAGCACAGGATAGTGGAGGAGTGGCAGAGGGAGGAGGCAGTGGAGATGAAAGATGCGAAGGGATGAAGGTAATACCTTGGCCCTGCTGGGTCCAGCTCTATTAAAGTGCGCTGAGGCAGAGAGTCTTGAGTAGCACGCCTGTCATCCTACAGAAGAAAAACATAACATAGGAAACATACTGACGCCTCTGTAATGTATATATGTGCAGGTTTTTGAAAAGTTTATTATATGGTGGCAGAAGTGTCACACTATGTTTCCTCCTACCGTCTCCAGGAAGGGCTCCGTCTGGTAAAAGCGATAAAAGTCTTTGTTCTTCATCACAAGGAAATGAGCAGCATTGATGATTACCCTCTTCAGACCGATGAGTGAACGCAGTAATCTGGGGAGGAGGAGGAATCAATGGCTTACTGCAGCAGTCACAGCAGATGACTTTGCAATACTTTTGCTTCAAAGCACTCAAAAGCAACATATAAAACTGCCACAGAGATAGAGGATTACAAATTAAATTCTTAAAGAATTTGAGGGTTGGATTCTATCCAATCCATGCTGACATTTCTCCAAACCCCATATTCTTACTTGGTGCCGTAGTCAATGACAACATTCTCCTTTGCTGTCCCAGTGATGGCATCATGATGCTGGAAGAGGGCAACAGACCGCCTTGCGTCGACGAGCAGGGCATAATCTGAGACTGGATAGCGTCCTTCCATGCCTGCATGTCGAGCATTCGCAACTGCAAGACTGTAAAGGATCTCTGCCCCCCTGAAGGACATTGACAAGCAGTTATCACTAACAAGTCCTTTAATGCAAGATGTGGTAGCTTCATTAGTCAGCTAAAAGAGTGTTGACATTATTATGCCATTTTAGGATGACTGCTGATTCTTTTTCCTTTGCATTTTTATTTACATCTTAAAAAAGAAGATTTTACATGTGTTATTCCAGCAAATTGTTCTAAATCATAATTCTAGGGTCGCACTGCATACATACATGCTCATATGGAAACACTTGTTTGTCAATGTAATTGTACATGGATTTTTACATTTGTGAAGTTGTCCCTCAGTTTGAGAGGCAAGAATTAAAATGTCCACTCAATCCCTTTTTTTGGTTATGCAGATTAAAGTTATGCTCATATACCAAACTGAAGCTAAAAGGTTTGACAGACATATGAAAAAAGTATTGTGTTGCTTTTTGAAAAAAAATTACACATGAAAATATACAAATAAATAAAAACACATTTAAGCACAACAGAGAGCAATACTAACTTGGAATTAGTTGTGGTTTAGTGTTGCTAGGACTGAGGATTGTAGGTTTGACTGATATGTGTATGTGCCCTAATCCTGGGATGCCACACCTTGTTTGTTTGCAATGCAAAATAAGAAACAAAATAAAATGCCCTTTGCAACACTCACATAAATAGCAACAGTATTATTAATACACTGCAGGTTGTGGGTGTCAGTTATTTGGACTGTGTGAATAATCTGCCCCACCTGAGGTGTGACTCAATCACACGGTCCAGGCTCTTGTAAAAGGGTCGAGAGGTGAAATAGCCAGTCCAGTAGTGGTCTTCACGGTCTGCATAGGCAAAGAAATCTCCACTTAGCACTGGGAAGTCTGCAGGCCTGGATCCCTGGGCAACTCCATTTGCTTTGTATACAGCATTGAAGTAGTCTGTGAGAGTCCCAAACTGAGCCTGGAGACAGATGACAAAAAAACAGAAGGAATAAAAAGCCCTCATTATTATGTATGCGCCTTTCATCTTACATGGCATCTTCTGAACCAAACACTGAGTCGTGACAGATTCTTTGTTTTGTCAGCAAGATAAAATACCACTGCGTGATTCATTATCACAAGAAACGTTGTACACAGAGATGTTTGGTGCACCACACACTGAGATGCATAAAAACAAAAAAATATGTATTTTTGGCAGCCAGATTTGTGACGGTTGACAAATTATTTCCTCACCTGTACATGCATCTCTGGGTGAGAATTCATGTAATCAAACAGCTTCTGGTAGTTGATGTACTGCTGATCCCACTCCAGAGCCTTGTCATAGCGAAAATCATCTCCCAGTGGCACAAGAAGCACCTTGCTGCGGTAGAGTTTGGACTTTTTACGATACTGATCCAGGAGTAGGTGTGCCCTGATTGAGAAAGAGAGAAAAGAAAAACTAAGAGGACTCATCTCTTGGCATCCAAACTCTCCAGCTTTACAAATGCCAGTTTTCCAGGAAATTACTATGACCCTTGAAGGAGCATCATATTAGTCTGGTAGTATTTTTCCATTAGCCACTGAAATTTCTTCTTTAGGTCCTATAAAAGCTGCGTAATGTGACTGCAAGACTATCTGCAGTCCGTCTCTGTGTCCCTCTGTTCATCCACACTGGCACAGGTTCAAGTTTAATTTATTTGGAGGAGAGAAGCACAGAAAACCCAGAGTTATAACAGGGGTAACCAATCTGCTGTGTGTTTTTGTGCAATTGTAGCTGCAGTGGGATTTTGCATAACTGTGTAACAAAAAAAAAAAACAAAGACAATGTCTATAACTGATGATTACATTAATTAATGATAGTATTCATAATTGAAATAAAGTCTGCAGATTATTAATTGATTAATTGTTTGGTCTATGAAGTTTAAGCAAAAAACAATTCTCACAATCATTTATTTCCTGAGATCCAATTTGACATCTTGATCAAATGCTTTGTTATGTCATATAACAAAGAAAATCAGCCATTCCTTTACTTTAAAAAGCTTGAACAGGAAAATACTTTTTATCCATAAGTACCTTAAATAAGTATCTTATCAAACTTATCAAAATAGTTGCCAAGTAAGTGGTTAACAATAACCAACTATTTTTTGCAGCTCTATTATATACCAATACCAATTTATCTGCAAAAAGCTAATTACAACCAGCAAATCAGCACAGTTGATATATTGTTAGTAAAAATTTACAGTATTAACTTCTGCCTTAAACTTTCTCAAAGTGAAGGACAACTAACCCACACATGCCTCACCTCTCTGCTACGTTGGCCTCCACCACAGTTTTCGGTGGGACTTTCCACGGACAGTTTATACGACCACCTGGTAACCTCTTAAAGTCAAACTGACAGCAGATTTTTGGATCGGGGCCACAGGTGTGAGGCACGTCGTAGCTGTAGAACGGCATCATGTGGCAAAAGATGTCTGTGCTTGATCCAGTGTCTGTCAAAGCAGTAAAGTAAAAATAAATAAATGAAAATAAAGAAAAATACATAAAATTAAAACAGCAGAGCACCAAAAATACCAGAATGAAATACACTTTTTAGGCATCTTCTGCTCTGTGTAAGGCTGCTATTTATGATCAGTTACACCAGTGCTCAACAACATGCTGGCAATTTAGGTTCACACCTACAGTGTTCTCTGGGCACTAAAGAGTCATTCTCGAAAAAGTAGCTAAAAGTAAAGGAAGACATTTCATTACACAATCAATCCTAAAAAAAAAAAGTTAAATTAAAAAAAAAAAAACCTATCACCTCCTAACACAAATTTTCTATTAAGAACAAATGGACAGTAAATCTATCCCATTTATTCTGAAATAATACCAGACATCTCATCTGAAGCTATTACACACTGGTTGTCCTTCCAAAATTTCCTTCTTTCCAAAGGCCATGACAGGCAGCATGACTCATTCTGCAATGAGCTTAACAAAGATGAGCACATGAATCACATGACATCAATTGCTCCAGCCCACTCACCCCAAGCCTGCCTCCACATGAACTCCAGGCTGCGGGTGGAGGCAAAGTGTTTCTTGATGGAATAGTGGACCCTCTGTATGAGCATGCTGGTCAGGTTGGCCCTTTTTAGTAGATAGGACATAGTGGCACTGTGACCAAAAGGGTCTACTGCCCACCCACTGCGAGGAGTTATACCTATGACGGTGAGGAAGAAGAAGCAAGTATTTCAGCTTTTTATACAGATAAAAAGGAAGCAATACATCTTTCACAAAATCCTTCTCCTCAGCAGGTAGCACTGAAAGTCGCAAAAGTTATTTTATCTCCCACTGACTGAGAGGTTACACCTGCTGCATACGGGATGACAAGTTCAGATTTCACTATAAAGCAAAGAGACGAGCAGGAATGTTTTAAGTTAGACTTAAATCTAGTGAAAAGATTTTGGGTGAAAGCAAAAAATAAAAAAAATTTTAAAAAATCAAATAGACTGAAAAAAGGCTTCTTAAACCTTTAAGCATTACTCTCCTAAAATGTAAATAAAGAAGAAGAATTTCTATTGGATATGTACCCAGATTTCTCTCCAGCCACTGATGGCCTTCGATGAGCTGGTCTATCATGGCAAAGTAGTGAACGTTGGCTTCATCCGTCATTACCCAGCCTCCTGTCACAATCTCTAGCTGCCCTCCAAGGATCAGTCTGTTGAAGAGAGAGGATTAAGACAGCAAGGTAAGGATAATCCAGCCCTAAAGAGGGAGAGTCACATTAACCAGATAACAGGCTATTTTTAGAGAATCCACGGTCTGCCAACGGATAATATGACGGGGTTGTACTTCAGGGCCAGTAGGCATCAAAGAAATCTCAAAAAATTCTCAGATTGCAGAGAATAAATAAAGGCAAAACTGAGCGCTTCATCAAGATGGGACTCACTTGCGCACAGCTTCCTGCTTGTGGATATCTGCAGTTTCCCACCACTTGGAGAAGAATGAAATCTCAGACCAGATGAATTTCCTGCGAGGATCCTCAGCCAACTTGACCACCATGTTGTTTAAAATGTGCTGCGTCTGGTCTGTGAAGTACTTGTCAAAAGTCTTGATCCAACCTAACAAGACAAGACAAGAAATGTAAAAACAAAATCCGCACAACAGTTGGCCAACAGACTTTCCAATACAAATTGGACACACAACACATCTCTACCCCCTCCCCTCCCTTCCCTTCATCTCGCTGACCGATAGAAAGACAAAGATAGAGGAAGCGAAGAGAGTCAACACTGTGGAAAAAGTGCCGCAACAGTTCAAAAATAAAACTCATATTTTATTCAAGTAGAAGTGCTCCCCTCCGAAAGCTATTTAGCAGAGTGGTTTCAAAGAAAGTGAATAAAAAGCACTTCCTATGCATTTTTTGCAACAGTGTAGAGGACCACAGAGTATAAATATGTCACAAAATACTTATCTTAAATATTGTAGGATAATATGTTTTAATATATTTTGCAATGTTCCACATCATTCCAGACATATGCAAAATCGTAGTAAAATTAACAAGAGCTTGTAATCAGTTCTGAGGAACAGATGTATTTACTGCAGCCTATTTAACACTGTGTTGCTCTTTGTATGACCTGCTTACCTGGATTTGACTAAAAGCTTCAAAATCCCTTCTTTGCATTTAGAAGAAATGAGCCTATTACCAGTAAACCTGCTTTCATGTTTCGTCTGTGTGAGCTGACATTATGATGTCTCGCTATAAAACCTCACTATGGTTTATAAACCTTGGTAAACCTTGGAGAACACTTTAAAAATTCAGCTCGAAATGAAGCTTATTCTCACAGTTGATGAGCAAAATTTGCATGTTTCTACAGCCTGTCAACATATCAATAACTGTCAAGTAAGCAAGTATGTGGCAGACTGGTAAACAAGTTTAATGGGAATGTCAGTCTAAAATAAAATCTGAGCCAATCCCTCTTATAAATAGCTACAGTTTTCCAATGCAAACATCTCCCTAATTTCATTGTTTGTGGCAAAGCTGTCAATCATGTCACCACTATGCTTAATGCCTTTAACATCCCTCCCATTCAGGAAAGACCTAAGAGTGGCTTATTTGTCCCCTTCTTTACAAACAAGGTACTATTTGTGAAAAAAAGTGTTCAGACACACTTTAGGCTGCATCTCGATAGACTGTTTGATCAGACAGACTCTCAAACTAGCACTGAAGCATGTTCAGCATTGAAGAAAAGTTTTGATGTATACGAAATGCATTCACAACTCACCTGGATCGTTGTGGGAGTGAGGGACCACAAAAACTTGGAGTGGTTCACTGTCCCACTCATCAGACTCATAAGTAATGTCAAACCCCTGTTTCCAAACACCACCATCGGGGTTGTCAAACTTGAGGAGGGAGTACACATCCAGCATCTAAAATTGAACACAAACTCATCATTTCCTGCCAGTTTAAGTCCAAATACAAGAACGTTACACCTACAATGTAAGAGCAACAATGTTTATGTATATATGTATAATGTTTTGGCCACTTATAGATGTGTAGCTGCACCTGAACATCCGCTTGACCATGGCTGCCTACAGCAAACTGGCAGTCCTGGGGTTTGACAGCGAGGAAAGTGGGACGACCATCAAATGGTAGGACCCAGGAACCATTGGCGCTTCTGAATGGCAGATGGCCACTGGGAGACACAGCTCCTGTGTCTGTGAGCTCCATCACAGAGTCCTTTATGTGGCTGATGATTTGGTGGTTTTCCTCCAGGAGCTGCTCCAGCTGCTCTATCCGGTTCTGCAGAACTGAGATTTGGCTCTAAATTGCACACAAAAATAATAAATCACACAGCTGTGAAATATCATAGAACATCTGCTGATCAAACCCACATTCCTTTCTTCTGTCATGCTGAACAAACTCAAAGCTTAAAAGTACACCAAATTTAAAAAAAAAAATGCAGGAATATAACAAATGGTAAGATCTCTACAGTACAACAAGTGAATGATTAGATGTGACTATTAACATTTGAACAGTGAAGAACAAGACATGCAAAAAACAGCAAACAGCAGATTTTCATACAGTTATATGCACCACTTCTACAACAGTTTTTCTTACCCGTGGAAAGTTCCCACCACTCTGTCGCCTTGCAGGGTCATGCTGGACTCTATCCAACATCAGATAGAGAGAGAATACAGCCACACAGAATATGGCCCCTCCACACACTGTCACCTGTTTCCTGAGCTTCATCCTCCTCTGGAGCAATCTTCTTTCCTCAGTTTAAATTTGAGAAATGACCTTGACTAAGGTGTTTTTTTTTCCAGCACAGAGGAAAACGTCCTTGAAAACTGGAATGCAAAAAAAAAAAATGATGGAAAGTAACCAGCTACACAAGTATTAATGGTTCAGTTCCACTCCTGCGATGCCTCCTGCCTCCACTCACCATACTGGAGACCACAGCAAAGGGTGCTACCGCAGTGGGAGCAATGGATAAGGATACTAAATCAGCAATTGCTGGCAATGTCTGTCAGCTTTGGGCAAACCACAGCCACCGGTGGGCTCCTTCAAAGTAGCCCTTGTGCTCAACCATGCAAACCGATGAGATTGCAGGAAAAGAAAAAAAAACAAGTGCCACACAGAAGGGGCTTAAACAGGGAGCCTAGTGTCCCTGTAGCATGATGTGTGTAGCTGTGGGCCTGCTATCCTGGTCCAGTCCCCACTCCCACAGCAGACGCTAATCCTGTAGTACAGCTGGAGTCCCCTTTTGCTCAGTTGGCCTTCAGTGCCATAACAGTTTACACACTACGCTGTGTCAGTGCAAAGGAATAAGATGACAAAAAGAGCAAGTTGGCTCAGAGCAGCAGCTTTTCAGTCAAGTCTCAACTCCACCCGAAGCAGCTATAGGAATTAAAATGAGGCAAATGTCATTCTTCTCTCAGCAGCATAGTAACTGCATATCTACTGTAGCAGCACGGGCAGTACATCTGTCCTTGATCACAAGCGCAAAAGTTGAAATCACACCAGAGGGTCGTCTTCAGCTGTTGGGGGGGGAAAAAAATTGTTTAATAGAACATTCAAAATATCTGTATTCATCCTGCCACCGCAAGAGCAGGACTGTCACCGACAGGAAGCACAAATGACAGGAGCTTTCTGGGAGAGTGAGAAGTACTTTTTTTGATCTGACAACCAAAGTCGACAGGAAAATCAAGCTGAGCAGAATGGTCTGTTTCCTCCCAGCACTAATAGGTGTTCCTGTTTCCCTCAGTGTGCAAATCCAACACAATCATAATCCGCTCACTTCTCAGGCTGGGACTATCCCTCAGCATTACTACAGGGAGTTGGGATAATAATCTGGCAGTTACGTTTACGCTTTGACTGACTGAATTAAAAATTTAAAAAAAAAAAAAAAAAAAACAGCGTCAGTGTTGACAGTAGGACGATTATGTCCTGGACTTTCCGGGCCAGATGAAGCAAGGCTTTGCTAGTTTGGGTGCCTGACAGATAACTAATGACTATAAACACTAGGTTATGAGATCACGGGGTGGCAGCTCTGATAAGGTTTAACTTGAATGACTTTTAGTCGCTGGGCAGTTAGCCAGGCAACACTGCGCTGCTGCAAACTTAACAGCACTACAACACCCGCATTCACACTGTATCCCATGTAAGCTCCGATACACGACAGCTAGTCGACACATCTAGCTGGTTATCCCATTAGCCACATTAAAAAGACCGTGGGAAACTTAAAACTACCCCAGTCACTTTAACGTACCACGAATACGCTGCTAATCAAGCTAGCGCTAGCTACACGGATGTGCCATCAAGTTCCCACGTCCACTCGACTCGTCAACGAGCCTGAATTCAAGAGCCAGATGTTGGTTAGTAAACGTCGGCGGTGGGATTGACATCTGCCGATGAACGTAGGTGAACGACAGTCACGTCTGTCTGTCTGTCTGTCCGCAGCCGCGGAAAGCCTCTGCTGAACGGCAGGTCTGTGTCTGTCGTTACGGACGATAGCAAGTCTTGGCTTGATAACATTAAGACAATACGTGGCTCATATTACTGGCTAAACATTCACCTTCCGTCTCAACCTCGACTGACATCCACGCAAGACCTCGTAAGCTTCTGTCTCTGTGAGTAAAAAGAGGGGAGGGGAGGGAGGGAAGAGGGACGTTACCCATGAAAGGAGAGTAGTCCGGGAGAGTGCAGTGCCCAGCGGTGTGTGTGCTTTTAGCTTCAGGCTGACAGATTACCAAGCAGCTAGCCTAGCAGCTAGCAGCGCTGAGCTCCTGCAAAGGTTTATGGGAAGAGAAGAGCTGCGCATCAGTCGATGATTGGACAGCAGCTTCATCAGCTTTTGAAATAAATGCACCAACCTTTCTTCGCCCGACGATTATTTGCAGAGGACATATGTGGATGTCAGCCATAAAGCTTGAGTTTACAAATTACTGAGTGATTTTTAAAATGTGTACCGATGTTAAAGCTCGGTCCTCAACGGTCCATTAACAACACGTCACCCACTGGTGTGTCCGATATGACCCACTTACCTATAATAGTTATCGCCAATTAATTATTGTAATATTTAGAACAATCCTCTCAGCAGTTCAGAGACAGGACATAGTCAGACTGGTTTATAATTTATACTGATATGAATATAAGACACGGTTCTTGTGAGTCATTTACAGCCCAGTTCTACAAACAAAATGGGGGAGGGCTGTTGTTTTCCAGTGCAGAATGATCAGTCTATGGGCAAGAAGAATAACATATCTGTTATAGTAGGTCACAGCTGCATTTGATTTGATCAGCTGTTCCGACACACCAGAGTCCAGAATGGAGAAGTCCAAAAGTTAGACACTGTTCAAAACAAGACATTTGCTCTAGCAAGGCCAGTTTACTGCCCTATTTTTACTTTACCAATTCTCCACTGTAAAATGAACAATGGAAGCCACTGAGAATAACTTGATTTGAAATAAAAACATTTTATGAGCAAGTCCTGCTAACAAGTCTACCCCCCCTCCCAAAAAAAAAAAAAAAATTAACCTGTTTAAAAGAGGGGTGAATTAAACAAATACCTTTTGTTAAAAAAATATATATACAAATATACATTTTAAATAATAAATAACTTTCTTATGTTAATGTCAATGTCTTCATGTTTAGAGTGTGTAGGAGACTGAGAAATAGAAATAGTCTCTAATCAGCAGGCTTTGGCACTGATGGCTTCTGAGTGAAATAATAATATGCTGTAATTTAGTGAAAATGTTTAAAATAATAATAATAATCATCATCATCATTTATGCCCCTGTGGACAATATAATAAGATCTCCAGTAGGATAATAACTACTTTGAACCTTAGTGGGTTTTTTTCATAACAAGTCTCTCTCCTGTGCCACTTTAGGCAAATGTTAGGTGCCACCATACAACTTTTATAGTGCTGCTGCAGAGGGACTACTGTGACCTCTGGACTGGCTACTGGCAATGACTGAGCCTCTTGTCAATAGACAGAAGGGCTCAAGCTGTGCTGCATGTTCTGTCACCAAAGATAAACACCACCAGCCTGACTGAGTGACAACCACTGTGCAGGTAATGGAAACATGAGAAGCAGAGAAAATGTAATTGCGCTTTGCAGGTGAATCATATTGTTGGGATGTTTTGACAGCCTAGAAAATTTGGGAACAATCTGTGTGTTTATGGAAACTGGAGATTGGCTGACACTTCAATAATTAATTGGCAGATTGTGTGTTACATGGTGGGAACAGATGGTATTGTTTGGGATTTTTTTCTGGTCAGAGGAGACTGATCATTTTTCACGGGATATACAAAATCACTAAAAATGCCATGTGCAGTTGTGGTGATCCAGAATGTTATCTGCAGATTTAAAAAGAAATAGACCAAGCTTTGGTGCCAGCAATGACAGAATCCTGCTCTGAAAGCATAATCTTTCACAAAACAACTTTGTGAGAAAGAACAAATGTTTACACAGCTGCTTTTGATTTTGATTACAGCCTCTTTGCTCTGGATCCCTGGTGCTGTCACTGAGCCTTGTGGATCTCCTGTGGATCTGTTATGTATGAGGTCTCACAGCAAGCCCAGCCCTTAGGAGATACATACCAACTGTCCATACTGGATATTCTTCTGAAGGCAGAAAGCTGCCAGGGTAATATGAGAGTCTTAACAGGTGAACCTGAGCATGAGCCCCATGGGGAAGCACCTTGTCTCCACGGCAACAGGGGACACACAACAATGATGCTTGGCCTTCCTGATAAAGGAAAGTCCTCAGGGGAATGGTACGGGAAATACCACACCCGCACGCTTTCTTTAATGGGTTTCAATGCTGTGCAATGCAGAAACAAACTCATAGTGCTTGCATAACATATTATTATATATCTTTTATATTTTTAAACTCATATGTCAACGGTCAAAATGCAACGTGTCTCTTTACTTTTTCCTCAAATAGCGACAGATTATCAAATTAAAGCATTTTTGATTCATCAACATTTATAAGAATGAATCCACTGCCCTATAAATTTACTTAGTGTGCAGAGTCAACACAGCCACTGTATTTCAATTATAGTTGGGTTTACTTCACTGTGTTTGCTGTTGTGACAGTTACTTGATTTAGTGTTTAGGTTGAGGCGCTGTTCATGTTTTTAAATTCGATGGTTAGGCAAAGCAATTAAATTCAATTTAAATAAATGAATGGAATTAGTTTCACACCAAATTACCAGCAGTGTGGAAAATTCTTTAAAGCACTATACAAGGCTTCTCTTACAACAAGACTTGACTTGCGATTCTAGGAAAGGCACAGGTGTTACTAACAACATAATGATGACTCTGTTACATTGCCTAAAAGTGTGGCAGTGAACCTACATCCAATTTACCTGGAGCATGAAAGTGAAGCATCATCCTTCATTCATTATTTTATTAACACGCGTGTGAGAGGATATGGGGCCCTCACGCCCTGTATTATAACTAAAGATATGCGGATCCATCCAACATTAAGTAAGTAAGACCACCTGTAACATTAAAGTATATTTCCCTGCTGAAAGCATGAGAACATTTGATTGCTGGCTTTCAGAACCTGTCCTCTTTTATTGCAAAAGTAGCTCGACAAAAGCCCTCTGTGTCTGTGTGGACTGAGGAGCGGCACACAATGAAAATTTAACCAAATAAAGCAGAGATGCTGAGCGAGATGCTCTGCTGCTCTCTTCCTTTTATGGTAATGACGCGTGAGGGGAAGGGGCGGGGCTTGTAGGTTATACGTCCTCAACGTGCTCCAGACACCCGGAAGCGTCATAAGATGTAACATGTTTGGCTAAAGTTAGCGGTGTTTGCGACCTAGCGAAGGGAAAATTAAACATTATAGTCACAATTCTCAGTACCGCTGTGTTGTGTGCAGCACAAGATGAGTGTGAGTGAAAACGAAAAGGTAAGACAACAACACTTAGCTGCTTTAGCTTAGCAGATTTCATCCAGATACACTTGCTCGAAGCATGTTCCTGTCCTTCTAAGCCCTTGTTGCCAACTCATTCTGTTTAACCCAGGACCCTGTGGCCCTGAAGGAGGAGGGAAATACACTTTTTAAGGCAGGGGACTTGCAGGGCGCGGTCCGCTGCTACACCAAAGCCCTGAAGCTGAGTGACAGCCAGGCAGAGAGCGCTGTCCTGTACCGCAACCGCTCCGCCTGTTACCTCAGACTGGAGGACTACAGCAAAGCAGAGGCTGATGCCTCCAAAGGTGGGACACATCATTGCAGAATATTGTAGGGTTAAGTTAACCAGAGTAAACCCACACATTTCTTTATGAAGGCACACTATAATCTTAGGTTAAAGTGAATGGAGAGTGCAAGGCCACTTTTACCTGGTGTACACTTTTCCAACTATCCATCCATAATAGTTTCACAATGAAAGTCTTGGATGTGGTTCTAGGACTAAGATCCTGAATTGAATATCTTTATACAGAAGAACCATCCCAACTAGAGATAATAGGTCTTACAGGGCAGTACTGGGTAGTGTTGCACGAACTGAGCCTTTTACTGGCAGAGGATTTATGAATGTATGCTATATATCAAATGTCACATTTGCAACACTTTTCAGCTCTCGATACTGACCCAGGTGACGTGAAAGCCAGGTTCCGGAGAGCTCAGTCTTTTCAGAAACTTGGCCGGCTCGACCAGGCCTTTCTCGATGCTCAGAGGTGTGCTCAGCTGGAGCCCAAAAACAAAGTCTTCCAGGACCTGCTCAGACAGCTAGGAGCACAGATCCATCAGAAGGTAGTGTGATGTTTTTTTGTTTTGTTTTTTTTTTTTTTTTCCAAACAAAAAGTGGGTTAAGGATTGTGGAGGTTTGGTCATTTATTTGAAAATGGTCCCACGTGGAACAGTTGATAATTAGGCTCTTTTCTCTTAATCCTGTAGTCGGCCCAACTAAACTCCACAGATGCACGTGTGCAGCAGATGTTCTCGCTCCTCTTAGATGCCTCTGCAAATGACTCTGATAGACAGAAGGTATGGATGGCTCATAGGATTCCTGAAAAAATTGTTTTGTTTTTTTTTGTTTGTTTTTTTTTTCTCTCCCCCCTCTCTCTTAAAGTGTTTTCATTCATTGTGGTCCATCTCTAAAGCTGTATTACACCAAAATAACCACAGTCCACTAATCAATTTCAGGCTGCTCAGAATCTAGTGGTGTTATCTCGAGAAGAGGCAGGAGCTGAGCAGATCTTCCGCAACGATGGAGTGAAGCTGATTCAAAAACTACTTCTATCAAAGCAGGAGGAGGTGGTCCTTTCTGCTCTGAGGACTCTGGTTGGTTTGTGCACAGGGCATCAGTCCAGAGTAAGTGTAACGGTTTCTTCTAAAGTTATTCATTGCATTGTCTTTGAAAGAGATTTTTAATAAGCACGTAATATTTCTTATTTTAATCTTTGAAACACAGATAAAACAGGAAGTATATCCACAGTTATTCTATTTGTTCTTTTGCCTCATACACAAATTTTTTTTTCATCCCAGACTATGGCTATAGTGAATGAGCTAGGAATGGAACAGTTGTGCACAGTAATGGGATCAGGAGCCTCCACTGTGTCTCTGGCTGCCTGCCACCTGCTGCAGGTGATGTTTGAGGCTCTGACAGAGGGCATGAAAAAAGAGATCAGAGGGAAAGATGAAGCCATACTTCCTGGTGAGTTTAGACTGATCGTGTTTATATTTGGAGCTGGTCAACGATGAAAGTTGAATGACAATATAGTAAAAAACATTTTTATGTGTGCGTGTAGCTGTCTGTTCTACGCTCTCAAGGTTAATTCATTGTGTGAATTTGACACAGAGCCCTCCAAGGAGCTACGCTCAATGTTGCGTCATCTCTTGGGAATGATGCCAGCAGCTAATGTGTCAGGGCCGGGCAGAGATAGTGCTATCAACCTCCTGGTCAAACAAGTACCCCGCAAGTCCCTGAAGAACCCTGACAACTCCCTGACACTATGGGTGATAGACCAAGGTATGAAACATTTCTGCATGTAATCAAATCATTTTTTCACCCTTATGTTTTCATGGAAACAAAATAGCCATGGACCCAAACATACGCTTCTCAGTTTTTCAATATAGTTGACACAGTGACAAGAAGTATTCAATATATGTTTTCAAATGTCAAATGAAATTTGGCCATGGCTTCAGCTATTCCAAGACCATTTCAGACATTCAGTCATTTGGCATTGCTGCAGTGAGATTAATGACGTCTGTCCTTCGGCAGGACTGAAGAACATCCTGGAGGTGGCTGGCACAGTCCCCGAGCTCTCAGAAGGACCACCTCTTACAGACAACTCCCACATGAGCTGCTCTGTCTTGCTTAGCAAACTTTATGATGACCTAAAGAGTGACAAAGAGAGGGAGAATTTCAACAAACTATGTGAAGAATATGTTCAGTGAGTTTACCATCAAACTTCAAAAGTGTCTGTTACTGACCTGCTTAAAACCACAGTAACGTGAACATGAAAAATCAGTGTGACAAAATCTCCTAACATGATATTTTCCTTGGTAGGCAATACTTTAGTCGGTCTGGCCTAGATTCCAAGCTGCGAGCCATCCAGACAGTATCGGTGCTCCTCCAAGGACCAAGCGACGTGGGTAACAGAACTCTGGAGATGTCAGGAATGATCGATGCAGTGATCTCTCTGTGTGCCTCCGAAGATGTAACTCACCAACAGGTAGCGGTGGAGGCTCTTATCCATGCTGCAGGCAAGGCCAAGAGAGCCTCCTTTATCACAGCCAATGGAGTGGCACTTCTGAAGGACCTCTACAAGAAGAGTGAGAATGACAGGATACGTGTGAGAGCCCTAGTGGTAAGTACTGCAGATAATTGGATAAAAAAAAAGGTGTTCTCAAAGGTGGATAGAAGTAACTCTTTTCTGTTGGTTATTACACAGGGTTTATGCAAGCTGGGATCAGCAGGAGGGACTGATTTCAGCATGAAGCAGTTTGCAGAGGGATCCACGCTGAAGCTTGCCAAGCAGTGCAGGAAGTATGTGTGTTTGTGTCAAAATCTGTCTTGCTTGAGCCGCATTGTTGCATAACATACCTAAAAATGACAGCTGAGGAGTGGATTCTTGGATTTTATAAATAATAATAAGCAAGCTGTATCTCTTTCTCTGTTAGGTGGCTTTGTAATGAGTCTCTGCCCGCAACCTCCCGCCGGTGGTCTGTAGAAGGCCTTGCCTACCTCACCTTTGATGCTGATGTGAAGGAGGACTTGGTAGAAGACAAGAGTGCTTTGCTGGCCATGTTTGAACTAGCAAAGGTTAGATTGATGATTGAAAATGTAGAATTTGTTATTATTATTGTGACACACAAAAGGTTGCAAAGGGACAATCAACTTATTCTGACTGGGATATATTCAGAATCAGGTTTATTGCCTTGTAGGTTTTTCAATGTACAAGGAATTTTTTTTGCTGCAAAAAAGAGTAAACACTAAAGACAATGAGAGGGTAAGGAATTACTGAAGGTAACTTGAATAGATATAGAAAAATTTAACAGTAAAATAAAGTAAAATATTTACAATAAGTTAAAAAATATTATAGAAAATATGAGGTGAGGGGTTATTAGTGTCATAGGGGGTCATTGACAACCTTTTTCTGTATTCCTGCAGTCAGAGGATAAGACGGTGCTCTTTGCTGTGGGCTCCACATTAGTCAACTGCACCAACAGCTATGAAGTGGAAAAGCCAGATCCTCAGCTGGTGGAGCTGGCCAAATATGCAAAGCAGCATGTGCCTGAGGAGCACCCCAAGGTACTGTTTTTATTTTTTCATGTAGAGCCTACATCATACAATATTCTTAATACTGCACAGCATCTCTACTTCTCTGTTTCTTTTAGCTGTTCTTAAAAGTTATTACATACATTTTTTTCTTTAAGACTTCCTGTTTTACACAAACATGTCTGCATTTTCATGTGTCAGGATGCATCTTCCTATGTGGAAAGAAGGCTAGTTAAGCTGCTGGACGCTGGTGTTGTGTCTGCATTGGTGTGTATGGTCAAACAGGAAAGTCCGGCCCTCACTGAGGCTTGTAGAGAATGTATCGCCAGGTAGGAAAATGGCAGTTTTTTTTTTTTCTTCAATCACTTTTCTCTCTGTAGGTTTTCTCTCAATACCATTTCTCACGGCAGGGTGTTCTTGGCTTTGGTGGACCGACAGGAAGACAGAGGCACAGTGGTGGCACAGGGTGGGGGAAAGGTAGAGCGTCACAATAAATATACTAAATTTGTCTGAATACTTTACTTTGCGTAGGTGCACGTTCTGTATGTTTGTTTTCTTCCACAGGCTCTGATCCCACTGGCATCTGATAACACAGATGTAGGGAAAATCAAAGCGGCACAGGCCCTGGCGAAAATAACCATCACGTCGAACCCAGAGATTGCATTTCCAGGAGAGAGGGTGAGGTGAATCTGTAATCAGTTTCTTTAGCCAACAATGTGAAAAAGTCTCTGTTGTTTCACCTTCTCTCTTTCATATTTTTAGATCTATGAGGTCGTCCGCCCGCTTGTCAGTCTTCTAAGTCTTGAATGCACCCTGCTGCAGAATTTTGAGGCCCTCATGGCTCTCACCAACCTGGCTGGGATCAGTGACAGACTCAGGTTGGCCACTAGGGGGAAGTCTCTCCTAAGACAACATGTACAAAACACACAGTTGTAATGAGAGCATGATATCTTGCCTCTGTTCTTTCAATCCAAGTCAGGTTTCAGCTTCCTTTAAGTCCAATTTAATTACTTTATAAGCAAATTGCAATTGCATGCTGACAGTTTTATATTTGAATGCATACACATAGCAATTAAGATATGTGACTAATGCCAAATGCATATACATTTATTTTTTTTCTTTCTGGATTTTATGAGCTCGGCTGTATTTGACTGTATTTCATAACATCTATCTTATTCTGACATCACAATTTTATATTAGTTTTATCTGGTTGTATTGATAAAGTGTATTATTTCACAGACAAAAGATTATAAAAGAGAAAGCTGTGCCAAAAATCGAAGGCTACATGTTTGAGGAGCATGACCTGGTCCGAGCTTCTGCCACAGAGTGCATGTGTAATTTGGTTTTAAGCACAGAGGTAAGACACAAATTATCAATAATAATTCAACTTCTTTAAATTTAAGAATCTAACAGGAGTTGGTGTTTTGGTGTATCCTCAGGTGCAGAAGATGTACCTAGCAACAGGGAACGATAGGCTGAAACTGCTTGTGCTCTACAGCGGAGAGGAAGATGAGAGGCTGCGGAAAGCTGCTGCAGGAACTCTAGCCATGCTGACAGCGGAGCAGCCTGAGCTTTGCGCCCGCATCCCTGGAACAGTAAGCACACCACTGCAGCAGCTCATTGTCCTCACAGCTCATCAGCACTGTCACACTCTACAGTTTCATATTTTTTGCACACATGACTCCCAGCTGTCCTCTCTTCTCAGACAACCCACTGGCTAGAGATCGTACAGGCACTGCTTCTCAGTGAACTATCGGACCTAAGACATCGTGGAGTGGTCATCGTTCAGAACATGATGCAGGCGGAGAAGAGCCTCGCTGAGACACTAATGGAAAGTGAAGCTTTGGAGATCCTGTCTGTCCTGGCAAAGGATGGAGAGGGCACGCCGCAGCCGGTCTCCAAAGTAGCTCAGAACTGTCTGGACAAGGCCATAGAATATGGCATCATTAGAAACAGGGAAGGGAGGGAAGAGAGAAAAGGAACTGAACCCTGAAAACACACACAAAGGCGCATCCACACAGCTGCAGTGTGTGTTGCGTTTAAGTGCTTTGAGTATTATGTGGGACCAGTGAAGTCATTTCACTTTTGCAGGAAATCAGTGTTTTTGGTCTCAGTGAGCGCACAATGATCCTGAAATGTTCATGTGTCTTAACCGAAAACGGTTAAAAGCAATAAGGAGTTTATTGAAAGGAAGAAAAGGTATTGAATAAAAAGCAAGAAAATTCACCTACGGATATTTTATTACACTGATTGTATCCATTGCTATATTTTCATTCATGCTAATCCAGCAAACATGCATAATTACCTTGAAGACCAAAAAGGCCTATTTTACACATTCTTTTCTAAAGATTTGAATTTTTACGTGTGTAATTGTTATTCCCAAAATATACACTGGCTCTGATTTATTTTTTGTTTTTCACACTACATTATTATTTTTTGTAATTATGTTTTGACCTATAAAAACCAAAACATATTGGTCATATAATTGTGTGCAGTGTTTTGTGTTGTTGTTGTCTCTTTTTTCCCCACTACATTCCCAATGCTTTAACTGTTTTTAAATAAATAAATCTCTGTACCTGAGCTACAGTGTCACCTCTGCTGAGTAACCCCATTTCCCAACGCGCATGCGCGGCACGTTCCGGCTGCACTGTCGCGAGCGTTCAAAACTTTGCGGACAGCTGCGCCGCGCGCTGCTCAGTAACGTTGCTCAGCCAAGCATTTTTCAATGCGGTGGTTTGGATTCGGCTTCAACGCGTTTGAACAGATATGTGCTCACGAGAGAGTCAAAGTGACCGCTCCCGCAGAGCTCACGGCTCATGCGGACAGAGAAGGCTGTCGCCTAAAGACCAGTCAAATCAAAGCGAGCTGGAGTCGAAGAGCATCCCTGCATTTGGACGGTGAGTCTGAAGCAACACGCGCTATCATTTTAGGAAGACATCGGCCATACCACGCTCTTAACGTGAGTTCATCTCTCTCTCTCTCTCTCTCTCTCTCTCTCTCTCTCTCTCTCTCTCTCTC
>CM076652.1:11647328-11659837 GCA_038496675.1 Rachycentron canadum
TCTCTCTCTCTCTCTCTCTCTCTCTCTCTCTCTCTCTCTCTCTCTCTCAGGTGACAGCTGTGTGTGTCTGGCAGGTTTCGGCGCAGTCGCTTCCAATGAGTCCTGTGGAGTTTCAGTGGCACAAAGCCGCGGCTGCAAAGATGCTTCCGTGGGTGAATTGTACTTGACCCTCGCTTTCCCAGACAGGATTGAGTCCTGGGACCTTCACAAGACAGAGGAGACTCCATCATGGAGGATGGACATAAAAACTCCAGCAGAGAGCTCAGGTTTTGTGTACTTTTGGTTTCTCGTGTTCATAGACATCACAAGTATATTTGTCAGAGGCTCAACAGTAGTCGTCTTGCTTCTTCCTTACTCCAGGACCCCTTGTGAATCTGAATCTCCCATTGGTCCCTGGAGGCTACATAGCCACAAAACCTCCCCTCTATCGCCCATTATCCCCAGACCTGAGAGCCAAGAGTCTGGCCCTGGGAGCAGAGCATGCCATCCTTCTCTGTGCCACAGGGGCTGTTTATAGCTGGGGAATGGGGAGGTAGAGATAATATTCACCTTTGCTTTTATTAGGAATCTGAGCAATGTCACCTCATAATGAGTATCCTGTATTTGTTTGACAGTCACGGTCAGTTGGGGCATGGAGGCCTCACCTCTGAGGAGGAGCCCAGGGCGGTGGAGGCACTCTGGGGGATGCCCATGAGCTGTGTTGCTACAGGAGGCTGGCACTCTGTCTGTATTAGTGGTAAATGTCATATAAAGCTGTTGACAGTGAAAATGGTTGCACCCTCTCAACTGGAGACAAAAAGTCAAATGTCCTTTTTCTTCGCAGATGGGGGTGACCTTTATGTGTGGGGCTGGAATGAGATTGGCCAGCTTGGACTTCCATCACGAGGTCTGAGGAAAGCATTGCAGCAGCAAACGAGCCAACAAGCAGGTTTGTCGGTTTCCTCGGGGAAATGTGCATTGTTTGAGGAAAACACAATCGCTCTTTCTACCTATAGTGCAAGTCCAGTGGCATTGTTTTCTGTTTTGCGTTTCTGATAAACAGAAAAAACTGTTAAACTCTGTGGCTTAATTATGTTTATAAGAGACGTTTTTTTGGCACTTTGAGGACCATAAGCTAAATGTTTGGCGTACCATAAGCTAAATGTTTGGCATTGTAACTGCACTGAGAACAGCTACAGCTGACAGTTCGTATTCTTTGCCAAAATACTAAAATTTGCAGCATATTAGGTATGGGTAAGGCTTTAGTGTTCATGAATGAACTATCCCTATAATTCTAGTGTCAAATATGTTGCTTGTAGTGGTCACTGCAATAATATATTCAGTAGTAAAAGCTCAGTTGCAGTGGCTGTACTGTACAGGAGCATTATGCCAAGCTGCAAGAGTATCTCCTGATGAAGAGCCACAAGAGGGAGAGAAACAGGAAGAGATATTCATATCGATCCAGGCATTCCCAGCTCTGCTAGATGTCACTCCTTCATGTGAAATCAGTAAAGTCAGCTGTGGCTCCCGCCACACAGCTGTTGTAACAAGTAAGGGATCTCTCTTGATAGTAGTGTTTAATATTGATTTGCATTTTGTGACAAGTCATGGTCATGTTTACCTCATATTTTCTAATTTCAGCAACAGGTGACCTTTACACTTGGGGCTGGGGTAAGTTTAAATTTGAAGATAATCTGACAACTAAATACACTTTACTACTGAAAACCCCTTTCAGTAGCAGCACCAATCACATTGTGACAAAATCATGAAATACCTGGTCAGTACAGGTTAAATCTCCCTTGCCCATCGTTCCTGTTATTACCCATTTCAGGTGAATACGGCCAACTTGGACACCAGACCTTAATCAGTTCAGATGAGCCCCAACGTGTGGAGTTCTTCCGGGAGCAGCAGATGCATGTAGTTGATGTAGTGTGTGGCACATGGAACACTTTTGCTGCAGTCACGAAGGAGGAAGTAGCTTGCTCAAAGGAATAAAACACAATCCCTTGATAAACATGAACAGTGGACTTTGGACAACATTTCAGAAAGTATTAAGTATTGCAACAAATACATGGAGATGTTGGAGTAAATATATTTTCTAATATACTTAAGTTATTTGTTTGTATGTATATGTGTCTTAGGAAAATAAACAAAGTTTACCAAATAATTTTGGAAACATTTTTTATTTTCTTTACAGATATTTNGAAAAGGTTAAAAAAAAAAAAAAAAAGTGGTAGATTTATTCTCAGGATAAATATATATAAATAAAACAATAAAAAAAATCTATAAGTCAAAGGGATAGGTGCTTGATGGTGCTTTGTGTAAAACACTCATTGAGCAGTATGTTTTTTTAATTATTATTTTTATTAAAGATACAAAGAGGACCCCTGGCTTTGGGATCTTGAGTGGGATGTGCAGGAATTCAAGCTGAAGAAAGAAACAGTGAAAAAGAAGAAACAACTGAAGAAAGCAGTTGAAACACAAGTTGCTACTCCTCTTCCAGACTGGGAAGAAGGTAAAAGCTCAGAAACTGGGTCATATTTATAAGGCTGATGCTATATCTCTCTTAACAACAATGCCAAAAGGTGAAAAATAAAATGAGGGGATTCAGTTCAGTTTTTGTGATGTTAGATCCAGGTCCACCATCTGAAGAGGAGATGGCTGGCACTTGCCCCAGCAGACTGGCTGTGGAGAAACTTAAGGAAACAGTGGCTAGACTTCCTAAAAGAAGGCAACATCTACCTGCACACCCAGGGTAAGAGCACTCCCAAGCACTACAGAGACACTCAAGTATATAGTATTTATTATCTCCTCATTCATTTTAATTCATTCCTTCACCTCCTCACTGTGTGTCATCAGGTGGTACCGCAAGCTGTGTGAGAAGATGTCTGAGGATGACAGCTGGTCACCTGGAGCCAGTCTCATCAGTCTACAGATGAGGCTGACGCCTAAGTTGATGGGTCTGACGTGGGATGGTTTCCCCCTGCATTACACAGAAAAACATGGATGGGGGTATCTGGTGCCTGGACGCAGGGATAACCTGAATTCTCAAGAGGAGAACACAGGACCTGTATGCCCACATGGGTAATTCATGCACTGCTCTTGATGTAAAAGCTTAGAATAAAAGGATAGGTATGTGTACTAAAGCCTCCTTGTGTTCCACAGAGCTATTGAGAATGTTTATAAAGAGTACTGTGAGCAGAACAGCAAAGAGCAGCCTGAGTATCTGGACTGCAACCCTTCAGATGACGTCATGTTGACAGACAGCGCAGTGTGGGCAAAGGTGCATACAATCAAGAAATGTTAGACTAGTGCAAACTGCAGGAACAGATAGTAGTTAATGCAGGATGCCTTTAAGTGGTGCAAATTCATCCAATTTTCTGTTTTTTTAAATTGTTTAATCAAAACTCAAATACTATAATCCCCTGACATTTGCATTGCTGCTACTTCTGATGTGTTTCTTAACTTCATTTCAAGGTGGAGGAGTTAAGTTGCTTGGAAAGTTTGATGGAAGAAAATGGAGTCAAAATGCTGAAAAGTGGGCAGAGGACTAAAAATGCAGTGAGTGAGTTGGTCTTTGTTGTATGGAGATGCTTTATGCCCTTGTGTCTGTACCATGAACTGTATCTTTAACACTCCTGTACTGTCCTGTTAGATGTCTTTATAGCAACTGTTTTTATGTCCCTGTTAACATGGAGCGCCACTGTCTTGTGTGTTGTTTTGTTTTTTGTTTTTTTTGACTGTGATTTATTGTATGACATACTTTGAATTCCATAGCAACTGTCCCAAGATCCACATAATGTCCCAGAGAACAGTCAGTGCCATTACCACCATGGAATTGGGCCCTACAATGATGTAGATATCCCAGGGTGCTGGTTTTTCAAATTACCCCATAAGGTAAAGTGAAGTTTACGTGAGTTCAGTACTACAGTGCCCAAGTATTGGTAGAGTGTCACTCCAACAGGCTACTTTCATCATGTCACTGAATATTTGTGTTTCAGGATGGTAATCAACACAATGTTGGTAGTCCTTTTTCAAAAGACTTTCTGGCCAAGATGGAGGATGGTACTCTCAGGGCAGGACGGGGGGGAACCAATGCTACACGAGCTCTGGAGATCAACAAAATGATGTCCTTCTGGAGAAATGCCCATAAACGTATAAGGTACCTGTCAATTTACACCATAGTTGTTGACCATACTTTTCAGGTTATAACAGGTTAGCTTTGTAAAGATGGTGAATACCTGAATTTATTGTATTCCCTCACAGCTCTCAGATGGTGCTGTGGCTGCGAAAAGGAGAGCTTCCCCGTAGTGTGAGCAGGTTTGTCTGGTGTATCAATTGCTATCTTGTATTTATTGAACGGTGTGTAGTGGCGAAAAGTTGTTATATAAGTATATAACAACCTTCGTGTCTCCCAAAGACACAAAGATTTCGATGAGGAGGGTCAGTATGGTGCCATATTACCTCAGGTCATCACCGCTGGCACGGTGACGCGTAGGGCTGTGGAGCCAACGTGGCTGACTGCCAGTAATGCGCGGGTAAGAGGCAGAGTTCTCAAAGAAACACTGCACTGCACATCATTCCTCTGACTGACTGACAAATTTGAATTTTGTTTGCGAGAGCCGTATTTTGTGTCCACAGCGGGACCGGGTAGGTAGTGAGCTGAAGGCGATGGTGCAGGTACCACCTGGTTACCACCTGGTTGGAGCAGATGTAGACTCTCAGGAGTTGTGGATTGCTGCTGTGCTTGGAGAGGCTCACTTTGCTGGCATGCATGGTGAGATTTGTCCATTTCAATTATTCTGTAGTTTTTACCTAAATTCAAAACGCTGCATCATTTGTAAAAAGGTTGTAGAAGGCAATACATGTTTTAAATCTCTTGGTCCAGACCTGACCTTAGTTTTACTGATCTTATATGTCTGTGGTGGTTCAGGCTCCACAGCATTTGGCTGGATGACCCTTCAGGGAAAGAAGAGTCAGGGCACTGACCTTCACAGTCGTACAGCTGATGCTGTGGGTATCAGCAGAGAGCATGCAAAGGTGTTCAACTATGGACGCATCTATGGTGCAGGACAGCCCTTTGCAGAGAGGCTGCTGATGCAGTTCAACCATCGCCTCAGTCAGACAGAAGCTGCCAGCAAGGCCAAGCAGATGTATGCCTTAACAAAGGGTATCCGCAGGTACACTCAACAAGTAGAATAGTTGTTCAAGTAAATATTTTATTTTTACTTGGCTAGATTTAGTTGTTCTTGCAAATGTGACAATGTTGCGCTTTAGCACTGAATGTTTGTATTTCTGTTTTTTTGTCAGATACAGTCTGTCAGAGGAGGGTGAGTGGCTGATCAGTGAACTAGGTATAGTGGTGGAGAGGGATGAAAATGGAACTATCTCCCTGCAGGACTTGCGGAAGATCTCTAAACTGGCCTCAAACTGGTAAGAGAACAAGCAAATCATTACATAATTACAGCAAATTACAGCCAGAGCATATTGTCCTACATCCTCTCATTTACTCTGTTCCTTCGTTTCTATGCTCCTCATGACCCTCAGCTCTCGGCGGAAGAAGTGGGATATTGTCAGTAAACGTCTGTGGACTGGAGGTACTGAATCGGACATGTTCAATAAGCTGGAGAATATTGCTCATTCGGCCCAGCCAGCCACTCCTGTTCTAGGCTGCAGGATTAGCAGGGCACTGGAGCCACAGGCAGTAAAGGACGAGGTGAGACAGTGCTGTTCAGTGGGACAGTCCAACTGTAAACACATCTCATCAATCTGCTTGTATGCAAATAGCATAAGCAGTCAACCTCAAGCCCCAAAACATTTTTCATTAGTATTTGTGTCGATAGCAAACTATGGTAAATTACAGAGGTGATTGTCTGTGAGATAATTTGATCATTTTAAAAAATGAGAGAATTTCTGTTGTGAATTGGTGCTATACAAATAAAATATTTTTGGTTTTTTTCTATATAATTAGGTACAAATACTATCAGGACAGTCATCATAGTTTGACTGATGGATTGGCATATTACACATTTAGTTTGGTACATTGAGACCAAAGCTTTTTTGTATTTCATGCATCACATAATAATCCCACACCTTGAAGAGGTTCATGTTGTTGTATCTCTGTGTTTTGTCAGTTTATCACCAGCAGGGTGAACTGGGTGGTCCAGAGCTCAGCAGTGGACTACCTGCATCTGATGCTGGTGGCCATGAAGTGGCTCTTTGAGGAGTACCAGATCGACGGCCGCTTCTGCATCAGCATCCACGACGAAGTGCGGTACCTGGTCTGCAGTGAAGACCGCTATCGAGCAGCCTTGGCACTTCAGATCACAAACCTGCTTACAAGGTCTGCTCACGTCTTAGTGTTTATTCTTCTTGTCAAAATATCCACTGTTAAATGGGCAATCAACTTGACAGCTTTTTGGGTTGCGGTCTTTTGTCTCGGGCAGGTGTGCATTCGCCCATGCGTTAGGAATGCAGGACCTTCCCCAGTCAGTAGCTTTCTTCAGTGCAGTGGACATTGACCAGTGTCTGAGAAAGGAGGTCACCATGGATTGTGTGACCCCTTCTAACCCCACAGGCCTAGAACGAAGATACAGCTTACAGACTGGTGAGTTCTGCACACCATCAACAGCCATTGCCTTAATTTGTTTTTTTCGAACAAATATGAAATGCACATAATGTTCATAGAGAAGATAAGAACGGAAATAAGAACTTCAAAGTCCCGTAGCTATTAGGTGTAAAAAGTTTGAAAATTTAGGCCAGAAATTTGTTTAAACTCCAGGTATGTCCATGTCTCCAAAATCCAAAATCTAAATAAAACAATATCAGCCAGCTGTTTTATATTGTAAACAATCTTGGTGTATTAACACTACATACAGGATTATGACCTATTCAGAAAAACAAAGAATAGTACTTAAATAATGTCCAATGTTGTAATTAGTTTGAACACACAAATTAAGGCACTTGCAAAGCTTGGTAAAAGACTTTTGCTATTACCTTAATAGTAATAAAACAATGTCAATAAACAGGGTAAGGCAAAAAAAAATATTTATTTAAAAAAAAAAAAAAACAAAAAAAAACAGCATTTGAAAAATCTAGGCTGAAAATATCTTTAGGATGTATTTATGTGTATAGCAAACCTTAGTATAGCCAAGGATCTATAATGTAGTTACAACTATATTCATCCTGATGAAATAGTAGCAAAAAGTAAAATTAGTCCCTGACAAGTCTTACAATAATGTAAAATAGAAATTAAAGTGTGTTTCAAAATACATGTAAAAAGTACTTCTTTCTTTTGAATAAAGTGAATAAGGAAGGAACACAACCATACCATTAAACAATGTCTGCAAACTTTCCACAGGTGAAGCCTTGGACATCTATGAAATCATCAACATCACTAAAGGCTCTTTGAACAAAGAAAAATAGCTCTTTGGACACCATGCTATTGTTATTCAGAAGAGCAGTGCTGTTCAGGCTGTTCATCAGCTGGTAAAAGTCCCAGTCAGTGAGAAATTTGGAGATGTGTATGTCAAACAACGAAGCTCCTCAGCGTCAGCTCACTGTTTTCGCTTTTTCTTCTGCCTGGGTTCTGGTATTTCCTCTGCATCCTGTGACTCTGTGGGCTGAAAGTAATGGGGGAAAATAGAATTAGACACTTAAATCTCCCTCAGTAGAAGCACCCTGGAAATAAAGGGTTGTGAAGGGAATTAAATATGAAGCACTTTAGAGCCCATAATATATCCAGAGCATCGCACGTGGGCAAACATTTCAGTAATTTAATCTGTCTGGATGGTTTTAAAAAACAACAAAAAAAAAAAACTGCCTTGCTGACTGTTGTAATCAAGTCAGAGGAAAGACAGATTTGACCTTTGGCACTTGCCTCTTTACTGCCATCCTGCTCCTGCAGTGCTGCGTCCAGAGTTGCAGCATTGATGCGGAAATCTCTTGAGGTGCTCAGCTTCATGTACTGCATCAGATTTACCTGGACAACATGGAGACGTTGTTGGTGAAGCACTGATCTTCTGGGAGAAAACTGTATTCTGCTTCATTTTCTATTTTGAAAGTCTCTTTATGTATTTTGAAAATAAAGTGCCTTGAGCTCACACAAACCTTGGTCTTCTTTGAGAGTGTGATGAGGTATTTCTCATACTGTTCGATGCTGAAGATCAAATCAGGGATGGCCTTTGTCTCTCGCAGAAGTTTTGCCTACCGAGAGAAAAATTATTTAAAAAAAAAAAAAAAAAAGTTAATCATTGTCATTTCAGTTCCAACAATTACAGGAGATAAGTGTCCTTACAGAAGCAGCAGCATTCACTTCAGTCCTTTTCTTTTTCTTCTTGTCATCTGCACCTCCACCACTAAATTCTCTATTCTGAAAGAACAGTTTTGTTTTTTTTAAGATGAAAAAAGAAAATTACTAATAATACAAAAAGCTAATAAAAGGTCATTGTGTGTATATGGACTGAGCTGTACCTGTGCATATGTGATGAAAGAATAGCACTGTGTCGTTAGATGTGAGCCAGACAGTTTGACCTACACAGATCATAGCATAGGAGTCATTAGATTGAAATATCAAGTACTAGAAGATTTAAATCATCAAACAATACCTCAGACTCACCAGCTTCTCAAAGCGTGTTGGAAGTGCAGAGTGCTGGGTGGCACACACCTGGATGTACTAAAACAACACATGGACACAAGATTAATGTCACACCAGGTAAACAACACAAATATTCACTGAAATCAGAGTGGACAAACGCACATATTTGACCAGAGTGGTGAGGGTGATGTATGTGCGGCGCAGTACTCTCAGCAGTGTAATGGTGCAGGTGCCAGATAGCAGGCCCGTCTGGACCAGCTCATTTAATGCTGTCAAAAGAGTCCCAAGCTGCAGTGCAACCGCTTTCTCCATTGGGTCCTGCTCTCCTGCAGTCTGGGTGGCCTCGCCTACGCATCAGGAACACATCATCACAGGAGTCTTAGTACTATTCACTGACAAAAATACATATTCTCCCCTTCCACTCTCACCATTAATCCAAGTGAGCAACAGTGTAAAAAGGCTTCTTACCGGAGCCAGATTTATCTGAGGCTGGATGGCTTTTCCTTCTGGCAATCAGCCAGTCCACTTCATCAAGTACTCGGTCAACCTGAGACAGCACCAGCAGCTGGGAAAACAGAATAAAATGATTAAGACCTGCGGGCAGACTATGCAAACTTGCTCTGGGACATCTGTGTCACAGGAAATCAGAAGCCTCCAGTTAAAAAAACCAACACTCACTGCTGTGTTTGTGGCAGTCTTCATGTTGACAATGGCAAAATGAGACTGTTTTTCTACCTCCACGTCCTGATCATTGAGAAAGAAAAAAGAAACAATTACTCCATTTAAGAGGTTTTTTTGAGTTGTGTTGATTTTAGACAACATTTGAGGAAATTCTAAAATTTTTGTTACAATAAAGATTTTAACTGTTGGAAATGAAATAAATGTTCCAACATGGCCATTATCTTCTAATCCTTCCATGTTGCAAGGATGTGGGACAACATGAGACTATGCATTTGTCAACCTAAACACTGATTACCCTGTATGATATATAGCTGTGTGTAAACTGTGATATATGTATAACTTTGCTCTTATCAACTGTGTGTACCTGATCAATATCCCCCAGCTGGCTGTGGATGTCTTGGCAGAGCTCCAGCAACAGACCGGCGGGACTCTTATAGAGAACATGTAGATTGAAGAGAAGCGAGAGCAGCCCCTTGGAAAAAGCAGGATCCTCTAAAAGGAGGAAGAAATGCACCTTGAAACACACATCGTGCCTAAAATTGACACCAAGCTCAACTCAACTGTTACTCACCAAAACAGGTCTCCTTGCAGATTTTCACAGTCCACGTGATCAACTGAGCAAACTGTCAATTTAGATGCGTGTTAGTGTAACAAGAACTACTGAATTTTCGATTAAGTGCATCTTAGAATTGGCCAACCTGTTTGGAGGCAGGCTTTAGCTGCCGTGAGAGCACGCTCAGGATGCTGACCAGCAGCTGAGCCTCTTTGCTGTTGAATTCCTCCTCTCCTCCACTTAATTGCGTGAACAGCGCTCTCTGTTGATGGGCAACGAAAATTAGATTTTAGTTGTTATGCTCAAATAGTATGCAATCATCATTTAAAACTGAACTATGTCAGGAAGTCAATGTATCAGTGCAGATAAATATTTTGAATTTACCCTTCAAATGGACAAACAGCAATTGCATCTCTAAAAACGACCGTACCTGAAACTGTCTGATATAAAAGAAGTTAATCTCTGTAACGTTCCCGTCATCTGGCTCTGGATCATCCTCTGCAATGTCTGCAAGAAACACAAAACGCGATGAATTTGTGCATAGTCGTTGTGTAAGACCTAAAATTCCCTACTTTCACAGTCGTAAAAGTGAGTCCGTTGTACCCATGTTGGAGAGGAGCTCGGCCATCTTGTCTGGATAGCGCTGCTGGCATGTTGTAAAAATCCTGAGCAGACCTTCCAGACACAGCTGAGACAAGCTGGAGCGCTTTTCCTTCTTCCCTGCCTCCTCCACCACGCTGGGGATGTTGGTGTAACGCCACATCAGCACGCTGGGAGGACATTTAGACAAAGATCAGTCATTGGTCCAATAATGTCACAGAAAAAAAAAACCATGAAGATGATGACTAAATGTTGTTATTTTGGCTAAGGGATTACAACCTTGTCATATCACAGAGGAAGCGGAAAGTCCTGTCTGCGTTCTGTCCATCCGGGCCATCTGTGTGTCCAGTTTCCTCCAACTGCTGGATTTTCTGTACAGCTACACTTACTACGTAACGCACAAATTCTCCATTTGAGCGCAGCACCGAGAGAGCCTCCTCTTTGCTCTGACTACTGTCTCTGAAAGAAAATGTCATTTTGCTAAATTTCTTTGACTTTATTTTTCATTTCAGCAAACAATCCAGCGATTCTAACAGGTTTACTAGTATTTCTAACATTTATCTCACCTTGTTTGCTACTTGTAACTGTCAGTGTTATAATCTTAACGCATGAGAAAACATTTACCTGAAGAGCACAGTGAGAAGAGTTGATATGAAGCCCAAAGACAGCAAACTGCGGGGGGTCTTGTGTGAAGGCACTCGACCTTTTCCAGACTTCTCCTTCAGAATCTCAGGCAGCTTGTGGTAGTGGTTAAACAGCTGCATGAGCTCCTCAAAGCGGTTCTTACTGCAACACAGAGGCATTATTAAAAATTCAGCACTACATGATATCCACCCCATACAAAGTGATGTGGTAGGTTGTTACCTGTAGTTGGCTTTGATGAAGTTGTACTCCAGGAGAACCTCATACACTCCCATCACCAGCACTGCATAGATATTATTCTTCACCCCGACACTGGATCCCATGGAGAACTCTGCTGACTTGTCCTGATCAACACAGAGTATACTGCTTAAGATGGACGGCTAATACACTATCAAAAAAAGAGGATAAATTCATGAATTCATTCCTCATGGTCAAGAAGTCAGTTGCTCATTTTCTTCCTGATTACATATCTCATAAGAATTCAGTTTCTTAAACCAGAATTTTTATTTTAAAGAATTACAGGCTGTTAGTGCCTCTCCTCTTACTGCTCTGAGCAGGTCACTAAAACACTGTAAAATGTTTGACACCAGCTTGTGACCAGAGATTTAGAGACATTATTTTTTACACTGTCAGTGATGCATACCAATTCAAAGTCCTCCATTTCACACTTGATCATGCGTCTTGTCATGCTCTCGAGAATTGTCTGCAGTTCAGACTGGTAGCCTTCCTCCTGTTCCTCCTCCTCATCATCATCATCACTGTTGTCACTGCTGGGGTCTGCTGATTGCCGCATGCTCTGCAGCCACAGCAGGCAATGCACAGTGCAGCTCACCAGGTGGGCCTGAGATGGAACAAACTATTTATAGCAGACATTACCCTAACGGCATTTGCAGTGAAGCAGTAGCACAAAGACAGACAGATTACCAGAGGCTCCTGGAGATAGACTTGGTCCCCATGAGCTGTGATGCACGGCTCCAGCTTCACTGGGGGCAGGAGGTCTTGTTCAGGCTCATAGTAACGCTTCAGCTAAGGTTACAAAGACATGGCTTACAGCTCACAGGCATATATGTAGATATTGTGACAACCAAGTTAATATAACTGTCAGTCTGGCACACATACCTGTGAGTAAAGAGTCTGCATGATACAGCTCGCAAGCTGGGAGTTGCGACGGAGAACATCATAAAATCCCTGAAACAGACAAGAATTATCCCTCTCATGATGTGTCTTTCCATACCTCAGTTAGAGCCTCATGGGTAATCACAAATGTTTGGTGTTTGGAGTCATTATATTATTTGCCCCTTCGCTTAACAAGACTATCAGCAAGTAATTGTAATCCCACCATGTGGCAAAAAAAAAAAAAAAAATCCAAAACTATAAAGCAATACACACGTGTGTGTGTGTGTGTGTATATATATATATATATATATATATATATATATATATATATATATATATATA
>CM076652.1:11660164-11803532 GCA_038496675.1 Rachycentron canadum
ATATATATATATATACACACACACACACACACACACACACACACACACACACACACACACACACACACACACACACACACACACAGTTTATAAAAGTGATCTCTAACCTCATAAAGCATAAGGCGCACATCTGCCTGCTGGCTCAAGCAGCGACGCAAGCTGCTTAGGATCTCCAGACAGAATGCTTCATTGGCAGCAGAGTTGTAACGAGAATGAACGTCCACTTGGATCTGTTCAAGGGTTCAGACAGACAGTTACTATTGAGGGACCACGTTTAAATTTCTACATATTTCCCTCCATGTACACAGTCTAACTGTACCTGGCTGGAGGAGATTGACTGGCTACACTGGCTTGAAGCCAAACTGCCCAAAACTTTGAAGTTCTTCAGCAGCAACAAGAAACCGATCACTGCTGATTTCCTGCCGTCCAGTTGGCTGGTAGAAATAAAAGTGTAAGAAATTATCTTTATTTCAGGTATTAAACTTTTTAAAAAATAGCTGTCAAGCTTTGAAATGCATTGAGCAAAGCATGTTTGATTAATTATACTGATACGCCATTTAATTAAGAGCACAGGAGTACATACCTAGAAAACATGGCTTTGCGTAGAACTAGAATCAAAGCGTCCTTCAAAGACATACTGACTTTGAGCAGGGGCTGGAAATTAAACAGAAAAATGATAGATAAACAAAAGAACTGAAATTTCAACGAATTGTTTGTGAACTTTAGGTACCTGCACAGCTTTCAGTAGACCCTGAACAGTGGTTAAGGGCAAGTACGACAGGTGGTCAAATGTCTCTGTGACCTTGGTGGACGACTCCAGGAGGATCATGGGAGCAGAGATCACAATGTTGGAGAAAAGGTCTGATGATAAATAAACAAAAACAAATAAATCTTGTTAAAATCTAACCTCTAAAATATAACCAGACAAGTGAAGACTCTGCTGTCCATCGGAAATCTGACAGCAACATTTGAAGGTTGTATTACCTAAATAATGATTCACTGGGGAAGCCGTCTTTGTGACCAGTCGATTCAAGACCTGCTCCAGTATCTCGCCTCTGATAGGCTCGTGCATCTGCCACAGATGAACAAACATCCTCCAGTCGAGATCAGTAATTTACTTAATGATAATTCTATAAAGTATAAGACAAATGTTACCTTAAAGGCCTGGAGGAGCACCTGACCTCCCAGCTTACATGCCTGCTGAGTCGGGGTCCTCGCTATGGTAGCAGACCCCTCTGTAGTCTTGCCAAATGGTCCTGGTTTGGGTCCAAATGTGTCCATTAGGACAAAGCCTAACTGCACCAGACCCTGGGTCACATGATCCCATCCAAACACGCTGCACAAGTGGAAGAGTAGTGCCCATATGATATTTTTTTTTAAACTATTTCAATAATTTTAATGTGATGATTTTTTAATGTAAAAACTTGATTTTCTTATTATTTTATTATAATATGTATACATGCTTAGTTTTTTTATGTTGAAAGTGTGATGTGAATGATTAATAAATACTCTGATGATCTGACCTGTTCTTGACTGTGTCCAGTATCATCTGAGCCACACTACTGTGCCCAGGCAGGAGATCCTGCAGGAACTTCGACCCCTGCTGCAGCTGCTCATCCTTGAAGCTCTTGATGATTGCCCCCTTCAAAAGGTCAAATACCTACCCAGACCAGGAAAAAAAATAAATTAAGAGTAAACAGAAGATTTAAAATGCAGTAAATGCAGTAATTTGGATTTCTCACCTGCTCTTCATAGCGCTGGATACGTGCCACTGAGAGCAACAGGGCAACACTGAAAGGACACAGGTCGCCATATGACGTCTATAGGAATGCAGTTTAAGAATCGTCATACTCCACAGTACATAATTATTCAAATTTTCAAAAATAATTTCAGACAGATAAGTCATGAATAACCTTAAAGCTTTTAAGAAATTCTCTCCCAAGTTCATGGTCGAGTCGTATAGCAAAGACTATGTGGAGGATGGCAGTGCCCTCCACATGCCTTAACTGGTCCTGTGGAATAGACTGAACCTCTAGATCCAGGCTCCTGATGAAGAAACAATGAAAAATAACAATCGGTACTTGAAAAGGAGGCAGTAAGAGTTTGAGAAAATTTGTCACTTGCGTGTGTTATGTGTAACTCACTCTCCATGTTTCTGCTCCTCTTCTTGGCGAACATCTTGCTCCTTAAAATAACCAATGATTCCATCCAGGACCTGTTTCTTACAACCCTAACAGACAGCACAGGGCATACATTTACATATTCAAAACAAAGCAGAAGATAAAATTACTTGTTGCTGAAAATCAACATGTCACATCAACACACACACACCTTTGCAGACAGAAGCAGGAGTTGGTAAACCAGTGGTGGAATCTCCTGCAGGTCCAGTTTGGTGAACATCCGCAGTATTTTCTCTATTAGAAACTGCAGCTCTTCTAATGACAGGGGCACATCCCTAAAATGAGACAAAATATATAAATACATAAATAAAATAAAAAATAATATCTGATGTAACATTGCGATACCATTGTGAAACAAGAGCAATACAAAAACAGAAAAAGCCTATTATTATTCTGAGAGAATAGTTTGATTGACTGATACTCAGTGCTGTTACCTGAACATGGTTGTCAGGTGAATAACACACTGTGGGTCCCATCTGCATGAGAAAAAGGGTGGTGGAGTTTAAAAAGATGAGTCACAAACTCTTTTGCACAGTTTCAAATATGCATTGTCCTCACCTGCTTGAGCAGAGGCTGTTGATCAGCTGCTTCTTGTATTCCTCGCCACTAAGTTCTCCTACAATTAGGTTTAAAGCAACCACGAGAGGCAAATTACACCACTGAGTAAGACCTTTGTTGCATTTGTATATTATAAAATAACAATGTTAGTACGGGTAGTAATTTGCACTTACCTTTGCCATAAGACAAGGCTTCACAGGCTGCAAGGGCAGTAAGCACAGTAGGAAATAGCTCTAGAGTTTTCCCATTGCCCATTTTTCCCACCTTTATGGCATCAACAAAAAGAGACGCCAGTTGTGCAAGAGAGGATCCAGTCAGTGTATGAGTCTGTGTGTAAAATTGAAAAGGTAAACTGAGATTGGACAGAAACAGTTTCTGTTAAGTATCTGTTGGACAGTTACTGTTAAGTCTGCGACATACAGTAGATACAGTACAACTAAAGAAAATAGAAAACATGTGTCCTATTCAAATTGAATGTGTGGGACAGGAAGCTGTGAAAATGATTTTGGGAAACTAAGTAAAGGGAATTGAGACTAGAAATCTAGTAATCTCAAACATGTTATGTACGTCCCCAAACAAATGTTGTTTTAATAATTCGGTCTGTAACAATTTCTACATTTTGGAGACATTTCCACATTGTGCCAACATATTGTCTTATATCCAACCTCAAGAGAGCTCAAGACATTGATCAACATTGTTGTGTTATTGAATTTCCCCCTCAAAGCCCATACACTTGGAAGCCAACACAACCACAATCCTGGCAGAGACAAAGAGCTACTTAAATCAATATGCTCCTCATTACTTGTTGCTGCCCTTGAACTGAAGAGGCATTATTATGAATGGATACGGTTCCTCTAGAAAAGTGTCATAATCACAAGCTTTTTGTTTGTTTGTTTTACCTCCAGCATCAGCAGCCCAATGATATCAGCCACCACCTCAGTCTGAAGGTTACCGGACTCACACAGGGGGATGCAGTGCTGATAAACAAGAAGTCTGCGGTTCAGTCCATCAGTGGAACTGGATGGAGAGCCTAAGCAAAGGAGGGAGGAAAGCAATGAGCAACAACTTTAAAATATCCCAAAAGTTTGAGTCATGCCTGACAGTAAACCCGAGGCAGTTCAAACTAACAGTAGGTACACGTGACAATGTACACTCACCTTCAAATATGCCTTTAATCATGGCACCGACCGTTTTACCCTTTAAGGCACTGTTGGTGATCATAGTTATTAGCTGGGAAGCAGATAATAGAGAGGTGAGTATTTCCCATTGGATTTTCAGAGTTTTTCCTTTTTTTTTTTTTTGAATGACATTTGAGAAATACTGAATATTGCCAATAACAACCTGGTCATTTTTAAGAGAAGACAAGTATTTCTGAAGTTCGGCGGTACTGTCTCCACCTGACAGTAAGAGGATTTTATCCACTTCTCCCTTCATGGTCCACACGGGTTGTAACGCAGAAACAATCCCCAGCCGTTGTCAACCTCCGCGGAGATTAATCTGATCCACGGAGAGCACGAAGGAAATGTTTCCCTCTGCCTGTCGGCGGTAAATGTAATACTGTGGGTCAATTTAATTTACCGAGTCAGTCCGTGGATATATCACATCAGATCATTCGGTAACGCTTTCATAACATTTGATGAATTTCCCGCCAGCGACTACTTCCTGTTTTGCCTCGCGGTTGCCACATTCGTCTCAAAGTGTCCCACAATCACAGCATTTGACCACGACTGTCACTGTCACTTGTAATAAATAAAATACAACGGAATGCACACATTTACGTTTGAACTCATTTATGAATACGATACATCCATTATAGTGCCAGATAATTTAGTGGCGTTTACGGACCGGTTTACAAGCCAAACGTACAACAGCAGTTCTTTGCTGGGTTGCCAGGTTTGCTAATTATAAACGACTTTTTGCGGTTGCTTGAGACAAATACTTGCAAATCACTGTTTTGGACTTGTTTTTTCGCCTCATTTTTTGGGAGCTTGACTATGTTGACTGTTTAACGGATAGATAAGTATCTAGGGTTATTACCATAGCAGTTAATCAATAATATGATTCAATTTCCGTCTTTTCTACGAATGTCCATCGTTTGTCAGCTCTATTTATCCTATGTTTATTAAGTAATTACATTAGACAACTAACACTAAATACAGCTGTGTTTTCCTCCTGCGTTTAAATATATAATTGGACAGCTGACAGAAGTTCCTATAAATTGATATATGACCTCCTTGGATTTCATCTCGGGCCAGTGGCGCAATGGATAACGCGTCTGACTACGGATCAGAAGATTCTAGGTTCGACTCCTGGCTGGCTCGAAACTTTTTCTTCTGCTTATGGGGAAGATATTGTCAAGGGTAATTCAACTAAAACATTCCTGCAATTTGTATTAAAGTTATTACATGCTAAAAAGCGTGATTGGTGAGGATGTGGCTATTTAGCAGTGAGTAAATATTCAAGAGCTCAAAGGACTAAACATTTTCTGCTATAAAGCCAAAGCTGTAAAATACACTGAGATTAATATTTTGTTAACATGTAGCAGCAGGATTACCAATGAGTGCCGATCATTGAATGGCGGAGAAGACAAGAAAATCACTACAAATGCTGCCCATTTACTTATTGTTCAGACAAGTTCAGATGTTTTTCAGTGTTACCTAATTAAATGAACTAACTATGATAAAAATAAACCGCTAAGACGACTAAAGAATAATGGCACTCATTTTCACAAGTGGGGAAAAAAAAGCTACCAGTTACAAAGCTGCTCTAAAATGTTAATCCGTGCTGCAGTCTCTCTACTGCCCTCCTGGTTGGGTATTTTAGCAGCATGAAAGGAGACAAAATTGGTTCCACCACTCAACATGTTACAACATCAGCAATAATTATATTTCATTCAAATTCAAACCCCTTTGTTTGTCACGAATTGCAATGTTGCAGCAGCACAGAGAGAGAGAGAGAGAGAGAGAGAGAAACCCCACACAAAATATTAAAATAGGGTAAAAAGAAAAAATTTAATAAATGATAAATTAGAGAAATTATCCCTTGTGTGAATGATCCAATATTCACAACATTTTGAATAATGAGTTTTTTTATACTTATTATTGAACGTATTATTAATATAATTTAAAAAATATATAATATAATGCACTGAGCAGAGAGAGCAGGAGGGAGAGAGAGAAGCCAGTGTGCTACTATTTTTATTATTATTATCTAAACTGAAAAACCAGCGACCGGAAATGTGACAATAATACCTACTGCAACACAACAATAAAAGCCCTTTTAAGAAATGAAGGGCTTTGCGTTTGAATAACAAAGTGAGCCTGACTTGTGGTCTGACGCAGAGAGGGAGGAAAGTCTCTACGCTCCATACGTGCAGCGATGTGACGTCGGAAGATGTTTCTGCTCATGCTCGCAAGGACAGGATGAGATGAGCCAGACTGCAGCTGATAGATGTGTTGTAGTGATGTAATGTTGCCTGTTTGGTGACTACGGATGGCTGTTTGTGCCAGGCTCTGCGGAGTGGGTCAGTCGCGAAGGTGCCGGAGGCGACAGCGGCATAACCAGCAAGATCAGGGCAGCGATTCGGACATGGACGACGAAGAAGGGGAGCGGATCGTGGGCCAGAGACAGGCCGACGTCTGCAGCGGCGGCGGCGGGGGAGGAGGCCCGGAGAGCGGCGTCGCCACTGCAGGGCCGAGTGACGCTCGTGAATATGGCAGCGGTCATCATGTCAACAGAGGAATGAATCGCACGAGCACGGGACCACCGCACCCGCAATCCTTAGTGGAGCTACCCCCGGAGCTTTTAGTGGAAATATTCTCCATCCTTCCCGGAACAGCGCTGCCAAACGTGGCCCTGGTCTGCAAGAAATTTAGACAAATCCTCAGCACCGAAACCATCTGGAGAAGGCGGTGCATTGAAGGTAAATGATCTCGGATGCATGCAGAGATATTGAAAACATAAACGGCGTAGATTGCTGTGCAAAGCGTTGAGACGCAAGTTAAGATCATACGTGTTGTGGGTTTCCTTCTCGTCGTCAGGTTGTTTGTGTGAGACTCGGTGCACAGCAGTTTCTGTTCCTCGGGAAACGTTACATTAAATGTTATTGATGAAAGCGTTTCTATAGATCAAAAGCGAAACCATGACGGCGGTGAAACCAGTCGCCGCGTCCTTAGTCATCGCTATTTAAAAAAAAAAAGGCCTCTCAGTGGTTTTAGGCCCATGTTCGCCAATATCTGTGTTTGGCTGATAAGGCTGCGGGTGCAGGGCCGATCCCAGCATTTTTTGGGGGAACATGAGCATTAATGTCATTACACCACAACCACTATCCCACTGCTTCATGTTGCTGGTAAAGAAACTGAGTTTTATTCTAGTGAATGAATAGGCCCACTCTATGTCTCCTGTCATGCACATGCACACAATCAGACACAAATGTTATGGAAAAATTTAAAGGTACATTTCCTCATTCCCTCCTAGCTCAATGCTCATGTTTTGAAAGGCCACGTCAAGCAATGCTGCTGAAACAATTTTTCAGTCGTACATTAGATTTTATAATGCAGGAAAATAAAACCCTCTATTATAAAATACGTAAACACAAATACATTTTTTTTAGGACCAATCAAATCAGATGTTGTTATGTATGTATAAAACAGCACAAAGATCTTTCTTCAGTCTTCAGACATCAGCTCTGAGTATTCATGTGTATTCATGTGTATGTAGTAATGTGTATTCCATACTACACACAAAAAGTACTCAAACTTGTATTGTCTCACAGTAGATACATTGTTCTATTTCCCAGTGCTACTACATTTATTCATTTTAAAAATACGGAGCATCTTCTCCCTGCTGCTTAAATTGGCTGTAACCCGAGGAATGTTGTGTACTGAAAAGTCAGAGCAAGCTAGGTAACCTCGTAATTTGATCATCAAATAACAAAAAAAATTTATTTTGTTATTCTCGATTTAAATCTTGGAAAACACTTTGAAGGGCAGTCCTGATTTTCAGAGTAAATAAGGCTCTTACATTGAGAAATGAACAATTAGTAGCAATTTAAGAGGGTCTAGTCTAAGTAACTGTCAAAAACAAGGTAAGATTTGTGATTTTACTGCAGTGTATAAAACATCACATTTTATATTATGACAAAAAAAAGTACAATCTCCAAGAGCCTTTTTAATTTTAATTTATTTTTTATATGTGCGGTGGCTGGACTCTGAACAGCAGCTTAGTCTACTTGTGCCTCAAGCAGCCTGTTAAATAAACCTTCTGAATCACTGTGTAGCAGGCATGATTGGATCAAGTCCTAGTCTGCTGACTGGAGTTTAAGTCTTGACATTGTCATAATGTATAACATGATGTATAAGACATAAATATGCAGACTTTTGACTCCACTGTTAAAAAAACTGGCTTGCTCAGTAACCATTTCCATTACCTCTAATACTGAAGCAGATACTTTGCATGCATCACCCTAATAAATTGAATTTTTTTATGTTAATTTCCCTTATGTGTTTTTGCTCTGCAGAGTTTGGTATGAAGGAGGACTTGAGGAAGCTGGAAGTGGGAGGAGTATCTAGCCAGGAGCTCTATGTTAAACGTGAGTTTGACTGTCAATTACAAACAATTCATGTGTCACCCATTAATTCATCCAGCGACGTATTTGGGTCCTTCCTACTCCGTCGGGCCATTCAGTGTTCATATTGATCTCCCTAATGTTGACAGATTGAGAAGGAGTCCTGGCAGCTCATTTTTTAATATGAATGTGCAATCTGTGTCCCACTAAGACTTTTGATGGTGCAGCTCCTAAAACCTTTTTGTAATGCAATGTCCCCCATTTGTTTCTCAGCAACTATATGGAGCTTACATCAAATTTTGAAATAACTGCTGCCACACAACATAGCAGGAAATGTGATGGCACCTATTAGATTATTTTGGAGCATCAGTGAATTCATGACAGTGCTGCATTAGACTGAGTCCGCACTTGGTCATTGGCTGCTCTATACATGCCTATGTTGTGCCTGTTCAGGTGTCAACCCACGGGTGAAGTCTGGGCGCTTTGTGAAGCTCCTCCCGGACTACAAGCACATGGACTATAGAGACGTGTACACACACTGTATGTGCATGGGCATCAACATGGATAGCTGCAGCATTGGGGATTTTGTGTGTGTTTGTGGAGCGCTAAATGCTTTCATTTCTAGAAAAAAACTTGCAGCAGTGTTATGCACCTTGTGTGAAAGGTAAATGTGGTAATAATTTTCTCCTGCAGTGTTTGCTGCTATGTGTGTTGTTGGCAGGAACCTGGCCAGTTTACAATTTCTTCTTCTGGGGCTTACATCTCATTGACTCTTTCCTGACAGACACTGAACAAAACGTTCAGTCTGTGCATTCTAACATCTCCTCTTGTGTTTCTAACGCACAGTGCACAGTGTAGCTTGAAGTGGAGCATGGCTGTAACACTGCAGGAACTGACTATTATGTCACAATGCTGTGCTTTTGTGTTGCAGTGCTTCACCCATACAGACATATTTTGGGTTTATGGCAGCCTGATATAGGCCCTTATGGTGGATTGCTCAATGTTGTGGTAAGTACTGTTACACAAGACATTTCCATTAAGTTCAGGAAAAATTACTCCAATTTACTATATGTATTACAAAAAACAAAGTCAAATGTTGATTTATGGCGCAGCAACACTCAGGAGCTATTGCTTCGGAAACCTAACCTGAATTAGATGATTTTGGGCTGATAGATTGATGAAAGTATTTCTCATTCAGGTGGATGGGTTATTCATCATCGGCTGGATGTATTTACCACCTCATGACCCTCGTGTGGAGGATCCAATGAGAAGGCGGCCACTCTTCCGTATCCACATGTGGGAGACCAAAAAGGCCACTGTGGAGTGTATGTATGGACACAAAGGTCCCCACAAAGGTGACATACAGGTAACAGGTTTCACAGCATAAAAGCTTTTCTGTGCTTTAAAGAGATGAGCTCGATAGAAGTTGTATATTTTCTTGAAACAAACTCATTTTACTTTAATTTGAGGTTAGTAGCTCATAAAAGTAGGTCTTCCTCTAATACGTGTCATATTCTGATATTTTTAGACTGTCAAGAAGGATGAATTTTCAACTAAATGTAACCAGACTGATCACCACCGCATGCCAGGAGGCAGACAGGAGGTGGGTGAAATGAGGGATCTGTTACTACCAGATAAATCTACTTAATGACCTTCTGATGACCTATTAGAGGTCTTCCTTCTTCTTTGTGCGTGCGTGTGGATGTAGGAGTTCAGGACGTGGTTAGAGGAAGAATGGGGTCGGACGCTAGAAGAAATCTTCCATGAGCACATGCAGGAACTCATCCTGATGAAGTTCATTTACACCAGTCAATATGAGTACGGGTCTTTTTCTCAGATAACAACAATAAAGATAAAAAGATCAGATTTTTCATCTGGATAGATGTATAACCTATCCATGTAGTTCTTAAAGACTTGGAAGAGGCTCAGGTAAAGCTCTGGTTTTCATATGCTTTCTTTTTACAGTAACTGCTTGACATACCGGAGGATCTATCTTCCTCCTGCAATGCCCTCTGACCTGTTGCAGCCAGGCCTCTTCAAAGGTACCTATGGTAGTCATGGCTTGGAGATTGTCATGCTCAGTTTCCATGGGACTTCTGCAAGAGCCACCAAACTCACAGTAAGTTAGTGAATAATCATTACCAGAAGCTGTGCTTGTCTAAAAAGAAACTCTCCTCATGGCAGTTTCATAATGACTTACTTGCAAGTTGGCCCGCAATATTATGTACTCACAGGTTCCCTGTGAATCATTCAACATTGTGAAAATGTCCTACAGGTCAACCTCATCCTATCCAACAACACACTATTCAGCCAAAATTGAAAAATCTGCATGATGTAATCGTCACTTTGTGGATTAAACATTAACCCACCCATTTATTAGTGGTGCAAACTGTAATTTTACTCCTTACTGCAGGGAGACCCCAACGTTCCTGCAGGGCAGCTCACTTTGGATGTTGACCTGAGCCGACCTGTGGTCCTCCCAGATTTGGAGCACCAGCACAAAATAGAGGAACTGTCTCGGCTTGTACTGGGGGTACATGAGGAAGTGCAGAGGGAAGTAGAGCAACAGGCCAATGGCAGTCCTACCACAGTCAATGGAGCAGCAGAGGCAGCCTGTGGTGGTGCCAGCGGGGCAGAGGGGACGGAAAATGACCATGGTGCCTGTTCAGACAACTGTCAGCCTGGCCCCAGCAGCAGCACCAGTCCTCCTGAAGCCAAGCCATTTGTTCTTCCACTGGGGGTTATGGCTCGCAACGAGGTGTACCCTCGTTCCTGCAGGAAATGGTAAGAACTCAGCCGAAAGGATAGATTTTTGTCCATGGTGCCTACACTGGTGCAAGCAAAGATAAAAGATTTGAGTCACAGACATTAATTTGGAGCTGACTGGTCAACAGACCTCAAAACAACCAATTGTTCATCTGTAACTGTTTATTTAGGAGGTTGCTATAAAACCTTATTGGAAATAATTATGTTAACTAAGTAAAAATTAAGTAATAAACATTGCCTCATTATTTTCTATAATCACTGTTTGTTTGAAATGGTCAAATATTGATTCACTGACAAATTGAAATTCCTCCACTACAGTTTCTACGGGACAGGCCTGATCGCTGGGCATGGCTTTACAAGTCCAGAGCGTACCCCGGGGCTCTTTGTGCTATTTGATGAGGACCGTTTTGGTTTCATCTGGCTGGAGTTGAAGTCTTTCAGTCTGTACAGTCGCCTGACGGACTATCTAGCCCATGCTCACGCCCCAAACATGGAGCGATTTGAGGCCATGCTGCGCAACATGCAGTCCTGGACATCTTGATGCACCAAGCTTTAAGTCTCCTACCACAATACAATGCATAACAACTACCATTACACACGAATCACCTCTGTCCTCTGCTGGCAACAATAATATCATGTTAGCTCATGACCTTAACTCTCCATGTTCTATCTGTATGTGTTTCATAAACTTTGGGTTTTACTGTCTAATTAAGCTATCTCTGTCACCCTGCCCTCGAAGTCCCGCACTCCTGTTCCCAAACAAGCACTTTGAAAGGTCTTGAGGCAAAGTTCATCACCTCACCTCTGTAGAACCTTGATCCGTCAGTGCAGCATGATAACAGGTTGCAAGTTTTTAATTTATTTATTTATTACCTGCAGGAGAAAAGGAATGATATCTCATACAACTTATTATGGATCAAACTGTATGTGCCTCTGATTAAAAAAAAAAACAAGTCTGTACTCAGTTGTGCTCGAAGAAGATAAAGGTGTCCAATGTACTCTGCTATATAGTATTATAATAATGTCAGTGCCCAACATATTGAACTGCATGCTGCGTTTTGTTTAGATCTAATCATGCTACACTTATAACATTATCTTATGATGTTTTATCTTCATGAAGCAGCATGCTTTGCTTTTTATTTTATTATTTTAATTTATTTGCTTTTGAGACATCCCAATTTAAAAAAACAAAAAAAACAAAAACTGCATCTCAGGTGTTTTCCTCATTGCCACAAGTCAGTTAAGACCAGGACAATAGTATTTATTTGTATAACAAATATGTATGAAGTTAAATTCATAGAAATACTGAGTAAGTTTTACAACCGGGCAATTTTCTAACCATTGACAAGAAAGGACTTGGTGTCTTATCAAACACTATAGCTTCATAAGCCAGTGTTAGGCAGATTGATAATGTTTTTGTCCTTTGAACCGTAGAGATATCTTTTTCAGTGCTATGCTTTGGCTCATGGTTTTACATCGAACATACTTTTAATGTCACTGCACCTCCACAAAATATTATGTAAGTTGGAAAGATTTATTGCAATAGAATCACTTAACCTACAGTAATCTGGATTTAATCAAAATAAAGTGTCAAAATTATACAGTTTATGTGCTTATATAATTATGGTCTGAAACAGAAACGTCTCTTATCTGTAAAATGTATTGCATTCGTTGTTTGTTTGAATGGCTGATACAGTGATTGCCTGGCTTCATGCCTGCAAAGCTATTCCTTCCACTTTTCCAATTTATTTCAAACATGAGACCAGGCTTGCTGCATTACACAAACTAACAGCTCAAAGTGCATCTCAAAGTACCAAGTAAGTGTCTGTATGTCTCATTATGGCCTGGTGGTGATGCCCAGTAGCTTTCTTACTCCAAGTGCACTTGTCTGGGCAATATAGTGAATCATTCAAACCCACTGGCCAGCACTTTTATATCAGACTGCAGCTTTACTAAAATTTGCAAAAAAAAAAAAAAAAAAAAAAAGACTGCTAAAGCCTCATTTGATTCATTTTGTCACATTTTCTTCTCAATTTTAGTATATTCATTTTATACATTCTCTGTCTAAGCCCTCTGTACCCAGCTATTTGAATGATTTGCCTTTGAAAGTGTTGCTTTGTACTATTTTCAATGCCAACACCTGATTTTTGTGAAAAAATAAATAAAATTTTTAGTTTGACCTATTGAACTGCTCACATTGGACTTCAGGGAGCTTTTCAGCTTAAGCACTCTTCTCAGTAATAAAAATAAAAAACAGAACACCTCTTTGTCTTATTTATTTTTTCTGTGGTTTGTATGTGTATCACACTGCTGTAGCACATGGAAGCCATTCTTAACCGTCACCTACTATGATAACCTTTATTGCTATGATTGGATGTCGATTACGTGACAGTTTGAAACATCTTACTCAACAGCCCTATATCACACAACCCTTGTATTAAAACAACCCTGAGAAAACCCAGACTATTACTTCAATTAACCCATGTTAACCCTTTCACCTCCATGGGCAGTACATGTTTTACTTTGCAGTACATGTGTTTTACATTTTTCATAGTTTGAAATTGGCTAATAAAAAAAATGCTGACAGAATCAAGATCTGGGCATGTGGGCAAACACAGCAGGCATTCCCATGCCCTTGGACAACATATTTCCTTTGAAAGCTTCATCACTGGCTGACTTGTTTGTGGTTCATGGTGAGATCAATTTAAACTTTTCTACAGCTCACTGTGCTCCATCTTCTCCTTATGTTGTTGGATCTTTTCTGGGAAGGTCTGAGTCAGGAAGACAAACCGCTCCTTCTTCAGGTGCTGACCAGGTACCTGCTCATTTAAACCAATTGCCAGGTAGTCTTCTTCTGCTCCATACTTTGGCCAGTGGGAAAGGCCATCCCCATTAGGAGACCTACTCACATGCACAGGCAGACACACACATTTTTTACAAGATTGTCTTGTTTCAGTGTATGTGACAGCTTTGTGTATATTAAGGGGATTTCCTACCCTGTGCGAGCAAAGTTGCCCCAGTAGCTCATCATGATTTTGCTTAGCACCTTCTCATCTTCATGACATGCATCTAAAATGATGATAATCTGGTAAAACATTTTGCACTCCCAGGAAGCCCAAAAACGATTCACATTTGGTAATATATTGATCCAATCATTTTTATTTGTACTTACCGGATAATCTGACATGGGTAGTTGTAAAACACAATCCTAATACAGTAAAGATTTCATCTCCATGGTCACTCCTGACAAAGCTTGGTCTTTTTGCCTGCAGTAATTTGGGAGGATGCTGGTACTCATACAGATATACAGGGGCACCTGCATCTGGTAACACACACACGGGTGATGTATTGTATTAATTTCAATTCAATAATGTTCTCAAATGAATTTGTATAATCATGTATAAAGACCAACCTCTGTGGGCATTAGCAGCCTTAATGGCTGGAATGTTAAATAACAAATCTCCAATCAACTCAGCAAACCCATTTCTAACTTTCACACGATCTTCACCAGTTCCCATATATTCATCTGCAAGCAGTTCTTTCTGGATGGGCTTGAGAAAATAAATAATACATCTGTCAGAGAAGCTTGAGCATGATAAGGAAGAGCAATGCTGTCATGTCAGGCAGCATCTGTCTTACATCACTGTTGAATATGGAGAGCACATTCATGGCCTGCTCCCGATCTATCCCCTCAGTCCAGTTTGGTGGCGCAAGGAACTGAGACAAGATATATTTTCCATTAAAAAACTACTTATATTTTATGGGCTGTGAAATCAGAAACTTCTTCAGTCACAAAAATTGGAGTAACAATTTAGCATTTTGCACTTACTTGAATAAGTAACCAGCCTCCTTCATCATTATTAACACCAGTCAGGAATGGTAAAGTGAGAAGTTCATGTTTATGGAACAGTTCATCCACAGATTTCCTCAGGAAGTGTCCATCAATATTTATAGGAAAGCTAACTTTTTCATTCTTGGAAAAAAAAATGTATAAAGAAAAGGTTGACACAACATGAAAAAGTTACTTGAAGTTTCAACATTTCACAGAAATTACATACAAAAGACATGACAGACTCATGTTTAACAAATCCTTTCAAGTCAGTCTTCATCAGCTTTGTATACACTATTATATAGTACTCACCTTCACAATCTCCACAATAATATCAATATCAAGGTTTTTCATACAATGGGCGATCTTCTCTGTGCTTTCCAGGCTACAGCCAGATGCATTTGCTACCATCTGAAGACAGAAAATTAAGGGATCCATCACAACAATTAAAAAAATACAAATGTTCTCAATGTTGTACACTGAAGAGTGTTTACACAAAAAATAGGCACATTGATAATTGACCTGCATCACTGGTAGAGGATTGTTTAATACAAGTAAATCCATTGCAGCAGTGCCACTTTCAGCAATGGCATGGTGAATCAGGCCATCAGACAATGGTGAGAGAAGCTGTTGATTTAAGCAACAGAAGAAATGACAGCAGCAACTTTGCAGTGACATAACTGAGTGATACCAAAAATAGAAACAAGTCTATTTAAAGGTGCCTTCTCTCTAGACTGATCCTTACCAGTAGGGATACGCTCACTCCCCCAGCAGACTCCCCAAATATTGTAACTAAATCTGGGTCTCCACCAAAGTTGTGAATGTGCTGCTGGATCCACCTCAGCGCTTCTACTTGGTCCAGCAGTCCAAAGTTCCCGGACATGTGCTCATCTCCAGTGCTGGATTGAACATACAATTATAGTACACTGGGCTGCTTTCACAACAGCGGTCAAAACTGACCCATGTTTGAATTTTTGTTCACATGTGGTACAGATCAGTTTAAAAGTTATCCCTGTATTGTTGTTTTGTGCTTAGTGACCTGAGCATTATTACCTGAGAAAGCCCAGAATTCCCAAGCGGTACTGGATCAAAACCACCACCACATCCTGGTAAGCAGCCAGGGCAGAACCATCATACACAGAGGCAGACCCCAAAGTAAACCCTCCACCATGGATCCAGACCATGACCTGGTTATTCAATGAAGTATAAATTACATTTTAGTTTATTCTAACTGGGCTTACCTCAAAAGAAGTTCATACACACAAACAGACTTTAATCTGACTAAATGTCAAACTGAAAGCGATGGTGACAAAAACTGGACCAGATATTTTTAGGGACTCCCATTGCAGTCTGGTTCTGAGCATAGACATCATTATACATTAGAAATTCTCCACAAAACCATCTTCAGTAGCTCAGTATCTAAGCAGCATCACTCCAAGCCAACAACATGGAGATCTTACCGGGAGCTTGGCATCATGAGCTCTGTTTGCAGGGGTGTAGATGTTGAGGTAAAGGCAGTCTTCTGAAATGTCTGGAATATCTACAATCATGCCGCCGAATTTTTCAAGCAGCTCTATACTGAATTGTTTATGTTGAACACACCTGAAAAGGAGATTTTTTTCGAAATCAATAAGTATTAGACATTATTCCCACAATTGTGGTGTGAACCTGTAATTGTTGATGGTGTCTTACATGGGTGGCTGCTTGGTGGCATCTCTTACTCCTTCCCATCCCTCTACAGGCTGAGGTGCAGCCAGTCTCAGAGCAGGGCCTATGGGTGGCTTGGCAAATGGGACACCCAGGTAGGCATGGACTCCAGTCTCCAGCTCCTTTACACTCACATACTCGCCTCTCAGGCTCCCGAGCTTTGTGTGGACTTCAGGTGCTGTCAGGATATTAGGACTGAGTGAGAATCATAATGTGACACTTCACGTCACAGCTCAATTTCCAGGGGAAATTATAGCAAAGCAACAAATGTGGTTCCTCCACATATGAAACACTTGATTGTTGTGTAGTTTATGTTTACACAATTGTGTGGGACTGAGACGTGGAGCAGTTCAGGCTCATGTAACGGACTCGAACTGAAACAAGTTTTACGCCGTTATTTGATCAGCTGTAAATTAAATCAACCATTTTAAGCACAAATAACAACAAATGTTGACAGATTAATAAAATAAAAATTAAACATACTGCTGCCGTGTCTGAGAATAATGTAATGTAGTGCTTGGTTGTCCTACAACCAACATGGTGATTAAAGAATATTTTGAATCTGTTTTCGGTGTTGCACTTTGTGGACGGTGCCTGCGCACTGGACCCGGCGCGTTTCTCCATCTGAGAGTCAGCTCGTTTTATGGACACCTAGGTTGTAACTTGTTATCTGCCTCACTAGGGTGGAAAAAATGGGTCGTTTGGGTCATAAAGACATCTCTCCACGTCTCAAGCCAAGTATGAGGAAGAACTAATCTCATCCTGTAAATGTTTCGCGTGATGAGTTTGTATGTCGTAATGACATAAAACTCTAATATTGCTAAACTAAAAAAAAAAATGAGTAAAAAAAACCCCAAACAAACAAACAAAAAAAAACTATTACAATAGTCTGGTAGAAATACCCTAAGTGACATCACATTTCTATCAATTGAATGTATTACGGACCTTTTGGTGATTGAATTTGAACTGAAACTGGCCGCGCTGCGACGCGGTTCAACTTTGGCCCACTGAATGCAACAACGACGGGCTGTGTATATGTTGACACTTTAACACGATTGAAGTGGTTCAAAGAAGCGAGGCGGGTTGTATGAGTCTCCGCAAAGTTGTGTTATTACACAATCAATAACTGGTTTGTGCAACCGCAGTCAGTCCCACACTCCCACACCGGTTATCCTGCATCAACCTATATATTCTCCTGAATATTCAAAACACAACTCACCGTGTAGGTCGACAGCGACACTGAGACATAACACAGTCGTTAGACAGAAGAAAGTTTGCCTCGCGCAGGGCTTCATGGTCTCGTCTCCAACTCGGCGGGAGCGTCTTCTCACCAAGTCCCCGCTCTTCTAGCTGAGCTCCGCGCAGTTCTTCAGCTCACCTGCGACGCGCGCACACGACTCAGCAACCTTTCACACCACAGCAACAAGTGAGTGGCAAACGTCCCACCCCCCCGCCGAAGCGTTTCCCACTTGGCTCCTCTGCTAAAACATGGCATTGGACTATTCTGTCCGTTTTCTGCAGTAATCGAGAAAACACTTGTCATTTCAACCAAGATCAAAGCACAATTGCGCCAAAGTACCAGAGCAGAGCAATAACTAGTATGGCTGTCATGGCTTGAAGCTCTGGAGAAGAATAACTGTGCCCCACAATATTAATGGTTAGACCCTGTCTTGTTTTTCCTATATTGCTAAGTTCAGGTGCTGAGTTGAGGAACAACCGTTACTGAAAAGTGAACTTTCATGCATTTTTCATTCCTTCACTTCACACCTTCATGTGGAAACTCAGCTCAAAAGCTCAAATGTTCAGGAGCTTGACATCATTTTTTGCTTGTATTCAACTTTTCAGTCTTATTCACGCTCAAACATCGACATTACAAATTTCAAGACCATTCCTGACCTTTTAAGTTTTTTTTTTCTTTCCTCTTCACAAATGTGTTTCCTTCACACAATGTGACCATCAAAGCACAATGACTTGACAGAATTTGAACAAAGAGCCTCTGAGCGACAGAGGTTCAATCCAACTGCCCTGTTGGCTCGAATGTTAAGGGAAACCACCTCCCAAATTTTGACACCACAAACAAATACTTTTTATTACTGTATTTAGTTTTGAATTGTTTATGTATTGATTGTTTGGATGATGATGAAAGATGATTGCTTATCTTGGGGATCACTCCTTTTTGCTTCCCTTCTACAAAGGAAGGTCCTGTGTATCCTAAGCTGAAGGAGATAAAATAAGAATTACAGCTCCTTTTCTTATAATTGAGATAATTTTTCATTCAGCCGTTATAGTGACTTCTGGGTAATTTCACTCAATTATGAACCTTCATAAAGAAAAAGACTGTTCAACCAAAGCCTAGATTTTTCCCACTGCAGACTTTGAACATTTATATTAGCAGGGTTTTAAATGAATAACTAACAACCTCACCAACTCAGACCAGGTCAGTGAGGGTTGAGGGGCTGAGGGATTTTAAGATTTTACCCATCAGAAATTGTAAACTTATTGGTTTGTTCTGACATGATTTAAAGTCACAGTGTATTGATTATACTGATTTTGATTGAGAATTGTTCACTGCTTTATTCATTGCTTTATTATTTTTTAACCTGTATGTACACTCTTTCATTTGTGCAAATATAACCACTCCAATGTAGCCACTAAAACCTGACTGACCGCAAACCAGATTAAAAGTTTAAATAATTTTTGTGTGACATTTTTCTGCACCAGATGCTTTAAGGATAAGACACTATATTGTTAACATGGACAGTGACCAGAGCAGTTTGATCAATGCTTTCTTATAAAGTTAGAGACTGCAGGGAGAATCTTAAATTGTGTAATGTCACCCCAACTTGCTCTGTAACAATGAAGATGAGTCAAGGTCATGAAATGTGTAAGGCTTTGTGCAAGTCTTTATCTCCAATTTAAAATCTGGATGGAACCTGTTATGATTATCAAGGAAACCTATTCCCCCAGTGGCTCAAGGTTATTTCAGCTATTTAACTTAAGTAGCCTGAAAGATGAAAGAATATTTAGAATATGACTTTTCCAACATTTAGCTTTTTCTGCTGTATTAGTTCATCATGTGCAAGCAATTGCAAATAACGCAACATTTTAATGGGAAATACATCCACTGGTACAAAACCAAAGTTGGTGCCCAGTGTTGTCTATGGAGTATCCTTGAAGATTCTCTGATTTCGAGCTTTAGGACAGATAATACAGACTTAATTGGCCTTAGGCAGAGGAAAAACACGTGACATTTAAGGCTTATTCATTATGATTATTTCGTCCAGATTGCCTTCAAATGAATAAATTCTATGCCTATGAATGTTTCTAGTTGTTAATTATTAGTGACTCGAACTTCATGCAGACCTGCTGTTGGTCTTAAACCTTCACTTTGATTTTTTTTTTTTTAAACTCTCCTTTACTCGGGCCACCACCCGCGCTGGTTATGGGCCGAGTCTGGCATGGATTTCTCGGCCCAAACTCGGATACAGTCTTTTGTCGGAATAACATAATAATATATATATAACCCATAAAACATAAGAAAAGTATACAGGGTAACAAACAAAGGCAGAAACCTTTCATACCTGCGACATTGGCGGAATGTGGGTGAAGAAACAGGGCGTGCAAGGAAGGAGCCAGAGCAAAGGGCAACTACCTGTGTTTATGCGCCGCCCACATACGGGGACTGGGCTCAAATCCCGCCAACACTGATTTAAATAGGACGACAAGAAGCTGGATGGTCGCACTGCGCCGCTGCCTGTTTCCAAACAAACACAGACCGGATTTATAGCAACAAGAAATCTACTGCTCGGTGCTGAAGGTAAGTCTGACAGCATGCAGCCAACTGGCCACAAATTAAATATAAGTATAAGGAAACCATGATTGTATTTTATAGCTTAAGCAGACATGTACTTATTAGTAAAAAAAAAAAAAAAAAAAAAAAAGCAAATGTATTAATCTGTCAAGATTGGCTCAATTTGTGTAATGGAAAATGATTTTGGAAATAAAAAATGTTATTTTTATTTCTTTCCCTACATTGTGAGTGTCCTTATGTGCCCTGTAATGGAAACTCACTTTATTTTATAATGAAGCTACACAGGGATGACAGAACCCACCTCAGGCCAGTAGCTCTGCATATGATACCCCACGATCTGCAAGACATGGTAAGTCATATGCATGATTACATTCCCAAAGAAAATGATTTTGATCTTGTACAGTGATGTTCACGGATAATTCTGAATTTTTTTTTTTTTTTTTTAAATACCTGAATCTGATTGGGCAACAACAGTCCAATAGCAAAGCAACTCAACTGTCCTAAAGGTGCCGTAGATGTTCAAGATGAACAAGGGCACAGAATTGAAAATCTACCACACCTTTAATTATCTGATGTAGAAATTAATGCAGCAGAAATCCCTGCCCTCTGATTGGAGTCTGCTTTGCAATTGGACTGTCATTGTCCAAACAGATTCAGATATAAAAACATGCTCAAAATTTCTGTTTGTCACTGCAGTGACATACTGGCACAGAATTGAAACTCTACTACATCTTTCATCTGTTCTGCTTGTTTGAGTCCTACTTGTTTTCTGAGTGTCACGCACTGTATGGGGAATTTTGAGCACCAAGACTGAGTTTTTTGTGCTTTTGTATCTGCTCACAGATTTTGACAGAAACACTTTGTCTCTCACAGTGTCTTTGTTATCTCATCACTTCACACAATTTGTTCAGTTTTATTCACAAAGTCTTGTTTTTCTTACAGTGTCTGCTAAATGAAGCTTAAATTGCTGATTGAGCAATCTTTTCTTCATTAGTATGTCAAAAACATCTCAGTCAAGAGATGAGCTGATTAAAATGTTTTTCCCACAATGGAAGTCATTGTATTTATTATAAATGGTGTTTTCCTAGGGCCAGATGCCAGAATTAATCTCAGATACACTGCAAACAGCAACAAATGGTAAATCATGTGCATAAATTATCTTGCTTGTAGTGATGTTCATAGATTATTCCAACATTTGTAATTGTAAATCAACTTTTGTAAAGCTGTGAAATAAGTCTGCAGGAGAAATTCAAGGTTGTGCATGTGAAAATTGTACTTGCAGAAGAGCAAAAAATTGTGTGAGTCAAATCTGAACAAATATCAGTGGTGAAGTTACACAAAGACACTGTGAAAGGTGTGCTTTTGTCAGCATGTGTTTACAGTACTATAGAGCAGAAAACTGCATGTAAAACTCCACGCTCAAAGTTTGTGCAGTGTGATATTGACGTTACAAGGACAAATTGACAATGTTTTTATACCTGAATCTGATTGGACAATGACAGTCCAATCCCAAAGCAGACTCTGATCACAAGGCAGGTGGTTCTGCTGCTTTAATGAAAGGTATAGTAGATTTTTAATCCTGTGCCGTCATCCTTCTTGAACATACACCGCACCTTTCAGGTAGATCTGCGAACCTCCTGCCCTGTGATTAGACTCCGCCTTGTGATTGGACTGTTATTGTCCCATCAGATTCAGGTGTAAAAACCAAGTCAAAAGTTCGACTTGTTAGAATTACAAAATGTATGGGGGATTTTATGTGCCAAGTTGGACAGTTTTCTGCTTTGTATCTGTTCAGATTTTGACAGAAACACTTATGTGTGGTGAGAGAACAACGCAGACACTGTGCGACACATTTTGTGCATTTGTATTCAGAGTCTTGCTGACGTATGACAAGTTGTTTAAAAATGAATGCCACTGATGTCTGTCAGACTGAATGTTACCTTGACTGATTCAATAGCATATTTCAGGTTTGTCTTGTGTAGATGCACATGAGTGCACCAGGAGAGATAGTTGGAGAAAAGTCAGTCTTGAGCAGAACAGTCCACCATGTTTACTTCATATTTAGTCACCCCTCGTGTAGTAACGAAAACCAGCAAAATGAAAATAAAGCGCAGGAAACAATACCCCACCCTTTGTTTTTATAGTTGTTAGCTTAATAGTTTCATAGACTGGCATTTAGCATTAGGAGAAATATGCCAGTGAATCAGTCGTGAGTCAGTGCGTGTGAAAATTATGGATGCAAAGAAGAGATTTGTATTTGTTAAAGAACGGTGTGAATCAAAACTATGAACAAATGATTAGAAATGATGTTTAACAAAGTTAATGAAAAAATGGTTTTACTCGACATGCATGTGCTGATACAAAGTAGAAAACTCTAAATCTCAGTGCTCATAAGCTCCCACAGGTTACAAGGGACAAAATTCAGACTCGTCAATGTCCGACAACAGTTGAAATGTGTTTTGCAGTTTTCTGCTTTGTATCAGTACAGACATTGAGAAAACCATTTCTTCTTTTACAGTGTCTTTGTTTAACTCCAACTATCTGTACACACAGCCACAAAGGCATTTCTTCGTTCACTTCTTTAACCTCACAGCTGATCATGTTTTCAGTTTTGATTTAACTTTTTTAAAGAAATACAAAACTCTTTGATTCAAGCAACTTTTTTTGACATGTGCACACTATGGTTTCTCACAATTTTATTTCACTGATTTACAGTGGTCGATTTACAACTATGAACATTAGAATTATTTGTAAAAATTACTTAACAAGCTCAAAATCATTTGAGCTGATAAGGGTCAAAAACATTTTTGAACTTGTAAAGTGATGTTCACAAATAATTCTGGCACTTGAAGTTGTAAATCAACCTTTGTAAACCAGCGCCAACCAATAAATCTGCAGGAGAAATTCAAGTTTCTGCAGCTTCTGTGAAAGTTGTGCATGTGTAGAAGAGATTTGTATTTGTTAAAGAAGACTAAATCAAGAATATGAACAAATGATTGATGTTGAGGTTAAACAAAACTCAAAATCTCATAATGTGCTCATAAGCTCCCACAAGTTACAAGGGACAAAGTTCGGACTGGTCTGTTTAAACCTTGTTGGCAGCTTTCTGTTTTGTATGTTTACAGACATCCAAAAAGCATTTCTTATTTCACTTCACTTTGGTAAACCACTGATCATTTGTTCACTTTCGATTTCATATTGTCTTTCTTAAATAATCACAAATCTTTGACTCATCTCAACTTTTTTTTTTTTTTTTTTTTAATTCCAAATACAGAAACTTAAATTTCTCACAGATTTATTTTAATGGGTTTACAAAGGCTGACAGCTACAAACATTGGAATAATTTGTAAACATCACTTTACAAGCTTAATTAGGCTTGGAAATATATTCAAGCTTTTAGGATCTAGCAGAGCATTCAGCAGAGACTGGACTGTCATGCTCCAATCAGGTTCTGTTTCTCTGTTTCTTTTTTTTTTTTTTTTTTTTTTTTTTTTTTTTTACACAGAAACACTGTATCATAAACTAAAGTGAAGTCTATCAACATTGTGATGCTTTTTTTGGTAAATTAAGTGACAAATCACAATTGTTACTGTGTAGCTCCTCATCACTTTATCATATCACAATGGGTTCATTGACAATAAATCAGCAGGTTCCAAGCAAGTATTTTAATCATGATATAAATGAGGCCAAATATATATTAATAATCGCATCCATCTTAATGTCTGATTGAAAGACTTTTATTTATCCCTGGAGGAAAATGTAGTAATACAATAGTGAGTGGAATAAACAAAATATCATGTAACTAATTTTAAACATTTACCCATGGTGTGGAAAGCTGATCACATAAAATACAAACACCTTTTAAAGGATTTTTGCAATTAAACAGTTTATACTGGCTATATGATGATGTTTTTAATTTCACTTTAGCTGTTTTTCTTAGATGTGAGATTGTTCCTCATTTCCACATATACTGTATCCATGGTTAAGTGTTTAACATAATTTGTTTATTGAACTCACTAACAAATCAGAAAATAACCAGATTATTAATATGTGGCCTGAACATTACAATTTAAAATGCTTATTTGGAAGCCTGGCTCTGATTTGTTGTGAAGAAACTCACTGTAATATAATCAGAATACTTTGAAATACTTCAGAAATTTGGTAATTTCATGCTGCAAAGCCTTCCAAAAATAACTTGAACTCCTTGGAGTCTTTAGTGAAAGGCTAAAGACTTGTGCGTTATGAAGAGAAACCAGTCAGAGTAATTAAGTCATGACAAGCTACTCAGTAACAACTCTGATCATAGTTAAGTAAGAGTAACTCGTATTACTTTACAGACCAGAGCTTGACAAACTATAAAATACCACTTAAATCACAACTAAGCAATGTAAGGCTAAACAACCTGTTTTGTGCTGTGCAAAGTGGAGTTAATTTTTAATTTATGTAAACAAAGTTTAAATGGGTAACATAATAGATATGTTATGTGAAGTTGTTAGAATTCTTTAAAACATTTCATAGTCAAAAGAAGTGCTCTTAAGTGCTTAAAATGTCATTGTTTGCACTGCAATGGAAAGTTATTCTATTTAATACAATCTTTTTTCATAGGGATGCCAGGACTATCTGTGAGCCAGTGCTGCACTTATGGCGCTCAGCCAGCAAGAAATGGTAAGTCATATGTATGACTACATCTGATACTTGTATGGGCTCAGATTAAGTTCAAAATGGTTTTGAACTTGTAAAGTGATGTTGACAAATAATTGCACTGTTTTTAGTTGCAAATCCACCTTTGTAAACTTGTAAAATAAATAAAATTCAAGTTTCTGTATGTGGAAAAATGTCCTTGTGAAGAAGAGATTTGAGAAGAGATCTGTTTAAAAAAAAAAAAAAAAAAAAAAGACTATGCACATGTGCATGGCCCACTGTGGGGCCGGGGGAGGCAATGCTAAACAACTAAACAATCCAATAACTGCATACAGCACTCTATACTTCCAGAGTACTTGTGTATGAATTCCAGTTGGGAATACAGTTTAACTTCAGCAAATGAGGTCGGCAATCCCCCTTTAATTAAATTGCCCAGTTTCACTTTTCAAGTTAACCAAGGATGCTAGAGAGGTTAATCACTGACAGTATATATATTTGTATATTATGTATATTTGAAATATGTATAGTATTCATATACAGATTTGTACATTTTAAACGATTATTCCACACACTGGCGGGCGAGTTCAGCTCGATGAGCTGGGTGCAGGGCCCATTGGCAGAGGCAGCTTCTTTAAATTTCTTTTTCTATTTTCATTATTTATGTATGTAATAGTTTGACTCCACTTGTTCCTTTAGAAGGAAGCCTCGCTTCTTGCTGCACATAGAGCTTTTTCATTCTTCTTTTTTTGTTATTAAGTCAGTATCTGAGAAGTAGACAGAGGACTTACAAACAGAACATAACACAATGTTAAAATTCACTTTTTACATGAATGGGTGAGGGAAACAAGAGGTGGGGATTGTGTTGGAGTTTGAACCTTTATTTGTTTTTTGGTTCTTTAGTTATTTAGCTTCCACTTCATGCCATTAGCTTACATTTTTATTGCATTCAGATTTAGACAGATTTAGTGCTTAGCAGAGCGGGAGAGGGAAAGAAACAGTTGTGGATTTCACTTTGATAGTCCTGCATTGCCAGACAGAGGGCAACAATCAAACAGCTGGTTTCCTGGATGAGGAGAGCTGATTTTGCTTAGTTTGTAGTGTTGTTGTTTAAAAACAAACAAACATAAAGCCATTCCAGGCTTGTCTGTGTTTTGATTTCTTCTTCTTCTTTGTTGCATTCCTCCTCTTATTAATATCAATATCCTATTAAACGATTCAACAGCTTAACTCAAACAATCTTCATCTTTTTAATATCTACATAAAGTATGATTGATGAATAACACTAACACTAATATTTGTCACATTGTTTGTCATCTTCACCATTGCATTACCAAAGTCCTGTGTTTGGCTCACTCCATAGTGTTATTTTATTTAAGTACGATCTCACGGTTTGCTTCACACAACAAGTCTGCGCACGGATCAGAAGACTTAATATTAGACCCCTGCCTGATTGAATAAATCATTTCCCCCTGCTTTCTATTTAGGTCGACAAAATAATATTCGCCCTCAGTTACACCAACTGGTGGATCCCCGTCCTCGCGGGCGGACTAAATTACGCTCTGTTCGGGTTATAAATAACAGCTATTTAGGGGTCTGCATATTGATAATGTCTTCTGTCGTATCTATATATTCAGAGTCACTATTTAGAAACCTACCGATGACTTTGCGTGCCGTTTCATTTGTGGTGACTATTGGCGGCACAGCCGTCTTGACAGCGCCTCTGATACCCCCTCAATGAGCGAGGAACCATCCATGTGAGGAACACGCGGAGGCTGGAGCTCATCTCTCGCGAGGAACGGCGCCGTTATCGAAATCTCTACAAACAACACGAGAATTCATCATTCACACGGTAATATAACCCAATCTTACACGGTACATGTGTTGTGTGCCATCGCTGGGAGAAAGAAGCCGAATCAAAATCGGATTTTACTGTTATTTCCTGCAATAGTTTACGATTTTTGCTTTGCATTTCCACGGCCTTTAGGCCCCACTAGCATGCTAATCACCGCGCTAGCTTAAACAGCGACTCCTTACCCCCTACTTTAGCTTTTACGTTAGCACGCAAATCCGATTTTGAAGCGCCAGCTAACACTAGCTAGTCTGTTTCTGTCTCGGCTAGTTAGCTAAGGCGAAATACCATTGGTTTTACGCTTGGGTGCGGTAGTAATAATGTTATCTAGGATACATTACTTGCTAGTGCATAAATTATGCTTTATTTTTTTGCCAATCCTCATCGTTGTGAGACCCCCGCCCAGTTAGCTACTTAGCCTAACGTTAGCAGCGGAGTGCCTGTCAAAACACACTTAGCTAGGCTAGCAGCGCTATGTGTTATTTACATGGCGATTGCTTGAAGGTAGCATCCAGAGAAGCAGGGTTTTGCCAGAACAGCCAGGACCCGTTCCCCTCATACTACCAGATCTAAATAGAAACATCACCAGTCAGTTTATAAAACACTGACTTTTCCAGGATAAAGTTGTTATCATTGATGACACGTTTCTCGCTATTCTCATCAAATCCCCCATATTCATTTACAGGACTGAAATTTGCAATTGTCCATGAATATACAGTTAGAGTAATTAATCCAAGGGGAGCTGACACATGGTCTCCGGATACCTGTATTCTCAGACTAATAAACGCATTCCTGTCACCATACTTGTGGTTAAACTTGGACTCTGTCTTTTCTGAGGAGACACATCCATGTGTATATGAAAATCATGAAAGTACAACATTCACAATTATTAATGGGTTTAGATTCGTATCCTTACACTTATGACATAAAGGATGTAAAGAAATGTTATTGTCGTAGTGGTTCCACGCCCTTGCACCAGGATTATAATAATAATAATAAAACACAAACATAAAAAACAAAATCTGGATTTTTTTTTATTTATATTTTTTTACTGGCCTGTGAGTGTTCTCAAATTTAGAAGCTGTAAAATTCAACTGTCACACTCATGCTTACAGGCAAATGAACTTAGATTAATGCATAAATATATCAGTAGAAGACTTAAATGCACAGTAAAGAAAAAGAATGTTTATAGATGCCAAGCACAGACGGTCAAGCACTTCATTTGTGTCGTATGCAGTTCCTGCATAGGTTTGAGACCAATAACTCAAAGAACAGACAAACAGCAGCACAATTTCATTTAAAAAAGCAGTAATATATGGAACATATTGTATAACATACACAAACAGACTAGCAAGACTGAACATTACCAGGGATAAAGTTCTGTTGCGTTCTTATAGATCAGTTGTAACTGATTTCTGTAACACACTTTAATGAATATCCCTAATCACAGAAACAAGTGAAATGCAGCATATATTGTTTGAGATATATTGATTGATATTGGTGTGAAAAGTCAAAATTGAAGTGCAACAGTCATTAATAGACAAAACGGGAAGATATTATGCTTTCTAGTGGAATGTCCGTAAAGAAATTTTTCCTGTCCTGCTTTTTTTTATTTCAGCTGTGAATAATGTCTGAGCAAGAGTTGGATGACATTGTGCAAATAACAGTGGAGGACTTTAACCAGAATAACCGTACAGGTAGGAGTCCTACAAAGCAATATGAAAACCTATTATTTTTGTTGATCAGATCAGTGTACTGTAATGTGTAATTGCTAGATATTAGCTGACTTGGTTTCTTTTTTTGGATCAGATATTGTTTGGCTCCCAGTTAGACTAGTGCAGCACCATTAATCATGGACACATAATTAATAACTAACTGTTATTTTATCTGTATCATAATCTGTATTTGGGGTTGGTATCAATACATACTCACTACTATTGCCTGGGATTAGAGCAGGGACACAGTTTTGATCTGGATATTCCATAGAGAAATAGACTTTGGTCCTTTGTTTTGAGGGTGTCTTTGTACATGATTCATGCCAGACATGTTGGACAGCCACGAGGAGGATGAAGACAGACCTCAGAAGAAAAAGAGGAAATTAAGCAACAGTCAAGACAACAATAGCAACAACCAAGACATACATTTTATTAAGGTACCCGAAATGTACAATGGACAGTGTAAAGCACCTACATTCTTATATTTCTATAAATATATATCTCAATTTCTGGATGAAAATTAAAAAATGGGGCATAAATTACATACAAGATCTTATTCCTTGTCTTCCTAGAACCTGTTGGTTTCATTCACCACGTCAATTAGCCAGCGACTCGAGGGAATTGAGTCAAAGTTACAGGCTCTAGATACCACATGCAAAGCCCTGGGACGCAAACTGGACAGCATGGTGCCCTGTGCCAAAAGTCCTATCCAGGTTCCTATGGTTGCAGGGTCGCCTCAGGGGGCCACTCAAACATGGAACAAAGTGCGGTGGTAAGTTGCACGTGTCTGCCCATGATCACATTATAACCCAATCAAACATTGTTTCCATTCAGTAATTAAGATTCTCAGGCCAAAGTGGGTGTAGTTTGTTTTTGTAAAAGGACAGAGCAATTGTCCTTTTAGTCATTTGACACAGCCGTATTGTCACAAGAACTAACTGTTCACCGTGCAAAACAAACATACATGTGGTAGTTAATCAGTGTGTTTTCTTCTCTTGCAGCGTTGTTCCACAAACAAATGTGATAGTGAGCAGTGAACACCCGAAGTGCTCTAGCCAAGAGGACACCCCTTTGGAGAACCTGCTCAGCAAGTTAGTGGCTCACATTCACATAGGGCTGAACAATATGGAAAAATCTAAAATTGATGATACTAGGTACCAAATAAAAATGTTCCCTTAAGTCCGGAGAATATGATTTGTATGCTGGGGCGTCTCTGTAGCACCACAATGTTTCATTAATGGTACGTCGTGATACATTTTGCCAGCTCTTGCAGTTTGGGTATTGCACTTTGCTATATTGCAATTTTGACAATATTTCAATTAAGTGTGCAGGCCTACATTGACACAATAGGTTAAGTCAGAAATGTGAAAATCCTTCCCAATGCAGTGCCTTATTAGCAACATTGGGGTCATTATTGTTAAAAAGTAAACAAGCCCCATTCCCAAGTTCAGGCAATACAGGAATCTGACTTCCTCATGTAAGACATGTCACTCCTGTGATTTTCATGTATCTTTATCCTGATCGTATATTTGTGCTTCTTTTCAGCACTGTGACAAGGCGACGGCAGAACACAATCTTGGTAAAGGTGCCTGGCCCTGAGGAGAGTCAAGAGGAACAGGAGAGCGGCTCAGAGGCCAGTGACTCTGTTTCCAATGGTGGCCATTCCAGCAATGCTCAAAATGGGCAAAATGTTACACTCATCACGCTCAATTCAGAAGGTATAACTCCACTATAAACACACATGTAGTATGTAAGTTGCCCTTGTTCACTGATTTTAAACTGTGTTCCTCTAATGATTAAATGCACCATTGCAAGTAAAAGTTACAGGTTTACTAGTTCCAAAATTGGATTTATTCCTAGTAGAGAGAATGATTACTACATTTAGTAATTTCATTTCATTTACACATTTCTGGAGTAAAGCAAATGAAACATAAGTCTTTAAACTGCTACTTCAACAAGCCTCTCTTTACTTTATTTAGACTGTTTACATGATTTCCAATTCTTTATGATTTGTCAGCACTAGCAGAGGAACATCATCCATCTCACCAATAACAAAACCGAGTGAGTCAACGCTGCAATGCACAAGGCGGTTGTAAGATATTGCTGCTGTTATTACCTCATGCTTAACTGGCAAAATGCAGCTTTAAATCTGCTGCTTATTTAACGTGGCTCTTTTAGATGGTCTCCGTATTGAATGGAAAACAAATTGTGCTGATCTGAGATATTCATGCCCCTGTGGTTCTGTCTCAGATTGTATTGATAAATGTTCTGATTGGTCATTCATGTTTTCGGTAGCTTTACTCAGTGGTTCTGGGTGAGCCTAGTTCACTTGTAATTGTGCAAACCTTAATGGAGTCCACATTGTTTTTGTTCTGTGATTTTTGGTTATTTTCAGTACGCACTTGGGGGGGGGGGTTGGTTATCCTCAAAGGCAAACTATTCTTCATATTTTTGCAGCTGTGGGTTACCAATGTAAAATAATGTTTGTCAGCATTAGCTAGATAATACCATGTGGTGTTCGGAACAGTGTGTCTCTTACATTGTTTGTGACTTCGTTTATGTAGTGGGCTTAACGGTTAACATATGCTGTGAGCAAACAGCCAAACCACATATTCAGCTTTTTAATATCTTTAATAATAACACAGGTTTGGCCATAATTTATGTAGTTTGTCTTTACTGCCACATGGGTGTGCTATTGTATTACATGGGTCTTGGTGATTCTGCACCAGTGTAGTATTGACTAGTACTGATTTACAGACAACCTGTAAATCAATACATGTTGGATACATTTTGCATCTCTTCAGTGAAGGAAAGGTAGGTAGAATGCACATATTAGCCTGGATCTCATTACTATTAACAAATTACAGTTTTGTTGAAAGAGAGCTGTGTAGTCGGGTTTAAAGAAATAGTTTCTCCTCTGTTTTGCAGATGATTATCCAGAGGGTACCTGGTTAGGTGATGAGAACAATCCAGAGATGCGAGTTCGTTGCCCAGTTTCTCCAGCTGACATGCTTCATATCAGCACAAACTGCCGTACAGCAGAGAAGATGGCACTGACGCTGTTGGACTACCTGTTCCATCGAGAGGTGCAGGCCATGTCAAATCTCTCTGGGCAGGGTAAACATGGCAAGAAGCAGCTGGACCCGCTGATGATCTACGGCATTCGCTGTGAGTCCTGACATCATAACTGTCCAATATTGACAAGTATATCAAACTTATGTCACCTTTTTCACTTGGTGATAGGTTTTAGACAGTGATTGTACCCGGTGGTAAACATAACTGCATGACAAGCCTGTTTTAAAACACATCTTTTTATGTGCCAGCAACCAGCACTGACAGACCTTCTCAAGTCTCAGAGGTAAATCTAGAAAAAAAGATATACTTAAAAGTATGCGTAGGAGCTGATTATTTGTTGACTTTGTCAAGTGTCAAGTGTTTCTAAGCTGTTTGAACTTGCCAGTTTGTGATGACTTAGTTGGCAAAACCACCCATTAATAACTGCCAAGGCAATGTCTAATAACCAATATTTATCTCATGATTCTTACATGATTTCTGCATAATTGAAATTATACTAATAAATTTCACCCAGCTGGAGTTAAATCCTCGCCTCTTTGTGGCAATAAATGAACTCTCTGGGACCTTCGTACATTTCATCTCTGTTCCATTACAAAGCAGCACTGAATCGAACACAGAAATAGACTGCAGTCTGTATTCCCAAGGCAGGTTGCAACAACATGCATTCATCACTGCACACACATGCATTAATGTGCAACACATTTTATAACATACCAGACTCTAAATGACAAGCACATGTCTGGTAGATCCTAATGGAGTCACCCTCAATTCAGCAAACCCTTTGATTCCTGATTAAACAGACTCAAGGTTATGATGGTAGACAGATGGATATTTATGAAAGTCTATGAAAGGCCATATACTATATTTACATGGCTCATATTGCATTATAAAGAGGGATTCTTTTACTTGTAGCCTATTCTACAGAGTTCAACTCCTGCAGGTGGGTTTAGTGACAATCCCCTATGGCATTACAAGTGTTTGTGTACTTGATTACCTGTATTTCCTCTCACAGGTCTGGGTGTGTGTAGTTACATGTAGATTTGGCATTACATAGTGGTATGCAAAGGCTGGAGCAGTACCAGGTGACTTTTGAGTGACTCATTCTGCCTGCCTGGAAAGAAAAGGAATTAAGGAGCACCTGCCATGCCTGCCTGTACAGGACCCATCGGGTGTGACATGGCTGCCGTACACTGCCATCCTACTAAATGCAGATACCCCTCGACTCTCCCTCTGTCTCATTTTCTACCCTTAGGCTACCTGTGTTGTTAATTAAAGTTGAAATGGGATGTCAAGAGGTCCACCTCCTTTAAACAGTTCATAGCACAGAGGTACAGCCACCAAATAAAAAAGTCCAGTCTCACCTGCATATATCTTTTATATCTTGACTGAGGGAGGGAGGAGACATTCCAGCCTTATAACAACACTTGTTCAATAGCATGAAAATATGGAGAAGAAATATACAGTATCAGGACAATTGTTTCCTTCAGTTATCATCAAGTATACATGCGTTACAGATTAAATTGAAAACACTATTTGCTATAGCCAAACAGATAGCTTCATTATGTTCATCTTATATCAGTTCTAGTGCAGTAACCTGTTGTAATAAAGTTGGGATTAAATCTCTTTCAGTTTATCCTGTAAGTATTATTGCAAAGAGTGTATGTGCTTTAGGGAGGCAATTATACTATATTTTGTTGTAAAGAGTTGGTCAGAGCAGAAAATAAGGAGGGAGACAAAATTACATTGAACTGAATGGAAAGGCGATCGATTTACGACTGACTAACTTCAATAAGTTAGTCTAACTTTAGACTAACTTTAGTTAGTCAGTTTAGTTTATTCTCCACCTCAGTGGAAATATGTCTTTGGCTTCTCCCAAAGTACAGTAAACATACATACATACATATAAACACTGCATAACACAACAAACAGCCTTGGGACATGTCAGTTTGTAGATATAATACGCACATTCATGACCAAGCCAACAAATGGATACAATATGCGACGACCTTTGACCTTTCTTTGTCCCCATAGGTCACCTGTTCCACAAATTTGGCATCACTGAGTCAGACTGGTATCGCATCAAGCAAAGCATCGACTCAAAGTGTCGCACAGCATGGAGACGCAAGCAGCGTGGCCAGAGTCTGGCTGTCAAGAGCTTTTCCAAACGCACACCTCGCAATTCAGTCACAGGTAAAGTATTGATTTTCATCAATGGACTGTAAAGCATGTATTTTTCTGTGCTGCTGTTGTGTTGGGGAGTAAGACAAATCTCTATAGCCTTCTGTGACCGACCATGGCCCATGCTAACTAGGGTGTGGTGTTGTTTGTCTGTTGTATGTGCCCATCAGTGATATCACTGATGGGCACAAGTGTACTTCATACTTAAACTATGTGGATGCTGGACAACTCTGTCAGTCTGAAACTAGCAGAGGTGCATGTTGTGCTTTGCGCCTGGATATGGTTCTCAGACTTTTTACCATCTATGTGTTGCTGGAGAGAGTGGCAAAAAAAGACATAGGTTTAAAATCTAAGATGATCCTGCTTTTTAAAGTTAGATTCCAGAATGAAACACAATTTTACATTTGGTCTACGATGAGATTTTGTTTATATCATCTTTATCTCAGACATATCTGAGAAAATTTGACTTCATATTTTATATGTTGTTTGTGCTGCCTTATTCTCTAACTATTATTGTAAATACAGGGAACCATACAGATACAGCATGTACTTGCAGAATGCCGAATTCCAGCATGATAAAATCACATTCATTGCAACCTTTTTAAGCTTATGAATCTTTGTATTTAAGAAATTAAATCACTTTTGAGCCCTCTGACACCTTTCCTGTGAAATGTTTTGGGAGTGAGCACATTTGAATTTATCTCTATGCTTGGAGAAAACTAATAACTTACCTGGCTCCACTCTCATAAGCCTTTATCAGCTGATAACGTTGCTATGTCTCTGTGGTTGTTTTCTGATCAAACAAGATGCACAGTTGTGAGAATCAACCACAGACCTCAAAACTGAAACATCTGCTGATGTTTTGTTTCCTTGCAATACAGTGAAGCCATCACTGGTTTTCAGTTTCTTTTGGTTTGATTGGTTGATTTGTAGTTATGAAACTTTTTAACTTTATATAATTTCAGATTTTCTTCCACACTGCAAACTTTGAATATACTCCGCTATCATCAATATATTAGCTACTAGATGTAAAGTTTACTATAGATTGCTGTTTGTTGGTGCAAACAGATTTGATGCAAATTTTTGTTTGGCTAATTTTGGTCTTATTTAAAAATACTTAATTTCCCTTTCATTTCCTAGTGTATTACTTTTATGACTACAACTATGCAGGTCCCTTTCATCAGCTATATGAAAGCTATTTCAAGACCTTAACCCAAATTCAGTTACAGTGTGTATTGCTGCAGATGGTTGTAATCTGCACACAATGCTTGCTGTCCTTCCCTCCCTGTGAGCCATCACCTCTCACCTCTGACCAGGGAAAAGTAAGACTGCTGGGGAAACCCAAATATCCTGTGAGCACACACGAGGGATGCATTGTCAGACCCTGCCTTTTCAGGCCACACACACCCTAGAGTGTACAACACAAATACTAGTTCAGATTGTGCATGCACAAACATACAAAGACACACACCAAGCAATCATTCCTTCCGTAATCAGATTACATACAAATGGACCGGAAAGAGGCAATTCTTCTGCTTTTAAAACCATTATTTATCAGTGAACCAGCAAGTAGAGCTCAGACCAAAACTGTAGTTTCCACAAGCCACCTGTGTCTTTCTTCCCTGTCTGGCAAACAAAAGTACTGAGGATTATGTCCATTATACAGTACATAGCCGTAATAATGACAGATGGGAGACAGCCTTACTTTTCAAAGCAATGGAACCCAAAACAAAACCTTTTGAGGTGTATGTGATATGTGTTGTATGTTTTATATAATTTAAAGCTAGATTCAACTTTTACATGGTCAAAAGAATTAGTCAAGACCTCCTTCCTCAGCAATGTAAGCTGCCTCATGGTTTATTGTAAGAAGCAGCCTCAAATCCTTTCTGTCTTTTCCAAGCGGTGTTTATTGTTGCACATTTTGATGTCTTACAAGAGATGGTGTTATTTTATTTATTTTGTCGCATTTCTGTGGTGTAGATTCCACTGTCACTGAGCTCGGTACTGTCTTTGACTGCTGACATTGTGTCTGGATGTGTTCAGGGTGGTGTGCAGCTGCGGCGGGCGGTGCGACCCACTCATGCAGGAGTTTCAGGCTGCTGGTGTGATAGCGGGTGTTTAGACTGAGGCCTGGAGTTTGTGTTTGGCTGCAAGACCATGAGTGTATTTGTATGGCAAACTGGAGAGTCCTTGTTGTGTATTTAGGCGTTGGATGAAGTATAAACATGCCATCATCCAGCAGATGGCCTGGGAATTAGCCAGTTTTTTTTCCTTTCATAAGAGGCCCCTTGCATGATCATGTGTGGGTGTGTGTGGGATTGTGTGTCTGCCTGTGTCTGTGTCTTAGAGACCTCATCCTTATTTGTGATGTATGCTGGAATCAGTTGGACTGTATTCCTGGCCTACTTCCATTGTATACAAGTGCACCACTGAATAAATTTCTTGTCCTCCTAACCAGAGGGAGGCATCGCAGAAGAAACAGCCCACATTGAGACCGCTACCCAGCAAACCTTGCACTACACACTGGCCAATCAGCAGGTCCAGTTCCACCGTATTGGCGAAGATGGACAAGTTCAAGTGGTGAGTATCACATGATACATCATTTTGTCTTTCTCTGAATCCTCAAGAAAAAGTTTTATTTACAGGCAAACGTAAGAGTATGGGCCTTTATCCTGCTCTCTCACAATATTTATCATATTTTTATCTTCTAAAGCTAATTTTTTCTGATGTGTTATGCTGCCATCATATAAGGATTTCATAGAGTAGGGTTTGTGGTGCATGTAGAGACGTCACAACACAGCTCTCAACGAAGTAAAAAATAGAGAATTTTGCAGAAATGTAGTAGAGCTTGTGTCAGTCAAGGAGTGGTCCATGCTGTGGGAATGAATAACCCTTTAGTGCCACTGTGGCAAAAGGTCAGTCAGGCCCACTGTCATGTTATGTGTGGGCTGACAAAGAGGATGTGACTAGTCATTTTCTATCTAGTTTAGTTTCTAGTCTACAAAGTTAGTGTTCCCAACAAAAACATTTAATGGTGTTTCTAGCACATAATTTTCTATCTTACATAGAACATTAGAGAAAAAAATTCTGCTGTTGTCTTGACTTATTGGTATTATGTTTCTGTTGTTAATTGGTTGCTGCATGATGCATGGATTTGGATCTACTGATGATAAGTGACTCATGAGAAAAGAAGGAACAAGCATAAAAGATAGAAGGCGGACAGGCAGACAAGTTGGGGAGAAGGTGGAGGAGTGGGAGAGAGACTGTTAGGAGCTCACTGTGCAGTCATTACCCTCCAGACACTGCAGCATATTAAAGGGTGCAGCTGAGCCTGAAATTTATACTATACTACTGTCAGTACGCCAGAGGAAATAAAGTATACTTACTGGAAGTGATATAGTCCTGCAACCATAATTACTATACAAAATTTCTATTTTGTTGTTGCCAGATCAGCGCTACACCGGGGATGCTTAGTTGATTGATAGCATTCTGTAGATTGCAGTTAAAATGAAGTTTTAGGGATAGGTTCACAAATGCTCCAATCTGTCTTAAAATGACAATTACATACTCGTATGAATATTAAAACAGTGTGATTGTAGTTGAAAATGATGCTTGGATGAATGGAAAACATACCATTGCAAATGTCTTAATTTATTGTTAATCATATTTGTTCCTGCTTCTGTTGTCCCACAGATTCCACAGGGTCAGTTGCACATTGCCCAGGTACCACAAGGAGAGGAGGTGCAGATCACACAGGACAGTGAGGCAAGTGTGTGTATGTGTGTGTACGATTGTGTGTGTGCGCATGCGCATATATGTTTGTTTGACAATGAGAGCGAGAGAAAAGGGAAACAGCAAACCACTCCTTTTCTTGAGTAATTTCTTGTATGTATAAAATTCCTCTGTCACTCAGGGGATTTTTGTCTCCAAACAGAATATAACAGTAAACTCATGCTTGAGAAAGAAATGGTTTTCTGGGAAGAAAATAAGTCTTGTCTACTTAAGTGTGGGAATGTCATCATGTTGAGTTTCTGGGTAGTAAATGAGTTGTATCCAATCCAGTTAACATGACTTTAACTGAATATTTGAAATAATCTGTAATATTTGCATGTCCATGTAAATCCTGCAAACACAGCTAACATCTGCTATACATCTGATTGGCTGCAGACAAAAGACTTTATGATGTTTTGACTTAACAGAAGCTTTTGCCTTTATCTGGAAATTGATGGATTTTAATTAATTCAATTATTCATGAGTCATTTCTTGAACAAGAATCAACAGTTATGAACAAATGGATATCAACTTCATACAAACCTTATATAAACCTTTTTAATTAACTATATGCCAGTATAGGGACACTATCCGCTGAAATATGCTGTATAGCACATTATAGGGTTGCTGTGGTAGTCGGTGTTACCAGTTTTGCAGTGTTCAGGTACACGCTGATTTCACCCATCGGTCCTACCATCCAGATCAGCAGTTGCTCCCACATTAATTAAATAAACTGTAATTTCTAAAATGCTAGTTATCAATACATAGTCAGACACTATAATTATAAACTGAAAGTGTCTGCTCTGTGCTGCAGCAGAGCAGAGTCTTATTATGTTGACCAACCGTGGAAGACAGAGGTGGAGGATTTGGTGTCAAAGCGAAAAGCAAAAGCACCTATTCAGCAGTATTTCAGATTTAAACACAATGCCAAAAAGGAACCTGATAACATTAATGAGGCAACCTGTGAATCTTGCTCAATAAAAGTGGCAGCATTTGGAGGTAACACTTTTAGTGCTTATTTTAACAGTCCAAAGCTTAGGAGGAGGACTGAACCTGTGTGTACTTGCAACAAAAACATCATAATTAAAAAGAATATACTTCCACAGATTGCTCTTATAATGGCAGATTTGCCAGGTAGTAAGAAAAAGCTTATCTCTGCAGAGTTCATGGAGTAGTCCTAAAGTCCTAAATTTACAGCAACAAAAGCATGTAGGTGAAAATCTCTTCCGCTCTGTTTCAGTACCTACAGTAGCTGCATTCAATAAACGGCACCATTGGAGTTGTGTTGATCAGTGTGTGTGTGTTCATTTTAGCATGTTGTGCTATGTAGGCACACTCCTAGTATCAATGCAAATGACAGTATTATGTGTGCAAGTGCATTTGCAATTTAAACAACGTGGTCGCTGGGTGGGTAAATGAAAACTGTATTGGTCTGAATCTAGGACAAGTGTGTTGCGTTGCACTTGAACCAAGAGTAACATAGAGCCCCTGATCTACAGATACTGAGCTGATGCATGTCTTTTCTTGTTTAAAAAAAAAAAAAAAAAGTCACAAGTTTACCTAGTGGGAAATTTTCTGCACTGACATCCCCAGCACATTACCAAATTTCAGTATCCTGTGATGAAGCTCTCTGTCAGACTGAAATGCTTTCCTAAGAAACTTTTCATTCTTCCATGGAGCTGAAGGTAGTCCCCAAGCCCTATCAGCTTCACCCATTTTCATTTCCTAATGTTTTTGTGATTGCACTCATGTTTTGTAGACAATACACCAGTCAACTTCAAAAAGAGACTCGAATGCTCAAACTATTGTTTTTCAGCTGTCAAATCATTAAACACTTATAGCTTACTCTGATTTCCCAGTGCAAACAGCTGTTCCAGTAAATGCTTCCAAACAATACCTGTCACTAGTGAATTTTAGCAGATGTTCCATATAGCGCATATTAATGTTTATGAATCCGTTTGCTCATGCACGAGGCTACATCATTTTTTTTCTACATAATGGCCAGATGTCTCATGTCCCCCACCAGACATCTCTGCATGCACACACAGCGTTGGGCTGCCAGCTGAAATCAGAATCTAACTCCAAACCGCACTGACTCCTGAAGAGGAATTTCCGCATCAGCATCAATGTTAATGATTTTTTGAGAAAGTGGGAGAGAGATTTATTTCAAGGCGCCAGTCTGTGTACACACACATACACACACACACACGTAATGACATACTGTACACGATACATGCCACGCATGTATGACAGCTTGATGGTTATGCAAAAGCAATTGACACCTTGACCAAATGTTTTTCTCATTTCCTCTTCAGTTGTGCTAAAAGACGCTCAGAGGAAGAAATGCACAATTGAGTGAGAGAGACAGAGTGAACTGTAGGCAGAAAAGCTCTAAAGCTTTTCCTGCTCTTTGTGGCTGAGCCCAGATTTTTTTTCCTCTGCTCTCCATCCCATTCCATGATATTGTTTGTTTTTTTGAGTTCAAAGCTTAGCAACAAAATCCCACTTCTCCCAACTGCCACTCACAGAATATGTTTTCATTAGGAACGGGCCCCTTTCATCATTGACATTGAGTTTAGCGTGCTTGAAAAGGAAATGAGCTGTTTGAGAGATTACATTGCTCTCTGGCCATATGGCAGTGCAGACACTGCTGCATATATACATGAAATACAATTAGCAAGCGAAAACAGCTGAGACTTGGGGTTGGCTTAATATGACTTGTATGATGCCCTCTCTCATGTGGTCGTGGTAATAACTCTGCGGGTGTTCAGAGATTTTATGATGGTCATTGCATCCTGATGAGGCCGTGATGGGCTTGTGTTTGTGCAAATGTGTTTCTGTTTTTGTTTACAGAAGTTTTGACGTAGCCAGAAATGACGGGACAGTTGACGTAAACACTGCATACACTTCTCATGTCTTTTGTCTCTTATGTCATCATGTGTTGACATGCCTCTGCCAAAACCCTGTATACTCAGAGTCCTGTAAAACACTTGAAATGGCTCTCAGATACTGCCATTGCTGTGCAGCACATTATTAATCACAAAAGTGAGGGGTTCAGTTTAGTGTTTTGCTATGGCTTAATCTCCTTGTGACAATGCAGGTTTTAGTAATCAGGTCAAGGTTATTAGGAGGACAAAGGGAAATGCGTATTTTATAGTTGTACATTTGCTTGTTAAAAGGCAGGTAAATGTGTTTGGCAGCAGGATGATGTCATGATTATGTCATTTCTCTATTTCAGGGAAACCTCCAGATCCACCAGGTGCATGTTGGTCAGGATGGACAGGTAAGAACATATTACTGTACGAGCACGCTCTTTGCTCTCCCAATTCTGCTAAGATGAAGAAACGTGGACAGACATCAACCTTGTCCCTTTTATCTTTTTATCTGAAATCTTGCACCCTCAACATTAAGGATCAAATAACAGCCTTTTTAGCTGTGTTTTCAATGTTTGTTTCACCATGTGACTACACCATGCAGATGCTAAAAGGTTGTTTGTGCCATTAAGGGTAGTGTCTGACTTCTGTGTATGGTGACATCATCCTAATGCTCTTTGTAGTGTTGCTTTGAGTGTGGTGACCCTGATGTGGGTGTGTTAAGTTTTGCTGAATACTTTTCAGCAGTTTATCCTTCACCTGGTGAAAAAATATTAGACTAATGTCCATCATACTCTTTATTTTGAGGACCTCTAGAGACTAAGAAAGTTCAGATGGTGAAATAAAATACACTAGAAACCATAGGTATATATACAATAGATTACATCTTACATTACAACAGCAGGGCTAGTACTATAATGTTTCTGTCTGACAAAATGACCACATTACTGAGTTGGAGTTTCTGTTGCAGAGGTTCTATCAGTACATTGCTGGACCGTATAGGGATGTTAACCAGGGGTTTAGGGCTGTACCTCTTGTTAAGGACAGTCTGCCCAGCCACTCTGGTACCACTTTTACTACATGTATCATTACTAAAAGAGACAGGGCACACAAAGACACAGCCAGGGAACTGGAGGAAATAAGGGGAACTGCTAAGGAAACCAGGGAAATCAGATTTAATTAGTATGTAAATAACAAAAAAAAAGGCTAACGGAAATGAGGCGATACGGCAACTGCAGCACAGCAATGAAAGCGCTTCTAGAAGGCTTTTAATTTGAAATGGTTGAGTTTGTATTTGCCTGCAAAGCAGTAACTTTAGCATGACAGATGAGAGCGATCAAAACAAGAGCACCAGAGGGCTTTGCGAAAGTAGTAGTAGTAGTAGTAGTAGTAGTGGTGGTAGTTATGAAAGAGTTTTGTTTTTATAACGTAAAGAGGGTATAAAGCCAAAACAGAGATAAGGCACTTGAAAACATTATGATAACATGGTCATTTGATGAGCAAATGAGTCACTTTTAAGCAGGCTGAACGTCCATATTTTCAAAATTGTGAATGCGCCTTTTGCACTGCTACAATCTGGCCACAATCTGAAAAAAAATAAATGGACTGCAGCTTTACAAAGTACAGCAAAGATGAAGCAGTATCTAGGGATGCACTGCAGACTGTTTCACCTCATTGCTTTGGCTCTGCATCTTTGACAGCTATGGTAATTTCTTTTTTTTTTTTTTTTTTTTTTTCCGTACAATGAACTATAGTAATGATATACCAACAGGAAACATACTCACACAGCCCCAGAAACATACACACACACACCTGCACATAGACTTAGATGTTATTGGTGTCCTCTCAGTGTCCATGTCTGTGCTCAGCCGTCTCCCCTCCTCCAGCTCTGACTTGAATGTTTTGGACCAAGGGCCCTTCCTGTTACTCTGTTCTTTCCTCTGAGATCCAAGCAAGTTGCGATCAAAGTGGAGCCGCCCTGTGTACCATTTCAGGCCACATATGGATGCCGAAGACCAACACATAATTTCACATTCATGATTTCATCGTGTTTGTCTGGAAGTAAGGCTTTAAGGCAGGAAGTTCTTTCTCATGCTGTCCATCTGGTGATTAAACTGTTTTGTGGCATTTTGTTACAACAGGTGTTTTTTTGTAACAGCTAGAGGGGTTTTTATCCACCTAAAATTTAAATGGAGAATACACACATTCACAACTTCATTCATTAATAGGAAATTACACATTATCATTTACTTTTTTTTTTTTTTTTTTCTTTAAGACAATCAATTGCACATGAGTGGACAGAGCTTTCCTCCCCAAAGAAAAGTAGCTCCACTTGTCTAACCTTTGCATTATGACCTAAATACAATATCAAAATATCAAACCTCTCATTCATTCAGGTGAATCTATGCTGCACCTGGTGTCATTTAGCCTCATATTCAGTGTACGTTACTCTGTAACATGAATAATGAATAATGTAATTGTAAAATTCTTCTTCATAGTATTATAAACCACTGTGCAGTGTGTTGGCTTCTGATTAGCCTCAAAGCTTATGGAACTATGACTCAAATCAGCTGTGATGGATCAGATTTCTTCATCTCATCAGTACCTTAAAACAGGATGCCTCCACAAATGCAGCCCAGTGTGTTTGCCCAATAAGACCACATTAGTACTTACTTCCAGGGTTTGTAGTAAAAAGAGTCAAAAATAGAGTCTGTAGCCATAAATCCAGCCTCCCTGAGTTGTATTTGCCACTATGTTGGCTCAGTCTTATTCACCCTTTTCATAATTCAGAAATTTTTGGCAGGAACTGAAGGTGGAATTAGACGAAGGAGCTTTTTCCATCAATATTGTGCCAATAAAGACTTAAGAGTCTCAAGATTGTAACTACAACCTTTTTCTCTGAGTAAATTCATTTTACTCTGTTCCATTGCAGTAAGTAGTAACGTGATTAGAATATTTTATAATAAACTACTAAATTAATACTGCATTCGAAAACTAAGACAATCACCCAATGTACGGTAATATGTTAAAATCTGGTGTGAAGGAGGAGTAACAAGCCACCCACCAACTGGAGACATGTGCTTTCAGCTTCTCATTTCTTCATTTTACAGTCTGCTTAAGATCTCTATCATCTAAGGTTCAGGTTCAGTCTGTTTGTGCACACAATTGTGATGTGTGAATGCATATGTTTTATATGAGGGTTTCTTTTGTTGTTTGTATTTTTTATTGGCTGTTTGGCTCTGTGTGTGTTTTCAATTGATTGAGGTAGTTACCGCACATCCTCATGCTCCTTCTCTCACACACTCATAACCACACATGCATGCTCATGTCCTCGGATGACCTACTTTGGTAAGCCTGACTGCAGCATTCCTCTTTCTCTCTCTAGGATCTTTGAACAAGTTTTGGCCATAGTTTGGTTTAGATTATGCACAACAACACACATTTTCATCAGTTTTTCATATCAGTTCACAGAAGAGATTAAGCGTGTCTGCAGGTTTCCTCCAGCTTTATCTGATTAAACAGTTCTATTTGGTATATGTTGTGCCATACACAATATGCATGAACAACATGCACTAATTGAAAGCGCAGGGTGCAATACGTTTAGGCAGCAGTTCATTGCAAACCAAGTGTCCCAGGATGTGAGAACTAAAAACTGCACAAAGGCCTCTATTCCCTTGGCAGTGTCTGGGAGCCTAGTCCAATAAAAAGCCCTTTTATTTTCCCTGTCTTTTAGCTCATACTTTGATTGGGTCTGTAAAATGATATGAATGCACTGCCAAAACAAACACACAGTGACTTATTCTTTAAACCTCATGTTGCAGGTCGAGCTTTTCACACACATGCAGTGGCACACTGCAATGGCGTCTCCTCACTTGAGGCAAATCTTAGGTTCAGCTCTTAAATCTGATGGATCCCAGAAAGAACATGGTGATACTCAAGAGAACCAGATCCAAACAAGTTTGACATTAGTGATATCACTTCATTCAAGGAGATATATCTCTTTGACCAGATATAGTTGCATACAAATGATATATCACATTTATCAGTATTGGTGCAGTGTATCTTGGACCAGAATTTGTTCAGAACCACAGACAAAGACACTACAGATCGGACTTAATCCTGATGTGTGCTTTCCTAAATGTCTAATTTGTGTGTTTACAGAAAGGCCTACATCAAATAGACTATGTATGATGTCACTGTTTTTGTAATCTGGCAAAATAGTGCTGAGGCTATGTTAGTGTAACCTAGCCCACGTAATTCATCACACAAGAGCTCTCTCACTCTTCTTCCTCTGGGCCAGTTTTTCTCCCATCTCCATCTCAATCTAGTTTCTTTTAATATTCCCTGTGCTGTACAGCCATGGTTACACCTGTCTTTTAAAGGCTGCCTGCCACATCCAGTCACTTTGGGTCACATTAACTGTGAGGTATTTACATTCTCAGGTTGAATCGTAGCTGCATTTAGATTAATTACATAAATAAAGAAACATTGTGGCACTCTCAGGTTTGTTCAACACATTTCCTTGTGTGCAACTTCCGTACCTGGGGTCTATCTGCAATACTTGTAACATTGAAAGCTATTATCAAAATACACATTCAAAGGTACCCTGGCACACATCAGATTTCAGTTGTGTGGAACTGTCATTTTAGTTGTCCATGGCCAGAAAAGGCAACATCTATTTCCTGGACACAGGATTGATTATTATTATTAGTATTTTTCTGGCCTTCATTCTGGAAGTACTGTAGTAATTCCCTCTGCTGATTTCTTATCCTCTCCACTGGGGATTGTCATGGGTAATGGATCGTTTAATTACTTGTGTGCATGTCTAATCAGTCTGTTTTTTTTTCCTATTATATTGTTTTTAATAGATAACGCCTATAGTGAATTCTCTCAAAGCTGTCATTTAATTGGCAGACAGACAGACTATACTCAGTGTCCCTAGAACAAAAGGGCATGCTAGTTTTGTTCAACAAGTGCAATTTTATATAATGTGAAATAAAAATTGGTATGCCATTCTAGTTTAGCAAGTTGCTTTTAGTTTTGTTTCTGTTTATGAGGCTGTTATTTTTGGTACATTATGTTATTCCGCAGACCAGTTTCATACTGTCTTTGTGATGCACTTTTGAGGTATTTTCTCATGAATCACATGGTTGAATTACAATGGAAAAAACTTCATTTGCATTTTAAATATTACAAGTCCTGCCTAGGCAAGTCTGCATTGGCAAAATAGACCCCCCCCCCCCCCCCCCCATGTGACTACTTGTCCTAGAAATGAATACATTTTGCAATCACTTCAAATATCTGAAAATCATCACTCTTATTCTTTCACTCCCAGCTCAGTTGTGCGTGTCAGTGTGTCACTGTTGAATTAAATCACATTGTCCATTAAGGACACTAGTGCTACACATTCTTTGGTTACTGTTGCGTACTGCGCCAGAATGAACTTAAACCAGATTTTTTTCTGAGATAGATTGTTTTGTCAATAGACAAGGGTTCAAATTTACAGGTCGAGGCTTTACTGACAGAACACATTAAGATGTCTTTGTAACTGAGGAAACAGGTGGTGGTAAAATATTGAGGGGGCTACAGACTGACCTCTCTTTGTGGCCTCTGTCTACCATTCACCCCACAGAAGATTTACTGCATGCAATGAGCAGAACAGTGTGCTACACACATCTCACTATTGAATTTGTTTGTGAGTTTGACTAACTCCTCGTGCACACATTGAATCTGTGTAGTTTGGCTGCAGATGTTTGTGCATCCGCTTTCATGGCAGTCTATGCCAACTTAGCTCTGGGTTTCGTGCAAACGTGCCAGCTGAAAGCCTGAGCAAAACGGGATCCAAAGTTCTCCGGCGGCCTATAAAAACCCTGTAATGCAGACGGAAGAGAAGGCAGACTCATGAAACTATAAAATAATGGCTCTTTTACTGAGCTCCCTGTCTGTCATAGCCTCTTATCTAGTGCCCTTCTCTCTCTGGGCTGTGATCTTACCCTGCACTGATGCAGACCAAATGGAGGATTGGAAGATGAAAGGAGTGACTGATGAAGAGGAAGGGAGAAGAAAAAAGATGGGGAGAGGAAAGCCAATAAGAGAGGCCGTCTGGAAGAGCTGTTTTGTCCCATTCATGATTGGAAACTGGCACCAGTTGCACTGTGAATCGAACAAAAACACACCCAGTTAAACAAATGCATGGTACCATGTGCCACATAGAAACAGACCAGGGTTATCTTAGCTCAGGCAACAACAAAACACGATGGTCCCCCCTTCTTTCCACTCCATTTTTTTCCCTTTGTGAATCAGAGAAAGCAGAAAAGAATAGAAATAATCTAACAAAAGAAGCAGCAAATCCACCATTGATTGTTTTTGGAGGACTCTCCTATTCAGATAGTTTGAAACCCATGTGGTCTTAGTCTGAAAAATCCAGAACATCTCAAGAGACAGCCATAAACCTTTACCAAAGTTACTAATCCTGTCATCTGCCTGCATCATTTACTGATGATAGATCCAAATGCCGCCCATCGGGGGGCTTTAGATGTGACTGTCAAGAGTATGAACCCGTTCCCCCCACCCCAATCCCTCCCCAACTGAATCTCTGCCATCTCTTCCTGTCAGCACATGTTACGGTGCATCTGGTGGATCCTCCCAAGTGGCATTGTTCATAGGCAATGTGGGAACTGGGTCACAGAACAGAGTCCAGCTCGGCACTGGTCCCTTCCGTCGTGCTGCCAGGACCTGTAAACACAGGAACAGTCCAGGACCAGGAAAAATACAGGCAGTGTGTTTCATGTTAAAGCCATGGTGCAGAGAGGGAGATGGGTGCATAGATGGGCTGACGGAGGGGAGGTTAAGAAAAAGAGAGCCAAAAATGAGGTAATACAATGGGAAATGGTTAAATTAGTGGTTTGACCTTTGAACTCATCTTATACCGCAAGTGATGTTCTTCTAGTTGGCCGTGCTTGTGCGAGAGACATCACCTCCTTTGATGTCAGCTGTCAGTTCGCTTTGCTAAACATCTGGCGCTCTAGGACAGCATTTCTTATATTTGTCATTCCTGCACAGAAAGCAGATGCTTGAACAATGTGTAGAGTCAACCTCACAAAATCAGGGTGTGATTTGTGCTGGAATCAAACTGCTGGCCTGTGGCCCAAGTTACTCAGTTGTCCTTGTCTTCTCTCAGCTCAAGAATGTTGTTTCTAGTGTGTAAGAGGTTGTTCAGATTCAGCGTAAAAATGAGAAGAAAAGATAGAAACAAGATGTTTTATGAGCAATGTTTAGTATAAGTGGGATGTATGTAAGCAGTCAAGGATTTACGAGTGACTTGTGGTGGATCCTGTTTCAAAGGAGTAGTGGTCTGCTTTTTGTCCTTGTGGCATCATGGCCTACAGATAAAAGGTCGCAGATCGGGGAATCCTTAGTTTTGAATGTGTGTGGGTGTGTGTTTGTAAGTCAGCATTTTGGAGCAGTGCAGGAGAGGGTACCCCCCAGCAGTGTATTCTTTTGTCTTTCTTGGCAGAGCTCAGAGATTCTGGCTATGTGAGTCAGATGGACCAGATGTTTCAGACCAGATGCATTGTGTCCTGCCTCACCATCAGCACAGGCCTGATACAGTCCCTGCCTCACCAGTCCAAGGTCTGGTTTGCTCCATCACCCATAAGTTTCAACTCCAGTGCGATCCTGACAGGGACATTGCCTCTGGGTTGATTATATCCAGACTAAGGTAGTACTTTGTCATGTAAACATCATTATCAGGCTATTTAACACACAGGAAGGTCATAAACAGAAAGAGCATGAAGTAATCTCATTAACAAAACCAGATTGCTCATTGGTTATTCAAATTACTCTTGGCATGTATAGGGCACAGTCCGTCTGAGGTTTTTTGTCTGCACACACTCTACAAACATGAATGCAAAGACATGAATGCAAAGCAGTGTCTTTTGGGGAAAAAACAGCATGTCTAGCAGTAAGGAAACAATAAAACTTGTTTTTCTTGGGCAAAACAACTTCCTTAACTTACATTGCAGCTAAGTGGTATTTAGTAAAATTCACCACTGAATAAGTGCTACCAGAGTATGATTTTTTCAAACCACCAAGCTGACATTTATATAAATAACCATGCTGGAGAAAGGACAAGAAGGATAGTTGAGATGGATGTCACATGATGGATAATAATGCTGGAAAATGTACAAGCACAGTAAAAGCATCAGCGGGATGCTATGCCCACATTGCTGCATTTTTTTATTAGGAATAATTTCTCTCAGTACTAACACACCTGAGAATGCATTTAACATGAGCATTTATATACACTGGGCATGAGTATAGTGGCATAAAAAGGAAGCTGATTGGCCATCCTGTAGTTGCTTAGTTGTAGAAACGGCAAATAACAAGCAATGTGGACATCTGGTGTAACAATCGCAAAAGTGCTGAGTTTTAAAACTAAAATGCATTTGTATGGATGTAGCTACGGGTGACTTCAGCTGTATAGGGAAAACAACATAGGTTACATGACTTGTTAAGATGAGTGCCGTGTGATATTTTGTTAGTAAAGTTTCACATCCTGTGTATATCATCTCCTCTGGCTCCATTGAATTAAACAGGGTAATTGGAAACACGATAAAGTCATCATCTTAAATCATGAAATTACCGACATTGTAAAAATGCCTTTGTCAATTAGATAGGCCAAGTTTGTATTTGCACTAGAGAACAGAGAAACCCTTAAGTGAGATTTTCTTCCTTTTCGTTTTTTAAAGGGGCCTGACTTTTAATTACAGCTATTATTTTTGTCAACAGCCTCCTTTTGATTTGCTGGTTCTGGATCAGAATTCAAGTCAAGCTGGTTTTGCCATAAAACCTCTGAGCCCTATCCGAATCTGACTCCCAATCTGCTGGTGGGAGTTTTGGAGCAAAGGATGGAAGGGAGGGTTTAATTGGATCCAGGCGTTGAGCTCTGCTGTAGAAACAGTGTTCATGGTGTGGGTGGAGATAGGAAGCAGTGGGCCAGGTTACAAGGTCAGGGGTCTTTGAAGACATGAAATTTCTAAGTATTTATTTTAAAGAATAATGTGTAGAAAGGAGATGGACATGTTAGTAATGTATGGTAGTATCACTTGTCAAAAGTCTTTTCATAGAAGAAGAAAGCATGATACTCTGGCTTCTTTTTCATCTTCTGACATTTTTTTGACTCTTCTGTTGTCTATTCAGTCATATTGTAAACCGAGGTCCAGCTGAAATGAGAATAGTCCTCAGCCTCGAAGGTAAAATAAAAGGCGTATGTAACTAGGAGACTTAAAGACTGCAGTGAGACATATTTAGGCCAGTGTGTTCATTTTCCCAGTCTGCACTAAACAAGTACTCAGACCACTGCTGTGTCTATGTGCATCTTTACAGCCAAGTTACAGCCAGCCCTTAGTCACCCGCCTTCCTCCGCTCCCCTTCCACCCAACCTACTCACCCGGAGCCAGTGTTTCTGCTTGGACATCTGTCCACAGTTGGCAGTTGTAGATGTTGTTGACGGCTGTGAAGCTGAGAGGAAGTTCCAACTACTCCAAAGTCCAAATGTTTCTTTTTTCATTTCCCTGTTTTGTTGGGTTTTTTTTTTTTTTTTGTTTTGTTTTTTTCAGATCCGAAATAAGAGGAGGTATTCCTCTGGGAATGATAGGAAACAGATTGTATAGCTCTTTTTTTTTTCCCTTTTTTTTTTTTTTTTTTTTAGTGTACAGAAAAACCTGTTGTATGTGTTAGTGTTTCTATTTCCTCTAAAACCATGATCTTTTGTTACGGGAGATTCCAGCATACTTTGATCACAGTAAGGGTGAAGCAAAAATCTTTAAAAGCACACTCAGACACAAACACACACATGCAAACTAAGCGAGTGACTCATAACATCATCCGGTTCACAGCTGAGTTTAACTGAGACCTCCTGAGAGCCTGGGAATTGATGCCAGGCTGCAACAAGTATGTGTGCATTGTTAAAGCGAGATTTATTAATTTATTTATTTTTTAAATCGATGCATTACTCTGTCAGAGAGAAAGGATAGAGATAGGAATTCAGAGGCATTGTGATATTTCTGAACAACCCATATTTTCTTAAATCCTTCATTATTCGAAGTTAATTTGTTTCATGTGATGTGAAAGGAGAAAAGTGTGCATGAAAATCCTCAGACAAGAAGCGATGAGGGCTGGGTTCAAAAGTCTTGTTTATCCAGTTGGTTATTGTCTTTCAGTCTTGAAATCATGAATGTTTTTTGCATTAAGCCGCTGCTGTTGTTCATTTTTGTGTCTTTCCTCTGCCATTGCTGTATTTCTTTAGTGTCCTGGATCCATTACTGAAACCATTACAGCATCAGCAAAAGATTTATTCTTTTCTTTCCCTTTTTTCCTCAAGGCCATGGCAGCTTGCAAAGCCTGCAGAAAATTTAAGATGTTCTTGATTGTTCAGTGCCTCTCTCTCCATTAATGTGCTGCAGTATCATAGCCCTTTAATCCTGCTTGTCTGCTCTGCCGTTTGGCCCACCAGCACAGGAGTGGCCAGCCAGCCAGCCAGCAAGCCGGCTAGCCAGCTAGCTCTTATTATTTAAGGGTCCCAATCCCTGAAACCTACAGTAACTAATGCACTAAAGATCCGCTGATGATCCAGTGTTTCTGACATTTCATGAAATTGAGCTTACTACGTCAAATCTAATATATTGGACCACAATTTAAGCGTGTCAGCCTAGCTTTTAGTTGCAAACTGATGCAGTTCGGTAATCAAGGCAAGACTGTAAAGTTTTCTCGGTGTCAGGAGCCTTGTCTGCTCCAAGAAAGCCCCCACACATATTTGTCACCTTGTTGTATAACCTATTAGTTTCAACTAACAATATTGATTTGTTTTTCATCAAACACAATCTATAAAAAGAAAAATTTTCCACCTCATAAAACCTTTTCTTGATATACTTTTGTAATTATTTTTGTTCTTGAGTCATTGCCAATCAGCTTAATGATGATTATGTCCTATTAGCTGAATGAGAGGTAATTATCATCAGTGCTCACAGAAGTGCTTAATAGTGCTCAATTGTGTTTTACGTGAACTTCCAACCTTGAGGTAATCAGAGACAACAAATGCATATTTTATGCTAGTAGGGAGCACATTATGAGTACACTTTCTGGGTAGCTTCTCTGAAGTGCATGATCTCTTGAGACACAGATTTGGTTTTTGATTGTTTTCAACTGACTCATACTTTAAGGTCTAGTATGACAGTATTTCACCCAACTAGTGGAGACAAGTTGTTCTGACAAAGCAAGTCGTGGGACAGGATGTGGGCCTAGAAGTTCCTGTGTAATCGCTGCAGAGATCTCACACAGCGTTCCAACTCTGTAAATGCTTTTGTGAGCCTCTGTGTGCTGCTCCTCGCAGCTGAGAATGCAAACTGCTCTCAAATGGAGGTTGAAGGTCTAATTGAAAGAGACAAGTGTTTACAATCTCAAGTGTCAACCATAGCATCCCTTCAATCCCGGTAATTGTACATTTCGATACACTAGTTGGAAAGTACAGACTCCTCATCACGCTTAACTTTACATAAAACGCACACACACACATACATACATACATGTCTCTTGACAGACAAGCACTTGACAGAAACCATGTTTGATTCCTAATAAGATAACAAATTGTTGAAATATGGGGATAAGAATGCATCTCTATGGATGTCTGCCACGAAGAAACACGAGAACAGCTGGTTGTGTGTTCGGCTCCTCATTGTTTTCAATAGGACGACTGACTGAGTACTATTGGCATGAATTTAGTCTCTTGGAATAAAGCCTGCTTTAACAATGTGCTGTATATGTGCCTTAAAGGAATGTTTTGACATTTTGGGAAGTACGATTTGGTGCCGTGAGACAGCCATCTTAGTTCAACATATAGACATGAAGCTTGGCTCTGTCCAAAGGTAATGTGTTAAGTAGAGAATTTAAAGACATACATTACATTACACATACATACAGCATACATTTTTTTTTTTTTTACCTTTGGACCGAGCCAAGGAAGTTGTTCCCTGTCTTTTTGCTAAACTAAGCTAAGCGCCTGCTGGCCCCAATTAGATGTTTAATACTACAACAAGAGTTGTATTGATTGTCTGTACGAAAGAAAGCAAGAAAGCAAATACTCATATTTGCCAGAATTTCAAAACATTCCTTTCACTGTCTGATTACTATTTACAACCAACACTCCAGACTATTCCCAAATTGATCAGGAATGTTTTATGGGTCATCAAACACTGTGATTCATTTGACCCAACTCTAACAGCCCTCTGCTATATTAAGTCTAACTCATATACCCTCGAACCATGTCTGTGCTTAAAGGGTCCTGCTTGTCTGATTGTGTGAGTCAGGCAGACTTCTTACAGTAATAGCTTCCATCGGGCCATCCGGGCCTGGCACATTATGGTGATGAGGCGGCACATTTTGTGGTGAAACTGGCAAAGTCTGTTTGATGATGAAGCAAACCAGTGGGTACCGGGGGGTTAACTGAACTCTTTGGGCCCGTCACTAAATCAGAACTTCAAAGCAAAGGTCGGTCTCTGGGTTTGGGAGGCAGTGTGGGACTCTGGGATTGGAAGGGTTAGGGGGCAACAAACATCATCTGTAATTGAGGTTTGTGAGGTTTGGGTTTTTCTGCAGGCTTGCATATTCTCCCTTAAATTTTTAATGTCTGTTCAGTATCTCTCAGCCAGTTCAAGCACCATGTGCTGCTAGAAGAAGATTGAGCTGGAGACAGAGACGTCACATAACATTGCAGAGAAAGCACACAAAGACAACATACAAATGAAACCTGCCAGAAAGGAGACACTGAAGAAGCCTGACTTCAGTCCAAGACCATGAAAGTGGGGAAAAAAAATGTAAATGAGACCAGACCTGTCAGTTCAGACAGGAATGCTGTTTATTTCAAACCAGCAACCCCCCCTCTGAGAAACTTGTTGGAAAGCCCTTGGCCACACTAGAGGGTGGTAGTGTGGTCTCTGACCCCTTGTCTGATTAAAATGAACACGCACAAGCACATAACTAAGTGAATGTTTCCCTCCATCCATCTTTCTCTGTGTTTGTGTTGACAGGATGATTGTACATTAATTTGTATGTGTGTTGTCACATGGGAGTTATGCTATCTAAATTAACAGCAGTGCCCCGTTAATCCCAGAGTTTGTCTGCGTGTGTGTATGTGTGATTGTGAGCGAGCCCTCGCACAAATACACATCCTCTGCGTTTGTGGTTGTAGTCTTTCTCTCTCTCTCTCTCTCTCTCTCTCTCTCTCTCTCTCTCTATCTATCTATCCCCAACAAACTATAGGAATACCCAACAACACTCCAGCTGCACTACACTGCTTGCTCTGTAATTAGTGCACAGACGCCGCAGAGTTCAAATGTCGCCTGGCTGACTTTCAACACTGTGGGAGATTAGGATCCCCCTGTGATGTCTCACTAACCATTCTCAGCCAATTCCTTTTATTCCTCTGTCTAGATAATGAAATGAACCCAAATAAAAACAAATACTAACTAGCAAATCATGTTTTGGAGTCCAGGAAATCAAAACTTGTAAAAATATAATAGAATTAAATGGACCGCAAAGTTCCTCTTCGAGTCAATGTATAAACACGGTATGATGCGAAGGAGAACAGCGTGGATGAGATGTTTATTTACATCACTCAAGATACCAGCGTATGACTCTTTCCTTGCCGCAAAGTTACTCAGTGTGTTTGTGTGACACTGTGCTTATACACATTGATGGCTATAATCAATAAAAGAACATGAACACATCAGATAGCACGCAAATGAGGCTTTCTGCTGTTTGTTTTTATTTAGTTCCTTTTTCCAGTAATGTGTGCTGTAGATCATTGCCGAGCCAACCAGATTGTTGCTTTTTAAACGTGATTATGGGGTTTCATTCAGATCTGTTTTGCTTTTTATTTAAAAACAAAAGCAGAGTGATTGACTGACGATAACAATGAAAATGGCTCAGAAAAAGCCAGTGATGGCTAAGAACTTTCCTTTGTCCTCTTTCTCCGTGTCTGTCCCAGGTGCTGCGTGGAGCTCAGCTGATAGCAGTGGCTTCGGCTGACGGAGGGGCCACAGCAGTCGAGGGCTCCTCTCTCCCCCCTGACATCCAAGTGCAGTATGTTCAACTTGCCCCCGTCGCTGATCACACAGCTGCCGTCCAGGTAAAACAATACACACAAAAACACAAAGACTTCCAGGCTCTCTTACACGTGTACAAAGACGCATATTGTTTCTAACTGGCTAGCAATCCAAGTGCTGGAGTATGCAACTATCATTAGTTTGAGATAAAACAGACCCCAGTTTTAATTTAAATCAGTCCTTCTAAACAATCCATAAAAAACTGTGTTCTCAACCTCTTCCCCTCATTCTGATGTGACTAGTAATCAGTCCTTTGGTGATATTATTAATCTCTGCAGTATACTCTGTGCAGTGCTCAGCCAAAAGATGCAAGTCCCATGATTTTGTGTATTTTGGTTCTCTATTGTTTCCCAAATAAACAACTTTTAATGTTGCTGTAGATGTTGTAAATATAGCTTTTATGTTTGTCTGGTATGTCCAATGGAACTAAATACAACACATTTAAGAGAATCATCAACAATTTCTGGCGAACAGGCCAGTCAGAGCCACAAAATGACATTTGTAGCAAATTTGCAGTAAATTCAAAACACCACCCTCAAGTCATGAAAAAACGATACAAAATCCAAAAGGGATTTAATTTTTTGTTGAAACTATCCAACAAGGTATTGCCGGTCACAGGAAACTAAATTCTAAGCTCAGTGATGAAAATTTTCTGAAATAATTCTTGTTGCAATGATCCTTGGAGCTTGTTGTCATCGCCCTGAACGTAGAAGTACATTTTTCACTTACTTAATGAACTGTATTTTTTTCAACACAATTGGTATTTGTCTGTAATTATGACAACTAGTCACCTCACATTTTTCAGTTTCCAGTTGGAAAATAATAATAAATAAATAAAATAATCTAAAAATTGATACGTAACTCATCCTCTCTGTCTTTACAGTTGTATTTTTCTGTGTGTAATTTAATCTCTTTTTCTTTCAAGAAATTAGGTGTTCACTAGGAGCCAGAGTGTCTGGTTGTTGGGGCTGACACCTGCCTTCTTTTGTACTATAAAGATTTGATTAGCATCTTAGGCAGAATACATCCTGAAATATTTCATTCATAATCACTGTAATGTTGAAATAGACATATGAGTGTAATTTGAGCAAACAGTAAGTCTGCCTTTCCCCTGCTGTCATTTTACTGAAAGAAAATATGCTAAGCTTTGAGTCATGACGGGTGTTTGGAAGAATTGCAGTTTATCATATTAAGTGTAGTGGACAGAGCGTTATAAGAAAAGAGTTGTAATTAATTGATATGCATACAATCCCTTGATGATTGAGCTTGGTGTGCAACAGCCACATGTGGAGTCAGGATGTTGTACAGGCACATGGCACAGCTCCCTTTCAAGTGGTCAGTTTAACTCTGACAGAAATATAAAAGAACCGCACTTTTCCATTGTTCTCTCTGCTTTTGTTTTCCTCAAATATGTTAAATATCGTATTTTCTTCTTACTTCATCTTTCCCTCACGCCACATGGTAAAGATGGGTGCCCTCCAGTCCTGATATGAGTCAAGTCTTTGTCGTATTGTTATGATATAAACAGAGTGAGTGTAAATGATGTATGGGAAAAATATCTGTGCTGTCCTGATATGTGCTCCTTGCTGACTTTGTAATGTGATTGGTCATATTCTCCTCCTGCAAGGCACATGGAGAGCAAATGTGCTGACCAGCCACACATCAGGTTTTGGGATTTCCTTGTTTAGACTTTATCTTCTCACTACAATCCTGTCTTGTTGTCCATTTGTTATCTGTGGTTGCCTCGGTAATTGGTTCCTTGCCCCTGTGAGCATGGTGGCGGTTAAAGCACCCTATGTTGATTAAATTTTTTGTGTGCAGAGGATACACAAACTGATAGACCCTGAAACGGTATTTATTTGTGTATTCATGAGCATCCACAATTGTTGCCACCCCATGCACTGTAATCCAAGATCTGTGCTCCATGTTTCTTGACGCAGAAAGCACTGAAACTGTTTGTTTACTCAACTGATTGGTTTGAATGGATTTCTATGTCTAAAAAGAGCTGATTTTGCTCATTTTTTGTAATGTTTGATTGTACACAGATCTTGACAAAAATCAACAAAGTTGACATAGGTCTGATCAGTCATCAGTTTTCAGTTCAATGGAGTCTGGGTTCAGGAAGGTTTTGATGTACTCGGGGACAGAATGAAACCGTCTGTTAGCAATGTGGCATCTATTAATCAAACAATAGTTAAACTCATCAAAAGCAGGTTTTCATTAACTTCTGACTCAAAGTAATGTAACGTATTAATGTGCCAAGAGAATAGACTGGTGCTAAGTCACATCCAGTATGTTCAAGAAGACTTTCCTTTTCATTTGAAATTTTTTAAACATGCCTTAAAGGACTAGAAGAATATATCTGATGTGATCTTTGTAGTGATAGGTAACGCATGCAATTAAAGGAGAGGAAAGCAAAAGACAAAGAATATCACTGCCACGGTGCAATGGTAAATAAAAACTGAAACTATAGGCATTATTTTGTAAAACACTGCAAAGACTTATTGAGTCAAGTGGCCAATATAGCAACATAGATGTTTGACTTGTCTGTCTGGTACTGGGGGGAGGGGTTATTGCCATAGAGGTGTTCTGATGTTCCAGAGTGTAAACATTGCTGACTTAAAGTTCAAAGTTCAAAGCAAGGCTAGTGCTGTTCTGTTTTTCCCCTCTTATTTAAAAGTGTTGAATCGAGAGAATTGCTCTCATCTGTTTCCAAACATATGGAAGCTTTTATAGAAGTCTTGAAAAATTACTTAGGCTTTTGTATTTATTTATACTCTCTCTTTATATAATAGTTTCCATTACACAAACTAGATGAAGTAGGGAGCAAGACATGGACATTTTCTGCAAGTTGGTGAAAATATGCAGTTGAATTTTAACTTAAAGTGGTTTCTATCCAGCGCAGGTCTAAAGTCTGGACTACAGAGCATGCCCCATGCCATGTTTCAAATGCTCCCAAAAAACTATAAACCATCTTTATAGTGGTTTATAGCCGCAACACCCATCAGCATGTTGACGTTCCAACCAATGAGTACTCAATAGTCATGACAACATTATTTGATGACTACTCAGTACTCATGGGTTGGACCACTCCCATCTTGGAACTTGATCTCAACTACACACCTGTCAAGTTTTGTGACTGTGTGTTTGACAGTTACAGGACTATCACAGCAACATAATCTGTCCACAAACACCTGCCAGAGAAGCCATAATTAGACACAAGGTGAAAAAAAAACAAAAGTCCCATCGTTGTGGCTGTAAACATGGATCCGTATGAGTTTTACTTGGCCTCTTTGCTACCAGTGGTTAAGTGTGTCAGCCTGTTGTTGCATTGTGTGTGATGCTGTGGTGCAGCTGCACTCAAGTCAGCGCTGTTGTCTAGTGACAGCATGCTGGGCTGGAGTGAGGATTAAATGCTGCAGGTGTGTTTGAGGGAACCTTTGGCGTGCATTTGAGGAAGGAGTGAGTCACTCTTCATGGTCATCATCCAGGACTGAGTCATGAACTTCTCATCTTTTAAGGGGTTTTTACCCGCACAAAGCTCACTCTGTCTGACACTGACCATAGAGGCAGTCAGAGAGCGTTAAAATACAAATAGCTCATCTCTTGTCAACCACCTATCACTCTGCTGCCTTTCTCATTCCTTTCACCATCTTTGTCTTTCTTCTCTCTGATGTATCTCCTCTCTGATCTCTCCCATCATTCCTCTCTTCAAGCAGGTTGCTACGTAATTAGTGTGTTTCATGTGTAAGCTCTCACTGTCTTCCTTCTTCCATCTTTCATGTGTCCCAGGCTGCTGAGCTGGCCCCTGCCCTGCAGGCGGACATGGAGGTGAAGGAGGCCATCCAGGGTGCCATCCAGGGTGAGAATGGCGAGGTGGTCCAGATTGTCACTTCTGTGGCCACTTGAGAGCCCACGTCTGGTTTCAACACAGCCCAGAACTGTGCCCTACAATGACGAGGCTCAGTGAAACATCAGAGGTCAACAAGTGTATACAGTCTGACAAGCAATGAAGTCAGAAAACCTTTTTTTTTTTTTAACAAATACTGAACATCACTGATGAAATTGAGGGAAGAAGCATTTTTTTGTTTTGTTTTTGTTTTTTTCTGCTCAATCCATTGCCAACCAGATGTTGCAATATGGAAATGTTCACAGAGAACTCGAAAACACCATGATGCTCCAAAATCGACTGCGGTCTTGCTGGTGTTTTCATCACCAGAAGGACCTGGGCCACTGCCGAATATACAGTGGGATTATCGTCTATCTAGGGAGGATGCTACTTATGTAGCCCATCACTCTGCCACTTCATCAGCACACATGCTTGTTTACATCAACTTTGGAAAATTTGGAGTTAAGCTGCTCGGCTAACCCTGAAACCCTTGTGAGAGTTTCTAAAACCTCTGAAGCCCCACCTCAGCCAGGACTGTGCTCCTTTTCTTGCCATTTTCTGTCATTTCTTGTCATGGTGGACTGTCGTGGTGGAATGCACATTTAGCCGACGACAGCTTCTCCTGGTTGTGATTAATTTGGTTTCCTGCCCTTCTCCATGAATTGGTCCATACTGTGTCCCCTGGCTGTGAGCCCCACCTTCTTTACTTTCTTCAGCTTGTTTTCAAATTACTTTAGCCCCACAGCTTGTTTTTTCGTTTGATTTATCTTATTGTAATATGCTGTAATTTTCTGAGAGCTTTAATTTCAGAGATAGAAGACCACGAATAGAAGAGATGGTGCCAGTGGTAGACAGTACAAGTTGCTTGTAGGCTTGTAGAATACCAAGCAAACCTTGAAGTTCTTTATTTCCCTCAGTTTTGTCTCTGTGAAAGTTACATTCGTGTGAATAAAACATGTTTGTGGTTGCCATAAAAGGGTGTTTTTATTTTGGCTTCATTCTGTATTTACTCTTTATTTCCTTCGGCCATGATCTTCAAAGCTTCAAAGGTTTCCAAGACATGACTTTGATTTCATCCACTACAAATAGACAATTGAAGAAAGCATGAAATAATGGTTTGGTTTTGAGGTCTTTTTTCATGTTGAGCTAACTTATTTGCTATTTCTGAAGTAAATATGTATCATGTCAACTTCAATAACATATTATAGGTTTAGGCTACTGTATTGTCAACAATCTTGACAAAATAGACAGCAAAAACAAGCTTTTTGTCATGAGACTGTAATATGTTACGCCACATTATAACAGTTTCTAATCTGTAATTGCTTTTCTTTACAATCTGATACGTGCCCACTATGTGGTTATGTTTTTCTGTGAGTATAAACACAATGTATTGGTGTGTTGTGCTGAAGTGACACTCCTCTAATAAGAAATATCTTTGCAGTCAGTGAGAACGGGGATAAGTGAGACACTCTGAGCCTGTGTGTTGGTTTGGGGAAGTTTCCCATGCTCAGTGTGATGTAATAGTGTATTTTGGAGTTTGGGGAAAGAACCAGGCGACAAAATGAACTTGATAAAACAACATCCATGGTCTTGGCTGCTTCCTCTTGTTTCCTTTCAGTCTGTTGTTGCTGTCCTTGACCCTCTGTAAACTGCCTCTTCATCTTTTCTACCCCCACCCCCCGACCCAACCCACCAGTGACCGCTCCATTAAATCTTGGACTTGGAAGGAAACCATCTCATAATAGTCTTTTGCTCTTCACTTTTACAACCCTGGGCTCCATCCAAGGGCTGGAGTGGTTACCATAGAGACAGGACCTCTCTCAGGCTGCTTCGAAGATAACCTGCTGAAAACACAAATCAGTGGTAGATGGAGAGATGAGAATGTTTGGAAGCAGACTGCCTGTTTGGAGAGAGGGAGTGGAGTGATGGACAGAGACCAGGCGGCGTATCTTTCTCTCCTTCCGTCAGCGGCTCTGTGTTCTGTTCTAATGGCAGCTCTACATCTGCTACAGCAGTACCAGCCTCGGTTGCTTTTACTCCAGCTGCAGATATTCCCCAACTCAAACTTTTGACAAGGTTGGAGGAGTTATCTCAGGATGTGTAAAGATGAGTGAGTGTATTTGTTGAGGCAAAAATGGCCAAACACAATGTGTCTCAAGGACCATAAATCAGCTATTGTTAATCTTTGGTAAACAAAGCTCGCTACAGGCTGGATTTATCTGTGTCACACCAGTAAAAATTTTTCACAGCAGATATAATTGAAGCCGCAATGTCACAGCTTATACACTTTTTTTGTATTTCCCACTTGCTGAATATCCGAGAAGGCCTAAGCAAGGCATGCAAACATTGCCTTTAGAAACATCTTTGTCCTTGGTTGGAGTATTCAGTTTTATACCGATTAAATTATGGGGATTCTGAATATATATGTGTAATTGTGTTTTTGAATTAGACAGCAATTCTTGCATCTCAGCAAAATGGTTGATACATGCATGGGCATCTGAAAGTCACTTTTTGGGACGTTAAAGTCAGTAGGTTAAGTGCTTTCTAAATCTGTCTGAATCATAGTTTTTTTGTTTTGCTTCGCATATGATTTTAAATATTTCTCTGCTAAAATTTCCATCTTCCAGCACTAATCTTTTTTTCATTTAGATGCGTAAAAATGTAGTTTTTACAGCAGTAAGCATAAGTAAATACAAGTATGTGAACCACTTAGAATTACAAATGTGGAAAAACACTGTCCCTAAGATATCACACAAAGTATTATGATATTTTGAATCTTTATTGAACACACCCTTTAAATATTCACAGTACTGGTGGAAAAAAGAACTAAACCCTCTTGAGGTCAAACCTCAAACAGGCACTTCCAGTAGCTGCTGATTAGACGTGCACAATGTTCATGAGGGATTTTGAACCATCCTACCTTTTAGAGCTGCTTCAACTCAGCCTTCTTCTTATTGTGATGTCTGGTGTGAGCAGATCTGGGCTCAGACTGGGTCATCCGATTGTCTTTGTTTGAAGTCATTCTGTAGTAGAATTACATTTATGTTAAGGGTCATTGTCCTGTTGTACCACTCAGCATCTTCTGATTCAGCTGCAACTCTATTATCTTGTAACTTGGAAATTTATTTTCCTAGGCCAAACCATGATGCTCTCTCTGGTCTACTTCATCTTTGGGATGATGTTTTGTGTTGGTTTGCAGTGCCATTTTACATTATACATCTTGCTACATGTGCTTCCCAAAGAATTCAACCTTAGTTTCACTAGTGCACAAAATATTTTAAGTAAGTGTGTATGTGATTTATTTTTTTTTCCTCCATGGTCCATGGTGTCCTGCCATCAACACCATGCTCTATGCAACCACGCACCTTGATTCGAGTAAGATAGACTGATGATTCCAGCAATGATTCCTTGATGCCTTTAGCTGTTACTCTGAGGCTCTTTGTTATGTTACTGAGAGTTTAGCTTTTAAAGTCATCTTAGCTGGATGCCCACTTCTATGGAGAATAGCCATCAAACTAAATCATCTCCATTTATACAGTTTTACTGACTGTGGGCTGATGAGAATCTAAACTTTTTTCCAGCTTTATACAAATTGACAGTTCTTTTGAACTCTTCTTTTCAAGACATGGTTCTCATCAGCAAATGGTTATTGTGAACAGTAAACTCAAAATCTGTTTTTCATGAGTCAGAGGAGCTCTCACCCACACCTCCATTCTGGTTGACTGGACTGCAAGTTTGACTCCTGACTCCATCTAGTTTCTTCACCAGGGGGGTTTACATACTTTTTCCAGCCTACACTGTGACCATTTCTGGTAATGTTTTCAATATGGACAAGCACAATGCAATTATTTATGTGTTATTAGATAAAAAGATTGTGTTTGTTCATTTGTTCAATTATAACTTGGATGAAGATCTGAACATATGCTAGGGCAAATTTATATATATAAGTGGAGGTGATTTTATAGGGTTCACTTACTTTTTCTTAACCCTAACCCTAAATATCATGATGACAATAATAAATAGCCTACTGAAGAAAGATTATCCATGTAGAATGAAAGTAAGGACTTTTTCTTTTTGTTGGAGGGACAAAGAAATCAATGTGAGAACATTTTTCAATACAAATTAAGATTTTGACCATTACTAATTTTATGGGTTAGTTTATATCATACTAAAATATTTATCTGTTCCAAATGTAGAAACCAGGCTGCCAAGACTGAAATGTGATGAATTGTAGGGTGTCATTCAGAGCTGTCACTAACTGTGATTTGTACAAAGTATACAGATAAAAATATCCCATGTTTGGGACACATGCCACGTGGGTGTAAAAGCTCATGGACAAATAAAGGCATTAAATGGCCAAAAAAAAAAAAAAAAAAAAATGAATATACTGTGTAATGTGAACATAAATCACAAAATGAAAATGGTTAAGTACATTTGGCCCTAGTTGATAAATAAATACAAATTCAACACTAAACTCACTCATTTCAATATATTAATTAGTCCATTTATAAGATCACGAGGTTACATAATTACATTTAAGTGATTTTCTGACTCATTCGAATTGAATGATCTGAATTTCATCTAACAGGCTGTTCTTCATACCCTGCACCAGCTAATAGATGTTTACATTTAGAAATGATGCAGATTTGACAGATTGCGGCGCAGATGAATAACAGCTCCATCCATTTATAGTCTGTCACTTGAAGCCTCGACGATACGAGTGGTGGTTTATTTCGAAGCAGTCGGGAAACCTCTTAGAGTTAGCGGGTGCGCGGATTGTTGCAGAAACTGCGTGTATGGGAGGTTCCCGGCCAGTTTAGGGACCAGATGTGGGAGAGAGGAGGGGTACAAACTCATCCAACTCATCCAGACGGCGGCTACAAAATGCTTCCTGGTCAGCGACTGTCCTAAAAAAAAAAAAAAAAAACAAACAAACAAACAAAAAAACCCAAACAAAGCAAAAAACAAACAAACCACACACACCGTCGTCCGCTTCGACCCTCGGCCGACTTCTTCTCGCTCGACCGACGGAAGGTAAGTTGAACCTTTTACTCGCCGCGTTAATTGCGCGTTACGTCGGTGTCCTGAAGCAGAACTTCAGACGTGATGACGTGTGGGCGTAACTACCCCTGACAGACTCGCGGGATGTTTTCTCCCGTTTTCGCCGCCGCTCTCTTCGTGGTGTTTTCTGGCATTTTTACTCGGTCCGACTGGCCCGGTCCACGCACTGCGCCTCCGCTGACAGGTCAACAGACATCTTCATGGGAAGAGTGAAGCAGGTGCATCAAGTCAACGAGCCTTAAACTATACAAAAAGTGATGCAGCCTATTGTTTTATACTTTAAGTCTCCCAGGTGAGGACTTAAAGGCAGATCACAGTAGCCTCTTATTGTAGCCAACATGCAAACCCCATAAATCAAGGTGCCCCTTATTAGAGAGTCACCACCTGTGCACTGCCTGAGTATTGGGCAGTGACGTGGCACCGCACAACTCATTTTAATAGAGATGTTATGATGTTATGTTGTGGTGTTAATAGGGGGTGAATGAGTGGGTGCATTGCGAGAAGGCATGTCTCAGATGACTAGGAGGCCATGTCTGTTTTATGAGCCACAGTGGCATCACCATCAAATCTTACTTGCATTGATATTAAGTGTCTGAAGCAGAGGCATTTAGTCAATAAGCTCTGTGGTCTGTTGGAGCAAGTGACTGTAACACATTTTTATTAGCGTTGAAAGTCATTATGAGCAAATTCCATTACTTGTTATTGAGAGCCTCCAGTTTACTGTACGCTGCAGGAGCTTTAACAAGATCTGCCTCTGTCCATATATTAAGGCTTTTACACAGTAGCCTACTATATTTTGTGGGTTGATCATGAATAGTAAGCTGCATTTGCAGCAATTACTTTGGCCTGGTTGTCAATACCTTAAGCACAGTACGTGTACCTATGTATTTTCTCCGTCTCTTGTTTCTCTTACCTTTCCATGGAACGCTCTTTAGCAAATTGCAGATGGAATCTCATCTAAAAACAGATTGATAGTGTCTGTAAATATGCATCAAGATAAGAATAACTTAACATTGAGAGGCATGCGTTGTTCTTACAGTATAGGCCAGAAAGGACTGCATCTTGGAGTGTATTTTTGTTCAAAGTTCACAGTAAGTTTTTACACCAGAATGGTCCTTTGTTTTCAGAGACATTAGGGACTGAGAGAGGTCGTCCAGCTTGGACAGAGGCCGACTCTGATTCCATGGGAGAACGACTGCTTGTTTTTTAATGCCAGAAAGCTCTCACGTGATGAAAGGAAACTCCAATTTGCTTTTCATTGAGCAGACATGTAAGTGCTCTGAGAGAGGCTGTGTTTAATTTACCTCTTCTTATCTTTGTTATGGTTATAAATATGATTATGCCAGATGTGGCATGCGGTACAAGGCTTCGTCTGGAGCCATAAATGATTGATATCACAAAGCATGTTTTCTTCTGCTCCAACCGTATCAGGAGGTCAGCCCAGGAAAACAGGGGCAAGAGGTTTCTGGGGGTGTTGAACACCAGTGTCTGATACTGCATCCCACCACCTCTGGTTGTATTCCCACATTAACCTATCAAATTTGTCAGAGATTGACCCTTTGTGTGTGTTCAGCCGACTAGGTTACATTAATTTACTGTGTGTTTGTGTGTATACAGGGGAGAGAGATTTGTTTTATTGTGTTTTTAAGTGTTTATGAGCCTTCATGGTCTTCATAAAGTGAGCTACTTGCCCCCTGTTGGTGTTTTAGCATGGAGCAGTTTTAGGTCTGGAAAGTCTTATCTGATTCTGGGGTTGTGCCTTTTATTATAAGCATAGAGTCTCAGACCAAGCAATTCAAATCACTAGACAAAGGACGGTAAAGCCTTGTTCAGTCTTTGAACATTTCTCTGGCTAGACAGGCTAGATAGATAGACAGCAGCAGCATAGCATTATAATAACTTTGGTTGAAAACCAAGTTATGAAAAGATTAGCAAAGGACTGATTCAGCACACAAGACATCATCAGAGATTGCAGTGAGCTGGGAAATGAACAGGATCTTTTGACTGAAGGATTGATTAAGACATATTTTTTAATGTGGTTAAAGAATTACTGATTTCTACATCCATTGGAAGGAATTTAATTTATGTTTATTCTAAGTAATTGATATCAGAATTTTTTTCCTGCATGTTTACACAATCATATATAATTCTAGTTTCTTATCAAAAGGCCTTTACAGTGGAAAGTAAGAGGAGAGATGGGAGGGAGACGGGTAGTAACAGATGAAGTTGATAAGCTTGAATAGTCTGACATAAATGAAAGCTAGTAACATCATTGTTTCTGGAAATGGTGTTTGAAAAAGTGGGGTCATCCTGTATATGAGGGGCAGACTTTTACTATTCACAACTGCAGTTGCTCAATTTTAATGGTGTGAGTACTGGTTCTTGTTACAGAGTGATCTTGTTTCTCGAAGAGAGTGTTGCATTGTGGGTTGTTTGCAGACTTAATGCCGCTAAGCTAGCAGATTTTTCTCTCTTAGTGAAGTCTCCAGTAAGTCCAGTTCAGGGGAGGAAAGAGGAAATAAATTGCTAAAGAATGGGGCCATCACAGAAATAGGTCAAAGAGTCTAAAGTATCCACAAGTATCGTGTTAGAAAACGGTCAGCCCAAAGTGCAGAGTGAATCTTTCTGTTCTGATCTACCTGCCTCCAACAATGGAGTGTAAATATATTTATGTATCATGCATTTCTTCTATTTCTAGGTTTTAAAAATACTTTATAATCACAGAGAGCCAACGTGAAATTAAATTTTCCAGATCCAGAAATAGGNCAGCTTTAATTTTTTTTACAGATTATGGTGAGCGGGCCAGGCCCTGCTGCAGCAAAGCGTCCCCAAACCATGACACTTCCACCTCTATGCTTCACTGTTGGTATGAGATTCTTTTCCTGGAATGCTGTATTTGGTTTACGCCAAACATGTCCTCTGTTCTGGTGTCCAAACAATTCAATTTTAGACTCATCTGTCCAAAGAACATTATTCCAGAAGTTCTGGTCTTTGTCTATGTTCTCTCTGGCAAACTTCAGTCTGGCCTTCATGTTTCTCCTAGAGAGCAAAGGTTTCCTCCTGGCACACCTCCCATGAAAGTTAAGCTTGTGCAGTTTCTTTCTGATTGTAGAGGCATGCACTTACACATCAACAGTAGCAAGAGCCTGCTGTAGGTCCTGTGATGACATTTTAGGGTTTTTGGAGACGTCTTTTAGCATCTTGTGGTCTGCTCTCAGGGTGAACTTTCTTGGACAGCCAGACCTGGGCATGTTGGCAGTTGTTTTGAATGTCTTTAACTTGCAGACTATTTTCGGGACAGTGGAATGGCTGATTTCAAATTCTTTTGAGATCTTTTTAAATTCCTTAGAAAAATTCCCCAGACTAATAAGCAACTACAATCTTCTTTCTGAAGGCCTCAGACAGCTTTTTCGACCAAACCATGGTGTTCACTCTCACTTCAAAGGGTCAGGGGCACACCAAACTAAATGTCTGAGGTTTAGAGGCAAGCCTCCTTCAAAATGCTGAGTGACGATGTTGTAATCATGTGACCTGATGTGATAAACCTGTGTGTGATTTTAGCCATTTTAAGTGCGAATATATGTGTGAGTGTCCTAATTTAGTCCTCACCAAAAATTGCATTTTTTTAAAATTACATTTTACAGAAAGTTCTTTTCTTTGGTTTAAATTGTTTAGTTATATTACTTGAAACTCCCAGTATTGTTAAAATTAATATTAAATATCCATATGTCCAAATATGTTATAAAAGCCTGTGTTTTTTTTTTTTTTTTTTTATGGTGTCCTAATTTTTTCACATGACTGTAGGTGCAGCCTTCCAGGCTCATAACTTCAACCCAGTTACATGAATTAAATACCATAATCCAGTGACAGCACTAGAGGCCACTCACAACATAAGCATCTAATCATCTCAGATGCTCAATTGAACAGATTTGAGTAATGCTGCACAAAAAAACAACAAAACAGAAACACACACACACACACACACACACACACACACACACACACACACACAAAGACAAATAAAGTAGACTAAAGTAATACAGAGCTGGGCTTAACCATTGCTGTACAGGTCAGGAGCCACAACGGTTTCTCCTTCTGCTGGTTTACGATACAGGTCAATCTGAATTAGTTTTACACTTAACATTTTTCTTTTTGTAAAATGAAGCAGGCTTTTGTAAAGTTAAGTGAACAGTTGATTTGTGGAGACTATCTGTGCTGGAGATGTGTATTTAAATTTTCAACACTTATGCATGCTGCTACTTTTGCACAAGCATTACACTTGTTGGCAGTGACCAAGTGGTTTTAAGATGCTCATCCTCCTCAGTTGTAGTGTTTTTTTTTTTGCTCCTTCTGTTAAAGCTACATGTAGAAAAATGCGAAAGACAACAAAAATCATTGGATACACTGGTTGTGGGTTAGACCACAATGAGAAACTCACACTCAGGGGAATGGAACATAACATGAAAGTCAGGCTGAGGGAGAACAGGAGGCTTTCCTTCCATCTAAAAGCCCCAAAATTTTTACTTTAACGTTTTGCCTGAGGGCTTTTTGTATGAGATAGAAAGAAACCACAGAGTTGTATAGAATTGCACAAAAATACAGGATGAAGCACATTGTGGATACATTTTAAATGTAACACTTCTGTTGGTTTCCAGTTAGATGATGTCGTATTTTACAGCAAAGCAGTTACCGAAATTAGGACAAAATATAAAAAATGGTCAAAATACGTGAAACCAGACCGGTGACCTGAGTGCTGAGAGGTTAGGGTGGTGCTGCATGTTTTTTGCCTGCTCTCATTTCATTTGAAACAATACGTAAAATTGCTTCCACCCATTTTATTGCATAGATAAAATCATTGGATAAACGTGCCCTGTGTGACTGTGGATGGACAGATAGCTGGAGCTGATAGTCTTTTATGTATGGACAGCCCTTCCTAAATCACAATTATAGGATTGGAAGAAACTGCTGAAGGTAATTTAAAGTCCTATTTTCTTTTATGTTTTAGCAAACATCTGGTGATGTGGCTATTTTATTTCACAGTCAACATCAGCAGTGACTTTTTCCTTGGATTCTGTGTTGATGAAAGCTTTGGTGGGCCCAGCTGTGGAGACTTTCATTGCTCATGCTAATTACTATGTTCGTCTTCTGCTATCTATTTGAAAAAAGAAATGGTCCACACCCAAGTGGCTGTGGGTGTTGACATAAGAATTTTTAAACATCAAATATAATCACTTTCATGAAGCAGGTAAAGGTCACATTGTACATACTGTAAATCAATATCATTTTTTGATAGCACACAGTGTGATTTTTTAAAAATTTATTTATTTTTCCTCCTTATGACCTTGTTTATGATTACTTTAAATTCTTCTAGCCAGTGACAAGTCTGAGTTTCTTTGACCTATAAGTCATCCCCAGAAAATACTGCTAATATCTTTGCACCTTAATGCTTCCTCTGGTGCTTCTGTGATTTTTTGTAATCACCTTCAGAGAGTGTGTGGCAAAACTAAGAGAAAACTGCAGAAGCAGAGCCTCATTAAATCTCTTACAGTGAAATAAATCACATGCATTGCTTTAGCTGGAAAAAGAAACAGGAAACACAGGGAGGAGGATGTGATATGAACGTCCAAGTGCAGGCTGTATTTTGGCTGAGCTGTTGGCGTTTGGGTCCAATCAGAGTCTGGTGCTGTAAGGTGGACAGTTGATCAAGGTTGTGGCATGTTTATGATGCAAGTGAAGAAAGGATTATGGAAGAGGAGAGTGGAGAAAAGACACAGGGTTCTTTTGCCTTCCAGCTCGGATGATTATGTTTGCTATCAGAACCTTTTCATTTATAAGATGCGCCCTGCCTGCACCACTCAGCCAAGCTGTACTCGGCTCAGGAAAATGAGGTGAGTGTTACTGTACCCAGCTGTGTCTTGGCTTGGTGATAGTTTTGTGCAATTAGAGAGTGAGAGACAAGATCAGGAAACACCCAAACACTGTGTTGTCACTACAGAGTAACATGATGAAGTGAGTGTGGCTGGCAGTGGCCCTCAGAAGGCCCAGGGAGAAATCAGATGTAAATCTAACAAATTAACAAAACTTGAGAACTTGCACTGAGTGAACTCACAAAATCCAACACAATGTTGAGGTCAGCCAGTTTTGTTGTTGGGGCGAAAGGCAGCACAGCATCAGTGAGATAGTCCAGCTGAAACAGAACGCATAATGGCCACAGACTGTAGTTGTATATCTGCATCAGTGAGCAAAATACATGTTTTGCGTTGCATGTTTTTCAACTGCAAAGAATATAGTATTATCAAAGATTAGTGTGGAAATGTATTAAAGCCCTGCAGTGAATGCCTTAAGTAATACCATATGGTTGTTGTTGTTGTGAGTGTATGTGTGAGAGAAGGAGATAGAGAGAGACTTAAAAAAAGTGCTCAGTATAATTCTGCACCATCTGGTTCAACTCTTCTTGATCACGTGATCAGTGGGTAGAGGAGTTTGGTTACAATATGAACACACACACAGATGCACCTTTTGAAAGGTCACATCTAAATTTAAGTGTTCCCATTTTTGTGGATGTGTTGTTTTCTAATGTAGCTCAAGAGCTGTATACACACACACACACACACATATATATACATATGACTAAGGGGGAATTCATTTATTTATACAATCTCTCAGTTGTACCTTGTATATGAGACTTATGCCATATTTCCATCAGTGGTACCACATAGAGCATGGTCTATCTCTCTTTCATCCTGTCCTCTTCTTCTCTACCTCCAATCAGTACACCACACACATACACAAAACATCAATGATGAACAGCCTGCTATTGAAGTTATGATGGATATATCCTGAGAAGGGATCAGAAGGTGTTAAATTATTTGTTCAGGTTGTAATTGTGGAACTCATTTATAAAAATTGGCTTACAAAGCTGCTATTGATGTTGCTGTCAAGTAAATGATAACAAATGCATGCGAGAAATGAATGAGGAGTGAGGATTACTGAGTACGCGCTCACTTTGTTCCTTTGGCTGGGAAACATTCCCCGTTTATGATATTGAAAGTGATGCAGAGGGTGCTACCTGAAGATGGATTGACAGAAACATGACATTGGATTCTTGGGAATGTGGGTATGTGCTTTGTAGTGTGTATGTGTGTGTGTGTGTGTACGTGTACATAATCTTTGTAATTTCTGTACTGCATTATTTAACCACAAATAAGGAACCACACTTGTTGTATTGCAGTATAGATGTAGTTAGAAATTAGTTGGAAGTGAGCTCTGTAATTACACCTTCTCTTTGGAAATAATCTAAATGCAGTTTATTGCTGTTTGTAGAGAGCTAGATAATGATATGTAGCTAATGCAAGAGCAGATATATATATATATATGTATTACAAAATGCATTTCTTAATTTTCTAAAGCACTAAAGTTTTAAGGTTTAAAGTTACATTTTTCAACATATACAAAACACAATAAAACACAACCAGTTAAACCAACAACAAATAGGTAACACACTGACAAGAAAGAAGAAGAAAAAGGGAGAGAAAAAAAAATCCAGGAAAAAAAAAATGTCCTCAAATAAGCACAGCTGAGACAAAATCTGCCTGCATTTTTTCCCCATTCATATTTTCTGTTAGTGTTCCGATCTCTCTCTCTCTCCTACATTCCTTATTAGGAGTCTAACTATTCACTGACTACATCAACGCATTGTCTACGATCCATCTACATCGATAGGCATATATAAATGATTAAATCTAAAACCTAAGGTAAATAATTGATTGTATTGAGACTAACAATTTGCACATTGCATTTAAGCATGATAAACTTTATATGGATGTATTTTTTTTTTTAGCACTTCTTAGTAAAGAAATGTTAAATGTTCACTCTCCTGTGTGTAACATCCACGGCATGCATCAGCGCCAAAGAGACAAAACGAAGCAGACCGAAAGATTTTCACTTTTTTGTTTATTACTATTGCGCTCCTTTTGTACTGAAAATGAGAACAATAGCAGGTTCAACCAGTTTATCAACCTGAAGAAATGTTGGTTGCACTTTTATTAAGAGGTGAATGTATTTGCCATTAATCGTTGTGTTTACTTGTTTATATCTATAATTAATTTATCCCTGATCCCTTACAAGAAAAACTTCTAGTAATCCTCAACTGCACTTTTCAGTATCCAGATACTTATTTCACTGCCACACTGGTTGAATTTTTAACAAAAAAATATTGGAAACATGGAAAATGTAACATATCGTATTGTTGTAAAAATGTATCATGACACCCCTCTTCTTTATACTTTTGCTTTTGTGTGTCATGTTTCAGAACAATTACCAACAGGCACCCCTTTCTAAACTCTACGTAAATATTAATTAGTGTTTCGTTCAGTTATGTGGCGAAATCTGCTGTACAAAATTTTGGTGTCTTCCCTCTGATATTATATGATCAGAAACTAATATAACTGCCACCACCAGCGGTGTACCTGATGATCCACTCTCTTGTCTGATGTGGTGATTTATTTTTCCTAATCCCATGGATAACTGGGTAAATACAGATGATGTAGTATCATGTCTACATATTTCCACTGAGGCTGCAAATGATCAAAAGGCAAAGAAAAAAGGTCATGGACAAATACTTGAATTTTCCAGCTGTTGTGAAGCTCAACAGGGAGTGGCACATACTGTAAGAATTTTGGAACAAGTCCTAAATCACTTACGTTGTAGTATTAAGGTGCTGTTGCACAGATAGAGAACGAAAGTACAAGTATACTTAAGAAACTTTATTATGAGCCAATATCTCAGGGAAGTCAGTCAAAGTTTAGGCAACATACAGTCTCTGCGACTTGATGTAGATGCATAAGAAAAGCTCATCCAAAATTTCAGTCAGACCTAGATGAAGCAATCCAGTTAAGCATATGGAATATGTTGTACAACAGATATTCTCAGGAATGGTCCCACTATTCGCATTGTTTTCCAGAAGACGTTCCACTGTTAAGGACCCACTTGTGTGCTGATACATTTTAGTCAAAGACCGCAAAGTTGGATTAAGAACACTTAATAAAACCTGCTAATGCATATCATGTAGTCAGCGTGATTCAACAGAAAAAAATGTGACCTAAGCCAAATATATAAATGTAATAGTTTCCCCCTGTTTCACTGACAAACTCCTCTTGGATTTCCTTCATGCCATTTACTCATTTGGCCCTGAAAACATATCTTGTGGTTGAAGACTAGGAAGCAATTAATTAAGGACTCGGTAGACGACTGTGTGATGTGTTTACAAAACATGCTGTATTTCTTTCCTGAAATAACCTGCTCTCACTGTTGCTATCCCCATCTCTGCTACTCCTCAGCCGTGCACGCTAAAGTGCAAGTTCACACTCCCTCACAGGGTTGCTCTCTGGGAAATGAAGAAAATCACAAACTAAAGTAGAAGTAAATGAGGCAGGCTAAAGGAACGTGGATATCAAACATTTCATTACTTAGTCATTAATGAAATGGTAAAGTATTTTTGGATGAAAATTGCTTTGAAAATTGGCTTCTTGGCCAGAAGTACAATTTTTTTTCCGACTTGCGATCAAACTGAATCTGAACTGTCACCAAATTTGTCTGTGATACACAGCCATATCTCTTTTCTAACATTGTGTGCATATGGATTCTTGATTTTCATTTTGATTTAAAGGTCTGTTATTTTATTGTCTATTATAAGTAGACACATGGTTTGGAAGTAAATGCAAAATACAGACATATCATTTATTTTTTGGAAGTGTACACAGAGACTGGTTTTCAAAAGAGAGGCAATAAATGTATCACTATAACTGTCATACAGTAGATATTAGATTGGTCACAGTAGAGACAAGTGGCCTTTAAAGCCTGACAGGCATTTTAACAATATGTACTGCAGTTGAGTTGCATTTTATCTCATCTCTACATGGAATCAAATTTGCTTGTTGAATGCAAATCCACATTAGTCCCTTATCAAGCCTATTAAAATTTAAAGGAATAGTTCAGTATTTACTCAGTAAATGGTCAATTGCTTTTATACCATACTTGAGATGAATAGATTTCTACTCTCATGTCTCTTACCTAAGTATAAGGCTACAGCCAGTCGGTGGTTAACTTATCTTAGCATAAAGACTGAAAAAAAGGCAACAGCTATTGTGGAGATAAAATTCTTCTACCAGCACTTTAAAGCTTGCAGATTAACATGCTATATCTTGTTTGTTTAATGCATACAAAAAACTGTAAAAATGTCAGGCTGTGGTTTTCACAGGATTTATGTACTAGACTGTCAAGTCATTTCACCTGGCCAAGAAAAAGTCTGGCACGTAACCATCCGTAAAACAGTAACATGTTTTTACTCTTAAAATTTTATGCCGGTAAATTAAACAATATGATGTGTTAATTAGTGAGGGCATAAGGTTGGTATTGCTCTTTTCATCTAACTTTTGGCAAGAAAGCATATAAGTGTATTTCCCACAATTCATATAATTAACTTTTTTTAATTTGAGAAGGGCCATGTACAACATTAAACATAAATTTTACTAATGGATGTGTTGTTTCAGAATTAGCTTGAGGCTAAAGTTCATATCAATGTAACTATACCTGAGTAAACTTTCAACAGTTTTAAGAAGCAAAATGAACGTATAAGTAAGAACTATTTCACACAGAGCTTAAGAAGTCTGTGTTTCACTCATCTGCAACAAAATCAAAAATGGAGGGAGATATTACAACCCAACACTGTATCTCAGCTGAGTCAAATGCTCAAATTACACATCATTATACTGAGCCCAGCTTGTACCAAAGAGTCATTTTGAAGAGAATGCCAGACATGGGAATGAGCCCTTTGGCCTTGCTCAGATATAGCGATTCAACTAAGAGTGGATTGGGTAATAAGACTGGTTTTGTGGCTATAAAAAGGGAATTATTAGGTATTTTAACATCTTATTCAATTATTAATATTTAACCCTCTTTAAGTGCTTTATATTTTCTGTTTAGGCTAACAAGACTGCTGTAATTTTGTGTTGTGTGAGTTTCTGTGCAAACAGTAGTTTTGTTTTTCATGTTTATAATGGAAGAACTTCAATCTATGTATTATGCTAAGCTATGCGATCAAGGTCATTACTGACCATGGTCTCCACTTTGAGACATACAGACCTATGAAGTCACTGCTTGTGTTGAATGAATGTATTTTGATTAGACATTAGATCTTGGTCATTACTGATCCATCGTTGTATTGGTACTATATATCATTACATCTCTCTCTGTTGTGATTGCTTCCACATGTCAGGCCCTGGGCCTCACAGGCCCACACAGGGTTACAGTGTCTGTGAGTTTGTATGGTGGTTCAGGAGCCTCTGAAATGGGCTTAGGCAGTCACAGAGTCCCACTGGATGCATCAGTGGAGAGGCCATGGAAGCCTGCTGATGAAAAGGTTGGTGGGTGGGTGGCAGGATAATGTGAGGACTGTCAGGGGAACAGTGGGAGGATAGGGGGGGGACACAGGACAAATTGAGAAATGAAGGGGATTTGGGCAGACACATCCTTGGGCTTGCCTGATGCTGATGAAAGACGTTTGGACTCATAGAACAGAAGCTTCCAGCTAGCTATACATAAACATCCACTATAAGAGTTTGTAAGTACGTGTTTCCAGTTAAGAGTGTATATATTTGTGTTTAGCTCCAGGGAAAGGTGGATTACCCATTGAATAGTGTGTGTGTGATGGCATGATGTTGTTTGAGTGAGTTCAGCAAAGCCCTTCACATGATGGTTCTTAAAGACAGGATATGTTTCATACAGCCATAATAAGCACAGGGGAGCTTTGGTTGTCAGTTCTACCCCAGGTGGAGTGTACATCTGCCTAAATGATCTGTGTCAGGAAAAGCACAAGAGAAATGGGGAAAACAGCTGTGGAAGGTTGTGAACGCACAAAAAGAGTCTCACCATGAATTTCCACTGAAAACTGCTTGCAGAATGATCAAATGACAGACAGTTTGGCCATTACTTTGGTTCGTCTTTCTGGCGAGTTGTCCTAGTTGTGGTGGGAAGCCAGAGGCATCAGTGGTGAAGGAGACCCCAAACTTTAGAGGGCCTACAAGGGAGATAAATTTTAATCACCGTATTTTGATTTGTGGCAAATTTTTTAGACAGGGAAACTATTGTTTTTTTTTCTTTTTTTTGTTTGTTTTTTTTTAAATATTGCTGTCTGTTTTGAGTCAGGTCCCTGAGCCAGTTTAGTTTTTGTTTGTCATTTACACATAATTATACAAGCATTGATAAAAAGTGTTGCATACGCAGGCGATAATCCACAATCAGTACATTTCTTTGTTGTATTTATTTTTTTCTGTTATAATTCAGAACATTTGTTGGAACAGCTTTTTTGTTTTGACTGTTACTATTTTGCTAGGTTACAGGTGGCAGTCCTGAAGACATTGCTCAGAGAACCTTCTGTGAATGGCTCTATTCTCAGATAACAGTGTTCAGCAATTACCAGCCAACCGAAACAAGCGTGAGTGAACACCATCACCCAAACTGACTGAAAGAGGCCAAAGATATTTTGTTTCTTGGGTGTGAAAAAAGTTTGAGGTTTCTGTTTCCACAGTTCATGGTAACCTGTTCACAGTGATTTGATAAGAAAGAAGTGTTACATAGGCTTTTGGCAGTGGTTCTTTGGCTCGGGTGTCACTAGTCTACACTGGCAAGGTGCCAGAGAGCAACAGATCATCATCCTCATCAGCCAGTGTTTCTGCTGAACCCAGTATCCTCTGTCTGTTCCAGAGAAACATCCCTGTTTGGTGTGGAAAAGTTACATTGTGCAGTACATGGACCCTGAAAGAGGAGGCCCTTTGGGCCTTTGAAAATAACAGCTTTCCGATACTAAACACTGAGCACAGCCAATCCTTCTTGATTCGAACCATGTGCGTGGAACAAGATAATGCGTTTTCAGAATAGTCTACGAAGAATAGCATTTGTACTGTAGCATGCACGGTTGTCACTGTGGCTTGAGGGTCTGACCGAAAAGCTCATAATGTGGACGGGGACTCGTTTGCTTAAGGAATATAGGCCTCAATGGTTATAAACAAACAGTGCCTGTTTGTTTGAGTGCACAAACATGTTGTCGACAATCAGATAAAGATTACACATGACTGTGTGTACAAAACACAGTACACGTCTTAAGCAATTAACCATTCACCTGTGACACTTTCCGTTTTTAATGTTAGTAAACTGCTGAAAAGCTACAAAAGCCACCTTAATGTTTGCCTTCCTTTGCTATCTCCTCCTCTCCACCTGTTAGTGATCTGTTTCATGTGTCTCACGTGTCTCTCAGGCTAATCAGTTCTGGCTACTGGCACAAGGAAACACAATTTAACCCGACCCTTGTTTGCCAGTGTTCACCCCCCATTCCCAGTTCTCCTTTAGACCTAGATGCACGCTGTGGCTTCTCCTGTGTACATATTACATAGCTTGTATAAGTGTCTCAACTACTGTACTCTAATTTCCCACAATCTCCTCCATATGTGGTTGTATTCTACCTTCATAGCCTCCTCCTTTGGATTATCAGAGAGGGAATCCTTCAGATGTCCTAGAGTCTCCTAATAAATGCTAATAAACAAATATTTCAAAAATGGTTAGTCCACAGAGAGGGATTCCTCTTTTAGAAAACAAATCACTGCATATCAGAAAAGTGCTAGCAGATGATGTTCTAAAGGAAGAAGTAATATGTTTACAGTTCTATGTTGGAAGAATACATCTGAAATATTGACTTACCAGTGCTGACCATGACTTTTAAACTTTAAACTTTGTGATACTTTACTGGCCAAAATAAAATCCAGCTCATGCTCATGTTGCATGTTAAGCCTCACTGCTGACAAACCAATGTTGAATCCAGTTTAATGAAGTCTTTCCTGGAAAAAAGAGTGTACTAATTACAGTTCCACAAGCCACACTGCTGTGTCAGGCAATTGAGATTCAGAATTCCCATTGAAAATCCATTTAAAAGTAAAAGTTTTTAGGTTTTGATTTTATTCTCTTCTTGTTTATGGCTCTTTTGTCAAACTAGAAGAGAAATAAATCACAGATTGTCACTATCCAGCTGGGCTGAGTTCAGTTGGAATTCAGATGAGGTGCCTAGCTCTTCTGTAATATGAGTCATTGTCAGCATTTCCACTAATATATCATGCTATGCTGGAGGCTAGAAGTAGAACTTACTTTTTTTTGTATGTTTCTCAACCATAAGCTGAATCAAAGGATGCTTGCATGCTCCTACAAGTAAGTGTCTGTCCTTTTGTTGCAAGTCTCCAAATCGCAAAATCCTGCTGTCTTCTATTTAGTAGAACTGATTTTTACCAAATATTTTGCTGTTTGTAGTGAGCTGTAAAATGCTGGCATATGTGGAATCCTGTTGCTTTTTATTGCTTTACTGGATATGTTACTGTGCTGAAGTAAATCTGTGAATAAATGAAAACAGCCATGGGAAACCTCTTAAGAACATGCCACTCCCCCAATTGATAGCAGAGGCACAGATTCAGAGTAAACGGTGAGAGGCTTCACTTTAAGCCTCTGTATTTTCGTTGGCTCCCTCTCGCACTTTGTGGCACTCTTGAATTCAATTGACACAGTGTTGTTGCCTTTGCTTTATGTGTCGTCATCAACAAACCACCAATTTCTATCTTATATGCTCCTATGCGTTCCTTTTTAGCAAGAGGTACAGGTGTACTCTTGTTTTTATGCCCAGTTGCACTTCTGTCTTTTTAGATATGACATTCATTAAGTGCTAAGTAACAAACTGGTTTTTCTACATTTGTCCCTGATAGGAGAGCGTGACCAGGCAGCAGAGATCAACTGGTGAAAGAGGTACAACTCATACAAACACTCAAACAGTAAGTGCAGAATCATTTTATCATATTATTTTTAACTTTTCTTGCATGTACACTGACTGTGCATACTTATTGTTGCATATGATGCAATGTACTTTCACACATACTGTACATCACTGGCGTATGGAAAGAAAGAAGTCTCGGTACATGAGAGAAATTTATGTCTTAATGCACAAAAAACAGTAAATTTCTGCAGAAACATCAGCAGATTTTATCAGGTTGAAATGAACAGGTACTGGGGGGAGGGCTATTATCAATCCTGGGCTGCGGTATGATTTTTTTGAGTGCAGTTTTTGGAGTTTGGCCTTCAACTTAATTTGTTAGAGGAAGTCTTGCGATCATGTCAAAAGATTTTAAAACGCCCACAGAACCCAGTGATTCACTTCTCCACTGTTGTTCCAGATGTTGGAAGCAACGTTTGCTTCATTTTTAAATTACAGAGGATTATCAACAGGGGTTAACAGGGAAGTAGTGTTTGGAACAGACTGATCATATGAATCAAATTTGATGAATCAAGTGTGAAGGGGAGGATGATGCTGTGTGGTGACTTTTCATACTAGGTTGGAGGTGCTGGACACAACACTAAAAATATATGCCTAATAATTACCAGAATTACAGCTGGGTTTTTCATTTTAGTTAAATTAAAATTTATTTTTCAGTGATTTTTAAAGTCCTTTTGGAAAAAAAACAAAACAAAAAACTCCTGCTGTTTTCATATTGCTTTCAATCATTTTTTGATTTGATCAATTGTTCAGCCCAAATTCTAAGGGCTAAAGAGAGAGGGCACATGCTCAGAGTTAGCAAGGAATAAAAGATTTATTTATTATTAGAAGTTGATGGGGGGTCATCTTGGAACAATTAATCTTCAGCCTGTGAATGTATCTCACAGCACTGAGACAGATTTTACCGTTTGTGACCATTTTACTGAGATCATGCCAGAGCACCGTGGCTTTCAGTCGTTTGAGTTCCCATAATTTTATTCAAGGAATGCAAACTTAATCTGCTGTTTGGCCCTGTGCATTTTACTAGCAAATCCACATTGCTTATAAATGCGCAATAGGGATTTCTGTGACGGTCTTGTTGGATGTTATCAGCAGGCAGCTGCACACACTGTTAGCACAGCCCCTCAGGTCTATTCAGTGCTCTATACAGTAGAAACTGGAACACTGAGGACCCTCGGGTGAAGATCATATTTTGTCATGTGCACTATAATCAGCACTGGTGGTCTGTGATACTAGGTCCTGCCACTAGGGGGCAATGGTATAGTAGTTGTGATGTGCTGACTTCTAGGTATTATTATATGTTTTTAGCTATTATACATATTTTAAAATCCCAGATAACATGGTGATGCTGTATAATCCTCTGTATGGCAAGTATTTGGAAACAATTATTGATACGCCCTCACTGGTAATGGCTCTTGTGTTGAACTTCACCTTTGAATTTGATTTGATGATTAACTGCTGGTATGCTAATCAATCTGAATCTCTAAATTGCTACCAGGTAGAATGAGCCCTTCTCCCCTGTGAAAAACAGATATAGCCTGTGTATTGCAGGTAAATACATAATTGATGAGATTAACATTGAAGAAATCCAAAGAATACGAACACCCAGCTCCACATTTTTGAATCTGCTGCTTCCAGGCATCAAGGTCTTTCACAGAACATAGTATAATAACTACTTAAGTTAGTTGAATTTAAGGCATGCTATGAATTTACTGATACTGCCCCAAACAGTATGATAAACTAACCTGTTAACTAACATGTTTGAATAATGGATAACAAATGTACAGCAATTAGCAGCAAAGCCGCCATGGAAGCACTGTAACACTGACAGGATTTGTGCAGTCTGGTACATTTGTGCATTACTTCTGTGTATTTTGTCTGTGTTTGTGAAGTTCTGTCAAAGACATACACGGTGATAATCATGTTAATGACCGCACTGTCAGACAGGAAGGAGAACTCTGAACACTGTGGTGTGGTCTTTGAAAGGGCTATTGTATTTTAGAGGCAAATTTCACCCCTTTTTCTTAATGGATTATTATCCCAAGGTGTGCAATGATTTATGAGCTGCGTTACAAATGCTGGGAGCAGTTCCTGCCTGGGGGCTGACATCCACACACTGATGCCACTATTTGTCTATGTACATGTCTGTTTGTGTTATGTATGTGCATAGACATGGAAAAATTGGAGTGGGGCTGCTGTAAAAGTTTGTTAAAGCCAATAAAAGCATGTCTCTTTCAGTCTGTCTAATGCTAGGTTTTCTGTCTGCGTGTGTGATACCTGTATCCCCTTAGATCTGGAGTTTCACTCCTGGTAACTGGATACGGTAATACATCATTCTGCTGGATGCTGATGATTGTATTGTAGTTGAAGCAATGTGAACTCTAAAACTAAATGGCACTGAGTGTGTCACTGAAATGTAGCTGCACACATTCTTTTAGGCCACTAATGGACTTGATGTCGGGCCTGACTTAAAGTCTTAAAAGGAAAAGTAACCAAAGGCTGAGAACAGACTTGCTAAAAACAGCACCTTGGTGTTTTCCCAGATTTGCTGTGCTAATGTGCCTAGCCTTGTGTCTTTTGTGTGGAGATTAGCTCTGTCCTGCCTATCTTGGGCAGGGTTGAACATGTTATTGTTTGGACATGTCTGCGATGTACTCTAGCCATAATGAATCTCTGTAGCATCCACATCATCTACTGACATATGTCTGTGGAAACTATTAGCCTGTAACTGATGCGTATCACTCCCCATGTATATGTTTATTCATGTATTTATAGACATGTGAGAGCCTATAGTGTACTGTGTGTACATAGTGTGTTCAGCAGCATGAGTCATCACTGAATAAGTCTGTCTGATTTATTTTTTTTACTGTAAACTGTTTGGTTACATGGAGAAATGCATTCCAGAGATTAATTTTGTATATGAAAGTGTGGGTGAATGCACCGTATGTCCTCCAAGGTCAGTGTGTGCTGTCTTAGGTAGCGAAATGGCAGGTGTATTAAGACCTTATATCAAAGTGTTTTAGTTACACTTGTGTGTGCCTGCTGCCTCTTGTCTTTCTCTCTTTGTGTGTGTGTGTGTGTTTGTGTAAGTGGACCACCCAAAGCCTTTGAGGTCATAACAATAACAGGTCCACTTCCTTACAGCGATATGGCAATGGTTCCAGTTGAAGGGCTGCAGACGGGACAAACGCTATCGGTCCATATCTCAGCAAGAGCAGCCCCAGTGTTTAGTGGACTTTTCACAGCTGTGTAGTAGATTATTTCCCTTCCCAGTGCTTTATCTAAATTTGCAATATCCCTAATATACTGCAGTGGTCCTTTTTATTTAGTGTGAGAAATCTGATGTTACAACAAAAAAGTGAAACTCTGTGGAATCCCTAGTGGACAACCATCCTTACATCTAGAAAACCTGATATTTTATCAAATTTAGCTATAATCCCACATCCTTTTACAAGCCAGTTCTATCAGTCCTGACTTCATCCTGTGGCCTTTAGATGTTCCCAGATATCCAAAGAAGGGCTCCTAGATCCAGTAGAAAGCTTCAAAAGGGATGATACTTGTTAAAGTATATAGCCACTGATTTAGAGTTGAGCATTTCTGAGCAGAGTTCATTGGATATGCAAAAGATCTGTTATAAAAATCAGCAGGTAACTCATCATTTTGTCTCAGCTGGCAAGTCCTTGCACCAATATGTGAAGGGAACTTAAAAATTTTATTAAGCTGTTGAGCAGTCATTGTCTAATAGTGCCAGACATGAGGGCAGCTCCGCAAACAATGAAAAAATGAACCAACAGCAGAATGACATTTAGTACAAAGATCTGGATTCATTCAGTGTCTGGCTTCAGGAGCAACATACAGCCTGTGTAAAATCTTAAATTGCCTCTCCCAGGCTGAATTAGATGGACTCAAAAAAACTGGCTGCACAAGACATTCCTGGCCTGTGCTTCTATTATAGTGCCCAGATCAGATCTCATATGCCTTTAACTTTGACTGGGTCATCCGACTTACAGCAGCAAAGTATCTCATAAAGCCACTTGGTAATGAATTTAAGATGCATATTATCTACCCACAGAGACTCTTTAGGGAAAATAGCAAGTTGGCCAGTGAATCCTTTTAACTTACAATACCTGTAGAAATTCAAGTTAATTATAATAGCTGAAACCAAATTTTCTTTTTACCTGCTGGTGTGTGTGGATTTAACCTCCTCCAACTATGTCTTCAGCTACCCTGATGCCGCTTTGGCTCCAATCTTGGAGTAGACGTTTTCTTGAAGAGCAGTTGAAATAGAAAAACAATTACCTGCATCTGTCTTTTTCGCTGATGTGTTTCATATTTTCAGTTTGACCTTTAAAACCTTGTTTTCTTTAATTGGCACTAAAACTTTTCAAGGAAGCATATAGGTGGCATGGTTGTGGTGGTTAGCACTGTCGCCTCACAGCAAGAAGGTTCTGGCTTCAATTCCTGGGCCTGGGGCTTTTCTGTGTGGAGTTTGCATGTTCTCCCAGTGTCTGTGTGGGTTCTCTCTGGGTACTCCGGCTTCTTCCCGCAGTCCAAAGGCATGCGTGTTTAGGTGAATCGTTTACTCTAAAATTGCCGGTAGGGGTGAGTGTGAGCATGAATGGTTGTTTGTCTCTGTATGTCTCTATGTGTCTACCCTGTGATAGACTGGTAACATGTCCAGAGTGTACCCCCCCTCGCCCAGTGTCAGCTGGGACATGTTCCAGCCACCCTGATGGATAAGTGGTATAGATAATGAATGGATGAAAGGAAGCATAAAGGATACGACTGAGGAACCTTACCAAATCAACAACTGTGTGGCCAGCTGGTAAAATGAGTGATGGTTTTGACAACAAACCATGCTTAGCAACACAAAGCTATATCTTTCCTTATGTCTTTTTTTGTGATGGTCCTGAGAAGCACCAGCATAGCTTAACGTGTTAAGCCTCTTCCACCCAATGTGCAAGTTTGATGTTGCAAATAATAATTTTTGGCTGAAGTCTCTTTTTCAAAATTTTGTATTAAAAAAATCTTCTTTCTGTTTAGGGTGTTTTTCTACTTTTTTGCCTCTGAACTTCTGCGTAAACAAATTCCTCTGGTTAGGCAGCATTTTCATTTTTGTGATTCTTTATTTTGTGATTCTTTCTCCTCCTGGTGAGCAAAAATACTCTGTGGTAATTAATATGATAATATGTGTGGTGGCATAATTTTTTCCAGGCATCACTGCTAGCCATGTTGAATTGAGGTCTGAGTGAGGTTTCAGCTGGAAACACTGAGGAGAGGCCTAGTACAGTATGTCTCTGTCAGTGCTTGGCCAGTTAAAGAGGGGAAATAATATTTGTTTTTGGAGAGGAGAGTGTTTTGCCCGCAGCCAGAACTATTCTTATTTGCCCAGATAACCGATTGAAAATGTATCTTTGTTCACTTTAGAGCCATGTTTGCTCTGCGTTGAGCAGCATAGGTTTCAGTTCGCAGTCAGCTTCAGGACAATTTGGCTTTTCTCATGAAGTTGAAAATAAAACAACAACACAACATACACATTGTATGCAAACCACAGAAACTGCAGAGTAGCTTCAGCTTGATGATTTATTGCACTGCACATTCTAGCCTCAGGAATCAAGTGCGCTAATGTTTGATCAAAAGGAAATTCCATTGCAGAGCTACTTGTGCTTTGAAACATTGTTTTTAGATTACTCTTCAAATTGGTTTCTCAACACCTAAACCCTTATAGGGTGTTTATGGGAGGGGGGCTGATTTATGATGCTAAATGACACAGGAGCATTCATTGGTGGTTAAACTGGGTACAATATACTGCTTAGATGCTCATAGCTGCAGTCCCCCTGTCTGTCTAGACGGGGTAAACACCAGGCTTTACAGACTGACAATCACTGATGATTGGGTTTGTGGGATGTGAAAGACAGGGTCAGTTAAAATGATTGACAGCTAGTGGCATTCTTTGTGTGTGTTTAGTGGGGAGTTGTAGTGTAGCATCTGGAGCAATGCTTTCATCCCTTTATGGCTGATGTAAAGCTCCTCCTGAGGAGAATGTAAGGGCTCCACCTGCACACGCTGTTATGAAATGATCAACACAAATACTGCTCGTAAATGTCATGTGGATGAGGATACAGTGATAAAAAAGGAATATCTCTTGAGTTATGAAATGAACCTTTCCCACAGCCAACAATAACATCCATAACACAGCTGATCAATCATACTGGTTTCAAGGCAGATAACAAAGGCCCTGGGACCTTCCCAGGAAAGAGCATTGGTTTAGATTTGCTCTAAGATTCCCAGATCCCATGCCTCCGTTGCTGTGTTCTGTGCGACTACTCTACAAATATGGTGGAAACTGGGGATGGTGATTATTCTTGTTTCTGTTGATGTGTTCTTTTATTGGGAATTGCTGTGAGATATGAAGGAACTGGTTCCCCCGGGGTGCTGTGGAAACCCCATCAGAGCACTGGTATTGGATAATAGGCGCCCATACTGTCAGATGCATAGACATTCACATACGCTTGGATACTCATGCTCAGTTATTTTTCCCCCTCCACAGTAGTGACTCTCAACTGAATGTATGCATTTCTTTTTATTGTTGCCTAAAGAAATTTTAATTAATTTTGGTCACAGAATATTACATTGACCTCAGCTTTCTAAGAACTACATTGTGAGTTTCACTTTCTGCGTGATAAAAGCTACCACTTGCATATCTGTCTTAAGAGAGGGCTTTAATGGCCGATGACTGGAATCTGTCTGCTGCTGATTGAAGCAAGATGCTGAAACACAAGACTGTTCTTTGCAATAATGTGTCAGAATAAAATCTGTCTTGTATTATCTGTATACACTACTCCATCTCAAACTGTACCCTGCATCAGCTGTTAAAATAAAATGAAAGTAGCATGAATATGCAACAACTTTTTACTGACTCATTTGGGTGTGGATTTGCAGTAGTCACTGTTTGTGGGTGTGCAGTATTCACTGTATTCACTGCTTATAACACTATATTTTGGCATGTTGAGAACAATTTTAATCTGTTGACTGAATAACCAAATTAAATACATCCTGGCAGTGGGAGAATGTGCCAGGATAATGTTTTGGTTAATGGCCAATACTGTTCCATATTGAATCATTGGTACTGAGATCAGTATCACAGTTTAACCACAATGCCAATGGCATCCAAAACTCTTTTGCACCTACACACAACTTTAGGATGTACTTAACAGCATATGTCTCTCCACAGTCAGCTCCTAAGAAATATTTCCCAGTCTGCGTGGAAAGATCTATCAGACTTCAGGATCAAGTTCAGAGAAATCTTCTTTTCTGTCTCCTTTTTCCCTGGTGGAGCTTTGTGTGCCAACCTCACCTCTCAGTTAGACAAAAGGGAAAAGGAAGTAAGAGGTGAATGAGGAAAACAAGGTGTGAGAAAGAGAGAGGGGGCAAACTTAAGTTAGCACATTAAAGTGACAGAGATATTAGTGTGTTTTTTCTTCAGCTAAGGGTTGGCAGGGTCATTGCACACTGCTGCTCTGCCTGCACGAGAGCCTGTAGGGCTTGGTGTTGGCAGCCTTGATAGCTTCTTAATGTTGCTCGACATAAAGTGTCAAACCACAGGCGTGCCTCAGGTTGATGGAGATTACTCTGACAGTTGTATTCACAAGAACAGTGCAGGCAGAATTAGGGATTGAAGGATTCACATCTGTGCTCAACCAACTGAACCCTTGCCTTATTTAACATAAAGTAATGTTTGGTTTTAAATGTTAGTTTTACAGATTGAAAATTCTGTTCATTTGTGCACTGCAGAAGATTGAGCAATATGTCTTTTGTCCACAAGAGGGTAGACATTCAGCACACATATAGTGTTTTTTCATTGTCAAGCCTTTGGATTGGTTTCAGAAAGTGACTGGGGACACAATGAATCCTATTTGACTGTGTTTTATATGGCTGCATTGTCATGCAGTTTTAGTTTCACTCCTACTTGAACACTGACGGAAAACTTGAAAGCCGAATGCACTCAATACCCCAAACTGCACTTCAGCATAACGCAGCGTGACAGAGAGGACTTGAAACTCAAGTGGACCCAGTCATTACCTGTTAGGAGCTAGTTATTGTTCCATCAGTGTCTAGTTATCTTTGTTTCCTCAAGAGTTCCACCTCCCAACCCTTAAGTAATAAACTGACAATGCTTCTGATTATATATTCAGAAAAAAAGATGAGTAACAAATGACTGTAGGGATACATTAGAAAATAAACAGGAGAATGAGATCATTTTGTGACAACTTGCAGCTTTCCTCAGCCACATAAACTTATCCTGTATGACAGCAGGAATGGGCCTTTGGAATTAAGCTAGAATTTCAAATTGTTGCACATTTCTGAAAAGACCATTGTTTTTTTTACCCCCAAATCCTGTATTAATTTTGTTTATGCAAGCATAAAGTCCTCATCAAGTATCATGGACTTCACCAACACTGAATGGGATGTAGAAATTTCCATATTTTTGTTTCTTTTAACAAACTTGAACAGTGTTCAGGTTGTGTTGGTTATGCCATTCTATATGCACCAGCTGCACTGTTATTGCGAAAAGCAGGTTCATGATTTGCTGTAAACATCTTTAGTAGATGAGTGAAACTTAGCAGTGGCAGATTTTTTTATGGAATTTTGCACTCATTTTTATGGCTGGTTGTGTTTACAGCATTTTGAGGCTTCTAATCATCTTGTGTTAAATGCAGTTCTTAATGGGAGTCATAACACACACACACACACGTGCCCACATCCACACAAACACAGCATAAGCCTGACAATTGGTCATTGGATCTCTCTGCATACATTTTGGTGGTTCACATGCCATGATATGTCATATATACTGTATGTCATCCGTTTTCTCAAATATGTCAAATATCTTGTGTCTGTGTGTGTCATGGGTGCAGGAGATACCTGATTCTGGATGTGTCTGTGGATTCATGATGGCCCTGCGCTTCGTTCTCACTCGTTCTCACAGCCTGATACTTACACTCCTCCAACATTCTCAAATGCCCTGTGCTGTGTCTCTCCCTTTCTCTTTCCCAGTGCTTATTCCTCCACCAAGATCCCACCTCGCCACTGCAGTCATATATGTGCATTGTGTATAACCCCAAAACATTTCTGTCCTATTGTTTCTGGAATCACAGATCTTCATTTGTCCCTCCACTGTCAGTCCATTGTCGCACTTTCCAACTTTAGCTCTCAGGGGAAATTTGTTGGGTTGTATTGGCCAGATTCAGGCTTGTGTTGGCAGGATTGTATTGGCAGAATACTGGACTATGAGTTCAAACTAGGGACATTTCCCGCAGTACGTTAAGGTGGTCTGTTTAATCTCTTAAAATCAGCGGCTAAGGATATGGACGGACAAAGCCTAGATTTGGTTGCTCTTAGTCAAGATGAATTAAAAATTGCTTATGTTCTCTTACAAAGCTCTGTACCAATGCAGTCGAAACATTTCCTATGTATTCTTTGCCCTATCTATCATCCAGTGTCACTTAGAAGGGGCCCTTATTGTTTTTGAGGCAACCTGCTTTGACCTTTCTCTTATGACATCATTTCATCAAGTTTCAAATAATTCACTCATGGCATGTGCTCACTTTAAAAACACACTGGAATTTCTGCTACCAGTCCACCACATCTGCTGATATCATACCCATGAAGCAAATGCTATTATAGTCGATGAAAGATGCATAGCAATGTATCATACATGTCTGAGGTTGCATTTTCACTGTAAAGACTCATTGGTATGTTTGTAATAAGCCTAATCCATCTTCATTTGTGTTTGAACTTGCTGAACTTGAATCTGAACTTTTCAGATTCAAGCGCCTCTCATTCACACATCAGAAGGCCTGGACAAGTGCCATTCCTAATTCACTCAGCTTTTCCATTCATGGTCCCCATTTTAAGTTGCTTTTATAACATGATCTTAGTTAAGTATAAAAATAACCCTTTTTCACGTTGACATCTGGGCTTCGATGAGCTGCTTGCCACCTGTCAGAAATGTGGGGCAGCATAGATTGGTGGTATGGCACACTCATCTGTTCATGACTATCTGTTGTTTGTCTTCCAGTGTTGGAACAACACAGGTGGCTTGGGGTATATATTATCATTCACGAGCATGTGTTCATATTCTCCTCTTCGCTGATGGCTGGGGTTTGATGATCAGTGCACCTCTGACCCTGCTGTGTTTGTTAAAAGTGCACAAATTTGCAGCTGCCATGAAGGTCATCAGTGAACATTGGGTGTTGCTTGACATTGACCAGGGTTGTTGTGAGAGCAAAAGGGAAGGGAAGATTTTGGGCAGAGTTTAAAAGGCAGATAAAAAAAAGAGGGACAGTGCACGAGAGAACATAAATTATAGTGAATAGTGAGTGACCTGCTGGTTTAGGTCAGAACTTAAGACAATTTGTGTTTATTGGTCACCTAAGGACAAAATATTTGACATATTTGAGAATGAACTTCAGTGGGTAGATCGTCTTTTATGTTTGTTTTGGAGTGTTATAGGAACAATAGCTTCTCTATTCTCCTACAGATGGAATTTGGAGTCAGGTTGGTGGCTCAGGAAGATCCAATCATTCCATTATTATCTGGGAGAACGATGGTGATATAGTTGTCCTTGAAGACAGAAGGGGACTGAGTGCACCTGGAGTCCACGGCTACAGTAGTCCATTGGCTCGCACTGTTTTAACAAATATTCCTGGAGCAATAATACAGGGAGTTATGTAAGAAGTAGAAGTTGCCTCAAGGGGTCTATATCTGCTAGTGCAAAAATATTCATGCAATAATACTGAAGGTGGGTGCAGTATTTTTGTCATCTGTCAAATCGCTGAAGTAAAACCTGGGAGCAGATTCGTGCCAGATGATTTTGTTTTTACATGCAGAGCAGAGCAAGGGAAATAGAAAAGAGAAAAAAGACCAATATGGATAACAGGGGATTGAACAAGGATTTTAATATGAGACAGTAGTCCCTTACTGTGGACTGAGAGACTGTGTTTGTTAATGTAACTTTGGAGCATTAAAAGTGGTTCTCTGTTTACCCATCATTCATATGAAGGCTTGGGCAGTCATTCACATCTCTTCTGCAGTCTAGTGAGTTTGGGATAAATGTTTCGGCACATTGGTGTTAAGTTATGAAGGGGACTCATGGAAAGTGTCATTTAGCTTAATAATGTTTGCTTTCCCTCTCCAGCTGGCATAAATGCTCATGCATATAAATACCCATGTACGCAATTAAATTATGAAATGCAGGGTCAGTGTCAGTTATTGGTTTTGTTCTTTCCTTCAGTCTTGGGCACAACTTGAGCTAGCGCTGTCTGTCACTGTGACTTTATGACTAGTGAGGGAGGTAGCTGGTGAAAACAGGGTATTTTGGAAGGAACAAGAGAGAGGAGTGATGAGGGAGACCAGCTATGCTGTCACAGATGTGGGTTTGGCTGCACACTGGACTGCAGTCTGACTTTCTGACATCATCTGTTCAGGAAAATGAAGTGACAACAACACAGCGTCTTTTGTTATTATGGGACCCTACAGATTATTAAACCATCTGTTTGCCCTCACCAAGCCCACAATCTATCAGTTTATGTCAGTTCTTATTCTTGGTTGGTCTTAAAACAATGACAGATAAGTAGCACTGTTTTGACATGAATACAGGTGACATTGATTCCGCATGTAAAGATCTCAATGGGGTCAAACTGGTTAAACTTGTCAAAGTCAGTGGTGTCACGCAAATTTTCTGTCAATATTCCATAAACCCCATCTTGTCACAAATTTAAAATACATTCATTAAGTATGAGTTCAGAACAGTTGTGCAGGACATATATTTACCATACACATGTGTATATACAGACACAGGCAGTGTCTGTCACCACATGGATACATTGCAAAATGTGTCTGCTTCTAACTCTATTGTATGATATGCAATCAAACTAGGAGTCAGCTCTGCACTTGAATTGTTTGCAGGCCCATATTTAGCCCAGAAATGAAAAGTAAGTGAAAGTGAAGGAAGGAACCAGACTGCACTGCAGTGAAGCACCATGCTGACAAGCCTCAGTATATGTTTGGAGGCAGTTGCATGCACTGACCTGGCTCAGGCCAATGTAATCTGGATTACTGTCATCATGGACTTTGTTGTTTTGGTTGGTGAAAATCAGGCTCCTCAGCAACTTGGAAGTGTGGTGAGCAGTGAGGTATCCTCAGGGCCCATCCATTGAGAACGTAGCAGAGTGCAATCAGTGGTATTTAATAGCGCACACATGCATGTGCATATTTCTAGGTGTTTACCTTACACTGACCCTACTGACAGTGTGTGGAAATTGACCAATAAACTCAGGTTTCAAGGCTGAGATAGTTTAATTTCAAAATATACCACGTGTATCCCTGCATAACTCTTTCTCTGGATGTGTACGGATTTACACATCTGTTGCTCTGTGTACACAATTGAAGTAAGCATATATTCGTGATTGTGTGTTCTCTGCTATCTCTGCTATCAATACTTGGTAACAGCTATGGTAATAGCCTGTGGCAAGATAATAATCTCAGTGGAAAATGAGGACTTGTAGTATCAAAGTCAGGGCGTGTTTTTATTTGATTTGGATGTTTTTCAAATCCATCATATCTGCCACAAATGAAGCACTTGCATCTTTGACAGAGCTGCTGTCTCCATTCCAGCTTTCCATTTGTAATCACAGGTAGTTTGACAATGACAATAATATTAACTCAGTCTGCGCCAGCTCCTATAAAGGAAATTTTTTCTGAGCTGGATGTTTTCATTATGCATGTATTTCAAAGGTTGTGATGTCTTTAAAAATAATCTAATGTGTGCTATGCTGTGCTTTGCTTACGTGTGTCTGTGAGGTGTTGTCTTATGCACGTGTGTGTGTGTGTGTGTGTGTGTGTGTGTGTGTGTGTGTGTGTGTGTGTGTGTGTGAGAGAGAGAGTGATGATGGGCTTTCGGTGACATATCTAAACAGACTTGACATTAGGGCCTCAGCAGTCATCAGCATGCATCTCTCAGACATGCTGAAGTGTCAGCCTTTGAAGATTATGACATGCAATGCAATAACGCGGATCTTTTTCCATGTTGTTATTACAGTTTTGTTTAGAGTCTTGGGGGCTCTGCACATGGAAGCTATTACCCTGAGGGCTTAGGAGTGCTTTTCCATAGAGAAGGCTGGAGACCATCTATGCATTATGCCCAGGGGCTTGTTTTTCCCTGATGCTGCCTGTCTTCTCTATGGAGGAGAGGAAGGCCTGGTTTCCTTTTGAGGCTAACCATAAAGAGTGTGAAACCTGGCCCACAAGAAGTTATGTGGATTCTTAAAAGAAAGTGCCACTTTAAGTTCTGTGAAAGGAAGTTGCAGTATTCAAAGCCTTGTCTTTTGAATTATTAATCAAACTAAGGTAGGCTGCCGTTCCTCCACCAAAACAACCTCAACCCTCAGAGGAGTTAAGTCCAGTGCTGTCTGTCACTTTCTGCGCACATCATCTTTCCATCCCTAGCTTGGCTTCACACTCAATTTCGTATCCAGCTTTGCCACGATGGAACATCAACCATCTCTTGCCTCTCAATTAAGAACCATCTGTGTTCGTCCTTGCCCATCCAGAGGTGAACCATCCAGCTCTGCCCGGCTGCTGGAATCAGTGGTCCAGATTTAGTGAGGCTGCAAAAAAGGAGGAGAGTCATTGGAAGCCCATCTGGGCTCCATCAGCACTAGGTAAACAGAGCCAGATCCTACAAGGAGCAGTGGAGCCAGGCCTTGGCTCCCACCCACCATCACAAAAGACTCAGGCAATGGCTCAAGATACAAAATTATACACACATTGTCATTAATTCAAACCGTGTGCAAAAATGCAAATCTGCTCAAAGCTCAACGTGCATACACTCACCCTTGTGCCATTTTGGTTTAGTCCTACAGTAGAGAAGTTGAGAACAGAGGAACTGTAAATCTCCTAAAAGGCCAGGTCAAATGTTCTTCTTTTGTATTTTTTGTGGCCCATTAAAACTGTGTTAATAGTGTCTGCTGCTTAACTGGCCTATATATTTGTTAACTTCCTTGTGCACCTACCACACACTAGCAGACGATAGCCCCACTATGGCTCAAATCAAAGAAGTTTTCTTTCAAGTATTCATCAAATAGACACAATTAGACCCAGAGGGAGAAGGAAAGGTGTTATTACACTTCAAGTATATTTTGATAAATGTAGCAATTTTGTGCCATCAGACTATAGAATCTGGCAACGATTTCAAAAAGAAAAGACAAGACAAATAACAATCACAGGACATTTTTACCACTTGCCAACTAAGTGAAAAAACAGAACATCTTTGGTGTGTTCTCCATTACTGTTACACCTCTTGTGTGTAAGTATGAAGTGTCCACAGTTGATTTAATGCTGCTGTCTATTGGGTGTCTCCACCTGAATCTGTGTAGCTTAAGTTAAGCTCTGAGGTTATGTAGAAAGGACGCTGAAGGAGAATTAAGTAAAACAGCAAGTTTCTACACATGTTCAGTTCATACCTCTCCGTGTGACTTCCATCACAAAAATAACAGCCTTGTTCCTTCATCGCTCCATTGCCCAGTGGCTGGTCAGCACTGTATTTCTTCCTGCTAAAATATATCAGAGTCGGCCAGCTTTACTTCATGTTCCAGCATCAACTTTAACTGTTGTGGACCTAACCCGGCCTTGTTGTCACACACTGCAATGCTGGATCATTCCACTGCCTCTCTGTGAACTCTACACTTCATTACTTTAGTGCTTTATTGACTTGAGATGTTTTTCTCTCTTTCAAATAGAGAGATTAACTGTCCCGGCCTTATGCTCACTGCACATTTGATCTTTTGTTCTATGTGGTGATCAACCTTGGAAAGAGGACCAGCAGCCATAAAGAAGCTAACTGCTCTCCATTCTGTTTTTGAGAGATTTATTGTAATAATCAGGTTGTAAGTGGTCATGGCCAGGGCAGCTACATATGGAAATACGCAGTGGTAATAATGATAATAGGTCTGCTTTATAAACACTGACATTCTGCATAGTCTCCATTTTATATTAAAAAAAAAAAAGAGAGAGAGAGAGAAAAAAAAAAGGGAACCCCAGTGGTCTTTGTTGCAGATCATCAATGCTCCACAGTTGGAGATTCAGGATGGTTTGGATTGTAGAAGTAACACTGTTTTTTGGTGAGCTGTTCCATTGTGAGACTGCTTCCAGACACTGGAAACAGTTTGGGGTTAGCGACAGACTGAAGCACAGCTGTCCTCTGCTTGCTCCCATGCTGCACCTAACCCTACAGTAAAATTTAACTGCAGGGTATCAATTAATTCAGCACTGTAATGTTATGCAGAGATGAATTAATGTCTTTGAATGCAACTAAGCTGGAGTAAACAGCTTGGTCTATTCCCACACAATCTCTCCTGTTTGTGTATTTTAAAGTGCCTGTGATGGGGTTCAAAACCCTGAATAACATTCTGACTGATTTCTCACCTTCTACTTTATCTGTGCATGGCAAGTATAGCATGGTTGAGGTAAGGGGAATATACATTTATGGTTAAGGTAACCCTAACACCCCATAAAAAGGTGAATGTTTATTTGCAAGTTTGTGACAAGGCACAAACCCCAGTCTCCTACATGCAAGAAAGTCAGACCTGCTACATAGCCTCAGCAGGAAAGATGGAGACTGACTTAAATAACTAAATTTCCAATAGAATGCAGGTCTTTATATGAAAGGTGAAAAGTGTGGTAGAGACAGGGACACAGAGGGTGTGAGTGTCAGAGATGTTGTTGGGCTGTGAATGTGTGCACATATCCATAGGTCTGTGTTTAATTTCTCTGCTGTCAGGATTTCATTACCTTTTATCAGGGAGAGCATTATGTCGCTCATGAATGCCATGTGTCTGTCCTGTGTACATAGGAAACATTTATTAGATCTTGCCTACTGAAAATGAAGACTGCACCACATGTAGGTCTTTCATTGTTTGAAACTGAACAAAATGGAATCTGCAAGCTTTATAAATACATTTTACAGTGTATTCAGAAAATCTTCAGACTATAATTTTTTTACTCATTTTGCTATGTTGCAGTCTTATGCTAAAATTGTATGTTTAAGTATCTTTTCCTTATCAATCTACTCTGCATAATGACCAAGCAAAAACTGAATTTTAGAAATTTATGCAAATTTATTAAAAGGGAAAAACTGAAATATCACAATGTCATAAGTATTGAGACCATTTGCTTTAATTTTTAAAATTCTTGTGATCATTTTTAAGATGTTTCTACACCTTGACTGTCATAAATTCAATTGACTGGACATGATTTGGAAAGACACACACTTGTCTGTATAAGGTCTCATAGCTGACAACACACATAAGAACAAAAACCAAGCCATGAGGAGGAAGAAAGTGTCTGCAGGGCTCAGAGACAGGATTGTGTCGAGGCAGATCTGGGGAAGGCTATAAAAATGTATTGTTGCAAGGCATTGCATTGCATTGCTGTTCCCTAGAGAACAATGTGCAGTGACCAAGAACCTGAGGCGCACTCTGGCTGAACTCCTGTGGGAAAAACTTCCAGAAGGACAACCATCAGTGCAGCATTTAACTTATCTGGGCTTCTGGCAGAGAGGCCAGACAGAAGCCTCTCCTCCGTCAAAGTTTGCAAAAAGCAACTAAGGGACTCAAGATTCTCTGGTGTGATGAAACCAAGATTTAGCTGTTTTGGCCTCAATTCAAAGCATTGTGTCACGAAGAAACCAGCCACTGCTCAAGAACAGCCTGATACCACCCCAGTGATGAAGCATAGTGGTGGCAGCATCGTGCTGTGGGCGTCTTGTTCAGTAGTGGGGACGAGGATATCGTTCAGGGTTGAGGGAGAGCTAAACAGAACACAATGCAGAGAGATTCCTAATGAAAACCTGGTCCAGAGTGCTCAGGACTTCAGACTGGGTCAAAAGTTCACCTTCCAAAAGGACAAGTTCCTCAAGCACACAATCAAGATAACACAGGATGGCTTTGGCACAACTCTATGAAAGTCCTTGAGTGGCCCTGCAAGAGCCCTGATTTGAACCCAATCAAACATCTCTGGAGAGGCATGACAATAGCTGCCCACTGACAGTCACTTTCCAACCTGACAGAGCTTGAGATGATCTGCAGAGAAGAATGGCAGAAAATCTCTGTCCTGTCATACCCAAGAAGCCTCAAGATTGTAATTGCTGCCAAAGAAGTTTCTACTGAGTAATTACTGAGTAAAGCGTCTTGAGTATTTATGTCAACGTGATATGTTCCCTTTTCATACACTTTTGCTTTGTCATTATGGGGTTTTGAAGGGAGACTGATGAGGGAGAAAAGAATTTTAACTGTAACTTTAAAATAAGCTTAGAGGGTCTGAATAACTTATAACTGCACTATTTACCTGATACAAACTATACATACCCCACTGGATGTTCTCAGTTTGGATATGTTGTTATATTTTATTAGGAGCAGATGCATTGTGTTTGGTCCAGCCTCAAAACAGTTTAAAATAATATCTGCCTGATTTTGGACATAAGGTCGTGTGTTTCACATGCAACTTTAGTTCACTCTACCTTAGCATGAATCATTCAATGCCACTTTAGACCAACCAAAAAGTGATAGCAGGGAAAACAGAAAAATGAACCTTTACCTGAGGCCTTTTAACCAATATAGACAGTGTCACAGGTAAAGAAATGAATCAAAGTCCAATAAGTACTTCAGCATGATGAATTGTTAAACCCTTATTACAGAGCAGGAGCTGAGAGATTTAAATTTCAACAGAAAAGGAGTTTGGCTTTGTTGTTGATTTATGCTTAACCCATTTAAAATAATTACTCACTTCATTCTAGCAGCAGGTAAACCGTTTTTGTATATGTCAGAAGTGATACGTGTGGAAACCCACCCCATAATTTGAGCACGTAAGTCATCTTAAGTGTACCATAAGCCGCAGTCCCTCACCACATTCCCGTGCCACCCAGACTCCAAATTACTGTAAACTAAACCAAAGCCACACCATGGCAACGGAAGGGTGTCAATTTGGACAGGAAAGAATTTATTTGAATGTGACTAGAGTTTCTCCAGCTCAGCTCCCCAGTGGGGATGTGGAAAGGGTCTCTGGTTACTCTGTCCCTTGACATATGTGCCACATGCACCCCAAACAATAGCCGATTCATCCATGTCTCTGTGTGTCTCTGGCGGCAGCCAGAGGAGGCCACCAGGAATGGAAAACACTTCAACCCAATATATACAGTGCATTCATAGATAAAACAACACAATCATGCATGAATTGGGAAAAAAATCATGAACATAAAGTGTGTGACTTTAAAAGGATTCTGTTTATTTCATATTGCATGAATACACCATACGCATACAGCTGGGGATGCACTGTTCACATTCACCATAATTGATTTTGTGGCATACTAGAGGATCAGATAGACCTAATCAATTCAAAAAGTATCAAAAACGACTAAAATGATGGGGTGGCCTAATAGCCCAGAGATTAAAACTCTGACCATGGACATTCTAGGTCCACAAGCCACCACGTCAGGTTGCATGCCATCTTCATCTTTGCTGTTAACTGTCAAAGGATTAGAAATGACCAAAATCAACTACATGCAGTAAGCTGCAGATATTTTAAATTTGGTGAAAGAAAACATTCAAGTATCAAATCAATAATTGGTAGTGGATAGACATACCCTTTTTTAAGTTTTTTTTTTTTTAAATTGACAGAAAAAAGGTTGGATTGACGTATCCCAACTTGCATTCATTTGTGAATATTACCTGCAGTCTCCCTCCAAGTATCTGGTTTGACCTCAGATGACTGATTCCTATCAGTCTCATATTTCTGTGTCTCAGAAATATATGGGAGGCCCTGAAATGGACCTGTGACACAAAATGTCATGCCCTTCAAACGAGGAAACCAGCTATGTTTGTTTTTTCTACTCCACAGCCTGCTAGCATGACACACATACACTCACTGTGAAGTTGTTAACTTAGGTAGCATAGAGAAGTAATTGATTCACAGCGTCCTGCATGGACACATACTGTAGGTTCTGTACACTCTGGGGCAGCAGACTCAGGTCACACTCAGAATAATAAACCTACACTGGTCTGATGTGTGTGAACTCTGCTGGACAGTCCCCTCTTCGTGTCTTTTCTTCCATCCCCCAGTTTCTCCTCACTAACCCATGCCAGAGAGCAGAGGTGATGATGGGCCCCAGAGTTCCCCAGTAGGCCTCTCTTACTGGTCCCACCCTGAATGGGTGTCTGTTTCCAGACATCTCCGTCTCTCATCACCACCCCATCAATCCCATGCCTCTGTAACCATCCCCTCAGAGACAGGGCTCCACTTTGTCCCAAAGCCCACCCTACTTCCCCACTAGTCCCCCTACCCCATAGACTCCACTGTGCATCAGGTGTGACAGCAACCTGACAGCAGAGAAAGGCAAGTTAATTTTTAAGTTTTTTCCAAGTGGCAAGCAAACTTTTCTATTTTGGGACTTTTCCAAAAATCTTTGCTCAATCATGTGTGTTTGTGTAATACTAATTTTAGCCACAAGAGCCAGAGCACCACTATCCCTGAGTTGGACTCTCTATTGTCTCTACTGTCCCATCAGTTCCTTCTTGCTTTCTGCTAAATAAGGGATGTCTTTGTTTGTCAATCGACAGCACCACGACACCTAACACGCAACTAATAGCGCTGTCCATGGTTCTGAAACAACAGCTAAGCAAGTCAGTGGTAAATAAAACAATGACAAGAAAACTATTTCAAATATTACACAATATTGTACCCAATCAGGAAAGTCCCGGATCCAATACAAAGCCAAAGCCAAATTGTCTAAGTACCAGTTGTTCAACTGTCAACTGACAGACTGATTAAGAATAAGCACTTGCAATATTTTGTGAACAGCATCCAATTCTAAATAAATATGAATAGCAACTATTAATTAACTAAACAAAATTTTTGAGAAATGATCACCCCGTACCTCCCTAAATAATGACCCTAGCACCAAAACACTGTTGCTAGAAGCATCAGCCTCCCCCAACATATCCGAACACTATATGTCTGGCCAAGGGTGAGAGACCATCCCCCGCTCTGTATATCCACAATGGAGCCCATGCTTTCATCCACATCAAGGTCCCCTGACTCAGTAAACGCCTGCAGGATCAAGGCCTCCTCAGGGAATAGAGGTGGATGTTATCATAGCATTCCAGCCCATGTGAAAGTATGCCAATTAGCATAGCTGGAGAATGTTATTTTTCTAGCCTCTTTCACTAAGCTCCCTTCCCAATGGCAAGCAGGGCTCATGTTGCTGGCTCCTAGCTGTCACTGGAATTGCTATTCATGCTGAAAATAGACACTTTGTGTTGCAGCTGCTCCTAAAATTATTGCACAATATGAAAGAAATATAAATTCTACAGTAGGTGGCATGTAACCAATCCTGTCAGTGTCAAATATGACCGGTATGCCTCAACAACAGTTCCAGTCTTATACTTCTGCAAAAGCTTTTCCCAGTGAACCTTGGCTCTGCAATGTTGGTGCTCACAATGCAGTGATGTCAGTTGACTGGTGATATGCTTTGATACTCCAGGAATCTGGCCACGCTGAATACCCTTCCACTGTAACCTAAGCAGTTTGGCGATGATCCTATGGTTTGTGTGTGTGTGTGCGTGTGTGTGTGTTCATTTGTTCACTTTTTACAGTGTTCATTTGTATGCTCCAGACAGGTTTATTGGGTGTTTGCACTGCAGAGTAAACATGAACTCTGATGCTTACTTGTATAATTTTCCTCCAGTCTCCTTTGGGAAAAGCAGGTAAATTAGACAAAAAAATAATTTTTCAGACAGTCTATGACAGTGTAGGTTAGGCACCTTGCTAAAAGTAGGACACATCTTTCTTTTATACCAAGTGGTTCACAGAGCCCATGAGAACCTAGGCAAATTATTTATAACCATTTAATTCACAAAAAGCATGCATTTAATTGCATTGTTAAGTGTGGTCAGATAATGAAGTTTTTTAACTTGGCACTGGTAGTAAATCTCTGACCTACTTCCCATGACACAGGCTGCACTGTAAAAGAAATTAATCTGGTGTCCTGATGATTACAGCCATTGGTTTGCATTAAAAGCAGTGTGAAGCCCAGATGTGCCTGTCGAACATTTCATAAGGTAATGTTACTTAAAGTAAGATGACCATAGACCGTATCACATATCATGTCATATCATATATGGTTATTCTCTTTTCAACTTTCAGAACAGATGTTTTTATTTGAGTGTTAAGTATATGATTCTTCATTAAATCCGACTGCCATTCAGTGAAATGTATCCTGTATGTCATTTAAAAAACAGAGAAATTCACAATATAATCTTTGGCATCTCTCAAACACCAAAGTATGCAGTTATCACTGTCATTCAACTGAATTCTCTCAGACTTGTCACTGCTCTAAAATCCTGTATATGAACTCACATACTGTAGTAACACAGATGTACCCAACCCTTGATTCTCAGTAGGTATATTTTCTTAATGAATCGCTTTTGCAGTATTCGTGCCATTTTGAGCATTTACAAAACAAAATTGCTGAAGCGTTGCACTGGAAGAGAACTCATCAGAAACACAGTGTTAATTTGATCAAATATTTGACTTCAGAGCGGCCATATTTTTTGTTGAGACTGCAGAGATTTAAATGAAGAGTCACAGACAGTGGAGTTCAGTGTGTACTAGACCTCTACTCAACCGCATGCCCTAACCTCAAACAATGTGCTATAACTCAAAAGCATTGTTTGAGACACAAGGCACACTCTTAAAACTGGCTCTGGATCCAATCTGACCATGAGACCAAATGCCTTCTGTTCCCTCAGAGATGCAGTACATGCCTCTGTCCAATTCTAGCACACACTTCCTACAGCAAATAACCACTTGAGTACATTTGCAGTGTACTTTGACTCTAACCAGAACTACTCCTCACCTCCACTTTCCACTGAATGCTCCTCCTGTAGGTGGAATTAAAACTCTCCTAGGGCTATAATGTGTTATTGTAGAGATGCCTTCCCATAAATTTAATTTCTTGGCAGATCAAGTTGTAACTAAAAAGGAACCTCCACTTTTTGTGTTGTTTTTTATGTTTCAGGCCTGACAAACAGTTCTGTCTTGGTGGGGGTTAGTCATTATTTTCAGCAGCCAGCAGGGGGCCGGAAGAGTTTCGAGAGGGGTGTCGGAGAGCGGGTGTTCGGTGCATTAGGGTGGAATAGTGGTCTCACTTGCCAAAGAATGCGATACCACTACTCTGTTCTCTATAAATCAGTGGACTAGCTGGTCTGCACCGCAAGTGAGCATTTTGCGAGTCCACAGCCTAATGATTTATTTGTAAGTAGCATTACTGCTAAGTATTTTAGAATGAGATCATAGACGTGTCTACAGCTTAGTTAAATAACTACTATTACTACTAATGCTACTATATGTCATAATAATAGTAATCTAATATTATTTAAGTTCCTATCTTAGGTACTGAAACAGTTGCATTGTATGTGTCTGGATTTTCATTCATTCTGCCCCAAATCCTGAGGGACTTGTGGTTTAGTGGAGTGTAGGTTCCTGTCTTCTCTAGTTCTGCTGGTGGAGGAATATATGATAGGTTGTGGTGTGGCTGTTGTCAGTGTTTGTGTTTCCGTGCTGAGTGCTGCAATGTTTTTGTTGCTACAGAAATGTAATTTGGCCTCAGGCTGTCATGGCTACTGGTTTCAAGTGGGACATTGGTTTGGATAAAAACACAATCTTGATTTAAGATCTTGATGCTTCCTGCAGATTCACCGTACATGTAAATGGTTTATTGCAAAACTTGATATCTCTACTCAAAGACACAAAGTGCCCTCTTAAATTGAATCTTTGTTTTTTTTTTTTTTTTTTTTTTTTATCTCTTAACTTGCACATCTTGCCAATTTGTGATCTGATCAAACGTCATACAGTGACTATGTAGCTGGGGATTTACCGAATGTTGACATGATTATCCGGATCACAGTTTGAAACTAGAAACATTGATGGACGAAAAATCTTTTGCAAACATTCAAAAAGTGTGTTATTTGTCTCTTGAATATCTGTCTGAAATATTCATAATGCTTCATAATCATGGTTGCCATCTATGAGCAGATGGTATTTTCTCCTAGTCGGGGTTTAAATATGCATTCAAAACAGCCTTTAATAATGTGAAATAATGTGAAACTATCACCTGCCCTGCGGGATAAGTCAGCATGGTCTGATAAACCCTGCAGCAAAGCACAGACTGAATAAGCTTTGTGAAAACTTCTTTTACCCTGAGGAAAAATAATACAACTCTTTATCATAATCAAAATGGATTATTTGGCAGAAGAACCCAAAACAATGGTCTGCAGTTATTTTGCAGTTATAATGGGTTTCTTTCTTTCTTATCGATTGGCAACCCTGGGTCTACATATTTAGAGCTTTGTTCCCAATGTGTTTACAATTATGTTTGTAAATTTTGAAGAAGTATTTGCATGTTAACTGTGCAATGAAGCAGTGCTAAAGACTTGTGGGTCACTACTAGGTCTTGGAATGGGTTTTCTTGATGCAGGTGAGACTGCAGTACTCTAGGGTCTGATACTCGGATAATAATTCAGCAAAAAAAAAAAAAATTCTGACCTAATTAGAAACAGGAACAAAAATATGCCATACTGATTCAGTCATGGTTTCATCAGGTCCCGGAGACTGGGATCATCCACTTAAATCTGAGTCCAACCCTGGGATCTCCTGAAGATGGTCTGATTTTTGTCATGGCTCCTGTTCAGGTTGACACTCCTCACATGCACTTGTGATGGTGATTTATAAGGGACCAAACTGAAATCCAATGCCCCGGGTGGCTTTAAAGTGTAGACAATGTTTCAAGTTATGCACTCACTGTAAACCCTTATGTAAAACCTTGGCTCAAAGAGTTTACCCTGACGACACAACCACTGTTTTTGTTGTTGCTTTTGTAACATTAGTTCCTATGTTGCTGGGACAGTACTTTTGTTTTCTCTGTGCTCTGTGTGAGTGTAAAGACTCACATGGTTTTGTGTTTCTGTGATAGAGGGACAGCAACAAAAGAAAAAGCGTATCTGGGTGTGCCAGAAAAAAATGTGGAATTAATCAAGGAACTTTCTCTGTGAGCTATGGTCTGGTTTTCATTGCCCCTCTAAATCCTCTCTCTCTAATCACCTTTCTGTCTCTATATAAACCTGTGACTAAAACCAACCATTGCAAGGGTGTCTGGGTTTATGGGATACATGACAGCCAAACTTCAGCTCTAAGACTAGCCAGAACCATTCACTTTTTTCATATGATCCATTAAACCCCTCAATTGCATCATTCTCAGTAACTATTCATTTCAGTCTGAAGTTGTGAAACACATTGATAATCTCTAAGGTTTAAAGTTATTTGTGAGTGGAGAAAGTCCTTTGACTTCTCATTTTAAGTGTGGCCACTGTTTAACATTTGGGAGCATCTACAGATGATTGAAAATTGGGGTAACATCCATTAAATTACTCCTTCTTTCTGTAACTGTTGTGACACTTTTTCAGTAACACATTGGATAGTTTATGAGAATATGTATACTGTCATCATGGAATTTCAAACTTCATTGAGGATTTTACTGGAGCAGGTTGGTGCCTTGCAACTGTTTTACAATTCTAAAATTGAAGTTATCACATTCTTTATAAAGGTATCAACAATGTCAATGATTTTTGCTCTATATCACCACAGGCAGTCATCTGCATAGAAGTGAATAAGGTTGCTGATACTGAGATCCTGACTATGCGCTATCCAACTGATAATCCCAGACTGTGGTTGAACTTGAACTGTTCTATAAAAAGTCTGCTGATTGTTGCAAATGAAAGGAGCAAGACTGTGATTGAGAGAGCTGGCATAGAAATATTACAAAGGGCTCTTAAAATATACAGTAAATTATTAATACCATACACTCAAATGATATTGAAATGTTTTCCACCATGCATTACTTAATGATCATTTTGCCACAGTCTGTCTTCCTGACTCCAGCAGATATCAGACTAGATGTCACTGGTGCATGTTAATTGTTCAAACATCCTACATTTCATGCCTAAATTGACAGCCAAGAAAATTTCAAGATCAAAATTTGGGGCTCACAGAACAAATCATCAAAAAATGAAAAATGCCAAATTCAAAAAGTATTTTTTTCACTTCATGTCAGACTATTCCCATACAAGTAAGGCAGTGGGTGGCTATTTTGTTTTGTCTAAGAGACAATTAAATCTCTCCCAGGGCGTCAGTAGAATGAGACGTGTTCTGTTGATTGTGGCAGCCAAAAAGCAAGTAAAACTAAGAGCTTGTTGACACACATGGTTTATTTCTCTGCGGCCATGAATTGCAAATCACTTGTCACTATATCAGTGCTTGTCTGGCGTACATGTTACCATTTATTTTTGTTTGTGTGCATGTAACTGCACCTCTTGTTACGATATTTCTCAGCGTACCGCTGACTCATTCCTCATGCCTGCATTTGGTTTATGGCAGTGTGAATGGCAGAGATAGTGTCAGGCCAACCAGAGAGAAGACTGGCTCTGTGTGTGTGTGTGTGTGTGTGTGTGGTTGTAATAAAGTTGTGAAACCAAGAGCACAGAACTCGTCGATCTTGGCAGCAAATCTGCGACAATGGAGAGAGAGAGTAGCAGGAGCACCACAATCGAGCTCTGTGCCAATCTCTCTGTCTCCCTTACTCCTGGAAACAGGTCTTTTCCACTCTTTATTAGATCTGATTTATACTTTTTGTAAAATATTGAACAACACAGGTTCATGACATTATGCATGCTTTGGCATAGAGGATGCAGAATGAGTACTCAAAACGGCCAACCAAATAAAAGTGCTGCAAGGATGAAGGCAGCAAAAAACTAAAAGTCTGTAGCGACCTCAAACTTTTATTACTCTGCCAGAAAACTGTCTAGATCCAGCGAGAGACCGTTTCTCATTCAATTACGTGTTCCATGTGTGCGTTCCAAGGCTTCATGCACAGCGGCTTCTGAGCAGGCCCAGTCTTTCACACACATCCTCATCTCCAACACTCAGCCCATTGCCTATCAAAACAAGACTGCACAGGGTCTGTCTGCCACTTGTGTGTACATATGTTTTATATACATCTGTACAGTGTATGTATGTGCTCATTATATTCTAGGGATATTTCCCAGAGTATAAGTTGAGACACGTGCCATGTTGTTTACCCTCTCTCTGGTTCAGTGCAGTGCTGTAGGCACTTACCATAGATCTTGTTGAAATGAAATGTGTACAGGTGTTTGAGCTAGTTGTGTCAGTCATCAAAGCCTGATGATACGACCAAGGGCTCTTGTGAGTGCCCCTTTCAGCGACTGGTTTTGGGAAGCCTGTATTCCGAGAGATTCAAAGAGGATTTAATTTATTATTCAGTTTGCTAAAAAAGTAAATTGAGAAAACTAAAAAGACTTATTTACATAGCTTTGCTTGTGAAATGTGTCGACACTCAAACAGATGAACACAGATGTTCAAAGTGTTACTTGCGATTAAAAAAAAACTGGCTAATTCAAAACATGGTGTCAGGCTTGCTGCCTTCTAAGATGTATTTTTTTCCTTTTTGGCCAAATTACAAATGTAATTAGAGTAAAAACTTAAAATAGATGATGTGGGATGAGTCCTACTTCATGTGGCCCTGAATTGTTGACTGTGTATTGTATAACTGTTGATCTGTAAGTCTGTTGCAGCTCAGGTCAGCACAATTCTTCCAATTCACAGTACAAGAAATTCTGAAGTCTTCCAATTTACCATTTTTCTAGTTGTGGGTTAATACAGGTGGACACATTTCAGTGTGCTATTGTGATTCAATCTGATTTGCTTATGAAGTTTGCATGCCACAGCTTGTCATGCCTGCACCAAATATCAAGGCGTTTGGCTACAGATGCCTGCTGATAGAAAGATTTGCTAGACCGGATTTAAAGAATGGCAACATGTGGCACAATGTGGGTGCAGGCACTGTCAGGGCAAAAAACATTAAACTTTAACTTAATTGAACACTCTCGTTTTAACATGAAATAAAATCTGATTTTGAATATTAGCTCAACTTAAAGGACGAGCGAAGGATGGATCCCATGACTAATCCAGATGGGAGGCAGTGAGTTTTTAGATTTTAGCCTTATGAATGTTTTACTCGGACTTAGAATGAGCCAGTTATATTTATTCATACATTTAGTGCACATTACATTTCATTATTAGTGTTGGATTGTGGACGATATGCAAAAAGGAACATATTTTACAGTATGCATATTGTATGTTTGCCTCATATTTTCACTGATTTAAATTTTGCCTATTATCTTTTATTTATAGTTGCTGTTATCTCTCTAAACAGTAAACTTTTCCTCTGTACATATATCTTTTCCCAAACTCAGAACTTTGCAGCATGTCAAGATAATACTTTGACAAGGATTGTGATGTTTGTTTGTATTGCCTTTCACATTGTTTTTCCCTGCTCCCTACCTAGCCATTTACTGGCTACGTTAACATTAGAAGTCATGTGTAGCTATGTTTGCCAGAGGAATCAAAGCGTGTTCTCAACTGCTCAAAATTGACACCACTGATTTATTTGTTTGTTTGGTACGTGTCCGTGACTACTGGCTATAAAGCCAATTGGCCCACAGGAGCAAGATGTATTCACCTTACTGTTTTATGGTGGTAGTTCTTGCTCAGTCCTGTTCTAAATAATCATAGTTTCCACATTATGTTTTTAAAATGTTCATCTCTCCTACAAGGTCCTGTCAAGTGTTTACGACTACCTCAGATTTCACCCTCTTCCTGTGTTCACGCAAGATGTTTTTTTTTTTTTTTTTTTTTTTTTTTTCTAAGTTTATCACTGGTCTTTATAGTCTTCTATGGAGATCATTGTAAACAACCTGCTAAATGCAATTTTCACTTCACTTTGAACTCGACTCATTTTACTATCGCATCACTAATGGATAAGGGCCATCTTACTTTACAACTGATAAAATTTGTAGTGTAGATTTCTGTAAATGGCCTGTGGATTTATTTTAAGTATCTACAGCCACATAACATATTTTCCTTCTATGTCCTCAGACCCAGTTTTAACCCTTGCCTCGACTGATTATCCACGAAGAGCAAAGACTTCACAGGTTTGAACTGAATCCTCTATTCCTAATTGTCGTTTATGTCTTGCTATCAATGTAACTAAAAGCAAGCAGATATAGAGCTACACATTCACACTATTCTCTCTTGTCTGTCTGTCTGTCTGGTAATGGTTAAAATGTGGTTATCATGATCAATATAATCCATAGCTCCCCCCTCTCCCCACCTTATGCAATGTATGTGAATCTGATGCTGTGTTTTCAGTTGCTTGGTCTTTCCTTTAACTACATGCAGGGTGCTTCACTCTGTGATCCATGCCACTGTTTTCCCTCCAGGATCTGGCCACTTGTATGTGTGGATATGTTTTATTGGTCTGGATGACACACAAACGATACTAAAGCAGCCAATCTAACCCTCTAAATCAAGCAGGGCTGAGACAGCAGGCTAATTGAAACAGAAACTTACTTCTGCTTTTTTGATCAACATTACAGACCCTGCTGGACCTCCCTTCACTGCCTCACAGCTAATTGGTCCTGGTCATCCCCCTTTATTTCTGTTGACTGCAGGACAGTGACCATGAGATTATTGAGCAGCATACTTGCGTTCATTCTGCAAACTGCAGTGCAAGGCACATACTTGCATATTTTGATATTTGGATGTTTGCGAGAATGTGTGCACATTAAGGATGGAGGCATGCATGCTTGTCTAAGTGTGTATGAAAAGGGCTTGTGTAGAGAAGAGAGTGAGCCCTCCAGGCTTGTCAATCCCCAGCACTTGGTATTATAGGGGGGTCACTGAGGTGTCCATTTTTTCCATTTGATTAAAAAAAAAAAAAAAAGCCATGCTGGTAAGTTGAGTTTGGTGGTGACTGAGCTTAACTTGGGATCGATGGAAGAATGCCAGACCTCTATGTAGTTATCTGTGCCATATCTAAAACCATGATTCAAAGATGCTATTAATGAGGTAAATAAACAGCCCGTAGTGGGAAGCTCAGTTTGGTTTGCTCCCCACCACAACTATGCTCAGCATGATATCTCTCTATCAGTGAATCACATCTAACGGGATGCTCCAGGGGCAGCTACAGTACAGGCTGATGGTGGGAAGCAAAAAGGGAGGACCTGAATAAAAGAGGGAGAGACAGTCAGACAGATGGATAGACACTAAAACACCTTCTGATCTGGAGGTTACACTAAATCTGGCGTGAGGGTTTTTGGCTTTTGGACTGGGAATAAGGAGGATGTGAAGAGGGTGGGTTGGACTGAGAGCAGGAGAGATGAGAGGGAGGTGTGGAGGCACGTCTGGGTCTGAGTGGAAACTTGAATGGAGTGGAAACTGGGCTGGAGGCCACTCAACAGATCCACCTGAACTCTGCCAGAGCAATCAGCTATCAGGAGTTTAGAGAGAGAACCATTTGCCCCTGAAGTAAATTCAGGAGGGGTTTGTAGGGATTTGGCCTGCTTTTTGAGCTCTAATGCAGGGATATTTTGGTAAGTGATGTCCTCTTGTTTTCTGAGAGAGTGCCAAACCCTGTCTACTTTTTAATGGAATCACAGCGGACACCCCAGGAACCACCGCCAGGTGAAGTGATTCTGCTCTCTTTCCAGCTGTGTATACACACATACACACACACACACACACACATACACACACACACACACACACATATAGACACATTTACTATCACTTCTAATAAAACACTTGCTGGCTCACATCAAGAGAAATGCTCACTTTCCCTTTTTCTCTCAAATGAAAGCAAAGCTCATTTTTCTGCTTTTGAGAAAGTTCTTGGCCTTGTTAAAAGCAATGAGTTGCTTGAAAGATGTAAACAAATTTAACAAGAGCTGGTGTTGTCTTTTCTCAGGCTGGGAACCTTCAAGGGAGCATGACATTGTCCCTCCTCTCTCACCCTCTTTATTGCTTTTGTATTTCATTTTCTTGTAAATCCTTTATTTAGCTTTCTCTGCCAACATTAATTATATCTGTAACCTTTATTCTCGCTGTCATTTCGACAGTCCTGCAACCTTTTTGGACTGATGTAGTGAAATTTTACATCACCAAGCTTTTTAAAATTAATGTTGAAAATGTTTATACTTACTAAGTGTGTAGTTACAAACCTAACTGGAATTTTGGAACTTGGTCATTTTAGGACATAGCTTTACTTGGCCAACGTGGCCTATAGGGTAAGTGTGTGTAAAGAGGAAGGGAGGAAACAGTCTTAGGGGCTGGGCAGTAGCTGTACTGTTAAAGGCATTTGGACTTTAAAGCTCCATTGTTTATATAACCAAGAGAAAGTCGAGACTCCCTTATGGCCCCTTTTAAAAAGCAGATGCCGGAGATTTTTGTCTCTGCATTTTATGGCTTATTTGCTACCAAAGAGATTCTGAGATTTCTCATGAGACTGAATCTTTCCTCACTTTGCACATGTCAGGCAGAGGTTGTCAAATAGGAGGAGTTTAGCTGCTAGTGTAATCACACTTGTGTACAGCTCATTCGCTGTTCTTCGCTGATGAACTGATAGTCATATTAATCTCTCCAATTTAACACCTTTTAACCTTTATGATACAAACATCTGTGCTCCCAATGAAAATCACTGGCAGAATCTACATGGACCTATCTGTGAATTTTATTTAAAAAAAATTTATGTAAGGTGTTTAACTGACGCCCAAAACAAAACAACTTATTGTTACATTATATCAGTGCCTTTCTTTATCAGGACATATGGTTTTAGTTGTTGGCAGATGTGGGATAGAAACTATGATGTTACAGTCACTGTTATGGTATGCAGTCAACAAGTAGGCAAAAGGTTATACTGTATGAGTACAGTATGTGCAGTGTAATTTGTATACTAAAGACAAACTTGCTATGCAGGTAGTAACTCACAAAACAGTTAATGCTAAATATTTTTTTTTTTTTTTTTTTTTTTTTTTTTAGCCCTGGTGATTATTGCTGTGTATCATTTCTCAGCTGTTTTCACTTTACTGTCAAGCCTTCTCTGCAAAAAACACCCCTTCTTAACAAGTAATTTTGTTTCCTACTCAGCCTTGTGGGCCTATTTTTCATTAAACAAGGAAAATGTTCTGCCATTTGGCTGAGATAATTCCACTTGCTAAAGTAGTGGCTGCAATAGTATCAATAGTACACCTAAGGCAAGCTAACACAAATCAGTCACTGACAGTACTTTTGGACTTTGAGTTACCATGCTGATCTTAAAGATCATCCTAAGGTCAGAGGAGCCACTGTGCTGACAGACTTTCATGAGCAGATAGTGTTATATAAGGACTGTGTTACATATCTTGTTCGGTGTATGAGGCCTTATATATCTTGTGTGCAGGCATGTGTTAAATTACAGCTGGAGGGTGTGATGTTTTTAATTATAACTAACCAGCTACGCCTTGCAGCTACAGGAAAAAGGTCCAACCTAAAGCATCAATCTTGACAATCCAGTATCTGCCAGAACAGACAAACTGGTCCTAATGAGGCCATGATGACCAGAAGTGAGTTTTCCCATTTTGCCTGGTGTGTAGAGATGTAGTGCTACCCCTGTGGTGTCAAGGCTGGGCTTCTGCATCTACTTCATCCTTATATTAATGGTGAGATGGACATTTTTTGAATTTGTAGAACATTGATTATTAGAACAGTTGTTTGGCACAAAAGCATAATTATCACAACAAGCTGTAATTATAATGAAGGCCATGACATCTATTTGTGAGACCTACTCCAATACAAAGTTTGTGCAACAACAGTGAATGCATTTGCACAACACAGGTTTATGTGAATATTTAGCTTTCATACAAAACAAAAAGACAAATGCTTGAACACTTTCTAGCTAATTTCAGTAGATTTGTAGCTACTAGAGGTGTAACGATACATTTTCTCACTTTAGGAATGATATTTGGTTCATATAGAATGATTCAGTGACTTGAAATCGATACAGTAATTTTTTTTTTCCAAAAAATTCAACCACTCTGACTATGAAATAAGTGCCTGGATGCTGGACAGTGCAGGTGAGGATTCTTTTGTTTTTGTTAACTATTATTTCTATTATTAATTTATTATTTATTAATTTATCCCTGATTCCCTCACATCTGCAAAAGTGTTTCCAAATGCAGCTTGAAAATCTCTCTCTGCTTTGTTTTGTTGTATCTTTGGTGCTGCTGGTGCATGATGATGATGTCACAGGGAGAGTGAATTGAAATAATGTTGAACATTTCTTAACTATTAAAAGTGCTAAAAATACATCCACCTTGAGCAGTTTAAATGTTTCTGTTGTTTGACCATGATTTTCTTATTTTATCATCACCAGTTTTATGTATGAAACGTCAGATATATGTTTATCAATTGCATGTACTTGCAGGTAACAGACTCAAGTGAAACACATTTGGGTGCTGAATTAATCATTTAAGCAGATCAATGAAATGACACATCCTTGGGAAAGGGTTTAGCCTGCACTAATTAGAAGAGAGAGGAAACCAACTAAACCACTGTGGTCCCATACAAATCAACAATGCCGAGAGCAAAGGAGATATCCGAGGACATGAAGAAGAGGGTAGTGACAGCCCATCAGTCTGGGGAGGGCTATAAGACCATCTCCAAAAGATTCCAGCTCCATCCATCCACTGTAAGACAAATAATTTACAAATGGAGGGCCTCCAACATGACAGGAACTCTGCCTAGAAGTGGATGCCCATCAAAACTATAACCCAGAGTTGCAGACCTCTCTGGTAGCATCTGGGACAAATGTGCATGCGTCTACAATCAGACGAAAATTGGAATAGCCATCACATTCATGGGAGGGTTGCTAGAAGGAAGCCTCTGCTCTCAAAAAAAGAACAAAGCTGCCCGTTTCAACTTTGCCAGAGAGCACTTGGACAAACCAGAGGCCTTCTGAAGTCCATTCTCTGGACAGACGAGTCCAAAATAGAATTATTTGGTCACAATCAAAACCAACATGTTTGGAGAAAAGCCAACACTGCATATGAAGAAAAGAACCTCCTTCCAACAGTGAAGCATGGTGGTCGAAATGTGAAGGTCTGGGGCTGCTTTTCTGCTTCTGGACCTGGATGACTCCATATTATCCAAGCAACCATGAATTCTCCGGCATATCAACAAATTCTTGACCAGAATCTCCTGCCATCAGTCAGAGAGTTAAAGCTGGGACGAAAATGGATTATGCAACAAGACAATGACCCAAAGCATCCTACAAAGGAATGGCTTCAGAGAAAGAGGATTTGTACTCAGTCAAAGTCCGGACCTCAATTCAATTGAAATGTTGTGGTGAGACCTGAAGACGTTGGTAAATACCAGATGTCCCTCCAACCTCTCTCAACTGGCTGAGTTCTGCAAGGAGGAGTGGGCAAAAATCCCCAAGCTGCAAGCCACAAGCTACTAATACAAGGGTTCACATACTTTTGCAAGTTATTTTCAGTTTTTGTGAAATAAACCACCTTTGTCGAATTAAATAATGAGAATATAACTGTTTTTTTTTCTTTATTTTGAAGCTGTGCTTTACAAATTGGGATTTGGATATATGTGTAATAAGGTTATTAATGTTTTTTACAGAAACAGTGATCATGTCTGGAGGGTTCACGAACTTTCACTCAGCACTTTGTGTGTGTGTGTGTGTGTGTGTGTATATATATATATATATATATATGTGTGTGTGTGTGTGTATATATATATATGATGAATCGTTACACCCCTAGTACTGACTTTTACAGACTAATTCTTTGTGTATTTATATGTATTTTTCTTTTGGGTACCTGCAGAACTTTATCATTGTATTATCAGTGTATTTTGAGACAACTTGCCAGTTCCTGCCCTCCTGGAGTGCATTAGTCCATGTGTTGGCTCAGGGCTCAGCCTTATTGAAAGAGTCTGGACCACAGCCCTCATCTGTTTGCTCAGGTGGCTGACTCATGCCTCCCTGGAGATCAGTCAGCTGCTGTCCTTCTGGATGTTCTACCATGCCTCCAAACATTCACTACTGTTGAGTTCCCTGCTTGGTCCATACAGATAACTAATTGGCCACATGATGTAACGAAGTGTATGTTAATATATATCTGTCTGTCTGTTACAGTCTAGTGTCTGTATGATGCAGGTATATGGGTGGGTATTAAACTCTATTGATATCTATTGTGTATCAACCATAGACTGTAAATAAAGACAGATGTAGCCTCTTTGACATCACCTATAGGTTTCTGAAGAGCAATTGTAAAGCTCCTAGTGGGCTGCTCCGTGATCACCATCTTGTCAGTGTCTCACTCTGCCCATTTTGGATTAGCTGGGAGTTTGGCAAAGAGGGCAGATGTGTATGGAGCTGAGATGTGCATATTGGTTTCTGGAAAGCATATCTTCATCCACCTGTCACTGAGAGTGACATGCTTTCAATTATTCAGAATTGTAAGCCTTAATAAAATTTAAATGTGTGTTGTATAAAAATACACCCCCATTTGCAATTGTCAGGAAGGGGGAGTTTAACTATGGAGACCAAAACTGTTTTTGTACCAAGCTATAAACAGGTTTATTTCTGCTGTAAAGCTGGATATTTTAACATGGGAATTGACTGAAGTAGCCATTCGAAGAACTGCACTTCTTGGCTTTTTCATGCTGGCTTCATTTTTCAGAGGTTGTCACAAAACGCGCATCTATCAGATTCATAAGATTGTTTTCTTATTCTTTGATTCTTTGTTGCTGATTTGAATGAAAATCATTCTAATTTTTAAAAAAATTTTTTGGTTCTGCTATGCCTACTCGTGTTTAACATTTGAGATATATGTATATAAATGTACTGTATATATTAATATCTTAGAAATATGTTAATCTGTACATGTGTAAATTAAATCTCCAACAATCCAACAAAAGGTAAGTATGATCAGCGCTCTATTTGCCCTACCTGTTGATCCCAGCGCCAGTGACATTCAGGGCTTCCACTGTGACCCAAAGGCTTGTTGAACCACTGAATTAACAGTGCAGTGAGCTGAGAGGCAGCTGAGTGATATACTGTGTGTGTAAAAGTAAAGGGCGTTAAGTGGAACACAAGCCAACAGCAGTAAAAGCCACAATATATCTCCCAAGATATGTCTTTTCTACAGCATATCCAACCTTGGCCTTAGTAGAGAGAGTGGGTGTGTGTGATTGTGAGTCTGTACAGTCCCAAATCCTTATGGTGCAATGTGGCCTTACAGACTGACCCCATGAACTGATTTATGTTTAGATTTCATTCCAGTCATTCTGTAATGCTGGTGGGGGGGTGGGGTTCAGCATGAACTGCAAACCAGTAAATCACCCAGTGAACTGTGTGTTACATGTAGCTGACATTATAAGCTATACATTAGGGGTTGTCAAAGATAGTCACTCATGAACTGAAAACACGTGTGTGAAAGTTTGTTTGTACTTCAGCACACATATCAGACTGTACATGCGTGTGTGTGAGAGAGAGGGAGAGAAAAAGAGCAGTAGGCTAATTTGTGGAGATAGTGGAATCATTAAGCCATGTCTGGGTAATGGAGACTAATGTGGGATTAGGCAGACGTAATGACATGCACTCTGCTGGAATGCTTCAGTAGCAGTAATCAGTCTGGAAAATGAACTGATATGGAATTTCTTTGACAAGCTTTCATTCATATTCATAAATGGACGCTAATGTGGAAAAATATGAGAGAATAGATTACTTAAGGAAAAAAAAGCTATGCTCTTGGAAGGTTATATAATCTATTAAATATGATTGTGTTCATAAGGACATGTGACCTTAATGTCCCAGTTCCCTTCTAAGCGTCCCTAAATATTTAACAAATATCACTACAATTTTATTTTATGACCAAATCCATGTGTAAACAAATGAAGTCTTGTAAGCTTTATAAAAGAACAACAAAAGTTGCACGTTTGTCCTCTTGTTATGCTCTGCTTTGCATTTAACTTGACGTTATCAGAAACCAAAGGGAGGCTCTCACATAAAGATACATATTTCTAAAATTTTGGATGGATTTACATTTTCCATAGTGACGCCACCAGCAAATGAGCCTGTGTACAAGATTGGGCCTGTCTCTGCCTTCAGTTCAACAGCACTCACTGATCACTTCCTTGGCTTGAATGAGCGAGGGCCAGACCATCAAGGCAGGAGGAGCAAAATGAATGGTTGATTTGTATTTCTCTAGGAATGAGAGTTTTGGAAAGGCTTCTTACCCCCTGGACTGCCCCCTTCTGACTCTGGACTGTACCCCCCTAGTCAGGACTCTCCCAGTGGTCAGGCCACTGTGTGCCCCCTTGCTGGGATTGACTGGATGCATTTATAAATGGAGCTCTCATCTCCAGCCTTCCATGACTTCTTACTATTACATTTCCATGCCCACTTCCTCTTTTCTCCTTCAGTTTGCTTTCTCTGCTTCCACTCCTTCCCAGTTTTATTTCGACCCTTTGCTTCATTGCCTTCTTCTGCACCTTCTGTACCTCAGCCTTTGTGGGAAAGTACTCAAAGACGACTGGGCCATCTATCAAACAGGCCATTAAAAAGAAATACAGAGAAAAATTGCACATCTAACAGCAAAGCAATGATTCAATTACTTTCTCATTACGGTGGGTTATTGTTCACAGAACTGTGGAAAAAAGAAATGAGTCCAGTGCTGTCAATGAACTATTTATCCATACATTATTAACTTAGCTTATAAAAAACTAAATCTTTTATTACTCTCCTTTCAAGAGTGTTTTGAGTATTGTTTGATCAAACTGTAACTTGAGTGATTGATATCTGGATGTAGATCATGCTATAGGCTGCCAGGTACCGCACGCAGTAAAAGATTTGGTAAGCAATACACCTTGTACAATGAAACGCCCAATGTACTGCAGTAAAACTACCACCACTAAATGTAATTAATCACACCTTATATTAAATGCCACACAATTGACATGCATTTAGTGGCAGTGTACTGAGCTGCAGTTGAGCTTAAGCCATTCATAAATCCACATTTATTAATCTTTGGATTTGTACATCGTAGCTGGTTTTACCACCTGATCCATATCCTGCGATAGATGTCGTTTATGACATTGCTATGACTGGAACTCTTGTGTAAACTAATGATACACCAAAAGAGGCTTTTTCTTCTTTTTTTTATTTTCACATAGCTCTGGTTGTTTTTTCTCTACTGCCGTGTCTGATGACATCCTGGGAATGGAAAACAAACACTGCTGTGGTGTTTAGGTGTGGGTCGGAGTCTGTCTTTGGGGATTTAAATCTGTTGCTCTTTGCTCTAAATATTACTGCTGAGATTTAAAGGTCTGACTGCTCTAGTGCATACAAAAATACATGTGATCCCACACTATGTTTATTTTATTATGAGGTGCATTGTGCATGTTAAGTATTCAGAGGACTGATGTAACGAAAAAGGATTAAGACCAAATTGGATTATTACTTGCTTGGGTATGTTTTCTTACTTGCATACAAACTGGGGCCAATGATGCATCTGGACAGTGAAAGTCAAGATATCTCTGGCTCTGCTATGATTTTATAAAAAGCATATTTCAAAATGACAGGAAAGCATTACATCAACATTACCACAGAGGCTAACTGTAAGTATTGTCATGACCTGCAGCTAAAGCTACACTTGTACAGCTAGAGTGTTGTACAAAGATGCATCCATCTTAACCTAAATCAACAAAGAATAGACTGCAAGAGAAATGATCACTGAGATTCAACAAATTTTGCCTGAATGGATTTTGGAGTTGAGTGCTGAGAAGCCTTCTTCACACAAGTGATGAAATGAATCTTGACCTTTTCACCACCTCCACCCCAACCCCTCGCCAAGAAGAACTCATTTCTGAGGTCCAGGGAGTACATATTTTACTGATGTCATGTTACTTGATTTCTGCTGTTCTTACATACTCCTCTTGTTGCCAACATGGGAACTAGTGTCTCCTCCTGAGTGACCAACACACTGACACAGACAGCAGGCTGCATAATGATGGAAAAATGCTTCACAGCCTCAATTTATGAGGTGCAGGTTTTTCAGATGCTGTTTTATTACACTGAGAGAATCTACTGGGGTGCAAGGCATTACTAAAATTGTTAACACTGTGTTTGTCAAAAGATAGAAGTAATATATGGGACGAATGTCTTTCTTGTTGTAATGATGTCATCGCTTAGTATTCACGGGGGATCTGTCCTCCTGCATTGGGTGGAACTTGTAGACACAATCATTGGCCCTCACTGCAGAACACAAAGAGAATATTATACTCTCATACTCATGCAAGCACACATCTGCAGATACCCTGAAGGCCATTTGTATTTGGGACTGAAAAGGACACTGGTCTGATCATTATAGGTCTGTCACTGGCCTACCAGTGTAGTGTGGACTGCAGTGTCTTGTTTGAATCACTAGATGAAACATCCATCCATTATCTGTACCGATTTTCTGTCAGGGTTGCGGGAGTCTCACATATCTCATATATAGAGACATACAACCATTAATGCTCACGCTCACACCTCTGTGCAATTTAGAGTCACAAGTTAGTGCATGACTTTGGACTGTGGGAGGAAGCCAGAGTACCTGAAGGGAACCCATGCAAGCACAGGGAGAACAGGGTTCAGACCTAAAAACTTCTTAGTGTGAGGTGACAGTGCTAACCACTGTAACACCTTGCTATCTTGCTAGATGAAACATATGTAGTCATTTTATAGCTTTAGCTGCATGTTGTTAAATTGCTCATTTTCCTCTGCAATGCTCAGTTGACATGTTTCTGTTTATCATTTGCATACTGATGGAGACAAGGAGATTTGTATTTATTGAGCATTGTTTCTGGTTCCTATCGGCACATTGCGGTGTTTTCAGTTCTCTCAGCACAACAGCAGAGCTGCCCTGTGTATTTGTCCAGCTCTTTCTCTCCTGTAGGCACAGAGGGACTGATGTTAGTAATTTTACTGCTGGATCTTTTCCTGTAGACCCATATGGTTTCACTGGCATGCATCAGGATTATTAATCGTGCTCTGCTGCCTGTGAAAAATGAATGTTATACTTCTATTGTATTACGGCAGGATTTGATGAGTGAAACTTCTTGAACACTTGGTCTGAATGGCAGCATCAGGACTTTTCCAGAGGTTTTGGAGTCATCGAGTGATATCCTCTGGCCAGCCTTTGCTGTAGATATGCAAAGTGATATGTAGGCTTTTCTATTTGTTTTATATCTTACACCTTTTTGCACTAAAACAGTGCTGCACATTGTCATGAGCTTATTTTACTGCCTTGTCAGTGCTTCTCCACAACAGTCTCACCAAGACAAAGTGATATACAGTGCATTTGTTTTACTTATGAATAATGCAATTGACAAGTGAATTAGCTTATTTAAGTGTGGGCATCCATTTAATTTGCTCCTGGCTAACATCAGTCTCTGGCTGATTCCAGTTTGGCTTTCATTCCAGTAGTCAGACTCTCTCTGAGGCAACAGCTTTTTATCAAATACAGTTGTAAAAATAGATAAAACTAGAATATCCCCCAGTTCTGACACTAAGGTTTTTGATTCTCTGTGACTGACTATTTACATAATTCTGATTGGCCCACAGTTTGAGAAGTTGAGTTGAAGTTTGCCAAAAACCATTACCTGTTTCCCCTTTACTCTGCTTGGCTGTCAGTGACGTGTGTGTGTGTGTGTGTGTGTGTGTGTGTGTGTGTGTGTGTGTGTGTGTGTGTGTACTACTATGTGTGATGCCTTGCTGCTTTCACCTATAATTTTGGGCTGGACAAAAAGAAAAGAAAAACAGATACAACCATATTTTTCAGATCAGCATTTATCTGCTATTGATGCATATCACAATACATAAGTCAATATATCTGTTGAGCTAAAGATTACCTTAAGATGAACCTGAAAAATACCCCGGATTTTATAACCTTGAAACAGAGGCTCAAATAGAAAATTATAACTAAAGCAGTTTTTTTATGCTATACATTATTAATCGGTTTTATGTAGGATAGTGGCCTGGCTCATCTCTTGCATTTTTTAAAAATTCATTTGTGATACCAAAACAATAGCGTTTATTGTTTAGTTGGCTCATGATCCTAAAGAGTAAGCCCTTTTTTTTTTTTTTTTTTTTTTTTTTTTTTTTTTAAAGCAATGCAATGCACTTTATCAACAGTTTATGGGTGTGTCTTATTTTCTTATCAAGACAGACAGTGTTTATATTATCTATATCACTTGGCAATACTCCACCATGCTGACTAATGTGTAGAGGTTGCACAGGTCTTTAAACTCTCTTTCCCCCTGATGTCATGCTTTTGGGTTGTGACAAGTAGCAGTCGCTCTTCCCAGCAGAGCTGTAGTGCACGCTAACTGCAGTGAGGTCACCACAGTAAAGCAACACAGAAAAGTTTCCTAAGGTCGTAAAGGCTGGCCGCTGAGTGTTTGGAGCACTAGGGGAATACGTCCTGGATAATTGACAGGATAATTTCCGTAGCGGCAGCTGAGGTCAGGCATGGGCCTCTTTCCCCCACTGTCCACAGTCCACACATACAGTCGAATCCCCTAATCTGCCCTTCCTTCCATCACCATAACATCTCGTCTAATTGTAGTTTTTCCCTTGCCTCACCAGTTCGCCCCAACTTTAGGCCGCACTCACCTCATGTGTACCCATTCTGGTCTGTAATAATGTTCTCCTGTGGAGATATGGTCACTTCCTGGAGATTATGTCTTGTCACTGGCTGTTTTTCAAGGTGGATTCAGGTCTGACCTTTTGTCCCCCAAAAGAAACTAATGACCTGATTTGTTTTAATGAGCAATATGTGCACGTTAACAGCAATCAATACACACATGCTGGAAACATAATATAGACAAAGATTTTTAGAGCTGCCTTGACTGCACTGTGTCTTTATTGAGTTAAGGACTGTGCCTCTTGGCACAATAGCCTAGACCTGAACAGGAAGTCAGAGTTTGCAACTACAGTTTGCTGGTACTTGCAAATTGCATGATTATATTATTTCTTTTTATCGCGATAAAACTTGATACATGTTGAGCTAATTAGTTTGATCATCACATGATGCTAGAAAAGTTAAAAGATCAGGTTATACAACAAAAATCACTGTTGTTTAGGGTATATTAATTGATTTATTTGTGTAGGGCACAGCTATGGCCTATTTACATGCGAAGTATCTATTTATTTGAACTCATGTGGCCACGTTTTTGTTTGCCATCACTGCAGATTTAAATAGAACAGATTATTTTAACAAGTTGCACGTGGGCATTAAAAATGATCCTTTGATGCAACAGATAACCATTTTCCACTCTTTTGACTGTTTGCATGTGGAGGTCATCTTTGGTCTTTCCTTCACTGCTCTATTACTCCATAACCCCCCCCCAACACCCCCCTCCCTTTATTTCCTTTTAATGGTCAATTTTCCCTGATAAATTTCTGCTTTGTTCAACTTCTTTTGCTGCTCAATCATCACCCCAATCTCTGCGTGATGCACTGCCGCTGTCTCTGTTATCTAGTCTTCTGTCAGCTCCAGAGTTCCCCATCCTGGCCCAGCAAGCACAGCATGTTGGAGACTCTGCTCTGTGGGTGGGAAGCAGTTGCATGTGAGGCACACTCTGGGCCGCGTGCTGTGGGCTTTTCTCCCCTTTAAACTTCTCTAGCTTTTCTCTTTCTCACTCCATTTTTCTTTTTTTTTTCTTTCTCCCTTTTTCTCTCAGTTCCTGTGGCGGGGGAAAAACTTACGGTGCGGTTTATTTGTTCTGGTTTGGTGTCGGTTCTCACATGTCCTTGGCAGACTTTCATACCTCCATGACAGTAGCCTGGATTGCGAGGGATTATCATGATATCACGTGTGCGTGTGTGTCTGTCTAGCTGTTCACACTTTTTTTTCCCCAAAGACTCAAAAATGTATATGTGTGCATCATGCGTGTGCGATATAGCCTGTCACTATTAATGTTGGAGTAGCGAAGTACTTGACTGCCAGTGTATTTCCCTGCTATTGCAATTTGGTCTCAAGTATCCAGAGACTCATCTTTCCCCTGTCCCTAACCCCATTTGTATGTCTGTCTTGTTTATGCTCCTCCTCAGTGCAAAACCATGCCAACCTTTTGGGACAGAGCGTGGGGCTTACAATGTGGTGATTTGAGGGAAATGAATGAGGAGTTTAAATTGAGGGGAGGGCTTTGGAGAAGGAGGGGGTTAAGTGAAAGGCAAAATGGGAGCTGAGCTGTTTCCATCTAACAGTTTCCACTAATGCTAAATTGCAGCCACTGGAACACAGTGACCTCCTCCTAACATGTGTTCACCATTAATCCAGCCATGGTGAGAGAAGGCCTGTTTTCACCAGGAGAGAAAGATGAGACAGAAGAGGAGTTGCCCTTCAACTCTCATATTATTCACACCATATTTATGTATGTGTGTGTGTGTGTGTGAGTTTGTATGTCTGTGCATGCATTTTTAAATTGATTCTCCGTATTACTCATGAAATGGAACATTTCCTCTCTATTTTTCATACACAGTTTGCTTTGTGAGCAGCAAATCAGTTTAATTTATAATATGAAATGAAGCATATTAAATTAAATAGATATATCACTTCTTATCACAGGAACTAAAGTATTGTGAATACAGAGTAGCCAAAGTTCTTAGTGGACAAACCAAGATACTTTTCAGCGGTTGAGAGACACAAACTTGAGTGTGTTATTGGTAAATAGGGGTGGTTGAGTCATTCTCTTTTCTTTCCAACCACGATCGGAGATTAGATATTCCATTTCATGTCCGCAAATATGCTCTGTTGCTAATTAAAGGGCGAGCGATTTGTTGCTTGGGTCAGCAAAAGCTTTGACACTTTGGATCTGTTCAGCGGAGGATGACCTTTCCTTCCCCTTTTTCTCCAGTTTTTTTTCCCACTCCCCTAAACAACTCTCATTCTCACCAAAAAAGACATAAATGTGAGGATTTACGCTCGTGTCTTCCGCTTTGCTTTTTTTCTCCCCTCACGTTATCTCTTCTTTCTTCTCCTTCTCTGAATGCTTTCTCGTATTGCCATATTGAGCCACATGACTTTTGCTCTTAGTGAGAGAGAGAGCAGAGGACCCAGGGCGTGCTGACATCCAGCTCCTCCATGTGATGTATTAGGGGGATACAGAGAGGGTGGGGGTGGGGGGATTGATGCCGTGTTCCAATGTTTGGGAGGCACATAAAACATTTTACAGAAGGGCTGTAAAGAGCCAACATTGGTGTCCAAATTTAAAACATGTCCCAGGTCTTAGCTGTTGTTCGCTAGGGGTTTTCTTACCCCCCCTCTCCTCCCTCCCTCCCTCCCTCCCTCCCTCCCTTTCTCTTCTTCTCCAGAGCTTTGGCAGGAAAAAAGAATAGAATAACACAGGAGAGGGGAAACTGGCAGCATGCAGACTTTGTTAGTCTGACACATCATGTGCAGTGTTTTTAGAGTGTTAATGATCGGGCACAAAACTGAATCGAGGCAGTAAGCAGCAATATGGTGGACAGAAGATTCAACAGGTACCACAGAGAGAAAAAAAGGCCAATTTGATGATCTTATTACATGCATTTGTTATCTTTTAAAGGATCCTTTGATCCAAATAAAATCAATAAAGAAAAATCTACTTAGCCATATTGATATTTAGTCATGCATATATTTTTAGTTAGATCCTGGGTTTCTGCTGCATGCCAAATACATTTGAGGTGAACTGAATTTCATTTGTGGTGCTCAAAGCTTGAAGAGATGACATTTGAGAAACTCAGCAGCAACTCTTATTTCTTTGTTTCTCTGGGTAATCCACAGACTTTGCTGTCAACAGTTTTCAGTGGAACTAGAAATTGTTCTTATGAAAACTGTTGACAGTGAGCTCTGTGGATTATTCAAAGAGAAAGACATACTGTCCTTGAGTTTTCCAATCTTTTTTTATGCTTTGAGCTACACAAACAAAATTGTATTCACCTGAACTACATGGTCAGTATTTGAGTGACCAAGCCCATAAAAGACTCTGACTGTAGGCATGACATGGATATAGTGGCACTCTTTTTTTCACATGTATGTCATATGTGGTGGTTTACTGTGTGTAAGTTTGCTTTGGATGTATATTTATGTAAATGAAAATGTGTTAACAGGGGACTTCTGCAGCACCACCACCATTAACATTAATGATATAGATAATGATGTCAAGAACATATTAAATCTACATTTTCTTTGACTAAACACCTAAAGTGTGGTACGCTTTAATTGCCCTCCTCATCATCAAACCCCATATTCAGCCTTGGTCTAGCCCCATGAAAGACCCACATAGACACTGATTATCCAGCAGTGCAAGGAGCTTCGTGTAGCAATCCAAATATACAGAGATATTCTCAAACAACGCTGGCCTGCCAACTACAACACTCCTATTTATTTATGTATTTATCTGGATTTCCTGTAGACTTGTCGAGATGTTGGGTGCTGCGGGCCATGCTATCTGAGGCCCGTTTGACAAGGGTTGGCTAGCCCTGGTCAGGCTGTGCCGTGTTGCATTAAGGCTGGGTTATTTATCCTTGGGGCTCATAATGATGATGCTGTCCCGGTCCCTGAGACGGCTCTGTTCTCTCAGTCACCTCCCGCCCTTCGTAGGATGCTGGGCCTGGCAGGTTCCCACTTGTGCTCCCACCAGGAATGTTGCAAAGGAGCTGCGGATGTCTAGTGTAAGGCTGCACAATGTAGGCAGTGTTAAGTATTTGTGTTAAGTGATTCTTTAGAGCCAAAGCTCCAAGACCTTTTTCGGCTAAAAATACAGCAACTTAAAATTTGACAACTATAACTGTACCCTCTTACATTTTTGGGGAATTTTATATAACAATGTTGTATCATTATTTATTATTTCAAATATTTTTGGGCATGGTATTGGCATGGCTCTTGTGATGCTCACATTGACTACTCAAAATGTCTGCTGTGACGTCACAATAACAAACACAGGTGGACCTAAATTCATTAATAAGGGCTCTGTTTGGTGCCAGTAAACCATGCCAGTGAGCCAGCATGCATAAATCCTCAGCCCTGCCTGGAACTGGCACACCTAGATGGAATGTAGCCACAGCTAATGTTGTTTGTCAAACCTGTGCTTTTTTTCTACAGCAAGAAGTCAAAAATATTCACAGTGAGAAAAGCCTGTGTTCTAATATTATGTGGCTCAGCAACGAATGAATGAGATGAGAATTTTTATCATTGCCATTGTGCATTGTTGCGTTAAACACATTTGTTGATTTGCCTCTTGTCTCTTTTCACTGTCAAATCACTTTTTATTTGCCAAACAGATTTTGGTTGATTTGAGCAACGTGTTTGTAATTAATGTTATTGTTGCCCACAGTTATCTGTGTGTGTGTGTTTTTTGTGTAATTACAAAATGATGTAGATATACAGTTGATGAGAACATACCTTGCCTTTGACGCTGTAAATCACATCAGCCTGTCCTGTTGGTGGGGACCCATGCTGTGTCTTGTTGGACCTCTGTCTTTCATGTCTCAACCACATTCATACTGACTGATGCTGGCAGAAACAGGACTCATTTTGGCAGGTATTTGAAATGGAGTGTTTGACAGATGGTCAGATGGTAAAAGTAGCTTACATTTTTACTATACAATTTTTTTTTTTATATAAATGAATTGATGTTTCCATAATTAAAAATGTAGCAATCTGACAGCAATCTCTTAAACTCGCTTAAAGACCAAATCTGCATTGTTTTTTTTTTTCAAAATGGAAAATACACAACATTAATTATGAGACTTCTTGGAAAGGCAGTTGCCAAACTACACAGCAGGATGAAATACAGACGGGATGAGTGTGCAACCAAAGATTCCTTCCTCTTTAGTTTGTCCCAACAATCTTTCCTTAGCAGAGGTTGTTTCAGTTGTATAAACAAGAAAGAGTATGAAAATAAACATTTTGAGACAAATGTGATGAAAATTTGTTGCACAGCTTTGCTTCCATGCTTCCTCAATATGTGCATATGGTTCATCAAGTGTTCATACCATCCTGCCGCCCTGTTCCATCCAGCTCTGCCTCTCAGTTCAAATCATCCTACCTGCCTCAAAGTACTAGTCCTCATTGACCAAAGATTTTGTTCGTCCACCAGTAGTTATTATTTTATGCCGTTGGCTGACTAGTTGGCACACATTTGTATTTAATTATCTAAATAATTATCAGCAAATGTTTTGAGTTGCAGCTAATTCATGCTTTAAGACTTTTGTAACATTGGTGACGCTGTGCTACATTAAAGAAAAATACAAAACAACACTAATGGTGATACAAATGGATGAAGGCACGAAGCGCGTTGCCTGTTAACAATGCCACCGTAAAGATTCTGTATATATCAGAACATCAGCATGGACAACATTGCTAAGAGACTAATTTAAGGATACTAACATGTTTCAAATAATAAACCATGATTGTGGTCAGTGAACTATACACCAATGTTTGCCTGTAAAGCAAGTCACCTACTTGCGGTCGTCCTTTACCAAACTCTTTGGATTTCCTGCCTGACGTAGTTGTATGCAGTTACCACAACAGGCTGTCATGTGTTTACAGTAGGTTTCAATATTTGACGTACAAGTAAGAGTTTCCCTGAGGCAGGAGTTGTTGTCAGAGTTTTTTTCTTTCTTGTTTGATTTATTATTTGATTGCTAAATATGTACAGTAAAGTGAATCCACAATGCTTGGTTAATTACTATCTCATAACCACAGGCACCGGCAGTGTAAACGGTTTGCTGAGTGTAGTCACTTCCTGTGCAGTCAGATCGTTCTTATGCCTCCACCTTGCCGACAGTTAGAGAGTTTTGGGCTGTATGTTGCACTAGGTGACACCTCAGTAGTGCCTTGGCTCAAACATTCACTAGGACTCGAAGATGGATTGATTAGATTTTGGTGGACAAAGGTCAAGGTAACAGCGGCCATACTGATATACTGATCATACTGATGTACTTACTATCTTGTCAAAACAAATACATCTAAGGATGTAAACGTTGACATACAGATATACATATGTCATATACATATAAATAAACATACAATATATTACATTCACACAGTAATTTTCTTGGAAACAAGTTACATCTGACTCTGCAATTGGACAAATCAAAAGACTGCAGCTGGACTACATGAAGTCTGTGTTGTATATGATGGAGCAGCAGGTGCATGACAGAGACCAGCTTTTTTTTCCTTTTCCTCTTTTTCCAATGAGTTGAAAAAGCTCTCAGCTGAATCAGAGACAATTATTCTTTTATTTGCTTTACTTTAAAAATGAACTTTACCTCTCATTGGCTTTCAAAATTCTCATCTCACTGCTTTGCTGCTCCTGGCTGATGTGCCAGCATTGCTCAACAATAATAATTTTGATTGTTATTAATCATAATTGCCATTGTAATAGTTAGCATATGGTGACACACATTAACGAGTTAGCAAAACAACTCACAGTTTCTGCTCTCCCTGACTTTCAAAATAGGATTTTTGGATAAATTGCCATTTATTTGTTAAGGTAGTTAAAGAAAAACATTATTGTAATTGCATATAATTGCAATGGAGTTGGTATGACCAAACATACAGTATTCCCAGCAGCAAACATAAGTATAACTCTCTCTCCACTCACAATTAATGATTGCTCACAGTTTGGTTTATTTATTTTCTCTGGGTGGTACCTTCATGTAGTGATCTGTGTTTTTACACAGCCTCTGTGGGAGCACTAGTAAGCTGTAAAAACACTGCCACCACATCACAGCAGTGCATCTTATGAATAGCACAAATTTTGGATCGCGTTTGGAAGGCTGCCCTTTTAGTCATTTAGGGAATCTTTTGGGTATCTTTTAACTTGATTCCTTCAAGAGCCAAGCTGCAAAAAATGCCAACTTATTTTTTTATGTCTCATATTTTTTCAGAAACTATTTATTTTAACAGACTTTCTCTTGATTGCTAGTGTATACTTAAAATTGTGTAAAATATGGGGCTTTTGTGGCTTGTTACATTCTCTGTTTTTGTTTTATTTACTAACAATTGCTGAGGCACAAAAGACCTCCTGAAAATATATTTAAGTAAATACGAGAGTAAATACTGTATGTATGTTGCAATAATACTGTATATAAGACCTCTGTCAGAGTTTGAACAGTATTAGCATTTTCTTTTAAATTAGAACAATTTATGTAAGCACAAATATATTCCATATTTCCTTGTAAATGGCAGCAGGACTCAGGTAACTTTTACTATCACTTGTGTCAGCAGAGAGAAAGAAACAGAGAGCAGGCATGAAGGGATGCCAACACTGCGATCCATTGTTTATATCAACATAACTAATACGCAATTACTGTATTAACTTTCCTCTTGTTCTCAGTATATTTTCCCTGCATAGTTCTCTGTATACTAAGACCAAGTCTGGCGCTGCCCTTGAGAGTCCAATATGCTTCATGTGTGCACACATGGCTGAACAGTAGCTTGTTTGTGTTGCTGAATGATCCTTAATCAACAATCCAAACCAAAGCATAGTCTCTCATTATCCCAGGGAGAATGCCAGCTTGGCACACAGTAAACCCTGCCTGTCTGTTTTAAACAGGAACCTACTGAAACAGCACAGTAGAGGCCGTGATGGCAGCAGAGGCAATGTGTGTGCGCTCGCACACACACACAAACGTATACACACAGACAAATACAGAGACAAATCTGTATCAGTGGGATTCACAAGGGTGCAGAAGTACACAACAACGCAGGCAAGAGCATGCACATGTGCGCATACTGTCAATGCAAGTCAAAGTCATAAGAAGAAAACAAACACCGGGACTTGCTGTTATGCACATACACACACACACACACACACACACACATGCACAAACACACATGCACACACTGCACGCATCATTTGAATATAATAGTGGGGTATTGTGGCGGAGATGAATAATGCACAGAGGGATTGTTAGCTAAAGACTAGGAGAGAGTCCTGGATACTGCAGAGGACCATCTTTTTTCATCAGGTAGTATAGAATCTGTAGCTCAGGCCCTGAGGGCATTAATTACACTGAGAGTGGACCTGTGTGGGCCCTACAGTAGGCACCACACATGGCATTGAGTAACACATGGCTGCAGCATCTCATTATTGGGGTTTTCCTCTTTAGACCTTTCATCATTGCTCATCATGCAATCCAGAGAGGGAATCCTAAGGATGGGTTGCCTGCTAACCAAAAGAGGACAAACATAGTTGTTGGTTGTTTGTTTTTCAAATGTATTTCCAGTTAAAGGCAACTATAAGTTTCCTTTTTCATATGTTTGTCTCAGTCTTTTGTGCAGTACTGTTGTTTCAATCACACATTAATGCACCGACACATTCACAGTTAAATTAGTTGACTGACACTATTCATAACTCTGACTTCCTGCCACCCGGCGGGAGGAGCTGTCCATTCCAGTGACAGACTTGGCTTTTTAAAAATATTATTTCATATCAGGCCAGAGAGGTTAGAGAAAGACAGATGCTGTCAGGGAGTGATTGATGAGCCTCTTTTAAAAGGCCATCGGGGAAATAATAGACAGCCTAGCCGGCCTTGAAAGCAGCAAGCTAAGATGGAATGATCTCTACTCTCCCTCTCATCTCCACAACTGTCAGACTGAAAAATGTCAGCAATGAGACAGTTTGGTAATGTAAAGGTAGTTTCATGTTTGATCTGCTGTGTCCTGAAGCTCTGGCAGTCAAGGTGGCCAGAGAGGCCAGCAAGCAACAGGGGGAAGTTTAGACTTAGGACCGATGGAGTTAGGGTGAAATCCAAAAAGGAGATTGATAGAGATTTAAGAGAGATTAGATTTTTTAAGATAGTGAAGATATTTAAACAGCTTCATCCCTTCTCAGGATATTGATGATGTTAGCTTGCTAGCTCATTTTTACTATTAATTTTTTGGCAGATTTTCCAATATTGTGAAAGTGGGCCAGTATTTATTTATTTATTTTTTTCTTTCATTTTGGCTTGAAGACTGTTGAAAACAAAGGAGCAAAGTGTCTTCTGTAAATTTGTTTTTTCTAAAGTGTGTATTTCTTTATGTCTTCCCATGTAAAGGAATGGACAGTACAATCATCGTTCAAACCATGATGTCATGGAGACATCTCCTGTTTTTGTGTGTTTGGGGTCGCTAATTGAAATCTGTGGTCCTCAATTTGATCATCCAATAACAGCAAATTTTCAGGGTTATGTGCTGCACACAGATATATATGAACATTTGGTTTGCTCTTTTCTCATTTATTTAAAACTAAATGTGAGATAATGCTTTTTTGGAAGATTAAAATCATACACACACACAAACATGTAACAATACTGCAAAATACACACTTTTGAAGACTTTCCAGTAGAGGCAGAAATGGTGAAAGTCCAACAGAAAAGGAGACCATGGAGACTATGTTGCAGCATTACTTTTACATTACTTACTTTGTATGGCTTATTTGATTAAGGCATTTTAACTTGGTACTCCGTCTGACGCCATGGGGACTGGGACTGACCTGGGTCTTGTAATGGAGAATGACTCAGAGCTTGAGACTGAGAACCCAAAGAAGAAAGAGATGAGGAGAGAGAGAGAGATCAGAGGCTTCTTAGTCAACACAAACACTGTCAGACAGGCAGACCATAAGCTAACCATATAGCTCTGCTTTTTATTTACTTGTACTCATAGTTCTGTCTCTAGGCTCCAATTTGCTTCAGTTCAATTTGATGAATAAAATGGCTGAGTGTGTGCATGTGTATATGTTTGGTTGGGGTCGGTATTTCTCAACACAGGAACAGTGGCAGCAAAACCATAGACCGACACGTACATCTCTGCTTTTTATTTATTCATTACGCATGGTCTTAGCTCTGGCCCACAATTTGAGTAAGTTAATTTCAACAAATGGCCTGCTGATTGAGTAGAAAGCAGAAGGGCAGTGAAGAGTAACACAAACAATCTGTCCTCAGGCTGATGAGATGCTTCATGCACTTTGAGGAAAATTCAGAATTCAGCAAAATGCATGCAATTAAACAGTGACATCAGTTTGGTAAAACCAAAACTCCCTTTCTGGTTTTGAAAACATCTAGCTGGATCTTTGGGTGCTTGTCAAGTGGTTACTAAAGAGAGACAAATGGCAGAGCTGTGCTGTCCACACACACAAAGAAAAGCACCAGTACAGAGGGTCTCTGGCTCTCACTGTTGGTTTTCTGTTTTAAATCACTTTGCAGTGGAAACTGTGCTGAAGAAATGTATATACACACACACTCTGATCTGGTAAAGCTGTGCAAATGTCACAACATGCAGATTCCTGTCTGTAAAGACAATCATTACTGGAATAGGTATGATTTACCATGCAGGTTCTCTTGGCAAGGATGTGTCTTGCAATGTGTTAATGGTTGGGACTGTGTCTATTTGTGGGTGCGCATATGTTTCAACAGCAAGTTGATTCCTTGATCTAAATGCTTGCAGATTTGATTTAGTGCACCCATAAGTCAGACCTTTCCCACTTGGCTGAAGGTTTTCAACCCCTAACATGAAAACCTCCTCACCTCAGGCTTTAGGCATTAAAACAGGCAGGAATAACAACCTTGTGAAGCGATTAAAGCATATTTTCACCGTAAGAATAGTTATATTTCTCACCATGGACATTTATAGCACAAACAGCAGAAGAAATAGTAGTGTTTACATCCACTGTGATTCAAGTAGAAAGTATTTAGATCTCTCCTCTGGGGTAACCAGGGGAAACAGAAGGAAAACGAGGTTTGGGATGGATACTGTGGTGTCTTGTGCCGTGCCAGTTGTCTCGACCACTGGCATGTCTGCCTCTGTCCATTTGCCCAGAACAGCCATGTTAGTTTGTTCATCTCTCCAAACAAACGCTCAGCACCACTGATTTGGGAAGAGGTGGGAAGGAGTCGAGGAAAAACATAGGGGTGCCTTGTGTGGGGGTGGGGGAGTATTTCATTTTTTTTTTTCTTTTTCCTTCAGCTCTATTTTCCCCCAACACCACAGCTGATTGCTACCACATTGATGATGGTTAGTTAGTGGGAGAATACTGTATACTCTACAGCCTGCTGGCCAGACTGGCTCCCTTCCCTGTGGCACTGAGCCCCTGGCACCCAGTGCTGTCCTTCCACTACCACAGCGTCACTGTCTCATCCATCTCACATCCCTCCTTGGGTCTTAATCCATGTCCTGTACCAGGGGCTTGGAAGATAGTTTTTATGGATGTGCAATTCTGTTTTCAGACGTCCACAAAGGAAGCATTTGACACTCAAGGAATGCAACTTATACACTTTTGGATAAATTCATAGAGCTTCTTTTGTTACTAGTATAAGTGATTGAAATCAGTTGTTTTATTTTTTTCCCACCAGATCCCTCCACTGTCTCCGGTTCTATCTTTCCATCTCATCTCCTTGCATAATATGAGCTGCTTGGTATCAAAACTTCAGCAATATCTTTGACTCATTTTCCAGCCTCTCAACTCTCCGTGTCTGTGTTTTGTGAGAGCAACAACATGATACTCCTGTCTCCTGCAATTTAATCCAGAAATTGGAAGCTGTAAAATTTAGTGTGTGGGTCCAGTTTTATGATGGAACTAATTTTTAAAGTGTGCAGTAAACCAAACCAGATTCAACATCAATCTTATTGCCCCTATTTGTGTCTTTTGTTTCTCTGTGGCATACCCATGTACTCTTGTTTGGCCTTTTTTGTCTCACGGAAACCACAGTTCTTATATATAAACACTGTAACAATATTCCAACATTACCGTGACAGTTTAACACACTTGAACGGTTACATGGCTGTCTAAACATGGCCGCGAGTGACTAGTTTTAAAACAAGACATCTGCATTCGCTTTCATATCCTTACAGCAACTTATTCACCTCGACACAAAAGGCCCCTGGATCTTTATGAGCAAAATTTAAATCAGCTCTTTCTGCTCCAATTTCTACTCTTACATACCAACTCTATATCTGCAATAACTTATTATTTTGCCATAGAAAGAAAAATGAGGAGTTTTCCTAATGACGTTTAATATCTGCCACTTTGAGCTGTGACACCTGTGTACAGGTATGGACCAATCTGCTTTGTAAAATTTATGAGACATATTACTGCAAGAACAATCAAGGAACATTGTTAGCACCTAATTAGCTCTGTAAAGGCACTTGGACCTGCTTTCCTTTCAGTCAGTGCTGCTACACACTCCTTTATGAAAAAAGGAAGGACTTTCATTGCCATTTGTTCAAATAAACTTCAATTATTTAAAGGATATAAAATATGTTTTTCTAAGTATCTCAGAGCTTCAATATGAGTTGACTGTTTGCCAGATTTAAATAAAAGACTATGTTTGCAAGAATATATATTTTTTTGATAGAGTAAATGTTTTCCTACTAGTGGCTACATCTGCCAAAGATGAGGAAAGTCTGGTAAAAACAGCTTTTCCTCTCAGAAATGAAAACACAGGCAAATGTTTATGGGCCACGGTTGAAGAACGAGATCATGGTTTTTGGCTTGAGAACACCACACTGACAGCAGCCGCTCTCTCCCAGCCCACACTTCTACCTCATTTTAGACATAGTTCACTTATATTCAAAACAATTGGGGTGATGAGTACAGCGAAGAGAATAGTGGTGAGATCAGTGACTATAATATATAAAAATACGTTTGCCAGAACTTGATGTAATATTGACAGCTTGTTTGAAGAGCAGACTTTGAACTAATCAGAAGATCTGCCATAAATCTATCCAACGCTGGAGCAATATTTCTTTGATACACTAGAAAAAGTATGGAGCTTGTGCTACAGTATATTTTTCTGCGGTTCTGAATGCAAAGCTTTTCTTAATGTTCCTGGGATGTCATCCAACTCATGCTGAGAAGCTTTAACACTAAAGTGGCCACTATGGTGGAGGTTCCACGTTGTAATGGGGGATGGTGGGGTACTTCAGCTGTTGTATTTATTCTCTTTAACTATAGAACTGTGGTAAAACGCAGGATTTATCTTTGTTCTTGAGCTCATATTGTGAGTTATTATTAAAATGGATGAACTCGGGTTACTAGCTCCTCTGGGATTTCGAGGGAAGGAAATTATGATGAAAGCAGGTCCAGGGCCGGCCGCAGATTGGACACTTTATTAAATGGACAAGTCCAGTGGATGTCCTGAAATGGATTTCTGTAAAGAGGTATTTCCTGCAGGCAGACAGGCTGCTTAGAGTGAGTGATGTGGAGGGCTTTGAAGGCCCTGACGGACTTCTCAACTACGTTGTATCTTAAGACTGCTAAAGCTTGCAGTTATCTTGCTGTTTTTCATGTACTCAACATACTCAGTTGGCTGCCAGTTTAAACCACAGTATACTTGAATTTACGGCCCTCATTAAGAAGCAGAGGTTTATTCCCACATTAATATTTGGACCCCCCACCCCCCACCGCCTGCACTGCAGCTTTTTCTTACTTTCTTACCCAGTTCCTGGAAGAAAGGGTCACAGATAAGTTATTGTCATTGTCAATGAAACTGCTGACTGTTTCTTCAGTAGCTTAAGTTACTTTTTTGTCTATATAAAATGCTGAAAAATGTGTGTCACAGTTGTCACATGTCCAAGGTGACATTTCAGATATCATCCAAAACCCAAAAATATTCAATATAAGAAAGACAGTGAATCTTCTTCAGTCTTCTGAATTAAAGAAATGTTGCCATGTAAAAATAAGTATGTTGTAAATGATTCCAACAATTAATCAGAAATGTAGTTGATGAGATTACTTTTTACTTCTGTGTGAAGTGATGAGACAAAATCAGGCATCACTAATTAATTTGGACTCACAGGCATCTTCTTTCAAACAGTGACTGCAACCAGTTTTCTGAAGCGAAGTTTTAGCACTGCTTTTGTTTAAACCCTTTGGCTTTCCCAACTGATGCATGTTGCTTCACAGATGTGCTTCTGTATTAATGAGAGTGTATTAGAGAAAATATTTTGGCAGAGGGGAGGTTGGACTTGAATGTGGAAGAGGGCTAGAGACTAGCTGGATGTAAAATGTTCCTATCATGTTAAAGTATGTTTGCGCATATGAGTCTATTCATATAGTTCAGTAGATGTGAGTGTATGTGCCTGTATCTGCATCTTGGCCTTGGGGCAGCCTCAGTGAGGACATGATTGATGACTTGTGTACTGTAGTGAAAGTCTTTTAAATTAAAGCAAAATGGAGTTTAGAACATATGACTTCATCAGACCTGCTTAGCTCAGTGTGAGTTTAATGAAATGTGGCAAGTTCTTCTCTTTCAGCTCAGACCATGCATTTCATTCCACAATAAGGTCTTTGCTCGACCGTGTCGGTGTGTGTCAGCTGCCATTATTGTGAGTGAAAAGACAGTGGGTGATTTGCTGTAACCGAGCTCATTGTGGCGCTATTAAGAGAGTGTGGTCATGCTTTATCTTCATGCAGTGTTTTACGGGGACATCAGACTAGTGACAGATCTGTCTGCTCTGGAGGAATACTCCTCTTCACGATACTGTGTTGCAATGTGTACCACAGATAAAAAATGTAAATAGTAGTTTTTAAAGACTACTATAGAGTTCTGAAAACTTTGAAAGAAAGTTAAACATTAAATACGCATATTAGTTAGATTTCTCTTGGAAGACCTTCATGGAATTATTGATGAGTAATCAATTAATTACTCAATGTCAAATTGTCACTAGTCAAAAAGTGGTGAACAAGACCTGACACAACTTGCCATTGTGAAGTCGTTCAATGTATTGCTTTGTCCTACCAGAAGAGAAAAGAAAATCAGCAAATCTGCACATTGGAGATGCTGGAATCCAAAGAATGTGTAGCATTTTTTTTTTATTATTATTTTTTTTTGCTTAAAATGACTGAAATGATGAATTAACTGTCAAAATGGATAATTATTTTGCAGTCGATTGGTAGTTTCTGCTCTGCATCAGCTCTTGCATTGGTGACATTAAACTACTGGTGTGTGTTTGTGTTATATCAAAAGTGCTGAGTATTTAAATTGTTGTACTCTAACACCACTACCTCACAGGGATATGATAACAGGTTTAGAAAAGCCTGATTGTCAGAACCTGCTTTTGCATTTCTGTCCGATCAGATACTTATTTCCAGTCAGTTCCAGCTACCTGGTCTACCAGTGGTAAACCAGTCCCTTATTTGTTACGTAAAAAGATCAACAGCAGCATTTTAGGCCCTGAGAGCTAGAACTGAGTGCCAAAACTGCATGGGTCACTAACACTTGCAGTTTCCTGTCATAGCTTGTACATACCAATCATGTGGCAATGACAGACACTGTATGGTTATCTCAAGGTTATCTCGGCTTATCTTCCCTTCTGGGGAATGTAGAGGCCTCTCTCCAGCACTATTTTGATCTTTCAGATGTGGAAATTCTATCCCTGCATCTTCCCTCCAACCATGCATTATGCTGATAACACTTTATTAGATTTCACTTAAGACTTTCTTGGCAGTATGAACTATTTGTCTGTTTCAGAGTGTGTTTTAAAGTGGGGGATATGCTCAGATGTTGGTGAGTAGCCGTCCAGTTTCTCATGGTGTGTGTTAGCCAGTCTGGTAATGTGTTAATTGTGTGCAATCATGTGAACCCATGTTAGCATGCATGTGTGTGTGTGTATATGTTCTCTCAGGTGTCTTATAATGTGGTAATGGTTCCTTTACTGCCATAAGGAAAGGAGTAATAAGCTCAATCAGGTGTATGTAATGCCACCCTCCCACCTGTTCAAAACCTGCCAGGACAGGGTCTCATGGAACGCACAGGAAGCCAGTTGAACCCCAGGGGTTCTTGTGCATTCAGATTTTTCTGAACTGCCCCAGGTGAGCACTGCTCTTCGTTTGATCACAAACTCACTTTTGCTGCTGGCCCCAACTCAAACAGCTTCTGTGAGAGAGACTTGCCAGACTTTCCTCAGTACTGTGGGGTTATTCAGTATGTATTTTATGAGCACTCATTTGCATTTTTGTCATGGTTCTCAGAACAAAGACCCAAGAAAACAACTCAGGAGGCAGTTGTAAATTAAAGAGAAAGATTTAAAAAAAAAAAAAAAAAAAAAAATCCAAGCAGGTAAACAAAATACAAAGGGTCGGGCTGAGGTCCAAAAAGTCCAAAACACAGCCAAGGTCAAAAAAGGATCAAGATTGTAAGAGGTGCAGGAAGGCCAAGACACATTGCACAAGTACCCCATTTATACCTGGAATCAAAATGGACCATGAAAATGTACCAAGGCAATGGCCATGCAAATGGTGATCGACAGCTGGACAGAGCAATTAGACTGGGTCTCAATGGGCACTGGACATACATATAAATGCCAGTTATAAATGTAATTAGGTTTAAATCATACCTAAATACAATCTGGATACATCATGCATTTTTAATGACAGGTGTAAATGGAATTAAAGGCCACGTGGCAGAGGGCAAGGGCAAATGGACCAGTATATATACTAGGGAACTAATGAGGGAATGGGGAACCGTTGAGGAGCAAGTCAGGTGATAGGTGGGAAAGGCAGGCGGGTGGGAGTGGCAAGGTCTGAAATGACAGCAGAATTACAGCATGTATTCGCAAACAACTGACCGAATGTAAGGATGAATGAGCAGACAGAGACTCAAAACCGTGGCAGATGCGAGTGTGATTGATATGAATGCTGGAACTGCAAACGTGGAGGAAAGCCAGCATGATATTCCCCGATAGAGTCGGCGGAAAGAAGTTGGAAGGCAATGACTTCTCACCTCAATGTTGAATGTACATAGAGCTATCATGCATCTGTGGTTTTGAATAGTGTCTGTGTACTATGAAGCGTGTGTGTGTGTAATATTAGAGCTTTGGCCTGAGAGAGGAAGCCGACAGAGGCTGGCCTATGTTATTCCAAGGATTATCAATGGTTGCTGCTGTGTCAGGCCTCACTGCTCCTCACAACTCCAAGGACTATACAGTATGCAAGTGTGTGTGTCACTGTGTATCATATTACATCAGCATACTGCACGTGTGCAAAATTTTGTTCATATCCAAAATTCTTAAAATGGAAACTGTTTGCTCACATAGAGAAATCAAGAGTCAGGAGTGACTCATATGATACAGTTGGGAGATTACAAGCTGATCAAAAAGAAAGAAAAGAATCTGAGATAGTTTGCTCAGAGAGAAAGTCACAGCCCGACTGAAAGACATATCCTCTGTCACTGCCTCCAGTGGGTGAGCCTGCTTCATTTAGACTTAACTGTATGTGTCTTGGACCCTGTACAGGTTCTTTGTGTGAACCCTCTTTATACTGGCCACAATGAGGAGACTATATGTGTCCACAGGGTGTGAAAACATTCCTGTTATCACTATGGAAAACTCTTCCAGCTGTCATCAGATGGGGGGAAATATTATGAGTCTGTCTGCCGGCAAGTGTGTGTTACTCTGGGACAATCCTGCTATGTTTATTTTCTGAAACGGTAGACGTTTAGCTTCCACATCACACAGACCAGGATCCCTTAGCCACAGCAGCGACCTCACTACTGTTTCCGCATGTGGATGAGTTTGGGGAAAGTGAAGTGTGTGTGTGTGCGTGCAAGAGTGAGAGAGAGAAAAAAGTAAAGTTTTCGTTTTCACTGGTGTGTGTATGAGGCAGAGGGGAATGACTTTCAGGATTAGCCAGGGATCAGAAGATGATGAATATAATTACAACAACATGGAAAACCTAATGTTAAAACCACAAAATTGACAAGATTGCTGTTGTTTGTTTAGTTTAAACCAGCTGATGAATCAGTCATTGCATATACTTGACGTTCTGACCTTGGAGGCAACATATTGCAGTCATAAAGAAGTCATAAGTAAATCGACTGTATTTTCACAGTGTATACTTCTCCTCATGTAAAGTTAATTACTTTCCGTTGTTTACTTTAAGGCCTTCACCCAGAGTCACTTTCAGAAATCTGTTATAAATGAAATAATATAATCAACAAACAATCCCATGGTTATTTACTTATTAGATCAATATCTAAGATTTAGACAAAGAGATCTGGAGACATAGCAGATTGATTTCCTATCTTTGGCCTATGATTGTAAGGTAATGTTTTGTTTGCTCATCTGTTGTCATGGAATTTTCCTTTGTTAGGCTCAATTTTATAGATCAAAGCAACAGTAGTTGGAGCCCAGCCTCTGAGTTTAGAAGATTAATGGTAGACAGAGGCAAAGTCCTTATGTATATGCTCTGTAATTGCTAAATGATGATTTTGATGAAGAAAAAAAAAGGGGAAAATCAAATGTCAAAAACACAGCCTCTCTTGGTAACTGTCCCTGCTCTGTTGATATTGGGCCTTGTGGTGACGGATGGTGTCAGCACCAAGCGGTAGTGCAGTTCCTCTGGCCCTGTTATGTGAGTGATCTATTTGGTCCCATCATAACCAAGTGACACTGTCCGCCTTGTGCACATGGAAACCATTGGGTTACACTCAGAAGCAACACACACATTTGCAGGGATATACACATAAAAACAGAGAAAAAAAAAAGAAAAGATAAACGAAGCTTCCAGATGACTATCAACTCCAGGCTCTCAGGTTACAGGAACAAATATTCCAAAACAGCATTTTCATCTTAGCTTTTCCACTCTGTGGCTTCTTTGCAGTTTGGAGACCTGTCACGTTTTTCCATTAGACTACAGAGTTACTGAGGGTCTGTCTTCTTTTTCAAGGAGTGATACTTTATCAACTTTAGCACAATATTTGGGCCTCGGGTAATAGTGTGATATCACAGATAATTCATTTTTGAAGGTCCACATTGTCTGAAACACACTTCCATAACCCCTTCAGTTCACTGTGGTAAACATCACATATTTAGTGGTTTCGGCAAATGATTTTAAAATTCTTACCTCTGCCCGACATGGTAGTCAGTTGTTGTCAAGATTTGACTTTACACAGACACGCAGAGACAAAAATGCTAAAATGGGAGGATTTATACATTTTACACTGCATCAATCCCAGTATCCAATATATTGTGCAAAAAATTCAATGTAATGTAAAAAAATAATGAGATCCGAAAGGGTTAAGTTTTACAGTACGTGGCAACCTCTGTCCTCTAACCAAACAAAGACTCTGTTACACTCGTGCTGATGCCATAGATCCTGAACCTTTATGAGTGTGCTGAAAGGCCTGCTGGTGGGAGGGTGTACAGATGGATGGTGGTCAGTGGAGGCTACTGGGCAGGTGATGGAAGGCTCTCCTGTGAGGAGCAAGGGCAAATAATGAGGACTACAGATGAGAAGGCCTTTGAAGGGGCAGGGCATGACCTGGCTATGTAAGCTAGGGCAATGGGTGATGGAGGCTATAAAAAGCACTACTGTTACTGGTCGTAAAGAGCACTATGTGCCTCATCACGCAGTCGATATCTAATCTCATCTGGAGTGTGTCAGGGTGTCTTATTTTATCTCATTTTACCCTATCCTTGAATTGTTACTTTTCTCTATATGTTAAAGTTTTTCCTTTTCCAAGTTTTAATCCATCAGAGCTCCAGCCAACCAGCACCCATCATTTCTCAAGTGTGTACTCACCATAACCCTGACACATCACTCTGTGTATGTTACCTCCAGCCATACCTTCATCACAGTCAAATTCACCTGGGCCATCTTTTGGAATAGAAAAAAAGGCTAATTGCTGGCTTTCACTTCTATCTATACATCATGCGCTGCCTAATACAACGCCCCAGGGAGAGAAAATTAGGTCAAACCCTGACAATTTTGAAGTGAGAGGTGGAGTTGAGACATTGAGTTGGTGTTAGTTTGTTCTTTTTAAGTCCAAACTTCCACCATTATTCTTCTTTCTGCCCTCTGTTAAACTCTCTCTTCTTGATTTCCTTTTAATATAACTATAACAAAACACCTGATTGTGGAGACATTCAAAAGTTAAGCAGCCAGGAGTCTGGCAACGCATCTTGATATCCATCCCCACATCACTGTAATTGTCCCACTCTCCAAAGTCTTTCTGCCTTCTCCAAATCAAGCGCCCATCCCTGTGATCACAGCCAGCATCTTAACAGTAGCCATGTGTCCTGAAGCGCACTCTCTGTTCACATGCACTCAAACTGTATATGCACACTCACACACTTGGAGTCATGATGATGGAATCACTGCAGGTCTTTAAAAAGTTGGCCCCTGAGCCAGTAACAGGAAGAGTGCCCAGAGTGCTCCAGGAGGATGGAAGTTTTGTTGACTGCACGTCAAAGACGTTATTTATCAAGAGATACTTTAATACTGTACACTAAATGTAGGATTTCCTATTCACTTCGTTTTTGTTTTTTTTTTTTTATTTTATTAGCCAATTAATCAAAACCCATTATTTTAATTTAAACAAACAGTAATTAAATAATAATAATAATAATTTAAAGATAGAAAGAAAAATCTGAAACCAATAAGAGTTTTAGTGTGTATTATTTCTGGTGCATTATCTAAAGTTCAGTGTTTTCTTATTTTTCTTGTGACTTTCTCTAACCAAAGGTGGTTTCTTTTTTAAAACCACATTTTAAATTGAACTTGGTTTAAAAACAAAAACCCCCCAAACAAAACAAATAAAACAAAACCCCAAAAATGTAGCCTTATTTAAATATTACCTTTTCAGCACATCCAATATGTAAAATTAATCTTCTCAGTTGAATGTGTTTTCAACAGTGGGGTCTCACCCTAGAATGAAAATTGTATTTTTAATCATGTTTGGTTTCTTAGAAAGAGTCAGAACACCACAATTAATAATTGAAGCAAATTGTTTACTAAACTTTGTAGATATTAGTGGAGAGAGATTGTGTGTCTTGCCCCCTGCCCTTGGCAGTTATTATGTCCATATGTTGGGGATTAGATTCCTGGGGGGATGGGAAGACTTTAGGGGTTGACACCAGAGGAGCCTTTACTTGACTTAAATAGCCTCTTTTACATGCCTGCCTTAAGAAATTGTTTGTTTAATCTATTGTAATTGGCTTTAACTTTGACTGCCAAGTGTGTAAAAAAGCTCTGTAGGCTGGAACCCCATAGCTTGGTGTGTCTCTGACTGTGACTGCTGCTTTAGAGCTTTCTGGACTTTGTTTTGCGCATGGCTGAACTACTTAAAGACCTCACTTGCTTTCAAAGGTAAAGCAGCGTAGCAAACCACAACGTTCAGCAAATGCATGATATTGACAAAAATCAACATGTTCTAGCAAGAAGGAAGGAAGAGGTCTATATATGCAAAGACAAACATCCTGACAACTTAGGCGCAGTGTTTTAGTACTGCCAGTAGATTAAAATAAGTTTCTGTACAAATTGTCAAAAATTAAATTACTAAATTCAGTCTGTTTCACTGCAGTAAAATCACACATCACTTCACCACTGTACTCCCTCATCCCTCTGTTTCTTATTATTAGTGCCACTGATGTTATTGATTGAATGGCCACAATACTTGTTATAAATTACAAAATCAGAGCAAAACTAAATATACTATATGTAGGAACACTAAATCCCAGGTGTTTTTACATATGCATATAGTTTCATTACAAAATAAGATATCCAACATTTGAAAAATCTAACAAATTAAATGAGTTACACTTTATTTGAAATGAATAAAATCACAGAATCAATTTTGATATTTCAAAGATTTCTTATTATTAATGAAACATTTAAAAAAAATGGAAGGGATCCTTTTTTTTTACCACTATAGCTATATAGGAGAACACTTTTCATACTGTACCATATAGGCTTTCCCTGTGCACCCACTCCACACACAAACTTCCTGCTGTGTAAATATTCATGTTCATTCCGGTAAATTCTCATGTTATTTATCCTTTCTCTTTTCATTAATTTCACCTCACTTTCTGGCAATTAGCACCTTTTAATGTCAGTGTGATTTTATCACCTAGGAGAAAAAAACCAGGAAAAACGGCTCTGGAGTCAGGACTGTGTGGGAGCCTTGGAAAATGACACAGTGTGCCACAAAAAATACTGAATATCAAATGGAAATACAGACTTTCTTGTTTTCATTTTCATGTGTCTCTCTTTTCTCTTATTTCTCTCTTACTCAATTTCTTTTATGCTATTTTGTTTTTGAACATGTTTCTGGCAGCAGTTTGCTTTCTGACTGGAACAGATGTTGTGCTTGGATTGTCGTGGCATTGTTCTGGTGTGACTGTAACAGTATGTGTGAGTACATTCAGCGGTTGTGGTGAAAGTGAATCTTCTTCCCTACAGTTTCTCCTCATTTGTGATTAGGACCTAAAGGGCGGTTTTAGGGGAGGTGGTATCTAGCTCACCCCGTCTGTCTGTCTCTGTGTCTGGAGTGACCTCCAGAATCTGGATCATGCCATGTGTGGGTGTGGATACTCCTGCCTGAGTAAACACATCCCGTCCAAATCACAGTGTACAGTATGGTCAGAAGGTGATGGTCAGTTGACTCTTTGATCATTGACTTATCTGGTATGCAGATGGTTGCTTTACCAAAAATTCATCTCATCTGTTCCCTTTCAAAAAATAGAAAAATACCAATACTAAAAAGAAAACAGAATGAAATGATTCAATTAGAGCAAAGAAGATCTTTTACTGTGAAATAGCATCTGTCTCACAGAGTAGTCAGTCCTTGCAGGGCTACACACGTAGTCTATGTGCATGTAGTTTCTTGTATAAAGAAACATCTTTTTAATGATATTCCGTGAAATGAATGGTTTGGATTTAAGGCAATTGTTCAACATTGTGGCAAATACGTTCTTTGTTGTTAAGAGTTAGATGAGAAAATTCTCATGTCTCACGACTCTCATGTCTGTACATGAATCTACTAACAGCAGCTGTTTAGCTTAGTTCACCAGTGCCCCTGAAGGTTTCTAACCAATATGTGTGTGTTTGTGTAATACATACAAAAGTTGAAGAGTAAAATAAGTTGTGGTTTTATGAGAGCTCAGCATCTTGCCCAGGTGCAATAATGTCAAAATTGTGAAAGCTGTGGATCTTGCAATCTTGTGATGACAACAAGTCTTCAAGAAAACGGCCAATAAATAGTCGCATGCATACCCCTTGTCAAACCATAATTTGTCCTATGTACATGGTTTTTGTACAAACAAACAATATATAATGTGTTCATTTGTGAGCTTTAGTGGTACTGGTATGCAGACAAGAAAGCTGAGTGGACTGTGGGAAGTAGAGAGATTAAGGCAAAAAGAAAGAACATATTAGCAATTGTATAATAGAAAATATGATTATTTTGTCTTTGCACTTCATTATTGTATGCAGAATGTCAGTCTATCCCATGATTAGAGGGGAGTGAATACTGGAGCATCCACCATGCTCTGCACTCAGATAGACCACAGACTATACTGTGTACTGTATGTGGTTTATAGAGATCTGATTATAGCCCCTTTTACTGTAAACTATGATAAACACAGATTCAAAAGCTTTGAGGCCCCTTCTGGCCAGATATGAGCCCAGGGAACAAGCCTTTCTGTTTTGATGACACTGAAAAAAAAATGGCTGTCTTTAAAGGCAAGCCAGTCAAAACTATGTACAGTGATTACTGTTGGTTGGTGTGTTGGGTGATCCTAACACACCAACCAGTTTGAGAGGTTAAAAGACACAGAGCTCAGTCTGAGCATAAGATCCTTTAAGGTTCCCTTTTGAGATTTATTAGCAGCAGATAAGGCTATAGCCATCTGCAGCCACACTCACTTTGCTCAGCCAGCCAACGCTGATCTGCTGCCAAAGCACACAGAATGATACATTCCTTAATGTGTCTGGAGAGAGAGAGAGAGAGAGAGAGAGAGAGAGAGAGAGAGAGAGAGAGAGAGAGAGAGAGAGAGAGAGAGAGAGAG
>CM076652.1:11803897-11925957 GCA_038496675.1 Rachycentron canadum
GAGAGAGAGAGAGAGAGAGAGAGAGAGAGAGAGAGAGAGAGAGAGAAGAGAGTTTTGTGGGGTCATGTTATGGATCTTTTTATAAATCTTGTTTTTCTTCTCCTTCCAGCCCACATTTCTATTTGCAGGTTAAAAGGTGACACATCTACTACTGGTGTGTGCCCACAGACAGCCAAATAAACTACCTCATTATCCTACAAGCTTGAACCTTTAAGGGGGTAGAGGAAGCTGTGAAAGGGAAGAAGTGGGTCATGATAGCATTTTAATCACAGCTAATTGTGAGGCTACTAACGAGACTGTGGGTCTGTGAAAACAGCCCCTTCAGATCGCTGGAAGTGACATGCCTTTGTAGCCCCCCCCCCCCCCACACACACACACACACACACACACACACGCACGCACACCAAGTACCTTCATTTATTGTTAATAGGAAAAATCTAATTTGAGTGTCACCTGCATACACCTGGCAATTTGCACAAACACACACATATACAGTATGTGGTCCACACACCATTAGAAACACACACATTTACATCTTGAAGTAATTGGCCTGCTTCAGTGAAACAGCTGGGCCATGGTCTGTGTTGCTTCCAGTGGATGTGGCTCGCTGTGAGTCTGCTCTCTGCTGGACAGATCCGCTATGATGTGAAGTGAACAGAGCAGGTAGTGGCCTCCTCTGCTGTCTTCTTTTTCTCTCAACTCCTGTTTATTTTCTAAATATAGTCAAAGACATTCATAAATGTCAGCTCGGCCATTTATCTAAACAATGAGGCTGGAACAAGTCAAAGTCACAGTCAAGGCCTTTCTTCCCGGGTTAGTTAAGGATTCTTGCATCTCCAGCCCTTTTTCGTCCAGAAGGAGCATACAGTTCCTGCAGTGATACTGATTTCAAACAGCAAAATCTGTTAAACTCTCCGCCTCAGTAACATTATATATAATCTTGTCCCAAACATACAGTGAGTATATATTTACACTTTTTCCAGCATCTGCTAGCACCCCCCCAAAGTGGATGGCTCTTCTACAGATTATTGAACTGGAGTAAGTAACATAATACTGGGATAAAAGAAGCCTGTGGATGTTTTTGCTGGTTTGGAGCAAAAAAAAAAAAATTAAGATTTGTTGGCATTGAGAAGTATGAAGATAAACAAGTAAAATATTAAAACTGTGGGAAAGTATCACAATTTGTACACTTGTATTTAAAAACCCATTAATAACGCATTAAGTAGCTTGCTTGTAAACTTTGTCAGTGAGTCTTGTATTACTCTTGTATTAAAAATGCTCTCCCTAAATCCAACCTCAACCTCCCACTGGCTTTTGACCAAACAATATTCCTGCCTATCTAAAGACTGGTGTGCATTGATGTGGTAGAGAGTGAAACAATGGGAGAATGGTGGGAAAGGGGATTATCATTGATAGGGATAAACCACCACTTTCATCTGCCCCTCCTTCAGTGTGGGCTGTAACAAAGTTTCCAACCGCAAAAAGTTTTTGATGCTATGTTTGTGGTGAATTTGGAATCTGGGCCATATAATCTGAACATTGAGTATTAGATTCACATAAAACAATACAAGTTGGAACCCTTAAGGCTTTTTCTAATGGATATGGTTGGTGGTGGAACAGAGCACAGCTGGGAGGGCTTTAAAAGTGGGCATTTAACAATACAGTCTTAGACACTTTCTCCACTCTCTCCAAAAAGGTTTTCATTAGTCTGCTTAGGAAAAATATGGCAAATCGTTTTTGACAAATTTGCAAGGTCAGAATGTCAGTGTTTTTGTGAAGTCTATCGGAAACTATCACAGTCTTTTAACCATGCATAGTTTAATATCTATTTGCATTTTCTAAAGTATGTCTGAGTCTCTTGGAAGCTTGAAAAGGAAAAAACAAAGTTTATGGAGCACCAGGCTCTTCGCTGTGGGACCTCATTACTACTATTCTTCTGCACATTTTTATAAAAATTACACTTGTTATTCAGGAATTTCAAATCCTCCAACTGTGAGCTTTCACAACCTAAAGCTGTGGTTGACTGCTGAACATGACGTGCATTATGCACATTATTGCCTTTTGTCATGGAGTCAGAAGGCTGGAATAGCAAACTCTGTCTGTATCTCACACACACAACAGGGGAGTGGGTTTACAAGGGTTATTTGGTCTTCCTAATGGCTACACTACATGTGAGGCACATAATGTTGAGGATGTGGGCTTCTTAGGCAAAAAAGTAGGACCACCATTGGTACGCCACCTCGCAGGATCACACTGCTTTGAATTTATGTGAAAATAAATTCATGACAGTACATATGCATGTATGCAGTATGCATGTATGGATGGTAATGGTATTAATGTCATGTAATACTGCTGTGAACTGTGAGGAGATGCTGGTTGTAAATTGTACACTCTTTAAAAAAAACTTGCAACATTAAAACAACATATACATCATATATTTTTTAAATGCGATTTTACTTGTGTGAAATCTCTGAATAATGAACATGGGAAATAGACAACAACATATTATTTTATAATATAAATATATAGATAGAGATAAAATAAAAGAAAACTGGCAAAAAATGGTAACAAAATGTGGCAAGGCATTTTGCTGTTGTTAGACAATGTATGTCAGAGAAATCAAATAGTAAGGAGAATTACTATGTGTACTAAGTGTGGAAAATGAAGATACTTAGGCAATGAATATGAATTAAGTTTTTTGTTAGTCTTATTTTCACCCTGACTAGTAAAAAAATGAAAAGGTGGTGTAACACATTGTTTAAATTCAAACAACTGACTAAAACTAGGCTATTCCTAATTATAATGCTTTCGCATTCAAATTTTACTTTTGTTTTATAAATACTAATTATAATGCCTGCACACAACAGCCAGGACTGGAGAATTGGAGTTGTCCATCTGTCCTTTATGCCAGTAACACTTTGAGGGAATTTTGCATTGACTTGCATTGACTTAGTTGACTTGGTGGTCAAAAATCAAGGTCATTGATCAAGCTGATAAAAACTGCTGTTAGAACTATAACTCTGTGAGGGGATTTTCTTCAAATTTTGCGGAAACATTAAACATATTTATATGACTCTTATAAACAGGGATGTAACCTAAAACTAGTCTGAATAGAGGCAAAGAAACAGATATTGTAAAACACAAACCCTCAGCATGTATGTTAAGGAAGTAGGACTACAAGTAATTATTTTATTATTATTATCACTAAGAAAAGCCTGGACATCATTTGAGCTACAGTTACTTAACAGTTCAGATACTTTAAAGCCAAAAAAGAAAAGGTAAACAATGAAGAACAGAGCTAGAGCAAGAATGAGAGAGAGAAATTCAGTCAGTCAAAGGTTCAAACAAATGCTTGCAGTGAGGGAAACAGGAAAAGGACGTGTAGGATGCACACTCTCTCTCTCTCTCTGTCTCTCTCTTACCCTCGCTCTCTCTCACACTCTCTCACTCATACACATGCAGTCTATTCTGAACCACAGGAAAACAAAATTGCCACCAGGTTTGTGGAGAATCCTGTGTATCGGGTTCAATGATCCCCCTCAGCATTAAGGTTGCATTCAGATTATTAATCAGTGGTGTCTATGACACTGTGAACATTCTTCAGTCCAGACGGGGGTTTGTGGATAAGAAACACACAGAAGATAAGGGATTTACAAGGCAGTATCAAATGAGGAATTTGTTTGTTTGGGTGTTGATGGTTGAATTACTGAGAATCTCACATATAGCAATTCCTGACTGTATGCTAACTCTGTGACCTTTACTTGTCATGTTGAATATTTATAATCCTGCTTAATTTCTCCCTTTAGTTTGTCTTTTATAATTTTGCTCCAAAACAAACTGTTGCTTTGGAGTCACACAGATGTCTCATACATAAAAAAGGATCTGGACACAGCAGGGGTGCATGTTTCTGTTTAGGGCTGAAAAACAGACCAAAACTTTAGTAGAGACTAGAAAGGAGAGGAGTAATTGAATACATAATCTTTAATCAATATCCACATTAGAGACTTAATGGAGACATTCAGCAGAGTCTGTAGAAATAACATGACTGATATTCAAGTCAGGAGGAAAAGTGTTATAGCAGCACAAGCTCTTAAACAGATGATTTAGAGAACAAGAGTGTCCAGGCAGCATTGGACGGGGAAGTTAATATGTCTGAGTGAGTATGACAGCAAAATTGTACCTGCAGGACTTTGTGTATTTATCCAGGCAGGTGTGGATAAAGAATGTTGACAAGAATGTATTATACCTGTGCTATGGATAAATGTATTTTCTCCACTAATATGTGTGCATGCGTGAGAGTGTGGACTTACTGTATTAATACCCAGCGGACCCTGGGGAGGACAGAAGCTAGGGTGGGGCAGTGAGGAATTCAGGGCTGCAGAGATAGAGCGAAGGGGCTCCACTTTGTAGACAGGTGGACAGGTAGCAACAGAGGCTTCATTGTCCATGGCTTAATCAGCCAGGCAGGTGTGCTGCTCAGCACTCGCCTCACCCCAGCAGCACAGCACACTCCTTGACTCCTTGCCTGCTCCCAGGCATCTCGCCCCTCACATAGTCTTATTGCCACAGCTCAATGTGCCTGAATGTGCCAGTCATGGCTCGTGATATTAAGTTTTCTTTAATATTAATGGATTAAAATTGAATGGTTGATGTTATTGAAAAGTTTGCTGCTTGAGGTATCGATTGAGTCTGAAATGTGCCATAGGCTTATACAGAAATAAATGGGCTGGTGTAGAGCACATAATAAGTTCAATTATGCACACATGATGGCGAAGTGGAATGTTCTTATTGCTGAAATAATAGTCATGAAAGTGAGGGACTAGGTACATTTTACTGTACAAGATAAAATATCGAGAAGAAATAAAGGAACAAAATCAAAGCAATTAATGCAGAGAGAAGAGGAGAAAGACAGAGGAGCTTACAATGAGTGAATTAGATATGGTCGGAGATATATTGCAGTTTAAGTAGGCAATTCTGCCAAGCCAGGTCCAGGTTGATAAATCTGTCAGCGGTGCGGCCAGGCTGCACAGATCCAGGTTACTGTAGGACTTGACTCTGCTGTACTCCAGCTGGCTTGGACTTCATCCAGAACCCCATACTATATCCTGGACCAGCGCCAAGCCTCTGGTCTGTCCTTACTCAGCCTAGCCCACACCCCTGCTACAACCAGCCGGACGTCCTCTTGGCACCGTGCCCCTCAGCAGCTATAGTCTCACTCACTGTTGATGGTTCAGATTTTGTCGAGTGCAAGACTGCAATGACATTAACAATACCGTACATACATTTTTTCAGGAAATGGCAGGAATTACTAATCTTTATTGACCTTAAGCCAGCATATACCCAAATATACTTTATGGTGCTCAACCAAGGGAAGACCTGTGCTTGTTACATTTTGGTGCTGTCCTCTGTTTAGTGGCCGCGACAACACATTTAGAGCCAAAGCAGTGTCGTATCTTGGGGGATCTTGGATCAGTTGGTTACAGTCTGGTCACACTCTTTTAAACTGTGGTAAGGCTCTGGACCTATTACTGTCCAAGTGACCACAAGGCCACCCTGTGGTCCAGCTCATTGTGTTCTGGTGGCTTGCAGACCTTGGGCCTCACGTAGGGGATTTGACGGCAGTGGTGTTGTTTGTCTGGCTGCGGCTACATGCATGCTTTCAATCTGCAGGCTGTGTTGTGGAACAGTTAATGTAATTTGCATTTTATTTAATTTTTTCTCTTCAAACTTATCCAGCAGTGATGCAATAGAGATGCAATGCTCCTATCACAGCCCATCAGTTCAGAGCTGTGTGTAAGTAGATGTTACAGGAGTATGACTCATTTGCATTGTATTGCCTTGTTTAGAGTATTAACTGAAAGACATGACATCTCTGTAAGGTGTTGAAAGGATTCAGACAATTCTTTCTTTACCCACCTCTTTCATTGTATGTCTTGCAATTTTCTAAGAACCCTGTGCTTTTTGCCTGATGATATGTATTTTATTTCATCCCCTTAAGTCTCAGCTCATGTTGAAGTCCTTAAACGTTCAATGAACATTCAATTTTGAATTATGGTCTAGTCCAATTGTTATTATGTTCATTGTTAAGTAGCATATATATTTAAATTGACTGACGATGTGTCACCTGTTTTGCTAATACTACTGCATAACAAAGATTATGCCTCAAATTTTGTGCTGCACAGTGCTTTTCCAGCAGAGCTTCATAAAGATTGACTCTTGTGCAAAACGCAAAAAATTGTGTCTTCCCACACAACAAAAGTGGACCTTCTTTTGCTTTATTTAGAAACACTGTCATAAGAAGTGTTCCCAACTTTTCTACAGCATACACAGGCTGAACAGTCGTGTCTGGAAAAGGCATTGTTTAAAAGGAGCCCCATCATTAAGAATGTGTGTTTCAGCATGTTTTGTGCAACTCTGCTCTTGCTCGCAGGCAGTTTGACAGTAGAAACTATAAAATCAGGAAATCCTAATCTGATGAACAGATCTCAGTATTGACAGCTTTGACAGTATGACAGTGTTCTGAAATCTTACCGGGATCTTCAGGGGGTTCACTGAGCCATAACAATTCATGTTGGAAAAGCGTAATCATCATGGTGACACGTGCTCTGTGAGATGTGAGAAACTATCCCTGCCGGTGTCTTCAACCTTTGAATATCAGTCACTACATTAGACGCTGAGTGGCTGCTGCATTTCTGATTCAGTCATTGGTTTGTCTGTAATTACAATGGTTTCCTTCCTGTTGACTAATTCATGAGGAATATGTCAGCAATAATATCCAACCAGGCATTCTTTGGGTTGTAAGAATTAGCAGCTGTGATGCAGAGAAATTGCTTGTTTTTTTGTTTTAAGGATTTTCATATTAGTCCATGTGAAAGACAAACACAACACTGTGTGCAGAATAATATCTATGCACTCTGCCACCCTGATCACCAAATGATACGCTAATACTCTAGGATTATCACTGAACTCTCTCACACATTGCACCTGCAGGGCTTTTCAAGTTTTACAGGGGCCCATTCTATCACACTTTTTTGTGATTAATTATTTACTGCTTAAACAAGGAAAAGCTAAGCGCAACAAAAAATTTGATATAACTGGAGGGGAACAGAGCCTCTTCTGATTGGCTCTCCGGCCTGTTGCTATCAGAGCTCCGGAGAGAAGCTTGTCTTCAAATAAAACACTGAGGAAGTGGCAAGTATTGGACCTTTAAGATACATTTTAATTGGAAACAGCATTATGAACATGGATTATTACATCCTTTAAAACATCATCATATGTTTGTCATCTTGAGAATATGCTCAAAAGGGACAATTGTGTTACTACTTTGTTAAATAAGTTTTGTGTTTACTAAATAAATGCTGGGCTTAAAGAGCTCACAGATGAAAGCTATTTTACCATGACCTTTTAGATCAAAGATGTTATAGTGGCATGCCCTGAATGTGGTATGGGGTTAAAGTTCCTAAAAAAATCTTTGATGCTGAGTGCTCCCTAGTAAAGAAAGAACTCAAATTCTTTTTTTTTTCTGTCACACTGTCACCATTTGGTTATGTTTAGTAACAAACTACTTGCTATATGTTTAGGCACAAAACAACTTGATTTGGTTTTTTGGGGAAGGTCATGGTTTGGGTTCAAATCAGTATACCCTGAAGGTTCAGACAACCTTCGACGCCATGGTTACAATAATAAACACAGTTAACGTTGTAGAACAGTCATGGGTAAAAGAAACTAGTTTTCAGTCCCTTGTGTCCAAGTCCTGTGCTGTGTCAGTCTTCATACTACGTCACCCAACATCCTTCTGTGTTCATGTCATAATCACCATGGCTGCTAGATGTCATCTAACAACAAAACGTAACCATAACTATGGGCTATAATAAGCAGCTTGCACAGACAGCCTTTGGGCTTGTTTTTGACAGAGGGACAGTCTGCATGGGTGAGATAAACTTTCTCTAAAGTGTTACAAGTAACAAGCTTTAGCGGCAGCCAGTGTTGACTGGACTTACATATCAAAAGTAAGATGTATTGCATTCTTATAAGCATGTGTAAGCACCCTAAACTGAGCAACAAGGACATCCCTTTAAAATTTACCTTTACCTGACAAATCCATGTCTAGCACTCAAATTTCTTTGCCTTGATTTGCTCGACCATTTACTAAAAGGGGTATTTAAGGCTCTTAAGGTTGCCAGCTTCAATATCTTTCTTTCCAGTGCTGTAATGGGCATGTGCTGCTCAGTTGGCTTATGTGAGCCACTTGGACTGAACTCTGAAGACTGGGGAAACCAAAACATTGAGCTGGAAGTTGCGGGAAAAACTTCAGGCTTAAGGGCACCTGCTGTACCAACAATTATTTAATATCGCAAGGAGTCATTTAATGCAATGTTGATTAAAAAAAAATACCTTTGCTAAGCTTTAGGAAAAGCACCATATATAAACCAACACAAAAAAAGCATTTGAATGAACACAGTATGTGAGTACACCTGTGCATGCATGAAAGTAAAAAGTTCCAACCACTAGTCATGTATGTCATTTTACAAAGACTCCTTGTTTTTCTTATTCTCCCTTTAACCTGTGTTGTACATGAGCTGCTATTTCACATGCAATTAACTTTCCCCAAGAATGTGAATGTGGGTAAAGACTGAGAGGCAGTAGTTGAATGGGTGAGTGAAAATGGGTGAGGGAAAGATAGAGTCGGTGAGTGAGGGAAGCAAAAAAGTGGTTCAGAGAAAGTCAATGATTGTCAGCACATCCAAATCAGATGCCGGGCGCTCACCCATGACCTTGGCACAGTGGGATTTGCAGTTCTGAAAACACTAAGTATGTTGGTGGAGAAAAGATAGATGTTCTGTCCTAAAAAACACTGCTAGCATGTCACTGTGATTTATTTTGTTGCTCTTTATTTTTTCAGTGCAAAGAATGCAGAAGATGTTAAAACTCTATCGTCCTGTTTGATGATAACTCAAACATAAATACACATATTACACATGTGTTGTGTTTATTTCAAAGCAAATAATTAGAGTTTACTTTGGATATATATAAAAGAGCCACGGTGCATTTAGGTTCATTTACCAACTGTTTCCTCTGCATTTTGACATTTCTCACCCTGTGTTGTGTGTGAATACGTGTGAGCCCTGCTGTTATTCTCCATTTGTCTTCCCTGTGGTTTGGGCTTGAAGTATTTATTGATGCAGGGTGCTGTTTCAAGTGTGTTTTTAGATTTCGACCTGTCAGTGTAACATGTTTCTGTTGATATTTCCAGAGTTTTGTTGTTGTTGTTGGTTGCAACTATTGAGTGATGGATGTTTTTTCAGCTCTGAGGACTGATTGCTAAGATTTTGATTTTTATTTTTTGAGAGGCTTAATTTCTACTGCTATGTAAATGTTTGTCTACTCTGTGGCTGTTAACTTGTTTTTATGTCACATTGGAACATATTTTACCTAAAGTACTCGAGTCACTGAAATCTAAAAAGATATTTTCACCCAATGTTTAGTGTTTTATTGAAGCTTTTAACTCCTCAGATCCATCTGCAAGTCCATCAATACAATTGCATACAACTTCAAACGTGTGTGAAACTTAAGCTTTGGAGAAGTGTCACAAACAGACAATATATGCTTCTTTTTATTGCCATTAGTTACTTGTCTCCCTACACAATTACTGTATAATGATACTGCGAAACATAAATACTATTTAAGCTTGTGCGCTTTGTGGTCACGTTACATCTATGGCCTACTGTGGAAATGTTTGAACTATTGCAATCAGTGCAGAACATGGGTGCATTTCCATCCGGATTTTGATGTGGTTAAGCAGTCTGATTATACCCAAATCATTTTAGCCAAGTGATATTGCCAGCTGTGAATGTAAACGTCTACTCGATACTTAACAAAGCAAATATTGCAAAATACCAACAAATTGATTCAGTTGGATGAATAAATATTTCCCTATTGCAAATAGATTTTTAATACTGAAGCCAAATTGCATCTTTCCAAACAATTTGATGAACTCCCCAAATAATATTTCAGTAAACAAAGAAACAATTTGATGTTTCACATTTTTCTAATCAAACTGTGGAACCATTTACTGATCTAACAATGAAGCAGCAAACAAAGGGGCTTTTTAGAAACTTTGAAAAGGCCCCATTTTTCATTTGGAACTTTAAATTAAATTATCCGTTAAATGAAACCAATCACAAAAACATTGGACCATTACATTTTATTTATTTTGGCTTTGCTGCAAAGTTAAGGTTGTTAAAGGTCAAAGTGCCATCGCATCTTGCCAACACACATTTTCACCTAACATTTTGTTGCATGCTTGCCACATTATGTTCCTCAAAGTTTAAAAACTGATAGTATATTTGTTCACCACTCCTGGTCTTTCACACTTTGACTTGTATGACCAAAATTTCCAATTTATGGCTTATATTTTACATACCTATTGAAGCCCTTGGAGAGGCACATTCATAGTTCTGTGCAGAGGTCAGGTTTCAGCCTTTATTGCCTAGATAAAGAAAACACAGTGAAGAATGTTTGAGACCCGAATGATTGTCAGCTCTTACAGTGATGTGAAGACAAAACAGGAAGGCCCCTGATGGTTTTTTATTAGCAGGAATCACTAACAGTGCTAGAGACTCTCTCTTATAAAACAGTGTATAACCCTGTTGGGCCCTCTGCTGTGATTGGTTGGTGAGTTGTCATCACCATCCTGAAGTTCTGTGGTTTGACTTTTCATACAAGTGAGGGTCTATCCTACTATTCATATACAGAGGTCCCATCATGGAGATGCTGTGATTACACCAGATGTTTTAAGAGTCTGAGGTGATATGAGCCTCTGCACTGTACTGGCAAATATCTTGCCAGTGTCTATTTTAGTGGTGGTCTTATTTCACAGTGTGTGCTACTGTTTGTTTTGGCAAAGGTTTACCAGTTACCAGACTTAATAGACCAAAAGGATAATAGTTATGGTTATATCTACAGCCAAGAGATGTGCAAAATCCTATATTTCCTCCTAAGTGTTGTTACATCTGTTGAGCAGTTGTCTGGAGCAATGACAGGACTTTTTCAAGTTGTATGGAATTCATTATTCAACATAAATCACATTATATATTTATGTTTTAATTGTTGTCAGTAGTTGAAAGTGCATCATATCATAATCAATGAACCAATGCGATTTGACCGCTCAGTGACTGAGCTAACCAACGCCATCATCTCTGAAGAGAGATTGATTTAAATGACATTAGCTTTATTTAATTTAATTTGCAGTCATTTGTTGAAGTTAGACTCTGGGTATGTGGAAAGAAAATATTTAAAGTGATAACAGGTAGCCTGCTGTCTCTGCTCATTTTTCATCTCTATTTCACTGGGGGTAGAGCCAAGACACACACATCGGTCACTCTGCCTGACTGAATAACCACGATGTGAATGCACTACCAGGGTTCTCACACTCCTGAAAAATAAGGAAAAGTTATGTCATTTTAATTTTGTATTTTCTAGGCATGCAATGGTTACGAAAAACCACAAGGGTTTTGGTAAAGATATGCAATGTAACTTTTCATTTGTTACTGCTGTACAGTCTCACAAAAAACATGTGATCAGCTTTTAAGTAGTGTTGACGTGTTTGAGGAAAATGATAGTTGCACAATGGTTTTGCAATTTTTGAAGGAGGTAAAATGACATGTCACGTGCCAACAACAGATCAAGGACTTCTTACTAACACAGTCCTACCAGAGCAGCATGAGTGGGTGGTGAAATCCCATGTTCGGAGGCTGGAGGTCATGCTTGTTATTTTTGAGAGGATCAGTCCCAGTGTTACTGAGGTCTTACTGATGTCTTTTATATAATGCAGACAGGTCCCCCTGGTTTTACAAGAGCCCTAAACACTAAGACTGAAGCCGTCAGCTCAACCTCTCCAGAGCTGTGGGCCTCTGAGACAGGACTGTGAAGGCCTCACAGGTCGCTAACATTAAGAATGAGGTGATAGTTTAGTTTCTCTGGTAATTATGATTTTTTACTTCTCTGCATGGGATTTAATGTTATAACTGACAGTGAGCAGATTCACTGTTAACAAAGAGCCTATGTTTAATTCCCAAGGGACTTACAGTTAACTTGTGCCCTGAACCATAGTGGTGGAAAATGACTGAAATCATAAACACAATACCAAGCACAAAGCATTTAACTGTTGGACAATTGGGGTTTCCCTAATTTTGAGCACTTCTGCCACAGATGCCTTAGAAGTCTATTAATTAGGATAAAAAAGGAAATTTAAATACAGAATGAAGACATCCGTTTGATTTCCTGACTCTATGCTAGAAAGAAGTGAGAGTTGTGTGTCACGTCAACTCCTTCGAAGAAAAGCATTTGACAGTAGTAGAATAATTATCAATAAATGAAACAAATCTTGTGTTGAGTATATAAAATGCCTCAAAGCTTGTTCACTGGTTTAGTCTGCGTTGGCTATTTTCACACACTTCAACCTGTCAAAATAGGAAAAGTGTTACTAATAACATGAAGGCTCTGTTCTGTTCAAATGTTCCAGGAAGTCATAACTGTGTGACACTGAGCCAACATGCACAATACCAGAACCGTGAAGCAGCTAAGTGGAATTCAGTCACCATTAAATTTATTATTTACACCTGTGTTTTTCCGACTATTACAGGTTAAAATGTCTTCTGTGAAAAAGACTGTGGCATGAGAGATAAATTCTTGGTTCAAACATCTGCTTTCAACAGTGTTAAAGTGTCTCTGTCATGATCTGCTTTTAAAGTTAAAAAATGTGTTATTTCCTCATATTATCCAGTTCAGCAGTAGAAATATTATAGGCGTTATAAGTTTACACTATACAGAAACTCGTTTTCTTGTGTAGTGTTGTACTACAGATGTCTCAAAGTATGATGTTCAGCAGCTTTAATTGCAGCATAAATTACAGTAAATGTGGTTTGCTGCAGCATGTTTTAGATTTGTATATTACAATGACTCAAAAGATAAACACTGAATTCAGTAAAATAGAATGAATCACCTGCTTTAATGAAGCTAGACGTGTCCAGCTGTAAGAAAAGGAAATAAAGCTGAAATTTTCCTTACTCCCAGTTCCAGGGTTGGGGTGGGGTTGGGGTGGGTTGGGTTTGCACAATAGATGAAGGATTAATCCAGCCGTTTGCATCTAAATAACTAGCTTGTCCTGCTCTGACTGATCACACGCTTGCTTAATGTACAGGCAGACTAATTACAGTTAACAGGCTTTAAATCATCTTAATTATGGCCTGGCATGAGACACAGTGGCAAGACACTACAAATAGCTTTAACACTGCTGTCATTCTATTTAAACAGACTACAGGGTGATGAAGTGATTAAATGGGCTTTGATTGTTTTCCAGCTGCAGTTTCCAGCTCAGTTCCTCTTCTTTGATTTCTCACAGTACATACCTGTTGCCGTATCATAACATATTTGGAGATAAGGAAGATAATGTCATGTAGCTTCTGCCGCACCGTCAGCATACTTGATAGTGTAACCAGAGGCACGAATGCTATCAGCTGCTGCGGTGGAGAAGACTCTATATTTTGGACAGAGTTGAGAGGGTGTGCAGTGTGCCAATAAGCAACGTGGCCTGCATTTCTGCTCATCAGATATTTCAAAACTTTCAGCATTTTTGATGAACACGCACTCCTGCTTATGCACTACAATGCACATCCTTTTGTGAAGACACACACAAGCACACAAAATAATTGCCTGAGCCCTGGTTGATTACAGTGTGCTCAATGAGGCAGAGGTAGTAGTTGTCTGTCTTTGTCCTGCTTTGAGGTAGCGGCATCGCCGGAGTTGTGGGTGGCCCTGTGAGATTGTCATGCTTGGCAGATGGTAATTTGGGGTTGAGTCTGCGGTTAGTATTGGGGTAAGGATATAAGTTATGACTGGTGTTGGTTTGACTAGTGAGTAGTAGGGACGGTAGCTCAGGCTCTGTTTCTGACTGTCTACTGCAGATTGAAAAGTTCTGCGGTTTCCTCCTCTTGTCACTGTTTCCTTTATTCAGTCCTCCTGATTTAGTTTGCGTTCCAGTGTTCTTTGGAGGAAAAGCGAAAATGGGACGGACATAGAACAAATAATTGGAGATACTAAGAGACAGACAGAAAGAAAGACAGAAGGGTAGAGAGGAGGGAACAGGACAGGGCAGGGACCAGGGAGAGGCAGTGTTTGAAGTTAAACAAAACTGGTCCGTATCCTGAGGAAGTGACTGCTGCCAAAGACAGGGATAAAGACGGGACTGTTCCTTATGGTCTCTGAGTGCACATGATTACATGTGTACTGTGTGTGTGTGTGTGTAAGTGTGTGTGTGTGTGTGTGTGTGCGTGCACGCACGCATCAGAGTGTTTCTGCTTGATAATACCACTGTCCTAACACAAGCCTCATGCTTTAGTGAACAGCCATTGCGCACCTTCATAGTCACATCGTGCCCTCAGCTCAGCCCTCCACTTCGCCCTGAGGGTAATAAATTTAGCACTCTAAAGGTCTGCATTTACTGTTTGTCTGCTCAAAGCCCAGAAGGGGTGTTTTTCTTTTCCCTGGGTCCATAAATGAGGAGTTGATTAGGTGCTAACAAGGAACACTTTATGGATTTCAGATAACATCACTATGTTTGAGTAATAGAGGTTCAGGGTCTCTTGAGACACATTATTTTGAATAATTTGAGCTGGGGTGAGAAGTGTGTGTGTGTGTGTGTGTGCGTGCGTGCGTGCGTGTGTGGATGCATTTTAGATCTTTAGAATGAGAGAAAACATTTTTGGAAAGTGAGGATTTTGGTCTGCCTGAGGTTTGAGACTTGGTTTTAGGTTGAAGGTTGGAATTAGGTTTAGGTTAATGTAAGGGCAAGTCTTAGGGTTAGGAATGTAGTGGTTTGGTTATAATTAGGATTTATTGGGGGGGTTCCTAAGGGAATGGGTGATGTCCAAGAGTGTCTTCACAACTTAAGAAAGATGCATGTGTTGGTTTGACTGAGCAGCAGCATGAGATCAGGGAGTTCAAAGCTCTCCTCTCTTGTGTATTCAAACAAGATGGATGAGCTCAAATGTAAATGTGTGCTTGTGGTGCGAGGTGTGTTTGCATGCAGAAGTGTATGTATACAAATACTTATGGTGGGACTCTGAACGTGTGCGGTGGTATTATCTTTGCTGTAATGACACATAGTGGTAGAATCCCATAGCCACCCAGACAAAACTCTCCCAGTGTAGCTGCTCGGGGCACAACACACTCAAGAGATTACACATTAGTGGTTGTGGGGTGTGTGTGTACACTCCCACCTTAGTCTACAGTAGTCTAGACTCTCTAACAGCCCTGTTGTTGAATGGCTAATCAACACAGCTGATGAAGTGGTGGAAATGAAAGAGGTCACACCGGACATTTAAGAATTAGTAAAGAAAGACAGAGCTGTGGAGAGACAAATGAGGCATGCAGCAACTGGCCAGATTACATATGTGCTAAAGATTATCTGTCTTGGAATGATTATTGATTTCCCTGTAGATATTCAAATAGGGATCAGTGTGGTTTGAGTATGATGTTAGTGGTGAAACCGACAAGATGGTTGTTCAACAGGACGTGGCTTTTGAACAACCAGCAAAAACATTTTCCAACTGAAATAAAGGGCTTCCTACTTCTCAAGAGATAACACAATGTATACTCCCTAGGCCAGCTGCCAATCAGTGCTGACTCTCTTAATCTTGTTTTGAAAAGTCCTTTGTTTTCTGGGAACTGTCAGGCAGACTTCATGCAGGTTTGGAGGGATTTCAAACCTGGGACCACATGTCTGACAAGCTGGATAAGTAGAAAATGATTTCTCAAAACCATATCTGATAGCCAAAAATGCACATCTGTTTAATGGCAAGAAAATTGCACATGTAATGCATTTGTGTGTATGGAAACTATATGTATGAGTATATTTCTGTCTCTTTATCTCTATTTGTCTGCGTGCAGCTCTGAGAGCTATCTTTGGTTTGACCTTTCTCTCAACATGTTTTCTCTCACTGTAGAGGCTTTACTGCCTGTGACTCAGAGACTTGGAGAGGATGATAGATAATGTCCTGCATCTTTAGTAATTAGGCAATCCAGCCGAACTGTTGCTCATTCATAGAAAAGTTACTTTTGTGACCCACTTTTGGTTAGCATGCATGAACTTCAAATATTTATGCATATAGACATTTTCTTTGGCACTGGATCTCTGTAATGTTTTTAGTGTGTCTGTGTTTTTTGTTCAGGAAATAACTTTTCATTCTCATGTGCCCTGAGAGATTCATCTGTTTTGTCATTTGTCTGACAGACACATGATCTCTGCCTGATTCTCTGGCTCATATAAAAGGCTCAGCTGTTCACAAGCTGATTGTAAAGCAGTCGCACACACCTGTTTAGATGCATGGATATCTATCATGCATATCTTGGGGAATGTTTAGTACAGAGTTTGATTGACACTGACATCAAGGGACTGACCAGTGACGAACAGACAACATCAGTATTTTTGTTCTGTTCTGTGTCTGGTTGGAGCAGTTGTACAGTCTGGTTTTTACTCTGTGTTCATGATTTTAGCCGTGTGGGTTGTGTGTTTGTGTCTGGACAACAGCAGGGCCCAGAGGCTTGAGCGTGATAGTGAGGTTAACCAAAGTATAGCCAGAAGGCTGGAGTCTGGGTTTGTGGATTTGAGTGTTTTGATGGTTTGTGTTATCTGGACAGAGAGCCTCAAAGCTCACGAGATGCCCGGGCCCTTGGGGCAGCTGAGAGATGTGTATGCTGTGAGGCCTGTTTGCATATGTATAAGACAAGGGGAAGTGTCTTGAACAGTTAAGAGGTGTTAGGGAGATCTAGAAGAACATAAAAACTCTAACAAATACCCTCCTGGAACTGTTTAGATTGCAGTCTGTTTTCACTCTGTGTAATAATCGGAAACACACAAAATCAGACACGTAGTGGCATGAATATGCGCAGGAAGTGGAGGGCATCGCACTGTCTGAATTAAAGGTATAATGAGATGTATGTGTGAAGAAATTTAGAGGGCATATTTGAACAAGTCGGGAACGGCACCAGTGGTCCATGCCTCTGATTCTATTTGTCCACATGGGATGCTAATACAACAGAAAGATCACAGCTAGACCCTGCTTATGGAAACCCTGTAGGGTATTAAAAGCCAGCAATTCTCCAGACAGTGGTGAGTCACTGGTGGTTGATTTGAAGGTTAACAGTAACCATTCCTTGTGAGTCAAACAAAGCTAGCTTTGCTTGGGTGAGATTTTAGTTAATAGTGCAATATAGTTGCTTGGGAAAGTCTGTAAAATTTGTGGTAGTGTGTGTCTTTTGAAATGTGTTTTTGTATTCATTACATGCTTGTCTTCATCTTTAGTGAGTTTTTCATTAGTCATTATTGCTCATGGTCATGACAAAGGGACATTGGTTTTTTGATGCTATACCTGACTGCAAAGAACACAGATTATACAGGTTCTGCTCTGGATGAGAGAACAGAGGGAGGGTGGGACTGAAAAACTGGCAGGGTGAATGAGAAGGGGGTACATCTGGTGTGGTTGTTTATTTACCCAGTGAGGAAGTGACAAAACAGCTTTATTTCATTCGTTGGCTTTACTGGTTTATTTGTTCAATCAATACTTTAATCCCATTGTGCTTTCTTTATACCACTGTTTTTCTTTTCCCATTTCAGTTTCTTTTGTAATGACCGGAGTCTGAATAAAGACGCTCCATAACGCTTCTGTAGCGTCAGACAGTCTTAGGGGGCAGTGAGTTACTTAATGAATCACATAACATTAGAGATGAGTCAAAGGCTTAAAACATCATCTGGATTAATTATGTCAAAGAGACATACCTACTGTATCAGATGCAAAGTGAAATATTGCAGTGATGATGTGGAGTTCACAGTTGACCCCAAATCACTTCCTGAATCATGTCAGCAAGTGAGTGTAGGTTTTCCTCATTTAATCGTTACTAAATCCTTGCCTGAGCCTTTTGTAAAATATGCTGATCAGCTTTCTTTAAAAAAGTTAGAATAGAAGATTTATACCACTCACACATTTGTAAGTAGAGCTGGAAGGGGATTACATCTTAGCTTTGCATAAAAATGGATAAAAAAGGACAAAAGGAGACTAGCCCAGTACTCTGCAAAGTTTTCTTATTCCTTAATTCACATGAGAGAAAAGGAAGATCACTCTTCAGTTGAACTGCACACGTCAAGTAATAGGCCAATCCCTGATGGACAAAGAGACACTAGTGGGCTACAGAGTGTAAAAAAATAAACCATCAAGATTAATAACCACTGACTTAATCCTTAAGGCCCTGATATACTTTAAACGGACATGCATGTGGACAGCAGTGCAGCCAGAAAACTCACATGTGGTTCTGTTTATACTACATTGTGTGCCTGTGTGTGCAGACACATCCATACATGTGCACACATGGAGTCATTCTGCTACACACGGATGCAGACCCTGGTCAAGGTCAAGTTAAAGCTCAATTCATCCACAGAGCACTTTAAAAGGCTAAATAGGTTTGTGCCACAGTGTTTTACAATACATATTATTGTGATGATGGATTATAGATGGGCTGATGGGCAGATGAAAATTTTTCTTTCTTTACTTGAACCTTTGACTAAAACTAGTCTTAAGTTGTTACTTTAGTTGCTTACTTACTGTTATCTCAACCTGGGACCAGCTTTTTCATCATTCATTCATGAAAAATATAGACAGAAAAATGGAGACCAGCTTTGAATGAGACTGACATAGTTGTACAAGTGGATGTAAATCCATGAAAAGATATAATTCTCACAGTAAATGAACATACCTTTTGGTTAACTAGCACAGCTTCCATGTGGACTGAAAAAAAATGGCATAGGCTGTTATTGCAGAAAACATTTTGAGTTAACACAGTGGGGAAAAGCGCTAGTGGAGCTAATAACATTAATGATTAATGATTAATGTTCCATTATAGCGTCCCAGTTCCTAGTACTGCCACTTTTATTGCTGGTTGTTACACCTGTGCTTTTTTTCTGTTGAGTGTCTGCAGCAGAAAATGCTTTAAGTCACATAATCCTGTTGTGGTGAAAAACGTGATTTTGGCTCTCCACAGCGTGGACTGAGTTTCATAGTTCATGCGCTTCATAATGAGAGTGACTGTGTTGGCTTGTAGAGCCATAAATCTTGTCTAACAAACAAGACAAAGAAGAGTAATTAGACTCTTCTGAATAGAGTGATTATCCAAATCTTCCTTGCATGATATCAGCTGAGTGAAAAACGTGTGCAGCTGTTACACAGTCTGTTGAACTGTATTTCTATTTCTTTTTTCTTTTTTTTTTTCTTGGGTTTTGCCTGGGTTTCACATCTCTGTGCTTAACCGTGAACTCTGACAGTCCCCCTGCTCTCACACTGACTGTTTAGATTGAGTATAGCACTATTTGGCCTTCACAATGCAGCCGCGAACCAGCAGGGCATTCCCCTGCCGAATTCATTGAGAAATGTTTACCTTCACACTCTAACATGGTGGGGTGGTCCCAGAGCATGAGGTTAATGGGCATAAGTTGCAAGTGCTCAGCTCTGTGTATACTCAGATGTAAACGCAACAACACAGAAGTGCAGAGGTGTAATATCTGCTAAACACCGTACATGTGCACAAAGAAAAGCATAATACCGGAGTGACATTTAAAATGAATGTCTGCCTGTTCGTGCGCATTGTTTTACGTTTCACTGTAAAGATGGTTATAATTCATATGGAACCTCTGGTATGTGGAACAATATGTGGCACAGATGTTTGAAGATCTCCATTCGAACATGAACAAACTCATTTCTTATGTCTTACTGTGTGTGAGTGTTTGTTTTTGGCTTGTATTGTTGAGAATGTGTTTCAGTCTGTTGAGAATGTAGAATGTAATGAGTTACCTTTGTGCTGTATTTCTGTGATTTACTCTTCGTCTGTGTTTATAGACATCTCTAAGCAAGCACATAAATGTAATGTGTAATGTAATTTGGACTCATATGTTGCTTTTTGATGAATAGATACAGTTGAACACTTTTGTTTAGGAGATAAATATGTTGTGGATACTTTCCAAGGAGTTAGTGTGGATCTGATTGATACATGAGAGATAAAATATACAGTATATCTGTGCCTGTGTGTTTGCAGAAATGTATTACTGGCTTAGCTTGGATGTAGTCTTAGTCAGTGTTGTGCGTTGATCTGGTGAGTCCGTTGTGGGGCGGCAGCTGGGGGGTTGATGTGGCTGTGTGAGTCATGGGAATGATCGAAGTGTGATAACCAATCTTAGTCAGCAATATGGTCAGTGAGCTCACTTACACCCACCAATGTAGTGGGAATAAAGTTACCAAGTATACACGTACACACACACATACACACAGCTGGTAAAAAACAATCAACATTGCAAGTTCTCACAGATACAAACACACATCAGTACATTACTCACAGTTGTCTGTCTGCTCACTCCTTTTGTTCTTTAGTTCTTTTTCTTTTATTCTCCTTAACTCTGTTCAGGTTGAGGCCACATGTGCTCCGGCAGAGCTTTGAACCTGTGTAGGATTAAGCATGTCTGTCTGGCTGGATTCATCTGAAAACAGGGCATGACACTGCTTGGGCAACTTTCTGCTCAGCAGTCAAAAGCATTTTTTTTCCTAAAATGATTATGCAAATAAAAAATAGCACGAATTAAAAATTCACCACAATAAAGAGTTCAAGTTTTTTTTTTTTTTTTTTTTTTTTGTCACGTGTTGTCATGGTGTGAAAATCGATAATTGAATACACTGGGGGAATGGATAATTAATTAGCACCATTTTCCCAGATGTTCACACCACAATGTTAAAAATGTCAGCATGATATTTACTTTTTGTGAGGCACTGTTGAGCATTAATTTTTACAGAGTATTATTTCCAAATGTATTACATTATTTTGTCCAGTTAGAGGGACTTTGACTAATAACACCTGTCATAAAGCAGGATCCCATTTTGTCCATGACTAATCATGGGCTCAGAGGCTTTTTATTTTAATTATAGGTGTCTTTTCTTTTGTCACGCGTTGCCGGTCTATTCATGTCAGCTCGGGATGGAAACACGCTTAATTTGTGGTGTATTGCTTGTGATACCTGCAACTGTTTCTGTCTCCTTTGCATACTTCATAAGCAGATTACAAAGGTGTAGCCTACTGTTTACACCTAAGCCTCTTTTAATAACAATTTCGCTGTGCTTTAACCAAATTGCCAGGTCTAGGCAAACACAGTTAGAAATTTACTGTAGTTCACTCCAAGCTGTTTAATTCTGTCCAGGAGCAGAAGAATGCTATTTCAATGCTCTTATGGTAAACATATCATAGTTCTAGAGAGAATAGACCATAGATATTGTGAATAAATAAATAAAACTGTCAAACACAATCAAAGGCAAACACAAAGGAAAACAAAAATATAGACTATGCAAAATAATCCCAGAAATACCCAGAGTCCTTTTCCAAGACCAGAGATCGACATTTTATGAATTGTATTTACCAAAATCTACTCTCCCTTTTTTTCTTATAGGAGGTATTTCTTTCAAAGAAAGGTGAACTGACATATGATGCCATCAACTGTAAGTACAACACACCTGGGGCTCGATGCATAAAATTTTATAGATTTGCGACTGAAACCATGTGAATGCACAAAACAAGAAATATGCATTCATCAGTTATAAAGGCATGTGTACGCACGATTTCCCTTTTATAAATCTCACTGATTGAGAAATTGGAGGCATTTTCTCAAGCCTCATTTCCACTCTCATAAATAGGCATAAATGGATGAAGACACACCCTCAATCCATCAGTGTGCACACAGAATCATTGCCTGTGCCACAAGTTATCAGGCGCGGCTGAGGAAAGAACAACAAAAAAGAAACACAACTTCACTGATTGTTGGTCGGATTACAAACTGACCTCATCAGTAAATGCAAGGACAATAATTCTAACTGTAAAGTCCTGGTTTACTCTTAACTTCACTTGCTGGGACCAGAGACTTTGTCATTAGACAGACAAAATTGCGATAGTAAATATTAAAATCATATCTAAACAGTTTACAGAAGGCACACAAACAATGAATAATGATGTATTATGAAACAATACTAAATTAAACATTGAACACACAAACACAATTATTTCTGTGTATGAAATGTCATATAGTTTTTGCTGTGTAAACGATAAAGCTCAAAATGACAGTAATGGATGCAGCTCCATGAAGTTGTCAGTTTTGTTTTATGTTAAACTCCGTGACTCCTCTTTATTTTGCAGTTTCACCTCACTGTATGTAACCTGGCTCGCTGTATGCATGATCAAAAGAATGTGTGAGATGGTCACGATCTTATTGCAAATTCTGGGTTTATAAATACCAATCCATGTGCAGAATGTGGCATATGCATGGTTTTTGTGTGTACGTATCATTTATACATCTGTCCCCAGCTCTAATCTTTTGATGTTATAACAACTGGAAACTCCCAAAGTAACAACAGGAGGAATGATATCACACAGGCGTCATATGGAATGGCTTGGCATATTTTCCTTTATTTTGCATGTATTGTGGAGTTGCGAGATTCCTCAGTGTTTGATATAAAAACTTCTCACTCTCTTGCCGGTATAGTTTTGTCTACCTCCCCCACGTGTTAACGCCCATCGCTGACCACAGCCAATAGGGGATAATGCATGGTTGACACTTTGCCCCTCCCTGTGAGATGTAAATCTTGTTTTTCTCTGCTGACCGCCACGCTCCCAGGAAAAGACAACAGCCTTCCAAATGACATGGTTGTAGACTTCCGATTACAGCCCTGTCACTTACTCTACCAATGTGTAAACACATGATGGAGAGAGAGACAGAGAGAGGGACAGAGGGAGAGAGAGATGTGCTTGGGTGCGTGGGCTGCTTTTTGTTTGCCTCCAGACATCAGACCTTGGGTCAGATGGGCTAACATAAAACAGTTAAACCAACATGATGCCTTTAGTTAAACCGCCTCACTGCACAAGCCTTTTGGCTTTCAAGCTTGGAGTAAGAGTAGTTATGAAACAATAGACATAACTCATTTCATTATAATGAGATGTTGTCAAATTGCCTCTAAATTTCACTTCACGACATTTCATTTCTTCTGTTTTCTACGGCGATGATGAGAGATCAACGCGCTGCAGCTTCAGGAAACGCATGATGCAAATATACAAAACAGAAACAAGTTCATCGATTTGACAGCACATGTTGCAAAAGCACACACACAACCAATTACACAAATCAGCTGCAAATTCTCACAACACAATGGAGTTGTTTCCAGGGTGCCCAAAATTCACTTGCACTTGTCCCTTGGCGACACTTGTCTGTGTTGTGAGTATTAGCAACACATTTGTGTATTTGGTTTTGTTGTGAGTATTTGCAGCACCTGTTTTCTTAAAAGCAGCAGCAGTAGCAATATCATTTAATATTTTGATTCCTGTGACATTTTTGTCATATTTTCTCTTACTCTGTTAGTTACATTCACTACAGTACCTCCTTTAAGGATGTTAAAAAGTAGTTTTACATTTCTGAGTTCTGGCCATACAAATGATTATTGCAATAGTTCCAGCCATCCACAGCACCTCTGTTATCCTATGGACTGTGAGAAGACAGTCCTAGTGTTGGCTTCGTCTTGGCCTTCTGACCAAAAGTGTGATAATTTTAGACTCAAGTCTCTCAAATGGTCTGGAGCAAGGACGGCATTTGGAAATAAACTTGGAATTTAGCTTAATTGCAGTTTACAGATTTAGGAGGGGCAGTGTTCTCTTCTTTATTTTCTTGCATAAATAGAGAGTGACTGGAGGCCAAAGACATGAGGTTTCAAAGCCACAAAAGAGGTTAAAGAACGTCAGAGGCAGTGAGGACACTTTTGAGCTTTGCTTCTTGAGTCCCAAGGTTTAGCCATTCGCTGTCCCTGATGCGAGGTCCTTCTCTCAACTCACCGAATCCATCACATTTGTAATTCTACCCAGGCTATTAGGTCTCTGCAGTAATGCTCAAGTGTTTACTGTTAACTGCTTTATGCAAGTTACAATGATTGCTTTTTTACAGATGCTAGTTTTTTGTTGTAGGAGGTTGCTGGAGGTGCAGGAGGGTTCAGCTGGGAATCTTCTAGCTTTTTTGTTCAGCTTTTGACAGCAAATTAATCGTCCTCTGAGGGCCTCAAGCTTTGACAGCTTTTCTACACATACTGGTTGGGCCCAGATATTTGCCATAACCTCATTACCATTTTGTATGATTGCTCCCTGTCATGTAAGTTTTTCTTCCTATGTATTTTTCAAAAACTCGCTCCCTTTTTTGTTTATTTAACCCACGTTAATATCTGTGTGATAATCATAAATAATACTTTTAGCTTGTGTTGCCTCATGTGAGAGCATGGTATGATTTATAGCTTATTAAAATGATATCATGGAATTGTTGCCGGGATGTAGCAAACAGATGGAGGGAGGAAATGTAATGGATGTGTTTCAGGTGGGGTAACAGGGGACAGGACATAAACTGTGAACCAATTCCAAAACCAAATCCTCTTCCTGCGTGGTCTCTTGGTGTGAATGATTGACTGTCTGGGCCTTCTGCAAGTTTGCTTGGATGATATAGATTATATAAAGATGAATTTAGGACTGAAACACACTCACAAGCATTTATACACTTTTGAAAGTATTAATGAAAGTCTTTACTCATGCAATCCCACGCAAATACTGCAAACTACACATTTGGAAGGAATGTTAGATAAAAACTGTATGTTTGAGACAAGTGATGAGAAAAAGGTCTGTTAATAGTGCTCTGCTGGAAAGCATGCCATTCAAGCTGCAATTTGTCCACATTAGCTTGAAGACATCACTTCCTCGGACCAGCAAGAACAGTCACTTCAAAGAGGCGGTAGCTCAAACTCAAGAAAACAGACCTTGACATGGGCTGGGACATACGTCATTGGAGAATAGGGTCACGCACACAGGAATGTGGGTGATGGGTTGCTGGGAAGAATAAGTAAGTTTTAAAGAATGAGACAGGGGTCCTGAGATAGGATGTGTGTGTAAGCTTCTGAATAGTCCCAAAGGATAAGACAGTGTATAATTTGGGGATATGTGATTCAGGGAGGAAATGATGAGTGACTAGGGCCTAGGGAAAATGTGTTTAAGAAAAGAAAAACAGGAAGGTAGTGAGGATGGATGGAAAGAATGAATAGTCATTAGAAATTGTATTTTTCACTCATGGCAATTTTAGGTCAGCTGATAATGCATCGGGAAAAGCTCATGGGTGGATTAGTGTTGCAATGACATTAACAAACCATTGAGTGGTATGAATATCTTGTGCAACTGCAGGTGTGAATGAGTCATTAAAACTGTTCACAGTTATTCTTTATAGACGCCAGTATTTGCACATATTTTGGCTGATTTATAATTCCCTTACCAATGCATATTCTCTCTATATCTATAGTCAGCCAGCCAACTAGCAATGTCATAGGGAAAAAGTCACTTGGTGAGTGGCGAGTGTCGACTACACACATGGGTATGGTAAGACACGATCAACTTGTTTCTTCTTTTATTTACAATGTTGGTCGCCGGTGGGCAAAGTGTGAAAACTGAATTTCAGTGAGGATGAACACAGAGGGACACAGCAGTGCTCAGCTGTAGTCCTCACATGGTGCTGAAATTTAAACGACTTCCTCATATATTCACTTATTCTCTTATCCAGACAATATGTCAACAAATAGGCCTAACTAATGAACTAACAATGGAAAATATAATGATGTAATACAACCAACTTGAAACTGGAACAATCCCAGACAAACCACAATGTCTGGTCACTGTACCTTTTTCACATGTCCAAACTTCAGGCATACTTTACCTCATTAATCCTGCTTGCTTTGCCTTGCCTAAATGCAACTATAACAAAATAATAGTCCAATGCTAACAGGTTTGTAAGGTTGCACTTAGCTACAGTGGCGCTTTAAGCTAAATGCTAACATAAACATGCTTTCACATGCACGACAATTCAAACATGCTGATGTTTTGCGGGTGTATATACCACGTTGACCATCTTAGTTTAGCATATTTGTATTTGTATAATTGGCAATAAATACAACTGAGGTGTATGGGATTAGTTTTCTGGGTATAAGTAAATTATGTTGGTAAAGTAATGAATAATAAAATGAATCACTGATTCACTGTAATAAAAAATATAATCAATATTACATCAATACATACATACACATGGTGGTGCCTGGGGCCTTTCTGTGTGGAGTTTGCCTGCGTGGGTTCTGTCCAGGTACTCCGGCTTCCTCCCACAGTTCAGAGACATGCACGTTTAGGTGTAATTGGTGACTTCAAATTGCCCTTAGCCGTAAGTGTGTGCGAGAATGGTTGTTTGTCTCTGTATGTCTCTATTTATTGGCCCTGCAGTTTAAGCACCTGTCAATCCAATATTTGATTTAACTGCCCTGTGATAGACTGGCGACCTGTGCAGGGTGTACCCCGCCCTCGCCCTATGTTGGCTGGGATTGGCTCCAGCCCCCCCGCAACCCTGACGGATAAGCAGTATAGATAATGGACGGGTGGATGGACATAACAGCCAGTGTAATCATTTGTATATTGTAGCATTTGAAATACTGTATGTTTGGATCAGTCATAGTGAAAACGATCTGTCTCTCTCTTGCTACACCTATCATTAGATCTTTGTAACGTCATTTGCTTGGAGTTTACATTCTAATCTGGATCTGATCTTCTTTTTGACATCTGTAACTGCAGTTTAAGCGCTTGTCAATCCAACATTTTACTTGGACTATTTAATTTTTACCATCCAGAGCAGGCCCTTTTTAGCAGAGTCTTAAACTGTCAGTATGAATGGTTGGAGAACACCTTGTAGAAAGGTTGATGTGAGCCAGTTGTTTGTTCTTCCTGTTCACTAATTCCCCCACCCTTGCTGGATGATTGACAGATGAGAGTGATTCTGGAGGTCACTTAGCGTGCAGACCTGAGGGCTGGGACCAGTTTCATGACCGGACATGTAGGCTGACACTCCAGTCTAATGTTTGCTGTTGACAGACAAGTGGTTTATTAGTGTGGAGTGTAGATCTGTAATCCAGATTATACTGTGTAGCACATAAGAATTCATGACTAATCAATCAGTTTTACTTTCCCTTTTTTGACCTGTGGCGAAATTAATACATATCTATTTCATTATAAAAATATAAAGGATTTTATCTAATACCCATAATCTTCAAAATATTAAAAACCTTATCTTGTTTTGTTCCAGTTTTTAAATAAAAAAGATTTTACAGTTTATTGCACAACTGTGTTGGAATCTGTTCTTCCTAAATCCAAAGTGTGACTTTGTTGTTAAAAAAAATCTGGAAGTTTTATCTTCACTTACCAAACTTTGAATTAACCCTTTCCCATCAGTGAAACTTATGTGCTTAAATGTGCAGATCACCATATAAACATATATCTAAATATCCTAAATTTGACACACAAGTTTCATTTGCTGAGATCTTTTGTCATATGTCTTTAAGAGCTGGCAATCTGACATTTGTGGGTTTCAACAGTACAGGCATTTTATCCATCCCAGCCAATCTTCCCTAACTCTCACTCAAGTACTACAGAAAACTGAGCTTTCAGCTCTGCTTTGCTGAAATCCTGCGGAAATGCTAAAAAATATGAGCATGACTGAAGATGACTTTTTCTGTGAGCTCTCTTAATGCAAGAATTATCAGGATTTATTGTTCAGCCATTTTTGAGCATAAATCCAGCTTTTTGGTTGTGTTTACTATAGCCTAGACTACTGCATATGCTTAAAAAAGAAACCCTGCCCTTGTTTTAAACACAGTTGTAGGCTGATTGAGGAGTGTGTATCCCAAAGATGACCCCTCTAGCTCTGCCCTCACCCTCACCTCACCCTAACCATAACTCCAACAAAAAACTCTCACTGTATTGCACAGAGCAGAAAGTTAAGTCATGCATAGTTTTACACCAAGGGTTAACCTTTAGCTATAAACTTAAACAGGTAAATTATATGTCTCTAAAATTACAGTCTTTATGCAGCTTTGATTTTACGAACTGCAAGATGACCACAGTGAGTAATACAACAATGAGAGCTGCATTGCAGTGAGCTGAATGAAGCACCGGATTCAAAGACCAGTACATTTGAAGAGGAATATAATGATTACCTAGGCATATATAATTGACTTGGCGCCATTTTGTTTAGATATTTGAATGAATGTCATGCAGCCTAAAGTTCTCAACCTCAGTCACTATAATCCCCTATAAGACTCAGGCATCAGTGCCCAAAACCTGCTGTAACCATCATGGTAAATGTTTAACCCAAGTGTCATTGTAGTCCATACAATAGGCAAATTCTCTCGCAAAGTCTTCTGGGACCAGAAATTTGACAATAGTATAAAGCTCATATAAAATGAATCTTGTTTTATGAATGCAAAAGTCCACAGTAAATGTGCTTGAAGCTTATAAGTGAAAGCCGCAATACCAACATTCATTCTCTGTGTGTTGGGTAACTTTTTTTTCAACAAGATCCACAATTTAGAGAAGCAATGTTTCATATTTTGAGACCATCTAAAAAATTGTTACAATGGAAGTCTATTCTGTTCTGTACAGTATGGACAGAGAAACTGCAGGCCTTATAAATTATGTATTGTTCGCAATATTATGAATTTCACTTACTTTTCTCATATGTATTTTCAGAGACCTTTACAACATCAAGTCAAAAATACTATTATTATCACCAATATGGCTTTAGTGAAGAGACATTGCGCAAGTGGGTCAAAATGATCTAGAGCTTTTCTCACCTTAAACCACATTTGAGACATTATATTTTATTAGTTTATTTCTGTAGTTAATAAGTTGGAAATAATAAATGTCCCTTTCAAAGGTTCATTTATTTCACAAGAAATTCTGTTTAATGTTCTTAGATTTATGGACTGAGATTTGCTGCTTATTTGTTTTATATATAATATTTAATTTTAAAACATTGTTTCCATTCCCTATCACAACAAATACTATCAGTTACCATGGCCTTCAGACTTTTCTTGTGGCTTTTTGCTGTTACTCATCTGAGATGACACGATATCAACAATCCCATCAACCCCAAGCTAGGGCTTGTTAAGGTATATGTTTTAGCCCCACTCACTCCATGTTGCCTGCAGGGAGAAATGAGATCATCACCATTTTGTGCACAGTCAGGAATTTACATAGACACAATCATAGATGCAGTGTACATCTTCTCTCTCTCTCTCTCCAACACACACACACATCCAGGCCTTTACACAGTTGTCTTTGTACTGTCCACATTTCCAATGTAAATGAAGGAATTATGTGTTACAACCAAGGCCCATGACCTGTCAAACAAAGCATCCACATGTCATGTCTCTCTTTCACCCTCTCCACTATTTCCCCTCAAGCACTGTGATTATTATTATTATTATTATGTCATTATTCAACCCTCAACAAAGCTATAGATAGAGGTTAAAGAAATGAGAGTTCATAAAGGAATCCATGGGAAAACAAAATGAGGGAAAAAATGTTTATGTAGTAAAAGATGATTAACCTGAATAAAAATAAATAAAACTTGCATTACATAACAGTACATATATATATTGCTTATACTTTGCAGCACTTTCTTTGGCTATTTAACTAATGCACCACATATTCTTTCTTCCATCTACATACTGGATACATTATCAGGGAATCATGAATAATGTTCACCCAAAGAACAGTCATTATTGACCAATTTTATCACCAATGCTTTCACTGCTACTTCAAACTAACTGTTACAAACTAACAAGTCCCATTGAAGACCACAATGGAGGTGTCAGTCATTTCTCTATTCTCTGTTGTCTCCTCTATGTCCAGAGTATTGTGCCATGAACTCAGTACCATTATATAACCCCAGATGGTTCTCTGGCGCCTCTGCTCATCTGTAACATGTTCATGGGTCCAGCCGGCACACACACCCCAGAGTATGCCTTTGATCTCTCTCCCCTCCTGGGCCTCCTCAAAAGGGTGATTCTCCTCAAGCTTGTCCAGCCTTGATGCATCTAGCTGGACGTCCTCTGGTTCTGATGACGGGGAACGGATCGCTACTGATTTAATTCACTGCATCTATGCAAACATATGTCATCCCAGGGATAAGCTGTGGCACTCATGTTGGCCTTTAAGTTATAGCTGCAAGCATACTCATCCCTTGTGCACTGCAGGTCCAGTTGTTGTCTCTCTCTGTAGTCCTAGAGTCTCAAATAATGACAGTGGCTGCCACTTCCAGACGGCTTTTCAAATTTTGACTCACAGTAATTCACAACAAAGGCAGAGGTTCACTTATAACTGTGCCATATGCTACACTGTGGAAAGTGCATGCTCAGATTTTAAAGCAGTGTTTTGGGGGTTTGGCTATTTGCCTGAGGCAGGCCTTAATGATAAGACAGCTGTGAGATGTATTTAGCTGCATTGATGGATTTTTACGTAAAGTACCTGCCAAGTGGCATAAAAAGAAGTGGACGTTTTTTTTAATGGAGCTAGTTCACTGCAATGTGATACCATAAAGAAACTGAAAATATGTGGTGGATTGTCACGTGTATAGACATCTGTGTCTTTTTAACATATGTATAGTGTGTGTGCGTGCGTGCGTGCGTGCGTGTGCGTGTGCGTGCGTGCGCAGATCTGTGCATGTAATCCAGGGGGTAAAGGAAAGTAAAATATTGTGTTGGCTTTACTATGCTCTTGTCGTGAGTCTGAGTGAGAGGAGGTTAGCTTGACTCTCTTGTTTTGGATAATTGTACGCTGCCGAGGTCTGTGGTCCCCTTCTCTGTCTCCCTGTGGCCTAGGCTGCAAGAGCCATATTTAGGTTGGACGTCCTACTCATCCTATCCTGTCTCATCCCCATCCTGTCCTACACACCCCCACAACACATCAGGGAGCCGATAGAGGGATGGCAAGTGGTCCTGAGGCTGAACTGTAGGTGTCTGAGCAAAAAGTACAAAGCTATGACAACACTTATAATGACTTCTCAGTAATGTTCAAAGTCTTTGTTTTGGACCTGTTTTGTGGACATAAAGTTGCATGGTTTGGTTACATAAATGTTTTTTAGGGAATTTATGTAACCAAAAATATTTGAAACCATGCTTTAGCTGTACCAGTGTTATTTTATTTTTACAACTTGTGCTCTCATAGGGCATTGCAGTTTGTTTATGAAAGGAGATAAATTAGTACTTTAGATGGTGCAACTTGAGTGAAAATTAAGTTAATTTTCCCCTGAATGAAAATCATTGAGTGGTTTGTATTATTTTATTTATTTTTTTAATTTTAAGACAAAAATAGTAACATAATGTGGAGATACTGGGTGTTCAGTATCAAAAAGTATCAAAAACAAATAAAAAAAGATAATCTAAAGTTACCACCTTGCAGTTTTATGCACCTGCCAATCAGTCAAGTTGCAGGAAATATGTTCACAATCTCTATTTCCTGAGTTACAATGGCCAGAAGGGCTTTGGCAGAACATATTGATGACCTTAACCTCTGATCTTAAGATATTATTGAAGCACAATGCTCTGGCCTCAGGTGATAATTATAGCATTTTCCTAATTTTTCTGGATATTAATGGATATTAAATAGGGGTGTAACAATTCATTGACTACATAGATGTATCGATTTATATTCGTGTGATCCAACTACATCAATAGGCATATTGGCGTATATAGATCGATAGGGACGTATATCGATCTAAAACCAATTTACATTAATAATTAATAATAATAAAAATTTTTTTAGCATAACAAACTTTATATGGATGTATTTTTTAGCACTTTTAGTTGTAAAGAAATGTTAAACGTTACTCCAGTTCACTCTCCCTGTGTGTGAGGTCATCGACATGCACCAAAGAGGCAAAGCGGAGTGAGAGATTTTCAAGCTGCATTTCAGGCCCGGCATGTGAGAATAGAAGAAGCAGATTAACCTGCTGTTCATTTAACCTGAGGAAATGTTGTTTGCATTTTATTTTTATTTATTATTATTGCACTCCTTTTATACTGAAAATGAGAACAATAGCAGTAGGTTCAACCAGTGTTTATCAACCTGAAGAAATGTTGGTTGCACTTTTAATAAAAGGTGAATCTATTAGCCATCGATTGTCATGTTTACTTGTTTATTGAAAATCTGAAGTGGTGGTGGTGTTGCATATAGGTTCATGCAGGACCACAATGTGGTGTGTGCTGCAATGTGATCATGTATGGATATTAAGCCATTGCCTGCATAAACTCGTACACCTGTCTCCTGTGGCAAATGATAGTATGAGCAGGTGTTGCTGCAAAGGCTCATGGAAGAAGTCTTGATTTTTCTATGTCAGTCTCCTTTTCTCTTCTCACTCTTTCACATATGCACTTTCACACAAACCCTTCACTTTCTCTCTGCCTTTTTGTTTAATCACCCAGCGAAGAATTTACCACCACGGGGCTTGGATTCCAATCATTATCTGCTGAAATCGCGCATGTAACACACATGCATGTTTTATGGCCAGAGGGCTACATATCTATTTTTCTTTACTTATAGACTCTTTATCAGAGAGGACTTTTAGTAATTGATCATTCTGTGGCTCATTTTTCTTTTCCTGTCCATGACTGCTAAGCATTGACCACATTCTGTATGAGCCAATGTTGTTTTTATATGGTTTACTGTGAGTATGGGACATATGAAAAAGTCAGAATCACTTTCAACCATACAAGCGTCTGCCTGTAGTTATTATGATATGTTATTTAAAGGAATAAGGATAGAACAGGTGTTCATCAGTATTAGACTGGGAGAGAGACTGCCAGACAAGTAAGTAGCTGCACTGTATACAATCACACGTGGATTTATGACTGGGTAAGTGTTCTTCGGAGGAAAAGAGACTAATGTGATTCAATCTGGGGGCTGTAAAGAAAGCCACAAAATTCGTTGACAAATTTTTAAATTCACTGACAAGGCACCATGCAGACTATTTCATTTCCCGGTGATTCCTTGTTATTGCCTTTACAGGAATGTATTTCTAACTTGTGCTATTGAACAGCAAACCTTACTGGTGATGACTAAATTATTCTAGTTGTTGCTCCAAGTCTTTCCAAACCATAACTGCATCAAATATAAACCCACTATTTTCATTGTTTTCCAATGACGAGTCATCCCTCATGTTCCTGTAGATGTTCGTAATACCCTACTCTTAACTGGAATTGGGATGCAGAGTTTCCAGTATGTGCGTGTGTATACAATTCAACATGGTGCTGATTCCAACAGTTATCCTCACTTCAAGTACTTTGGGATCACATTCTGCAGTGTAAATAATGGTGGTCTTACAGATCATTTAACATCCAGAGGGATTAGCTCTACATCAATGTGCAGAAGAAGCAGCATAATAGAGAAGAGAGTGCTGGGTAGTGCTGCACAATCAAGCAAAATATAATTGAAATCACAATATGGCCAAATGTTGCAATAGCAATATTTGCTACATTAATTGCAATATGAATTTTTTTCTTGCATATCATGCAGCACTATTGCTGGGACAATGCCTATAATTACTCCAGCCACCTTGTGTCTTTTTGGAGCAAGCACAATATTTTGTTTAAGATAATTATTGCACAGATTGAAATTAAATGTTGTACAGTTATCAACTGGGCTCAGAGTGGTATGGGGATAATGTACATACTGTATGTGTGAGTGAATGCTAGCTACTGGGTCAATGACATGGAGAGAAACTGGAATGTTTTAATGCAGACAAGCAGGAATTGGGAAAACTCTTGGGAGAGTGAGGGATGACCATCCAGTGGAGAGTGGAAGCTGTGCCACATTCTCAAATATTACACAGTGACTCATAGGTCATGGCTGCTGTGCCTGTAAACAGGATTTTTCTTATAATTTGAGTGCTGACTCACATGCTGCACTCATACATTCTCCTCTGCTTATTTTGTCAGGACCCTCACTTTGAACCGAATCTGCTAATATCCCAGGGAGTATGGGAGTGATGGGCAGAGACTCAGAAATGTAGCATGGGATAGTAAACTAGTTATCAGTGGACTCAGGAGAGGGGGAGTATGAACAAACTTATGCTTGCTCAGAATAACCTCAAGTGTGTAAATGAAGCTGATGCCAAAATAATGATTAAGATCACAAGGATGACTCTTCACTGTAATCTTTTCAGTGCAACATTGTTTGTCTCCCACAGGGCTGGGAAGGGTTGTGAAAGCTGTTGCAAGTGAAATTTGTGGTTAGTGTGTCAGCACAGGTCTGCTTTATCTCTTGATCAGGCTACAAGATGACCAGAAGAGCTGGCCTAGATATGCTCTTGAACCTGTCACTATTTCTCCAACAGAGAAAATGTGAAGTAATAATATTAATGCAAACAATCCTGTTAATGTAGGACAGGCGGTTACTTACTTTTTGATGAATTTCTTTTTGTTGCACTCCCTAGCTTTCCTTCATTAAGGTCAAGACCCTCAATGAAGTGTATTTTTCGATCTGGATTATGTATAGATACTATACCTCTGATTGCTGAGATGACCCTTAGTAGGTTTGTCTTTTTACAGACACACTTGCTGTCAAATAAGCATAGTGCATTCCTTACATTCTGGAAAGACAATGTCAAAGGTATTAAAGCCTTAAAGTAAAACGTGTGTGTGTGAGTGTGTAGCAGCTGGGAAGACCATATTACACCTTGTCACATGCAGTGATCAGGTGTCCACGATCCAACCTATGTACTTCTCACAATCCTCCATTAAATACCTTCAGTAGGCCATTGATTTATAGTGTCTGGTCAACAGCTTCTGAAACCAGACTACAGCTGAAACAGTATTATATGGACAGCAAAGTCCATAAGGATTCCTCCTTTTTCCTTACAGTAAGCTCCCAACTATACACACACGCACACACAATGATAGCAGGTGTGTCTCCCACATCACACAGCTGCACACCAGAGCATGAGAGTGGGGTAGAGTTATACTGATTGTGTGTGTGAGACAGAGAGAGAGAGAGAGAGAGAGAGAGAGAGAAAGAGAGAGCGAGAGAGGATTCAGACAAACTTAGATAAACGGCGACAGACTACAGCAGGGATAGACAAAACTTGAGTGGAATATTTTTGCGAGTGGAAGAAGCAGAAAGAGAAAGAAAGCAAGACTTTAAAAACAGAGGCTGGTTAGTTTACTGATTGGCAGAACCTCAAGAAGGCAAAAGTGGTTTTAGGAAAACTTTAAAAGCTGCTGGGAAAAAAAAGAACGGAAGAGAAAAGAGTCTGGTAAAAAGAAATCAGTGGAAAGAGCGCAGTGGTGAGAAATTTTAGTGGAGTGAAGTGTTCTAATCTTTTCTCTCCTGAGGGCATTTTTGGACGTCTCTCTCATCAGTCTGGGCAGGACTCATTTGTCCCTCTATTCCTCCCTCCCTCCTCCTTTTTCTCTGTGCCTTAGTTCACTGCAGAAGAGTGTAACTAGAGCCACGCAATGACTACAGGTTGAGAAGTGAGTGAGGAAAAAAGGAGACAGATCAAGGAGAGGAGAGACTGACACACACCTCACACATTGGACTTTGGTTTGGTGCACTGTGCAGTCCAGGAAGGGGAGGTGAGGAGAGAATATCTTTTCACTTTACCTGTGCATGAGTGAGTGCAGGTGAGCATTTGTGTATATATATTTGTATGTATATATGTGAACATATCTGTAGGTGAGAGTGTAACCGTGATTGTGGTTGAATTAGAGCACTGAGCAAGCGACAGCATGCAGTTGATCTGAGTTGAACGTTTCCTTTGAATCCACCTCAATGAAAGCTTCTTTTCATGTGTTGGTTTATGAACCATTCCCATGTTAGTGATCAGACTTTGGAGAGTGTGTGCCAGGTTTGACTTTCCAAGATCATAGTTTGGTGTGTGTATGAATCACCCTGCGAAAGCAGAGCAAAGGACGCATTGTGAAAGTTACTGTATGCCGGCGCGTGTACACTGTATCTGCACATGTGTTTGTTTCTCTTTGATTTAACTGCACTTTCACTTTCTGAGAGATCAATGAACAACAAGGATTTGTTTGGCAGTGTTAGCAGTGGACACCCAGTGAAGGACAAACAGACCATAGAGAGTCAATACCTCATCTGGCCACAATCTGGGCTGCCTGCAGATTCTGCTGTCACATTTGCAGGGCCTCTCTTTGTAAAATATTAGTATTTGCAAAGGACATCAGATGTTAAGACAGTGATGAGAAGCAGAAAATAGCTGTAGCAGATTGAAATAAGTACATCTCTGCAGAATCTGCAAGCATGTATGTACTGTAATATACTTTCAAACACCAAGACGTAGCTGTCATGGTGGTATTGTTTTGCCCATGCTGGTATGATATAACACTGTTTACACTTCGCTCCCATGTGCTCTTTAAATATGTTCACACCTCAGAAAAATTTTTCTCCTCTTTGTCTCTCATTCGCGTTCCGCACTCTGTTATTTATCCTGCTTTACTTCCAGCCCAGTGATGACAGCTATGAGATAAGAGCTTCCAGGGTGGGGCAGAGGGACCTAAGGGTGGGGCACAGGTAGGGCAGATAGAGAGGTCATTGTGGAATGTTTGAGATTCCTCTACAGCTCTGCTTCTGCAGTGGATACAGCCAGCCCCCAATGCGCCAGCCCCCACCCAACTTTGGATCCCTTGCCTGCCACCAGGCACTCCCCTTCCCCTCCACACCCTCCCTACACTTAGTTATGCTCCATGCCCTGCAAGTGGAACCTGCTCAGTCATGCCAGTCTGCCTCCCTGTTCCAGCCTAACTACCACACTCATTTAAAAGATGGAAAATCATCCTCAGCACTGCCAGGTGTGGCATTCCCCCTGTGAGTGTAATGCTGTATTTTGCCAGGTGTACCATCAGCATGTCTGGCTAAAGGAGACATATTAGAGAGAAATATTACAGTATGTGAATGGGATCTGGCCTAGGGAGGCTTTGGTTTCTGATTTTCAATCTCTAAGTTACGATGAACAAGACATAGTGAGTGGCTGCCAAAAGCGATATTTTGGTCTTGTGATGTGTGTCTGTATTACATAAAGTGTGGTCCAAAAGTAAGTGTGCATGACAGACTGGGCAGCAAATCTATAAATGCAGTTTTATCTTGTGCAATCACGAGGACAAAAAGTTCTGTGTGAACATGCATCCAAAATGTGCATTTCAAATTTCACAATACAGATCTGTTTTTCTTCAGGAGTGCCAAGCTACTCCCAAGCATCCAAACAAAATACAATGCATAGACCAGTTAGACTGACCCAGTAAGAAAGACAATCAGAGATAAATTTTAACACGACCGAAGAAAACTATAACAAATTGCCAGTCATTGTCCATCAGTCAGAAATAAGAATCATGTGCTTATTATCAAAAGACTAACCAGGTATTCCTTTGAAACCTTTATGGGTGAATTGATTGATTTATGAGTTTGGAGGCAGCAGTATGGTCAGGAATCCAGGTGTACAGCAGAGAGTTAATGGTGCCAGACACAGATTCTACTGAGGACAATAGCTATTGATGTAAAGTTTTCATGCAGTGAAACACTGGCTGAGAGAATTAGAAAGCTAAAGGTGCCATGTCTCAGACATGCCCCAGGCAGTTAGAGAAGGGAGTGGGACAGATGGAAAGACAAGGGTGTGTCAATAGAGGGAGACAGCAAAGAAGTGAGAGTCCATGTCCAGCTGTATGACAGCACTGTTGGATTGGTTAACAGAGCTCTTCAGTTGCCCAGTAAATGGTGTTGGAGTGAAAACCATATCAGCACTGAGGACTTTTTACCTTGCATTACCTCTCCCCTTCCTGCTCCTCCCCCTTTATCCCATATCCCCCTCCTCCCTGCCTTATGGCCTCAGTGGATCTGGTCTGGCAGTGGTATGGTTTTCATTCAATCAGTCAATTATACCCTCTGAAACTGGCTGCTTTTCTGAATCACTTTTCTGTCCTATTTTTGCTTCTTTTTCTTTCTAAGGTCACCTTTCACTCTGCTTGGTACCACATTCCTCTTTTTCTCTCTCTCTGAATTTCACTCAACATCAAAGCTCAGCGACTCTTTGCAGTGTGTTATGAAGTCAGTTTTCCCTTGTATACTATGGCTGTCACTATGACAATCTCTTGTCAAACTATCAATTTAAATTTGATGTGTTTTTAATGTAAAAGGTCAGTCAAGTTCACTAAATATCCCCCAAGCACAGTGCATACCAACCTCTTGCATCTGTATGTGCATGTAGAGATGTATGAACAGAGCAAGATACACAGCACATTCTCAAATGCGGGAAAAGCCAACACATGCGAGCCCTCACTTGCTCCTCTGCATTTATCAATGCATGTAACAATAGGATATCTCTATATGACTTCAAGGATTAAAATTGTCAAACATGGAATAAAACCCCTGCTAAAAAAACTGTGACATGCAAAAAAATTGAGGGTGTTCCTCAAAGATGTCAAAGAAGGATTTTCTCTGTGCTGTCAAAATACAGTAAATGCTTTCACCATGTCCATGGGATTCACTCAAATAAGACCATGCCCCATGACATGGAAATGAACCCCAAAAATATTCATCCAATTCTCGGCTTGCAAGTACTTGCCCATCCATTTTTCAGTATAAGTTAATGTAATGTCTGAATCGTACCAGGTGCTATGTTGTAGTTGGCACTGCAATGTAAATAATTTGATATATAGTAAAACATTGTGAAATTTCACCAACCAAAAGCAGCTGTTAATAACATAGATTTAACACCTTATGTGTAAAGCCTACATTAACAGTCAGTGTGTGTGCTGGAGTCAGGGTTTTGTAGGATAAACAGCTGTTGGCAATTTAGCCTACCGGATGTGAAGCATGGGGCAATTGGCTGTGTGTTTGCTGTGGCGGTTTACTCTCTAGCTGGATGCTGGAAGACACTCAGCTGTTGGATGTTTATTCCTGTTTTCCTCAGTGATGGACATCAGAGCATCAAGATCTGGCCGACCAAAGAAAGTGCAAATTGGTAATCTCCAGGAAATAAGAGCCAAATAGGATCAGAGCTCACAGACATAGCCGACGTACAGTCGAATTATCACTAAACACCACAAAGTCTACCATAGACCGAGCTCAGCATTTCCTCCCAGATAAGTGTTTCCTCTGTTCAAAAGACCTGAACCCATTTACTTGGGTCAAGTGCTGCCTAGATCCATTCCACAAACAATTTCTAATTTCTAACAGGTATGATTTGTTGATTTGTTATTAATGCCAACTTCATCTTTTATCAATGGACATGTCATTGTGAATGGTGTTATTTACTATATTGTGTATGAAGGATGATGATTCTCAAGCTGTATCTCAGTTTGTCGTAAATCTCCTCCAGTAACCTGTTTGTGGAGTTTTTTCATGTATCATTGCTTTTGTTTAAAATATAGATCACTGGTATCAATGTAGAAAAGATACCTGATTTTATTCTGCTGTTTTATGTTCTGGCTTCTTCACATGGTGAGAGATGATTTAAAACTGTTGAGTAACAGTTGAGTAATGGGTGAAAAAAAAATGGAAAAGAAAATGCCTCTGTAATGTCAGGGTTTGTTTTATGTGTTTTGACTATGTCCATGTCAGTTCAAAGCGAAATAATACTTGACATTTTCAATCATGATATAGTTTGTTTTTTTTTTTTACAAATGCTGATTTGTAAATAACATATAGTGTTTGTATGAACATGATATTGTATATTAGCAAAGCATTTTAGATAATACAGGCACCTCTGCTTTTAAGCCTGAGGCACCAAACTATCAGCTGAAGGCCTGTGACACTTCTCAGCAATCTGAGACCTAAGGAGAGAACCAGGGGCATGGGCGTGGAGATAATAATATCCTGACAACTTTCATGACTTTTAGTTCTGTTTGAAGGAACATAACTAACTTAATGAACCAAAATTCCTTCCTGAGGCTTCAACCAATCCAGCTCTTTTATTGGTTTTGTGTTTGTTTCTATTTGTGTTTGTTAAAACCTATTTACAGATCCTACCCATTCCAGTGTGGAGAACAGAGTAAGGTACAAGCTTGACTGCAGATTGAATTCACCACCTCACCTGATTTAGATGCAGTTCCACTGAGATCATAAAGCCTGGCGGCAGGGATAATAAACAATGATACCAAGAGGGGATAAGGCCAGAATTAACACTCCACAGCTCACAGTGCAGACATATAATCACATCCTGTACACAGGCACGTACAATTTAAGCCCCTCATTAGTTGCCCACTGAGCCAGGACTGTTTCTTACTGTGTTTCAGATGTGTTCTCACAATAAAGATGTTGGTCACCTTGTGCTTGGAGAACATCAACTCGGCAGTGCTGCTGAGCACACAGCCACTGCAGCATCATCGTGTTTTTTGACTGGAAATCTTGCCACATTGGCCCCAGAAAGTTTGGTTGTGTATGTAATCTGTACTGTTTTGAATGGGGCAGGTGTAACTCACGGGGCAGAACAGGGTGTCCCAGACTTGCCTTGACATTGAATTCCACCATCGGATTTGCATATGTGGGGAAGAATGTACGTCACTTTTGACAAAAGCTTCTGCACAAGCGAATGTGAAATGAGTGTTTAGCTCTATATCTAACTATTTATATACATCTATTTCTATTTTAGATTAAATAATAAGTAATTGATATGACTGAGAACCTAATACCATAGTTCCTAAGTCCTTTCTTAAAATTAGAATTTGTGTAGTTTTTCTCAGACAGAAAATAAGCAAAAGTTTCTTGTTGGGTCAGGTGAGAAGACATTTCCCAGCAGTGAAGCCACATGTGTACTAAGAAGCAATGCAGCAGGATGAGAGTAAAAACAACAACGGTCTGGCCATCATCCAAGCCTTTTTTTTTCCTGTGAAAAGAAACTGGATCATGACCTGCTGACTCACTTTATTCTTCCCTCCTCTTTTTCTTTCTAAAAATGAATGAGGAAGAGAGAGAGACTTAAAAGGCTTGTAGTGGTGTGCCCAAATGTTCCCACCTTTGATAAGTAATGTGACTTAGGTTTCCTTCCGTGTGTGCATGTGTGCTTGCGTAACTGTGTGGGCGTGTGCATTTGTGGATTTGTGGTTGCATGGCTGCGTCTTTGTGTCTGTGTGTCTGTGCGTGTATACATGTGTTTGTCACAATAGTAAAAGTACTTAACTCCTTGTGGTTGCAGCTTTGTGGTTTCGTGGACTAGATGAACTCAAATGTCTCACACCCACACACACGCACACACACACAAACACAAATACAAACGACTCAGAACACCTCGAGGTGACTCCCCATGGCAAGGTGCCCACTGTGTCACAAAAAAAAAAAACCCACACAGTTGTACATTCCCAGACTCTGAGAGTGGGATTAGATTAGCAGAATGGAATCTGTAGGCGATGGCTGTGCGTTTGTCTGATTGCATCTGTGTATTTATTTGTGTCTGCACGTAACGTGGTCTGTGAAACTCATGACAACTCAAGGTGTGTGGGAAGGAACACACAACAGTGGCTTCACTTTTATTGGATCATGTGAATGTTCTCCAATGTGCTCCCATAGGTCAACATTTTAAGGTGGCATAAATGGCTATGTCTGCCACATGCCCATTTTAGCTGGTGTGTATAATTTGATGTCTTCACACTGAATGGCTTCTTTGATTGGCAGATGAGTCATGCATGGCTCAGTGCAATCCCTCCTGGCACAAAATAGATTTTTTTTTCCTTTTAGGTCTTAAATGTAAGAGCACTGATACCCTGTGGATTGCTTAATTGTTCTGAAACGCACAAGGAGTTTTTGCCTCAAAATCCAGCTTTGTGTCTCCTCTACTGTATGATATTTATGTGTGCCAGATTTTTTATGTGAATGTTATGCTGTGAAGGGTCCATCCAACCTTACCTTTAATCCATCAAAAGTAAAGTTGATACAAGAGTGAAATAAATGGAGTGTCATCACAGACATCATTGCTTGGTATCAATTTGCCCCATAAAGTGCATGTCTAACTTAGTGCTAGTTGTATTGAGACTGTAGATTTAGAAATTATACCAGAATTACCTCCAGTGACATTGTGATTAGAGCCATTGTGATCATGACGGGCGTCCCAGTGAGAGCTGATGTTTCCAACTGCCTCAGGCTGCAATTTTAAGTGACAAGAGAGTGAAATTTAAAAGCAGCATAGTCGTCTATATTTTGCTGAAAAAACATACTGAGAATACAGATGGACAATAAATAGTATTTTTAGAATTTATTTTTAGTATTTTTTACATATGCCTTATTACTGCTGTGAGAACTTACCACAACCACATTTCAAGTCTACAGGAGTGTTTGAGACCCAAGTCATGAATTTTGGGTGGGGTATCACTTCAAGTACATCAGGAGAAAAACTGTCAAGCTGTAAGGTCTAGGTCTCAAGTGTTTGTTCAGTCATCCATGCATGGTTGTGTGTGTGTTAACCATGTGTCTGGCGATGAAGAGCTTCTAAAGACATAAGATGTGTGTCATTTCAGCTTAGATAGTGTTGAGTGTCTTTAATTTAAGTGGTGTTGAATGGATACTGTGGAGGCTGGTGAGAGGGGGCGTATTGTGTGTTTGGTGTTGATAACCCAGTGAGCGACTGCAAGTCTTGACTACAACTTGGCTTGAGTGTTGAATTCAAGTTTAAAGCTTTGGAGTGACAGAGAGAAGAATGGTGGCAGATACAAATGAGAAGAGAAAGAACAACAGATAGGGGCAGGGTGGGGAACTGAGTAAGCAGTGATGTACTCAGGGAGGAAAGAGGAGCAGGATGCCACCATCTGTTAGCCACATGCACGCCCCACAGCAGTCACATAAATCTCAGCCGTGCTCAGCAATGCAAGGCTGCATTCCGCCAGGCTAGACGTGCACTGGCTAGCTACCTCCATTCAAATGTGTAACTCATACATCAGGCAGTCCAAAGTCATACATTAAACATATATACTGTAGAAAAAGGCTAAGATGAAACGCAATGATTAGGCCTGGACGCTGGATTTATCTCGAAGGTGTGAGAAGTATATTGGAAACCATTTCTCCTGTGAAGAACTGTGATAGTAATGAGTTGCTGTAAATTTAATTAACATCTTGCCAGTTACACAATCATTTTAAATATGCTGCTGTCATAGTAGACCCATGAATTACAGCGCCTAATTATTGGCTAGAAATCTGTAGGAAAAATACTGCAGCTAGGCCATGGTTGATTTAAAAGTTGTTTATAAAGGCAACGTTCTTCTGTTCTTCTGGTGTGGTCCCTTGGCCCTCCACTACACTAGGAACAGTGGATGTGCAAATACACAGTGTACACACACACACACACACACACACACACACAGAGTTGCAGGTCACCAGGGTTAAAGTAAAGCTCAAGCAGGGGAATGTGTGGATGACTTGGATGTCCTTGTGCTCTACAGATGGGCTGGAGTCTACAACGTTGATTCTTCCCACAAGTCTTTTTTTTTTTTTTTTTTTTTTGACAGTCGATATGCTCTAAACCTGATGTGTGTCCACTCTGGTTCAGTGGAGACTATGATGGCAGCTTTCATGTCAATGTTGCATCTCACGCCTTACTGCCCATTGAAATGTGGACTATGGCACATAAAATGCATTGCTCATAGAAGTGTTTTTTGTGTGTGTTGCATTAATGCATGAGATTGACATGAATTAAATAAGTCAAAAGCATCATCCAACTGAATTTTTAGGCACAGGTGACATATTGAAAATATAGGGTTTTGTATTGATGTACTGTAAACTGAATATATTGCAGTAGTTAATTCCACAGTACTTTATGATACTTCAAATAAGCAATACAAAAGTACTACTGGTAATGTTCAGACTATATATGTCTTCTCTTCTCTTTCCTTATTTAATGTTATCTTACTTTATTTTATCTTCTCCTGCCTTCTCTTCTGAAAGTCATAAAGTGAGGCATTGCCATATTGAGCTGCAGACTTCTGATGGGACTTGTAGTTGTGTGTTTGACCTTTGAATTTCAGCTTCAGGAATTTTCCCCCTGCTCTCCCCAGTGTTTTTAAGACAGTAGTTTTCTACATTACTTTGCACTTTTGTCAATTAGTATGGAACGTGCCTGTCGTGTTGCTGATGACACCTCATATTGGAATTAACGTTTTTGAGGAGCAGAAGGTTCTAACTTTTAGTACTAACGTAAAGAGTCAGAAATGTCATTTAAAAAATCATATTTTCCTTCTTTCGGATACACTCACATATTTTTGGCTTTTCTGGTCTGATTTCATGGAACTTAAGATCGATTGAAATCATTGCTGGTGAAGAAATGATATAATAACATAGCGGCCAGAGATGAGTCACCACTAATTTCACGTTCCCTTTCAAACCCACTGTTCAATTGTACCGTTCAAGCACTGCGGGTGAACAGAGCCCAGCCAATGAGAAAGCCCAGTCATGACATCACAGGCATGCAGTGTGGCAGATGGATGAGAGCGATCCAGAAAAAACACAGTAACACAGCAACAGAGGCAGGAGTTAAACTCTTCTTTCATTATTCACAGTAGTGATCAGCAGAATTGGTTAGAGGGTGGCATCTAGCCAAAGGTCTTGCTTATGAGGCAGGAACACTGTGGCACCCTACGGTTACTTTAGGATAAGGAAACCATAAAATAGAGTGCCATTGCTATACGTCCATCATCAGTTACTTGTCAACATCATTTTTCTTTGAGACTTCAAGAACCACAGGCGAAGCTGCTTGCCTTATCCTGCGTGAATGTTCTTTGGAATATAATTGAGAACTATGGGGAATACAGGGACTATGGATCTGAGGTACTGTTGCAGTTACTCTATGAAGACAGACGATTAATCTCCACTTTTCCTAGTACATTAACAAAATAGCCAGCTGATGAAAGATTTGGCATGCAACATTACTTTTTGTCCAGCTGGCTTTGCTCCAATAGCAAAGTCAGCCAGCTGCCCAGATGTCACTTAATCCGTGCTTTTAACTTCTTGCTGATAACTGTAATCTGGTTTACCATTATCAGGGCACATATCAGAAATATTGTAGTGAGATGCTTTTCTCTGTGAATTCTGAAGAGATTTATAGCAGTGTATCATCAGGATGGGCTGATTATGCAGCAAGTCAAATGCTCAGCCAGCAGCGGCAGGACAGTGACAGCTGTGACTTCCTGAATCCCAACTACTGATACTGTTGCCAAGACAGGCTAATCACAGCTGGAGCAATTTGATTATATGACAGCACATGAAGTGCCTGAGAAACCCAGACATGTTATGATCAAGGATCTCACCTGAAAAATGGTTGAAAATGAAAAGTGCTCAAGGTCATGGAGCATCTTTAAACATGTACTCCACAGGTGATTTTAGGATTCTGAGCATCTGCCAAGAAGCAACAGAGCACTACTTAAGGGTTTATTTAACGTATTTGACATCACTTGATCATGTAAAAATGATGAACGGATGAGCAAGATTGTGTAAATCTATCCACTACTACTACTCCACTAACAAGAAGCACCAGGGGAGAATACAAGGGAATAGCACATAGCACACATTTGCTCTGCCTTATCAATACAATTAGATCACAGGGCATTTTTGGAGATGATCAAAAGCATAACTTAATGAAAGAAAGACTATTGTCATACTGGTACTGGCTATCCCTTATGTCTACTTCACAAAGCATAAAATTTGTTCATCCTTCCTCACTGACTTTCTTTTTCTCTCTTCTTCTTCTTCCTTTCATCCCCAGCCAGACGTTTTTGGACATGTAAGATGTCAAAAAATGCAGGAAGGAGAAGAAGAAAGAAAGGACAGTTCTAAAGGAATATGGCTCGTATTAATCTGGAAATATTGCCTCATCTGAACTAAATTACTGGTCTGAACTCGCTGTCCTCAGAGAGCAGGCAGAGTGCCACCGGCAGCCCAGCTGGGCAAGGAGTGGTCGGCAGATCTGTCACTGTGACCACGGTGAGCACATGAACCCCTGGTCTGTCAAGCTCTGTAGCTGTCCTTTTATACCGTGGATCAAAAGTGTTTCTTTGTTATTGTTGGGCTCAGATTTTAAACTCGGGGGCAGCAGCTCTGGAGGAGAGAAAGTTTTGAAGCACTTTCTATCTCTCTTTCTTTGTCCCATTTCCTGCTATCTCTTTGACTGTGCATGTGCATAGTTAAAGACCCTCTAAGCAAAGATGTGAAGATCATAAGAGATAAAGTTATTCTAAAATATTATGGATATCCTTTTAGTTTATGACAGCATTCAAACAACTTGACTGAGAAGGACATGGTCTTGTTGTTGTGTGTGATCCAAGTGTGCGTTGCTGGAGGCCATGAAATCTATAGTTAGATGACGGCAGCTGGCTTATGGTGTGGCTAAAGCTTGCCAAGGCTTGTTTCCCCTGGTTTCCACTGGTAAGGAGTAGAAGCAGGCACAAGTGACTGCAACATCTTTCACTGCTACTCTGAGGAATTTAAAGGTGTGATTGCACACGCTACAAGTAAACACTGGCCCATCTGCTCTATCTCGCCCATAACTGAGCTCAACTGACACATAAAAATTTCTGTATGCTACATAGGGAGATAGCCTCAGCTAGACAAGAGGTAGATATATGACTATGACATAATATCAGTGGCCAGTGGCAGCGAGTCAAGCAGAACCTGTTGTTATGATTGCTTATAAGTCCACCTGTCAGGGATGAGGGCCACTCTGTTTTTTATTGCAGTGGTTCATAACTGTGAAAATGCTCAAATGACACGCTCACGTTAGAGTAAAGGCTTTGTTGTATTGCTCTAGTAGTAGTCCTCAAATGTATAATCATGCTTGCCTCCAAGAGATGCAGAGGGGCTCACGTGAGCCTGTCAAAAAAGAAGGAGTCAGTGGAGGAGGGGGAGGACGATTAGACTGTTTTTGTTCTTATTTGAACTCCACTTTTAACCTTTAAAAAGTTTACAAGACAGAGGAAAGCTTATCTCCAACGATGATCTTTCATGAAAGAAATCATAAATTACCGTACAGATGCCCCTGACAACAGAAACCAGCAGGAATGTTATGGTGGGTATTAGTGACAGCAAGCAAACAGGCTCAAGTCCCTTAATGCTTCAGTTACAACTACTAAAGACATACAGCACATAGCACCATATGTATAAATGCACTTACATATTACAGTTATGGGCAACCAGATACATAGGAGGAAAACACAAACACAACACACAAAATCAAACAATCTAAACTGAAAAACAGACTTAAGATCTAATTAGATTATAAAAAAAACAAGGCCATTGGTCATGTATGCAGCTTATTATGACCCATAGTTACGTTTTGTTGTTTGGCAAACTCTTGCAGCCATAGTAATTATGATGGGAGCAAAGGAGGTAGACATACTATAGAGTAACAAAGTAACAAAGTCCGCATTCAGGTCATGTCATGGAAGATGAATGGGCCGACCAATGGACCAATGAATGGGCTGACCAAAAAGGACCACAAAGACTTTAACACAGGAGACTGCTGTTTGTTTGCTGTGTGAAACCAATAGTCAGTGTTGTTTCTTTTAACCATGACCGTTCCACAACCTTAACTGTGTGTTTATTCTTGTTACCATGACAAAGAAGGTCCAGTCTGCCTGCAGCTGGTACACTCCTACAGGTTGTATTATTTTATACCATGACAACAAAAGTTGTATATACCTGCCATTGGTTCGCTCCTAAGTTGTATCTGAGGTAAAGAACAAGAGATGTAGATGGTCTTAGACTGGTTGGATCTGATAATGAAGCCTGCTATAAAAGTGAATTTTATAACTGACAGATCATAGCAGTGCATGTAATATTTATCCTTAAAAGTATTTGTGTTACTATTAGTTTGTGTTCAGTAAAGAAGGAATGCTAAAATAAACAAATAACATATTACAATCAATGTCAGGGATGCCCTATTTGAGATTTATTTCCCTCAGTCTCTTTATATATCATATACATATATATAAGAGTATTTGCCAATATAATACAGTTGTATCGTGCAAACATGGCTGAAAGTGGACATACACACTATGTTTGATAGCTGAATAGCTCTGTGTTATTACAATTACAATTACAAAAGTCTCCATCTCAGTTTTCTTTCGATGGTTTCCCATGCCTTTGATATTCTATAAAATGTCCATATATTTTGTATAATATCTATTGAGACATTGAATGTTTATATGTTCAGGATGTTTGGACAGGATTTGAACAGCATGATCAAAATACTGAATTTCAAATGCAGTTTTTACCAAACATATATAATTTTTTGTGATATTAATATTATATAATACCATATCATACTTTTACATAATAATACATGTGTAATATAAAAATTAATAAATTGTTCCAAAAACTGTAGGAAACGGTGGTTATGTAAGCTATATGGGTGAAATAAAAAACAGTATCCCAGCAGACCAGAATGTCTATGCTCAATATCTTTAAAGTGCAACACACATGAACTGTATGATATAGCTTCACACCAATGTACCTGTTGACACCCACAGCACATACTGAATGTGCCATACAGACAGAAAAAGCAGTCACGGAACAGAAGCTGGGCTGTGACAATATGGGGAACAATGTGATTGACTTTCTGGAGAGCTGATGTATTTTAAAACTGGGAAATAAGACATTGCCATATTTTGACAGGTTGACAGGTCATTGTGTTTTGACATGGTGCAAAATGCCACTGGTATGTTTTGTTCCAGACTTTTCATCACAATTGTAAGTCAACCATGTGTGAATTTAATAATTTTATTATCCTGACTGTCAGGCCAGTTTCTGTTATTTTCAAATTGCTGACCAGAGTGCCTCAAAACAATTTGAGCAAAAGTGTGGGTGGTGTTTGTGAGCACTAATCTTTCTTAAAATGACATGCGCACTGGACATACATATTGTTGGACAGTAGATCAGATAAATGGGTGTATTTTTTTCTCACTCCTTTTCAAATCTCCTCAATCTATTCAGCCTGGTGACAGTCATCTTGACAGTAAGGCGACATGAAGTGTTAGCCGTGTGACACATGTCATGGTTTGACACATTTCACCTCACTAGGATACATTACTGTCATATTTCCCAGCATGGATGTAAAACAACTGTTTGGAAAGCAACAATTTTATCACATTCTCTCCCCAAACTGTCAGGTCCCAGCTACTGTACATTGACTACTTCATTTGTCTGTATCAGCCAGTGCCTGGGATATGATGCAGCACCAACTTATTCCATGTGACGCCACCGATGTGTTAATGAGTCTGCCTTACAGGGCTAAGAGATGCCCCTACTTTGTATGAGATATAGATTTGTTTGTAGACTCACCTGGTTTGCATATAGCCGAACTCTGACCCCAGGAAACACATCCCTGTGTGAGAGGAAAATGTGCCTGTGAGAGGCCCACTTGTGGGCGGCAGAGTGGTTTTATACACAGACTGGCATTATCTGCATCTCCTACTCCACTCAAAGGACAGGGCCACTAAATATACGCTGTGAGGCCTTCCCAGGCTCCTTTAGGCTGGAGAGATGCGGCCGCTGCTTGGGCCGAAGGCCAATGACATGGCTGCCGACCTCCACGGAAAGTATTTTTAAGGTCAATTACAGGGTACAGTGCCTTTAGATGGCCGACTGGTGCTGAGGAGGCCTCATATTAAAGGTTTATGTGGAGAGGGACCAGAGAAGTCTGCCATAGCTCACCCTAGCTCCCATTGTTACCACACACCCACTGAGACAGTACAGTCTGAGGGATTTATCAGGCAATGTGTGCAGCATGTGGGTGTGTACTGAAAGAGAGACTAACACAGAGCATTAAAAAACAAAAGTCAATAATTATTTAATCATTGACAACTTGTATAAAGTAACTCATTAAGCTGATGACTTGTTGGAAGTTTCCCTAGAATGTGATATGGCCAAATTTTTTTGATATTTATATATGGTAAAAGTCAGTGTGTCCAAAAGACCTCACATTTATCTTGAAATTCTTGTGAATTTTCCTGGTCTGGATGAATCTTGTGATGTGATCATATTATATTATTATAAAGTGATTATAATGAATAACATCTTTGTTGAGCGTATGAAAGTTACTGGACCTGTGGACTTAAAGATCCTTCCTTACATTATTCCAGTGGAAGAGATTCAGGTCCAAATCTATCCTAGTGCATGCTGAAGCCATTATAAAGTTCTAAAGCTGAAGCTCACAAAAGTCTGATTTAGTCACGTGAAATGGGTATTCTTCAAAGTTACAGTCATTTTAGTACAGTCTTTGTGTTACTATCCGCCAACAGCTTAGCAATGAGACAATGGACTGGAAGTTAAAATGCACAAGATTTTTTTTTTGATGAACAATTACAGAGAGCACTACCTATTATATAGTTTTAAGATATACTTAAACTTTTGGAACCTATCCATAAATAGCACAGCATTGATTCGGGTGGTGATTTAAATGGCTGTAAAACTTACTTTTCAGATGTTTCATAATTTTGGACAGCGCTTCTGAAGAGAAAACATGCAGTGTATTCATCCATAGAGGCACAGACAGATAATAAACACAGAATAACAAACCTACTTTGTTGCTCATTAGAGCGCTTATCTTAATCCTCCACTCCAACACATACACACAGACACTCACACAAGCCCCATTCTCTCCTCATAGGCCACACACGCAGACCCACGCAGCTGACCAACACTCAATATAAATGAACATCCAGCAAGATGATTTTGGTCCTTTTCATGATTCATTCCAACACGAACTCTAGCCGGCCATAAATACAGGCCTGTCAAAATGTGTTCTACCCCACAGAGTGGGGAGTGGTGGAAGGTACAGTAGACACCATTCACCTCTCTGTATGTTTGGGGGGTGGGGGTGGGCATCGGGAAGGTTGGAGTTGGTGGCTTTGGTCTCCATGAAGAGTGAAGTGTTGATGGGACAAAAGTGAGGGGAAGGATTGAAAGACCTATTTGTGCAGATGAGAGCCAGGCATCTGTGTGTTTGCTTTGCTGTGGCTCTGCTACAGTTCAATGGCAGCTCTATCCACCGCCCTTCTCTATTTCATCCCAGACGCTTTAATCGAATGCAATGAAGACACCGGAAAATGGAACCCAAAGAGGAAACATCGATATGTGTTTTAGTATTTAGCTGCATCACTTTATCACTGTGTTCCAGACATAAATGACATTTTGACTCAGTTACCCTTCAATTAACTACAGTTTAGCCTGAGACACCAGTCTAGCAAGACACAGCATTGTGATTATCTCGTTTTCACTGTGTGAACATGATTAATAAATGGGTTGGGGTTTTTTTTAAGTGTCCAAGGATAAAAAAACATTATTCATTCTGTGTTAAGTAAATTAAAATCTGTGTTTTACAAAAAAGCCATAGACAAATAAAGTATATATATAGTAAGTACGAAATCCAAGCAACACGTGTTGTTACAGGATTCATCAAATTCAACCAAGGTATTTATTTTTCTTGGTGAAAAATATTTGTAAGGAGAACCCAATATTCCTAAGTATGATGAATCATTTTCCTTTTTTTTTTTTTTTTGGTTATATAATTTTTTCCTTTATCAGCACCCATCAAGGAAACGTTCATTACCAACGTTCGCTGCCAGCGGAGTTAGTAGTGGGCAGTAAGGGTGTGAATGGCGGGTGGATGGGTAGGTCCAAGATACATCAACATGAGACTGGAATTTATTACCCATATCATCCCTTAACCTTAAGTATTAGTTGCCTTATCATACAAGAAGTTAATGAAATTATTTGTTTTTGCTTTGCAATAAGTTTACCTAGAAGATATTATGTATACTCATGTGCTTACTGACATTTCCATCTTAAACGTGTACAAATTCCATATTAGGTAATTTTACATAGTAAATCCCCCACCCCTAAATATATCTTAGAAAAATAAGATTTCACAGGCATACAGCCTGTTAAGAACAAATGCTTATTGCTCCTCTACCTGAATTTTACTTGTTGTGGGGGTTTTTTTAAAGTGTTTGAAAACATTTATCTTTAACTAAGTCTGTTTTTGCTCCTCCAAGATCATGAGACACTGAAGAAGAGCCTTTTCCTCATTCTTCATCTCTACTTCTTTTACCTTTGGCCCCCTACCTGTCCCAACCCACACCCTCCCAGTCCAAACCCCCAGCACTTGTTTCCCTGGGAACATCATCACTCTTGGTCCTCATGGCGGGGCGAGTACACATCGCCATGCTGCTAAGTCTACACTGGTTGGGGTGCCCCGTGTTTGCCCTGGGGGAGAGCATGTGCTCATGGTCACTGGGCTCTCTGGGTCAGAAATGGCACACCAGGGTGTGATGGGCTCTGCCCATCACTGGTCATGGCCACCGTAGGTGTGAAATTCCCAGAGCTGAGCCCGGGAGCTACAGAGCCCAAAAGCTGCACAGACAGAGGGCGGGAATGGATGTGTTAGACCTTTTGGTCAGCCACTATTACCACTGTCTCATTTTTCTAGGGTCCCTTCTTGTCCCATGGCACAAACACATAATATACTGTGTTTGTGGAACACTGTATATTTCTATAAATTCTTAATATAATAGTTTTTATTGGGCATTTCAGGTGTGTAGCAGTGGTTGAGTCATGGAGTAATTTCACCATATGTAGTCAGTGCCCACACTTAGTACTCTTAATTGACAGTTACAGTAGGGTTGGTGTTGATGGTGATGGAAAGGCCTTTCATTGGGGTCTGGGTGTGTCACCATCGTGACCTGGTATGACCCTGGTACTGTACATCCTCACAGCAACTGTGGCAAAATCTGATTGCAGATATCATTATACAACTCGGAAGGAAAACTGTGCTCTTCCTGTATTTTCAGATTCTGATGCCGTGCTAAGACGCTTCATACAGTAAAGGTCAAACTGAAGTAATTATTGTATAAAATGCAGATCTGAGGCTCAATCATTTCTGTAGAATTTTTTGTCAAGTTCAATTCAAGAAGCTGTCCCTGTGCTCCAGAGTGCACTAGCTACTCTGGCACACAGCCAGGGTTTGACACTCGACTCCATGGTTTCCTTGGCTACAATGATTCATCCTTTTCACTTTGAAGTTCATAATTGCTTCTTCAGTATTGTCTCCCTGTATTTTAGAAAAGCTACTGTATAGTGTGGGAGGGTTGGCAGGTTTTTCCCATCGCTATATTTAGCTTTAGAGAAATATATTTAGTAATACATATACAGAAGGTCAATAAATCTCTGCCTGTACATTGCCTCCAAAAGGTCACAGTTTAATTCGTTTTTTGACTGAGGTGTTGCTCCCTTTGGGGAGGTTTGAATACTCCAAGGTCATTAAAAGACTTTATATGGTTGGTATTGGTGTTTTATATGCCTTTTTTTTCTGCCAGAGACAGAGCCCATTTAGACATGTTAGAGGACTGGCAGAGTGAGAATATGGGTTTAAGGGTAAAGTATAAAAACATGTTTTTTTTTAAATGCCCTGTGTGAACTAAAGATATTTGTTTAGACTAGTATAATACAAGCCATTGGTGTCCTGATGTGGACATGCCATAGGGCCAAGTTTTGAACAATCTCCATATTCATCCTGGAAATGTTGAGGAGTCAGACTTGGGTCCCTTCACTTTGATACATCTCACAAAGGTTTTCTGTGTTAAGAACACAAAGTCCCCTTTTTCCATCTGCCTCAACTCTGCTTTCAATTCAGGTTGTTAAGAGTGAAATTTCAATTTCACAACAATCTATGATTGAATCCTGAAGTCGAACGTGATTCCTGCTGCCATCCAAAGGCACATTGTCACTGCAATGATACATACATACAATGCTTAATCACATTGTATGTTCTTGTTCCGTTTAGTTTACTTACATTCATATGTGATCTTACCGCAAACTCTTTTGTAGTTGCTGGTGTTGAGGAGTTTCATTCTGTATTATAATGTAGTACACTCTTTGGCCCATCCCAGCCTGGTGTTTTGCCAAATGTTTGTGATGCTTGACAGTCTGATCTTTTCCTGTGGCTTTTGAAATCCAGTCACAGCGGCAGCATGTTTTTGGCTCTTTTGTAGCGTGAAGTTCCTGTGACATGATGGTGTTGTGCTTCCTGCTGCCTGCTCTGTGTAAAGGATGTTTTAAAGATGGTGGTGTTCAGATAAACACCCATATCTTGCTTTTCTTTGATATGTAATGTTGTCCTTTTTAATCAGTCATAACCTGATGATTATATACAATCAAAAGGACATTTGATAAGAAGACATTTCCTGACCTCTCATCCCAATCTCTTTTAGTAACAGGCTGATTTTTTTTTTCACCAATCAGCCTTCTTACACATTGTGTTGTGTTTGTTAGTCTTTTAAACTGAATCTAGTTTCAGGGATAACATCTGTTATTTTAAATCTTGCTAATGAGTTGTACAGCATGTCTGATGCACTGGGTTAATGATTAAAATAAATGCGGGAGGAATTTCTTGCAAGGAAAAAAATAACTACAAACCTAAAAATGAGCCAGTTACACCAACCTCAGTTATGTTATCAAGAAGCACAAAGGTTTATCCTTTCAAAAATAGAAACACGAGAGGGGGTGATAATGGATTTGTATCACATGGTTAGTGCTAAACTATGTCTCATACCTGTTAATGTTAATGCATTGTTGCAATGTTAATGTATGTGCATTACAGCTCAACTCAGCCCCTAGTGGTTGGATATTACATTGTGTCCTTTCAGTAAATTGTACCTCAGTCCTAAATCCCAGTTTTTGGGATGCAATCATACCTTTTGCAGCAAAGTGTGACTGACAGCCTGTCATTACTGTTTTAATTTTCCTCATTATATGGTTACTTACTTGGCCATTTTTGTCTATTTACTATTGTTATGGTAATGACAATTCTTGATTACATAGAAGACAGTAAACAAACAACAGCTTTCAGATGTTGGATTAGTCTTTTTTCTGTCACTAAAGCCTCAGATTAAAGGCATAAAACACCACAGAGGGGCTGTCCATGTCTCTGGTTTTGGAGGATTAGTGTTTCTTAGCAATAAAGTGCACTGAAATGAGTTTCTCTCTCTTTTCTCTACCAACCCAGGCCTGGGCTTTCACAAGACAGCCCTTAATCTAAAATACTGTTTTGTGGACCCATGTAAATTTGACACCATTATGCCACATAGAGGGTCTGTATAGGTGTATATGCCAGTATGGGACGTCGCCGGAGATCTTTATAACTCTGTATAATCCCTTCTTATCTGCTCATGTGCTACCAAAAATTTGATCTTTTTTTACTTTTTTTGTGCTTTTGATCCTGTTGTGATCTTTTGAATCCTTTTTGTGCTGCAGTCCTCTATTTTTTCATGTTGTTTTGTAATATGGTATTTGTTTTTCTCTCAGCTGTTCTTCTACTGGAGAAGGTTCTGCTGTATCGTAGATTTGTGTTGCTTTAACTTGATATTTCATGGTCAAGGACCTGCAGTACAGTTTGACTTCCAGTGAACGAAGTTGTTTAGATAATCCTGCACTATGTCAGTCTTTTTTTTTTTTTTTTTTTTTTTGAGTTTTAAGGGTTTTTTTTTTTTTTTTTTTTTTTTTTTTTTTAATCTTCTTTTCTTGTACTTTGCACCCCTCTGTTTCTGTGCCATGACCCGGTTTAAACTGGCAGACTTGGTAGAGCTAGGTTTGTGTGTGGTGGAGCTTGCCTGGGTTGAGTGTACCCAGCCCCACATAATTACAGACAGTAAACAGCCTGTGCTTTTATGCCTATTTTCCCCATCTGATGGGGAGAGAGTTCAGTTTGGCATAAGAATAAAAGGAAGTGAGAATGAGAAGGAGTAAAGATGGACAAAAAGTGTCATCCTTATTCTGGGTGTTGACAATGGAAGCAGTTTGCAAAGAGTTACAGACAGGTTCCTAGAAACACAAAAACACACAGAGACAGACATTGTCCCCACCCATAGAACCAAACATACACACATGCCTCCTCATGAGCAACATTCTTGATGGGAATTCCTTATAAAGTCTTAATAAGAGCCTTCAGAAACCCACAGTTAAATATGCATCTTCTCTTTTTATTTTTCTTCTTAAAACAATCAAATCAAATTGATCACCCATCTTGCTCTATGTTTCTCTCTCTCTGTGTCTGTGTTTTTCTTTCCGTCTGCCTGCCAGTCTGTGCCCCCCCCCCTCCCCTCCCACCTCCCCACCCCCTCAGTGAATCCCTGCTGCCTCACACTCTTCACTTGGTCCAAATTTAATAATTTAATTCTCTTCCTTCTGTTTTCCTTCTCCACTTTACTTTGCACTCATTTCACACCACTCCCCACACACAGTTCATCCATCCTGATTGTGTTTTCAAGTGTTTTACTGGCAAAACTATTAAGCACAAATAATTCTGAGGCTGTGTACTCAAAAACAAAACAAACAAATAACAGTTCATGGATTCAAGCCATATACTATATGCCAGATCTCTGTCTCTCCATCTCCTTCCTCATGTCTCTCTGTCCGTCTCTCTCTCCCTGTGCACTGCACAGCGCTGGCAGGCAGTGGGATGGGAGGTTTTCTTTGGCAGTCTGCTCCCCCTCTCTTGGCTGGGACAGGCCCTGGAGCGTGCTACTGGCTGGGAGTGTGGAAGGGAAGCGGGGAGGTAGTGAAGGAGGAGGGGAGGGAGGGAGAGAGGGCTTGGGAGGAGGGAGACTAAAGGGGTGGAGGCGTGGTCTTGCAGCTGCTAATGAAGTCTTCTCTTTTCATCCTCAGACGGCAGAGTGTGAGCGGACGGGCCCGGGATCTGTGTGCCTCCACTGCTTTCTCTGCCTGTAAAGTGTGCCGAGTGTCGCTCTGCTCTGCTCTGCTGCGCTGTGCTGCGCTGCCTGTGTGTATCAGCGCCTGGCTCCCACTGCTGAGAGATACAAAGAGACCAAGACTGAGAGAGACCGCTACAGTCATGAGGCTTTCACTTGTATCGACTACCCAGCATTACTCTTGAGGTAAGACTTCAGACAGTCTCCTGCTTGTGTGCTGGTGTGCTGGTACTGCCTGTCTCTCTCTCTCTCACTGCTCTCCTTTACTGTCTGTCTGTCTCTGTTGATTGTTGTGGTGGTGGGTGGGGGTGTAAAGGGGTTGTCCGGTTTAGGTCCCTCCCACAATTTGTGTGTGTGTAAGTGTGTGTGTGTGTGTGTGTGTGTGTGTGCACAGTATGGTAAGCAATGGTAGGTAGGTAGGTGTGTGCTTGTGCATGTGTGAGCATGCACACATGAGTATAATGTGTGTGTGTCTGTATCAATGCATGTTTCCTACACTGTTTATGTATGAGCACAGACTGAGTCAGCATTCAGTGAAAGGTTTATGTTAATGGTGATAAATGGCTCAAACTGGTCAGGCAAAGAAGGGGGTCAGACTGGGGCTAAGAAGTTCTGGAAAAAAGATAACAGGGCATTAGTTATGGGATGGGATCATTGGTAAAAGTTCACTGGAGGTGATTATTCTTTGAAAATTCTGTTTTTCAGAATAGCTTTTTGACAGGTAACTTAAATATCACCCTGTTGACTTTTGGTCTTTTGATGTTATATATATATATATATATATATATATATAAAAAACACTGCTACTAACACTAATTTCAAATGAGTTGTTAAACGTGTAGGGCAATGTTATTGCACCTAAGTAAGTAAGTGTGTGTGTGTGTGGAGGGGGGGTGTAGAGATGTTTATTTGCTCTGTTGATTGCTGTTTAAAGCAGATGGATGCAACAGGCTACTGAAGCTCATCTCTGTAAATAAAAAGGACAGGAGACAGTCTGTACTCATCTGCAGCCCAGTGACACCAGACTTTGAAGTGATTTCAGTGGATCTATCCTCCTCCCCGCTGGGCAATTCAGATCCGGCCTGCGACCCACTCACTTTCATCCACATTCCCTTGAAAATCCATCCATCTGTATTCTTTCACTTACCTCCTCCCTGCTCCCATTCACCCTATGAGTTTTTGCACCCTGTTACCCCTGGGTGAGGCCTTCACCTCCCATCAACACCTACTGTTTTCTCATACTGTTCCTACAGTTTTACTCTCCATCCCCACTAGTCTGACACGCTTCTAGCGAACGGATCTTTCCGATACCTCTCCCGGAAAAAAAACTAAGCGACTTTCCATTAGTTTCTGCTGGGCCATGAGAATTATGGTTTCCCAAATGAATAGTGTACAGGAGCCTGGCTTAATTGAAAAAACACAAGCATGGTCTGCCATGAAGGAGACGGTCCTTGTGTCACTGTTGAACTGTGTGAATGTACTTTCCAGAGCTGGCAAGTGAGAGAGAGAGAAAGAGAGGAAAATACAAAAAATGAGATAAGCTGAGGCAAATAAAGTTCTGAAACAAAAGTGTGGAAAATCAAAAGGACTGATTGAAAAATTGTGGGCGCTTTAAAGTATAGATTTGCAAGCGAATGACTCATCAGGGGACTCAGAAAATTATATAAAAAATCTTCTGAAGGAACCTAGAGGACGAGCAAAAGTAGTGCTGTGTGTGTGTGTGTGTGTGTGTGTGTGTGTGTGTGTGTGTGTGTGTTCTTCCAGTTTGGCTTCATCTGTTCTCTCACTTACGACAATGTGTATAAAAGGTTATTTTAGTGGCAGAATAATAGGAGAAGGAGGCCATCGCAAGACTGTTTGCTTGTCATTTAGCCCTAAAGGCCAACAATAGAACCCATAGTAAAAACCTGTTTGATTGCAGTCTAGCTAACAGGCAGCATCTCTCCCATGATTTTCCCAACAGGGAGTCATCATAACATTTAACGCTGCTGGCAATGCCTGCTCAGCCGTGAGAGCTTGCATTGCAATCAGACCACTGGTAAACCTTTAGGGAAGTTTTGTCTATGTTGCAGAATTTCCCTGGTGAACAATGCTTGACTATCCTATCAATATCTGCCTCATTATCTTTTATTGTGTCTGCTGCCCACGACTAATCTGTTCCGCTTAATTTTTTTCCACCCCCTATGCTGTGTTTGTGTGGCACCCCCATATGGTGATGATTGAGACCCTGTCATTGGTTCAGATGGCACATTTGTCACACACATGTTTGCCAGCAGCTGTTGTTGCTAGGGCTTGCAGGCTGCCGGGGAAAGCATCTCTTGTTGACTTCCTCACTGGGTGGTTCATTTGTTTGTCAGGGCACTGTGACCTTTGACCCTGCTACCACCTCCTGCCTCTCCCACTGGTCATTAATGTAACTCTAGATTCTCTGACAGCCCAAGTGCCCCACTCTTCCACCCAACCACTGTGCATGATTACAGAGAGAGAGAGAGAGAGAGAGAGAGAGAGAAATATGACAACATCAACAATGCAACAGTAGGTCTAAAAGTACTACTTGTAAGATAACATGGAATCCTGATGAAAATGTGGGCATGGTTACTTCACTGTAACCTCACAGAATGTGCAGAGAGAAGTATGAAAAGAAATAATGAGTATGATATAACACTCCAAGGAGAGGTACTTACCCAATCTTTTTATGATTAATGCACATTTGCCCTATACATTTTATCCTTACTGAAGATTATTAATCATAATCCTCCACCCAGATATAGTTTTAAATAGTTTAGTCTCGAAGGGGCATGATAATGACTTTAAGGTTGGTTTATTATCAGCTCAGCAGGTACTGTCCAGACCAGTCACTAAGGTTACATAACACCTTGGAGGTTATACATCCTTAAATTCCCACGTGGAGTGACAGGGTCGTGACTTTTGACCTCCCGGCCTTACCGCTGACAGGGCTAAGCTGACTTTCATTAGACTTCAGTAGTGAAAGCTGAACAGTGGTCTCAACCTCAGAAGATATGTTCATGTCAGTGGCTAAATCATCCCGTCACCAGCAGCACTACAGTGTTAAATAATGAGTTGAAATATCACGCAAGGAGATGAATAAATAAAAGGGCTTCTTTTTAGTTAAATGATCATTAGGGGTTTTTTGGGTCTTACTGACTGTAGTGCCTTGCCCAGGCAACCATTTTAACCAGCTTGTCTTTGACTAGAATATTATCCCTCTGTACCACTCGTGACTTTGTTCATGTCGACTTAGATAGATGTGTAAATGTCTTATTTCAAGTAATCACCACAGTCACCACAGACCACACTTATGCGTTCCTGTAGGTTTATGTTATTCTCATCATCTGTGCATTATGCACCAATCTGGTCAGTGACAAAAAAAATGTAGACTTTTTCTCAGCAGTGACTTGTAGATAGCGTTGCTCCTTGAGGCCATAACTTTAACCTACTGTTGGACTTAACATTGAAAATTGTAACTTTTCAACTTTGTAACTTTGCTAAACAGTGAAGTCGCTGCCATAGCGTACTGCTTTTACTGACAACAGCAACAACCACAGTCCTTTGCAACCATAGTTGTCATCACCATATTGTTGACATTCTCCTGGGTAACAACGCTACTCTATCATTCTGAATTACCAAAAGACGTGAGGTGGTCTCTGGAGATGGTCCTCCGTTCTCCATCAGTTGGATTAGCAAAAGAAGAGTTTAAAACTGTAACATGAGCATCAGCAAGGAGAAAGTGAAAGGCAAGAAATAATGTTCTGACTTGATCATACTGGAGGTTTGTGAGTTTTAAATGTACAATAAATGATCAGATTTAAATTTAATTTGACAGCCCAAGTTTTGCTCCTAGTCTTTGAAGTCGGTATTAGATGTGGTAAAACAAAAAAAAAAAATGCACATATAATTTTCAGCTAAATTTAAGCACATAATTAAAGAGTTGCCTTGATTAAAAATCTATGTTTTTGTGTTTGTCAACTGATTGGAGATGAAATTATAGGCATGTGTTAATTCATGATTTGCAGGGATTACCAATATAAATAAATGACAAACCCTGTCCCAATCATAGCAAGTTAGATTCATATGTTTTAAATTTTGGTAGTAAGGCAGATTATTGATTTTTGCCTTAAACATTAATGAGCTATATCCTAGTTGGGCCAGTAAAATAAATTGTGGCATGAAATCAATGAATTTTTTTGAGTAGAGCTAAGCATGTTGACATTCACAGTGTTAACTCAATCTTTTTTTTTTTTATCATGATTGCTTTTTATAAACAAATCAAATGAATACACTACCACGGGTGGGAAATATCTTTCTATGTATTAGTTTTTCCTCTCAAGACAGATACAATGTTTTTCACAATTTTTGCACAATAAAATGTGCTTTTAGCAACACAACTGTACAGAAAGGTTAGTCACAAGGACCGTGGGTATCATCATTACTCTTCCAGAGTTGAACTGCTTGACTTCACTGTGCAAGACTGTGCTCCACGGTCTCTCTCAAACTGCTCATCAGGCCAGCCAAGCAAATTGTGAGATGTGTAGTGTCACACATTTACTTATAAACATCCTCATCAGTTGTAGCTTTTAAGGCCTTGAAAATGAGATCACAGTTACCAGTTCCTTATCCAGCCTCTCTGGTGTTGTCTCTAGTCGGTGGTGCTTCTCCTTCCCACATCTAGAATCTGGCCTGTAATTGGGATTTGTAGGCTGAGACGTGTATAACTGAGCAGACTCAATATAGTGCAGATGTAAAACACATGACCTGTGGGAGAGAAGAGTCCCTCAGGTTCCATCATTTTAGCTCTTTCGCCCACCTCCTTGCTCTCCTCCGATTCCCCACTATCTGTGTCCTCCTTTAAACAGGACCCATTCAACATATTTTCCATTCTACCGTTTGCCTCTGTTTGTCAGGTCACACCTTCAATCTCAGGGGCCCCTGAGCTCCCCTGACTCGCAGACTGATGTTTGTGTGTGTTATTGTGTACATGTGCGATTACGTATTTGTGTATTGTTAGCTACATTCTTGCCTATAAGTCCAAATATTTCTGTTAGATTGTAAGCGGCATATTAAGTGTCTACTGACGAATGGCAGACTGTTGGATCAGGTGTCATGTGTTTATTAGACACTTTATCCAACAGGCAGAAAATTGGCCTGAATATTTGTCTTGCTCTTCTGTTCCTTCTGCTGCGTGAATGCAGACGCAGCAGCTCTGATTGCTTCTGACAGTGACAACAAGAACAGGCTGCCTGAGAAGACTTTCTGAAGACCTCCTCCTGCATCTGCACAGAAAAGTCAGAGGAATGAGCCAAATCAAACCAGAAATTGTGTTTCTCTCTGAAATTCTATTAAAATTTGCTGGCATTACAATTTATGCAGCATCAAAGTTGAAACATCACCACAAAAACGTACATTCTTTTTTTTTTTTTTTTTTTTTCTTTTTTTTTTTTTTTTTGCATTAGTCAGTACTGAGTGGACTTTACAGTGTGTTGAGTTTACAATATACAAGGCCAGACATGACTGTATAACACAAAGGAAGGCAGTAGTGTTATGACTGACTCAAGGACCACAACAGTAGAGCTTCACCTTCTTTCACTATGCCTGATGCTTTGATCCACTGCGGTGACATCAGGTCTTTGGGGGGAGGGCAACAAGGGAAATCACCAGTAAATTATAGCTCAAGCACATCCCCAGACGCCTTGGCCAGGGTCCTAGAGCTAAACAGCTTTAGGACTGCTTTCCCTTTTCCAACCCCCTCTCTGCTACATTCCTGGTCTTTTCCTTCTGCTCCTGCATTTCACTCCAGATGTGGCATTGTTTAGATGCATTTGTTTTGTGCTCAGGCCGGTAGACCTGCGTATGGTCTGATGTCATGCTCTATTTAAAGGGAAAGCCATGAGAACTGGGTGTGTGGATTGCACTGTGGTCTCACATCAAAGCTTCTGCCCAGGACTACTGATGACTGTCATCCGTGGCACAGCAATCTATGTCATGGACAGATGACCACATTCATTTTAAGTGTTGACAGACACGTCATTTGCAGGTTCAGAGAGGAGGCAGCACTTCTCACAAAAGCCTGAAATATGGAATTTTGTTTTGTTTCCTCTCACATCTTTTGTGGTGTGATCGCCTTTTCACGATCATTTGGAATAATCTGCCACTTATATGAGGAATCAAAACTTGAGTCTTACTTGATAACCATAGTTGGATGAAATGGAAAGATGATGCCCTCAATTGAACCAACAAACAAGACAGGTTTTTTATGGGTCAGAGGAGTCACATGCTGCCCAAACTTTCATGCCTCTCTAATTAGCACTGTCAGTCAGTGAACCTGGCACCTCATGCCATTGAAGAATGGGATAATGAATCTCTTTCTCTCTGTCTCTCAGTGTGTGGGATATGTGTATAGCATATTGTCCATCACTGTAAATCTATTTTAATTTTACAGTTGCAGTGGAGTTATGAATGGCACCTTTTCTTCATAGAGGGGATGAGGGGATCTTTTCCTCGATGACTGAGCTTATTGTACCTTCTTATTTAAACTGTTAGCACAGTGGAGAGTCAGCAGCAGCTCACTATCAGGCTCCACTGTCAGATTCCCCATAGGGGCTCTGCCTTCAACACTGTTTGGCCTTCAAACACACATATATTTGCCAGGTCCTCTCTAGTGTCCCTGGTTCAAACAGTTATAAGCCCTGACCCTGATGAATATTTCCGGTTCAAACGGGCATGTTTGCTAGATCTTCATCCCTCAGTGTCCCCTCTCGTTGCTCCACAGTGTTTGCTCAAGGAGTTCACAGTGACTTCTCGGCCCGTCAGGAGTTGAAAGTTGGAATGACATGAAGTGTGAGCAGACAATTTGCGTATTTCCATTCAGTCATGCAGAAATACTCACACACACAGACACAGAGAGAGAGGGGGAAAGGAGCATTTTGATAATATAGTCATCAGACAGTTGCTGTATCCATATGGCCTTCCAGTGACCCACATAACACTGCATTAGTGCAAACAATCCACATCCCGACTAAACTTAGAATCCCAAGCACTTTGTTTTCAAAAGCAATGTTGCTCTAAGAAACTCAGTTGTGAGTTCAGTATAGATCCCTCAGGTTTGATGGTAAAACTGTCATCCTATGAAAACAAGGTCCTGACAGTTTTTAAAAGCATAGCTCACCTCACCTGTGTGGTATGATGGCCTTGAAAATCCAGGTGAGCTGTTCATTTGTCCTCTCAGGTGTTCAGCCACTGCTGTTGCTGTTGTTCCAAGGATATTGAAGAAGCTCCTCTCCAAAGGTGTTGTCAACACAGACTGAATGTTCCCACTTTTACAGCACACCTAATTCTGTTCTTGTATTTTGAGGGTACTTGTATATAAATGCTGATGTTTTTGACACAAAAATGCAGGTCTTTGGCTCTCTCTCGGTCTGTCTCTCCCTCTCTCTCTCAGCATAACATTCGCAACAGTGCAATGCCACTGTGGTCACCATCAAAGACTTGGACACAGACATGCTAACACACTTACATGTGCAGGCATGCAAACAGTCTTTTGGATCATTTATATTTACTTCCATACACGAAGATAAACAATAATGCCGAAATCAGGAAAATTCTCAGGCACGTGCGTCCGTTCTCACATACACATTCACAAACAATTTTCGTGGCCATGGTCCAGCGTAACACCCAGTGTTTCCTCCATCCATATGGGCCAAGTATTACACATAGTGAAAGCATAACAGTTCAGTCCCTGGGTCATAAGGTCAAGCACATCTAGGTGATCAGTGCTTCCGCTCCAGAATCTGTTTATGACTGTGTATACACACCATGCAGTCTGTCAGACAATTGTATACACCCCACACCCAGCCTCAAGCTCACACAGCTGGCACAGCCAAACATTCACAGAGCCTGTTTTAAGGAAGGGGGAGGGTGACTGTGTGTGTGTGTGTGTGTGTGTGTGTGTGTGTGTGTGTGTGTGTGTGTGTGCGCTTGTGTGTGTGCATGTGTGTGAACTCACTCAACCTAAAGGATCTTCATCTGCCACCCACATACTAAAACTAAAGCATACAAACATACACACCCATAGATGGACATAGTTTAACACTGCACACAAACTGAATTGGATTCATAATAGACTGGCAGGCAGGAAAGCACTATCAAGCAGAGGCACTCTACAGAAATTTTACTAGCTCTTCTATCTTGATCTAATACAGCCTGTATCTCTTTAAAAAGCTCTTGATTCTTTTCATTCTCCTCACATTTGTCTATTTCCCTTCATGTGAGAGTGGATGGAGATGTATTTGTGCAGAAATAATGCAGGAGCCAGAGAAAGTGCTGTGGGTCTGAATATATGCAGTCACAGATGTGGTCTGTTCATACAAAGTCCCTGAGTGCTAATCGCTCACTTTTCAAGGGTAATACACTCACTTTTTATAGGTCTAAAACAGGTGGCTGAGCTGTACAAATGGGAGGTGCAGATGGGTGAAGTGATGGGGTGGAGTAATGGCAAACTTCAGTATAAATTACAGTTAAAGATTGTCATTTGAGGGGAGTGTCAGACTAGTTCAAATGTACCTTTAATTTGCTTGCTTCTTTTCTTTTAATGCAGTTTATTTTCTTTGTATCCCAGATTTTACTTTTGTTTTTATATTTAAGAAACCTGTAAATCTAAAGGGACCATAAGGGGACAGTGTGCCTTTGTCAGTGTAGAGTCATATTTGCAAATCCATGAACAAAGATTGCCAAAACAAGAAAATATATCTATATATCCAGGCAAAAAGTCTCGTTTAACATGAAAACAACTCTGCAGGCAAAGTTTGGCTTCCTGTCACAGTGTTAGAAAGAGTTTCATGTAGCATCTTTGTCTCGGCTTTAGCCCATTTGATTTTCTGACAATTACAAATCGGTCATCTCCAACAACACAGCTGACTCAATGTGTGTGTGTGTACATATGTGGCGCAGTATTTATATTTGTGTGTGGGTTTGTTTACCTGTGTGCGCTTATGTGTGTGTGTGTGTGTGTGTGTGTGTGTGTGTGTGTGTGTGTGTGTGAAGCTACACACACACCTACATATGTTTCTGTTTAAATGGCCCCTTGTGGTTTCTCATGGCTATCTGGTTATATCTCTGCTGTAGAAAGTTGGTGCCCACCCCTCTAGATTCAGCCTCAGCACAGTAGTGTATATCTCATTTCCGTGTTTGCATGTAGCCCTAAACTGCCCAGGAGAAGAAAGAGATTTGTTATGTGAACCATGTGTGACTACTGACGCAGATGGGAGAGGTTAAACCAGCAGGGAACTCAGAGAGTGTGGCCTTATCTACCAATCTATTTCACTCTACATCTGCCATCAGACATGAGATTGACAGTCTATGAGATGGTATCAGCTCCTAGACAGCTACCGAGGCCTAAAATGACCACTGATACTGGAGATAAGAGTGTTTTTATTCTATATTAGCCCTCTAGGTTCTCCTCAAGGCCAGGAGAGCAAATGAACAAAACATAACAGTAAAGTGGTGTGCAGCATTTCATACTGCATACTCCAGTGTTGCTCAGTAGGTTGTAGGAAATCAGAGGACTCTTCTTTTAAAGGACTGTCTCTATTTAGCTGGATCCAGTCAGTGGGCTTGTGCAGCTGGGCTAAACTAATATAGCATCTCCCTGTGAGCCACAGTGGTATTATGAGTAAATGCAACAGATTATGGGAGTGATCCACTCACGGTGGGCTACCATTGGCCTCATCAGTTTGAGGTGCAGTAGGTTGATGGTGCTTTTGGCTGTGTGGTGTTTATGTAGCCCTGGGAAGGCTGCCCTGCTACATGTTAGCACAGTATTAAATCATTTCTTGCCAGCAGCATTATCATAAGGATGTTGACTCTGGAAAGCTAAATATGGCTCAGATTCTTAAAAGTGACATATCATAGTTGTGTAATGTAACTATATAAACTACATCTGGACTTCTTGCAGAAAGCTTTCCTGTAAGCCCATAAAACAGACAAGAACCCTTCATATTTACAGTATATTACCACGCTACTCATCGTCCATTGTTGTGGTTAAGCAGTTAATGTAAAGGTTACAGGAGTCTTTCAGCACAAATGGAGTAAGATTAGATAGTTTTAAAGGTTTTTATTTTGTTTATCATTGTATATTTTTAGTTGTACTTTCTAAGAGGACATCAACATTGGTGTATTAAGCAGATCAAGTCATTCACTTTTCAACTTTACCAGTCACCGTGTATAGCAACCAGCCTCACTGACAGAATACTTGTGCCTATGATTCCCAGAGGCCCTGGACTAAATGAGAATGCTTTCTGCAGAAGGCACAGCTCCAGGTATGTTAACAACATAAATGCCCTGTAGCCCTGGAGCAGAAAAGCTTTTTCTGCTGCACTTCTGAAAAAGGAAACCTTGGGCTTTCAGATTTCTTCTAACAATAGAAAGCCTAATAGGCAGATCCTCACCTGAGCCACAAATGCCTCTTTCTCTCAGTTAGTTTTTATTTGAGAAGCTTAAACGCATCTAAGAAGCTTAGTTGTCTTGTACAAACAGGCGAGGACAAGGGAGAGGGGCTAGGGAATCCCCTCGAACTGCCTCACTATCAGCAGAGAGCACTGATGTTATCTTCCTCACTCTCCTTGATTCTGAACAACTCCTTTTCTGTCCTCTTTCCACCTCTGCCACTCTGTCTCTCTTGTCTCCAGACATAAACACACACCCCCAGTCTCTGATGCTCCGGGGAAAGCTACTGATGCAGCAGGGAAAGCCACTTCAGTCCAGCCCTTTCAAAACCTCACGGCTCTGTGAAATGCTAGACTGTCACTGTGGTGCAGGCACCTCCTTGGAGTAGAATGACAGAGGAAAGTAGCAAGGGAGAATGAGAGTGGGCAGACCAGACATAATACTATCAAGTTTTCCTCTAACTACAGCAAACTACAGGCTGGGTCGGAGCCAGAGCTACCATGGGCCTCCTCATATTCCCAGCGGCACTCATGTGCATTCTGCTTCCGAAATAATGTGCGGGACCTCAGCTATTCTGTTTCACGGAAGAAATTCACTATTATTGCTGACATTTTGTTTTCCATGATTCTCCTAGTGAGTGAGATGAAGAGCAGAACAAGAAAGAGTGGGGGTTGCAGTGTTTTGGTAAAAGAGTTGGATACATCTATTTCTGGTGGAGAGCAACATCTTTTAGTTCTACCATATGTTTTGGATAAAGTAACATATCCCACATAGATATTTTTATGTGTGATCAACAATTAGCCCAAATGTGTTCCTTGTTTTGTGAGTGCTGCTCCCAAAGCATCAATAAAATATGCTTGAGAAGGAGCAATGTGAAGTGGTTTGATGCGTTGTAACTCACCAGTGCTCTCTGTGATTAGACTTAATTTTCTGCTTTGGTTTGTCCTTATCACTTTCCCTCCTCATTTCTCACTCTTAGAACAGCTAGTTTGTTTCCTTTGCTCTTTGTTTTTTGGTGATAATATCGTGAACGTTCATGGGCAGGCAGTCTTTGATCAGGCACACGCACACAACTTCAAACACAGCTGTCAATCAGAAGCTTTTTAAATTTCAATACTTTATCTGCTGGTTTTTAACTACATTGCCAGGGCTCATCGGTCAAGCTGTGACAGAGGGCATTATAAACCCGTCATCAGAATTGCTCTGTCATTTATTATTCAATATCTAACAGAGCTTCAAGTCATGATTGTCCTTGAGTGAGTTTTAATGAAAGATTTCCTGCTTGGTCCCTGCCAGACCGACTACTATGCAATATCACCCGCCCTTTAAGAGCTCACTCCTTCAAATTAAGGGCAAGGGAAAAAACTGCAATGCAAAAAACAGAATATTTTCAAAGGAGCGGGCCTAAGTTCAAGGAAAGTAACAGGAGCTGTATCCGACTTTAGACCCCGGCATGGGTCAGTGAGAGTAGGACTAGTAAAACCCACAGGGCCATGTCTCCCCCTCTCATTTCCCCAGTTCAGGCCAAAGATGAGGTGATCCACATGGTGGGGGAAGTGTGTATATGTGTGTGTATGTTTGCAAAGACAGAAGGGAAAAGTCAGACTTTGGTTTTGGTCCAAGACAGGAAAACGCTGAAGTAAGCTCACCCGTCACCTCCCAGACTCCTGGATAAAGCAGTGGCCTAATTATGCCTAATGCAGTTGTGTGATTTATTCTTTTAGCACCCTTTAACAGTGCTTATGTGTGTGTATGTGTGTGTAAAGGCTACCACCAGTCTAATGGGGTAGTGTCGCTCAGGAAAAGGTCATGTGAGGAGAACTGCACTGAGTTTGTAATGATGTATTGGGCTTGTTTTTTTGTGGCAGATGTGTGTTTTTCTGACAGCTTGTTTTTTTCCTCCCTTTCCATGATTTGTGTCATGAGCTGAGACTCACCCATTTCATGCTGTACAGACAGAATAGCCCCCACAGGCAGAGGAAGGAGTTGGATCTGTCGAATGATGTCAGTGTTTGGAGAAGATGACTGTGTTGGTGGTGGGGGGTGAGATGAGTCTCGAAGAGGGGAAGAGAAGAGAAGAGTATGTGTGGGGGAGGTAACATGAGATCCCCCACAGAGATGCTAAACTCCATTACAGACTGAAAGAGAAGGAAGAGTACTCTTTACAAGGATGAAGAAAAACGTTCCACATTTAATCTGTGTGCATCTAAAAATAACCTCCCCTCTCTGTATACTGCCCACTGGGGCTTGTTAAGAGTGTGTCTGTCTCCAAAGAGAGAGAGGGAGTTAAAGTTCTGTAGAGGACCAGACAGAAAGAAGAGAAAAAAGGGAAAGAAAAGAGGGAGGGATTAAGATGGAAAATGGAGCACGAGTAGGAGGGCAGCGACAAGAGTAAAAGCAAAAAAGGCAAAGAAGGAAGAGGGCAGGGAAAGATGTGGGACAGATGATCTTCAAGAGTGTGAGAATGAGTCCAAGAAGCTTTAGAGACTGCTGAGGGGATCAGACTCCAAAGTTGTCAACTGTTCCCTCTCTCCACACCAGTGAACCAGCCAGACTGAGTGCAATGCCATTACACACCTATTTGGCCCCAAGGCTTTTGTGAGTCTTGGTGCAGCAATAAAGCACCTAGTGCTTGGAAATGTGAAATAACAGACGAGCTTTAACAGGGCCTGGTGGCATGGCCCTAGTCAGAGAGGTTCACCACACAAGCAGTGAATCACACACACCACATAGTCACCCATTCTTCAAATGCTTCCCTGCTCTCCAGTCTCAGCATCTGACTCACAACTTGCTACTGTACCAGCTCAGCCAGCCACCCAGCCTGATGTGTCATCCTCATCTCTGTTACTGTTATGTTGTTCTTTTTTACCAGACTTCCAGGAAAATGAATGGAACAGGACAGTGTTGGTTTGTTTTCAATGGGGATTGGGATTTGGTGACTTGTACCAAAGACTTATAAGAAGCATCTAACAAAGGGGAATGGGTTCTTAAAATACTAGACACTGTCTGTGGGATGTTCAGATCTTCCCTCGGAAACTAAAACAATCTTTGGCCTTATTCACTAACATCCATCTGCCCAAGGGTAGGAGACTTCGCTAGACTGCACACTGCACACACCCATGGCTTTGTCTTTCTGAATAATTTGGAGCAAATCTGGCACAGTTTCTCCCAGGTGGATTCACTGTGGAGTATAGCAGATGCATAGCAGCACCCTCCCTCTGGCCTGTGGTAAAAAAACTTAATCTCAGCCTTTTTTAATTCCAACATTCCATCTTAAACAGGGGCTAGGAGAGACATCTCTTCATCCTTACAGTGGCCTCACTACCCTTTCTTTTTATATACACACACTGTGATTACATATTGTACTGATATATTCACTCAGAGAACACAGAGAGCGGAGCATTGGCTGCCAAGTACACAATCAGAGTGGTGCAATTACCCAGCGCAGCTGATAAGGGATATTTGGATCCTTTAGGTTCAAAGCAAAATCACACAAATATATTAAAGTCACAAACCTTATCAGAGGTGCCTTTTTTACTACTGTGATGTAATTTTTCCTACTTAAAGTAGGGGCACGAACCCCCTAGCACCATGAATTTTTTTTTTCTTTTTTTTAATAGTGGAACATCAGCTGTGGAGAGATTGCATCACAAAGATTATTTAAGCCTGTTGGAGCAGCAGCAGTCTGAGAGAGTTGAAACAGCACAGACCTAACTGAGCCCCTGACCAACCAAACACCATTCATAAATAACTCCCAGATTGTAGCCAAGTGCACACGACCTGGTGATGTGTGGACTGTTTGACTCTTTAGTTATGATTACACACAGTGTACTCTCTGCTGGCTCTCGCTGCAGGTTTGAAGGAATGGTGGTTGCCTACCTTGCCATAGAAAGTAAGGTATTCATAATATAAGAGCATGTCCTTAGTTAAATTTCCATTTTCATCACTTAAGTTTGCTTTTAGTGACCCTTCAAAACACCACAACAGAGGTTTCAGTTTTCACTCTGCGAGGTTGGTCAAGGCTTTTGACATTTTAAATCTTCTCAAAACTTTATGACCTTATATTTCATTTTAACCACCCCTCCACTCATCTGTCTGCATGCTTGATATGCAAGGTGGCTAAGGCGTGCATAGAGTCTACTCACTGGAGGAAAAAAACACCAATCAGATGGGAATATGTTCATTTGTTATTCTTTTTCCTGGAACTGTTGCACACATATACTCCTCCACATAGTTTTAAGTGCATGAACTTTAAATATCTAATTTTCTGTGAAAATAAAATGTTGACGTATTTCTTAGTCCTTAAATTTATATTTTAGCACTTGAAGCGGACATGATCTGACAAACATTCATTTATGTTATGTCTGTAATGTGCAGTGCTTGCATGCAAGGACAGTCTTATGTAATGCACATTTTAATAGAGTCCCCAGTGAGTGCAAACAGAAAAGGGAAATAAGATCAAAGGCATTTAAAGTAATCACATTTTACATGAGAACAGCCTTTATTTATTTAGGTTTAAATATTTATTCTTATTTCTTAAATTATGACTCCTATTTCTGACTGAATCTTTGATTAAGATCAGGGTGTGTTTTAGTGACCAATGGTCCTCACATAGCCCCTAAAGATCCACTAGCCTTAGATTAATGGCTTTCCAGCTTCCCCAGAGTTTCAGACTGTGCCAACACAAATGGCTGGGCACGCGATGTTGGCATGACAGATTAAAGTGAGGGCAAAAGGGCAACAGACAGACCACAGCCCAGACTAGCAGTTTTTCTTGTGGAGCTGCATAAAGGCAGTATTTGGAGCACAATGCAGAGCTGAGAGGTCAAAGGCGCAGGGTTACAGACCCTAGCTTGTCCCTCTGTCTCAGCCTTTTAATGGACTGTGACAGGGTTTCTGATCCTAATAGCCTGGCCAAATGGTTTATTCATCAAAGCTGCTCATGGGTGCAGCACTAGCACATTTCATGCATACAGATGTTGACACATAAATTACAGTGTGCTGTCCTTACCTCAGCTTGTGCAAATGGAAATGTTTCTGCGTGATGTCCATAGCAAACTGCACTGTAACACACATTATAGTCATTACATTTGTGTTATTGATCGTGAGTTTACAAGCTGTCACAAGTGTGAAACATTCTAATAACAGTATAAAGTGAAATGAATAAATAATGAAAAATATAAACAAAATTTCCCAATTCAAAACACAAACTAAGTCCGTCTTTCAGTTATGTGTATTTTACTTCCTGATTTATCCCTATGTCTAATTTCAGAAACCTTTTTTTCTAGTAATCCCTAATGGCTTCTTACTCTTTAGTGACTCATATATTATATCCTGTCCCAGGTTCAAGTGCTGGCCATTGTCAACACAATAGTTCAGTGTTTGTTTAATGCTTTCCAAGTGTTGATTTGGGACAGTCTGATTTGGCATCACATTCTTGTAGTTTCCCGTCCTGCTCTTTAAAGTCAATCAGCTAAAACAGAGAAGAGAAAGAGTCTGTAAATCATTACTGATTCTCAGATAAGACTTTTTCTGAAATGCATGTGCATGGAGCATTATGTTCACACACACTTTTGTGGCATGAATGCTTGTGTGCATTTTAAGGTCAAGCGGGGATCATTGGTCGTTGTTTACGCAGACAGTGTGAGGAAGCAGGGTGACTGTGAGAACCCTAGTCTTGAACACTCTAGGTTTCTTGTCTTTTTCAGTCACAGAGGAGTAAAGCGTTTGAGCAGATATAGTTGTGCAGCAGCTGTAAAAATAGGAAGGACAGGGAAAGAATGATTCATGTGATGGTGGACAGGATTACTCCAGCTTGCATATAGCGTATAGCTGCACCATGAAGAAGATCAGATTGTTTTGCTTATGTCTGGTCTCATTAGCCAGCTCCCACATTGATTCAGAGAATGACCAGTTTGATAAGAGGGCTATTGTGACAAGAGATAAATACGTGCTGATAAAATTACAGTCCCAGTGTCGTTGTTTTTTCATGATGAATAATGCCTACCGTAGAATTTTTACTAGTAGTTTTGTGTTTAAGGTTAGGACATGTGTAAACACTTGCTGATATCCAGAGGATTTCTTATCTTTTTATCTTCTGTTTTGAGGCTGCAACACTGTCAGAACCACGATTTCCCTTTCAGTACGTTTTGTACCTCTGGCGTAGCATCGTTTGACAGACTTGGAATAAATCACATTTATTCATACTATATATACAATGTGAAAAGTTAACATATCACAGGAGGAGCAAGTTGTGTTATCTTTGTCAGTTTTACATAAATACTCTATTAAGTGCCCCTGAACCAATATGTTTTCCATAAGACATGGGTTGAGAAAAATACTCCAAAAGCACACAGCATTCTCTTTAGGCCACTCTTTTGCTTGGCCCAGTTGCCCACCTCACACGCAGGCATGTGAAGCCAGAGAGGTTGGCCATGATTGATGCACAGAAGCCACTTTCTCTATCGCAGCCTCCAGCACTGGTCTCCAGTGAGCCTGAGCAGGTCTGAGGGGAACAAAGTGAGCTCTGCCAGGGGCTTAGTTTGTTCCTCACCCTCCAGTCAGCCACTGACCTATAATAAGGCCTCCTGTTCAGCACGGCAAAGTCAATGGGGAGAGTGGAAAAGAATTTACAGTAGTCCAGGTTGACTGAGTTTGTTGATCAACCAGAGATTAGTCCTGTAAACATAGGTTTGCTTCCATTAGATACGCTGCAATAATAGCAGTGTTGTTCCTGACAAGCTGTAGTGAGTATCCTGATGTACCTTCTCGTCTGTGCAGGTGTTGACAGGTCCAGTTGAGAAGGATCCTGCAGAAGTTTGTCCTTCTGGTTGAATCAGTGGTGGTGTTGTCTACATTAGTCAGATGCAGCAGTGATCCTGCTGAATCAGTGGACATGTTGTCTCAGTAGTGCTGTCCTGTCCAGCGTGGATTAGATCAATACTGGTGTTGTGTAGTGTTGGGACAGCAGGGACTGGATCAGTACTGGTTCTGTTCTAGCCACCATGGGTCAGTGCTACACGCTCTCTGTGGCTGAGCTCTGGCTGTATGAATGGCTTCTTGCAGTGGCCATACAGAGCGTCATTCTTCTCACCTTCATCTGAGGCTGACATCCGCGGGGGAAGCCCAGGGAGCCGGCAGGCTAAATGTTTTTCTATCCCCCTGGTAGGAATGGACGTATCGGGTGCTGTTTTAATGCGTTTAAAGTAGAAAAACAAGGCAGTGTCCAATGACCGAAGGTAGAAACGACAAGGACAGTAGTGAAAACAGACTCTGGCTTAGGCCGTTTTCCCTCCCTTCTCAGTATGCAGGGGTAAAAGAAAAAACATCCAGTCCAGTGACAGACTCATCATTAATGCTCTCGGTTTGTTTGTCTTAAGACTTATTTACCCACTTTGCCATTTCCACAAGAATCTTAAATACCACTGCCCCCTTGGCCCTCATTGGGTCCCTGCATAAATAGTCCATCCCAGTGGGAGTCCACTATCCCAAAACTCCTGTCCTCCGCACTATTGCCAGGTTTAGATGGGACAAAGTGAGCATTCCAGGAATAGCAACACAATGCCAACACCAAAACCCACCTGCTCCCCTCCTCCTCAGACATGCAGAGATATTTCTTTACCCTCCACCCATTATCCTCTGTGACTCTAACCATGAATATGGGGGCTCCCGCAGTGAGAGATCTTCCACAGGAAAATATAAGATTCATTTACCCATGAGCCACCTCTGTAACTGTTTTGCCTAGCTTGAACTTGCCCTTTTATCTGCGACCCCTGCTTCTCTCTATCCTCTCTTATGTAACGAGACAGATGCCACAGGTGTGGCTGTGCCAGACAGACAGACATCGTAGAAATACTTGACACCAGCACGTTTCACCTCCCCAGTCTGGAGGCAGCACTGACACAGTCTGTCAAGCACCACTGAAAAGAGGGAAAGAGTGGCCAGTTGATTTCAATGCCTCCGAGAGGGGAATATTTGTGAATTTTAAAATAAAGATATCCTGAGGTTGGGAGAGGAGAAGCAGGGAGGAGCATTGGGGAGAGGATGAATAGGGTCCTGTGCTCAGCCCATGGGTGTACTGAACCCCTCTGTGCGCTTTTTTCGGCCTTGGCACACAGGGCTGCCTGTGAGGAGTGGGTCGGAAGCAGGAAGTGGTCGTGTAAGGCGATCTGCAGATGCAGCACAGAGCCCCTTTTCAACAGCAGACCCCTTGGTCCCGTTCTGCACAGCGACACATCAGGTAGTCCTCCTACTGCAGCCACAGCAAGACACGGGCTACACACACATGGGACCAAAGGGGAGACAGATGAGGAGAGATGAGAATAAAAGATAGAAAAGGGGTTGTTAAGAAGAGAAGAGGAAAGAGGATGGAGTGCACTGGAAAATAAAAGTGTGGGCTTATGCTACTCTAGTCACTCATCAGATAGGATAAAATGTTTACCAGAGCACTGCTGAGATTTATGCCAACATTTGTCATGGCTGGACAAACTGTTATCCATGAAATCTTGTCTTATTGCAAAGCAAGGAATGATGAAAATGATAATGTGGTTACTTTACTGAAATCAGAGGTGGATAATCAAGCAACAGGTGTACAGCAGGTTCATTTTTCCATAGCACTATATGGGGGAACTGTCAGCTAACAGCTGTATAAAAGCTGTATGATCGCATCCTGGATCTGATGTAGATTGGTATTCAACACTGAGGGCCCTGGGAGCTGGAATCTCATCTCTGCTTGACTTCCTTTCCTATTCCTTATATCTCCCCTCCTTGCCTCTCCCCTTTAGGGCCTTTGGATTTCCCAGGTGTCATATTGGTTGTAGGTGAATTACTGAACTGTGTTATATCTGATTTCAGATGCAGTAACTGCCCAAGGTCATCACCCCCCACCCCCCGGCCGGTATTTATAGATAGTTTTGGCAGCTGCAAATAAAAAGGTCCTCTTTCACAAATGTGGCCCATTGACAAAACACTTAAAACACTTAGTTTAAACACTGAGCAGGAATGTGAGGCACTCCAACTAGTCCATCACTTCCCCCTTCATTTTACTTTAATTGTCTTGGCTATTTTCAAACCATTACCATAAAGTGGTTTTGAGCAGGATGCATGCCACCTCGTCTCCCGCTGTACTAAATAAACAAACAGTAAAAGGATAAAGTTAGAATCCTGCTTAAATGTCACTAAATGACAGCTCAAGCGAGCTTTACATGGTATGAAGGAGGCTTTTGTTTGAACAGGATCCATTGTTATTGTTTCCAAGCGCTACTTTAGGTGCAGCTAAACTGCTGAAGTGGACCAAAGTGTCAGGAACCCAAAATAGAAACAATTATTTAATTGTGTTTGTTCGGGCAGGGCAGCGTTTGTTTGTGAGCGACCATCAATGCCAAAGTTTAAACGGCAGTTGTAGGTTGACACTACTTTAGTAATGTAGACTATATTACTGAAACAGAGTTTGCGGTTGATATTATTATAACACAGATTAAAGTGTGATGAAGTGATCTGGTCAAATCTATGTCTCTGGCAAATCGTTTAGCTCCAGTGAGCCTTTGATTCTCTGCCCACGCCAGGGAAAGCTTTGAGAACCAAGACACAGAGGAGAGGAATACAGACGCAGACAGACAGAATCCAGCTCACTATCCCACTATAACACTAATAAAACCTAACAGAAGAAAAAGCATGCTTCACTGCCACCAAAGTCCTGCTGTTTTGTGACTATGTATATTTTTAATACCATGTCATGCGTTGACACAGGCTACTTAGGAAAGCCTGAGTCGTAATTAGGTCATTTGGACATTTCCTTTGACTATTTAAAGGAAGGCAGGCGGGATGAATTTGGAAAATGCTTGGTACTGACTCACGCACACTGTGCCTGGAATTCCCTCTTTACCATTGGCCAGGGGACTACTGATGTTGGCAATGATGCAAATTGGACTGAAGAATAAAAATGGGTGAGAAAAATATTACTCAATGTTTTTATTCTTTGCTACCTTTTCCACACATCTTTTGCATACATACTAGAATAGCGCTGAGAGAAGAAACTGCTCAGGTTCGCCCCTAAACACTTAACTCTGAATAACCTCAACTCATAATCTTATTCTCTGTGTTAGTTGTGTTGGTTCTACCATTAAACCATGACTGTCAATCAAGCATGCTTGCTCCACTAGCGTTCATCCTAAAGCTTCTACAAATATTTTTGTTTCCTCCCACCACCAAACCCCACCTGGCCCTCAGTTCCTGTGACCTAATACAAAACTAAAAAGATTAACTCTCATGTGTGCAATTTGGAGAAAGAAAGAAAGTATAAAAAAGGAAAGATGGAAAAAGGCACTGTGGTATGAAGCAGAAAAACTTCAGAAGGTGGAAGTTTACTGATGATGATTTTCGAGCCCTACTTTTTTCCCTTCCCACCCTTTTCTCTCAGCATACATCACATATTACCTGGTGCCAAGGCTATAGGAAATGAGTCACTTCCTGATTCTGCTCACGCTTTGATTTAAATGTTTGTGTGCCAGTCTGTGACCCCAACGAGACAGCATTAAATTTGACTGAAATACTTTGATTCATCTGCTGGACCTTAGAGAAGTAACATTATACCTACTACTCTATAAAATCCCACCAACAAACTCCACGTCAGTCACACAATGTATGCTGAAATTATATATTAAAGCACTTACGCTTTCACAGAGATCCACATATGTGCAATTATACCCAATTGAGTGTGAAAACATACTCACACACACACTCAGTGCATTCGTGTAAAGGCTGAAATGCTCGCCTTTTCTCCTAATTGCAAACATGAACTTAGACCAAAGGTTCATTCACCAATGGAGCTTTTGTATATCCTCCGGCTCTGCAGTCTCACAGGCAAACTTTATTTCATGAGAATTAACTTGTTTCGTTTGGCATTGATATAAGGTACATTTATGTAGCCCACTTTCCCAAGGTTTAAGGAAAACCCCTTTCACAGTCACGTGTTGGAACTTGACTGTCTTTCCTCTTGTCTTGAGATGCATGCAAAGCAAAGCAAGTCTAAGACAAGCAAAGGTCTTACCTGAAGGTGAAAGGTCACGAGTGTGGCCTGCAGGTACACTGGGGTTTAGACCAAACAACCTTATTCCTGATATTCTCTGATGGATTTCTGCGTCTCCCAACCTACCAGTCACCACCACAAAATAATCCTTCCCAAATGTCACAACAGAGGCAAAAATGCCATCACTCTTATTCCATATTTGTCATGAAAAAGCATTCAGCATAAGATGATGGAGTAGAAGTTCATCAGCCCTAAAGCACTCAGCTGTGCACATGCAAACCAAATCAAACCAAGATGTCACATTTATTTAACAAGATTAAACTTTATATGGCCTTTACTGTACTTATTTCACAAGAACACATGAAATGCTTCAAATTTCAGATGCTGGTAGGTTTGCATTTAGTTATTTTGCGGAGGAATATAGAATTTCGTGACTGCTCAAAACATTAGCCCTTTCTCTGAAGCACCAGCCTGTAAAAATGATTATCGAGCTTTTGTGAAACTGTACCCTTAGTTGTGTTGTATAAATAGCAGTGTGCGTATTGCTGAATAAGTTCATTGCCATGCATGCCTTATGTATGAGGATAAAGAGCTACTGTCAAAATTTGAGTTAGTGACATGAGCACACAGTGCAGCCCTGCCTACACGTGAATGCTTGTCTTAGGTTGGTTTTTCACTGATTCATGGGAGGAGGGGTGACAGGTCAGTAAAGAAAGGTTGAGTCCCCTAAGGCTACTCACACTCAGGTTGTAACTCTGCCATTACAGGCCAGGTCTCATCTTTGGACTTTCACCTATGTGTTAGGAAGGACAAACTCCTCACTGCCTCTGGCTTCCTAGTGATTGAGGATCTGAAAATTCCAGTGGAGAAAAAGTAATACATATAGGGCCTACTGTGTTACTAGAAAACTAGAAAACTGGAAATATATTTATATTTAAAAAAATACTATATAAAGTTACATGCTGTTGTTGTTGCAATGTGTGAGTGTGCATGAGCTGTTTGCATCTGCTTATAGGAGATTGAACACGTGTACGTCCACGTCCACTCAGAAATGGAAGACTGAAGATGAAAAACAGATTTAGGATGTACCTACGGCTTGCATTCTTGTAAACCTTTACTTGCACTAAATAAGAGCTTAAAAAAGGTTTTCTTCCCTTTGATACAGCTGAACGGGAATGTTTTAATGGTGATGCTGTGAAAATGTTGTTTTTTGTTGGTTCGGTTCGCTTTAGCAATTTGAAGCACAATTAAAACTAAAATTTATGATTTCCTTGTAGTGTGTGGCAAAAAACGTGGAAGTCAAAGCTACCACATTTCGTCTTTCACCTCTTGTTTATGTGTGTGGGGGGTCCATTTACCAAATCCACATTCAATATTTTTCACCCAGTCACCATCTTAGAATAGCACTCTCCCTGGTTACTGTTTAACCAGTATTTAATGACTGAGGGTTCAGGACTTCTCTTATGGTGTGTGGCTTGGTAAAGAAAATATTGATTGAGTGTGTCTTACCTTATAAATATCTAACCAGTACTGGTTAGCTTTTTAAGTGGCGATCTTATTCGTGTCTGCTATAATATAAACTGACTCTTGGTTAAATATTCACTCGTTAAAATGCAAGAGTGTAGCCTCAGATGTGACTGTGATAATTAAGTTTGTCATTACTAAATCTGTGTCCCATTCCATTTATAAGTTTCTTTAACTTCAATAAAACTTTGGTGAATTTTGAGAAGCAACCAAATACTTTGCCCCAGACAGCAAATGGGACAAGTAAATATTGATACACCAAAAAAAAGGAATGAAGGAGGAATAAAACCTGAAAGACGGATTTCATCCATTAAGGATAAAGTGATCGAGTCAGGAAATTTTGTCAGGCTTTCCCTTTTGCTAATATCCTGTTCTACTCATAGTCATGTTTTACAGTCTATCTCACAATACCTCTTTTTTACAGAACCACACAAGTAATATTCCATGGACATGCAGAAATAAGGGAAATCATGTCAAAAAGAGGAAAAAAATATCTTTAGACTTTAAAACAAAGATTCCATCATGTTTGTGGAATGCTGTGGTCAGCAATATGGAAACAGACTGAGTCCAGAATCCAGTGGTTAGAACAAAATAAATAAAAGTAAAAAACTCGTCTGAGAAAGAGGAAAAACTTGGGAGGGGGTAAGGGGAGCCTCTGGAATTACACACCAAAACCCCCATCAGACACACACACACACACACACACACACACGGGACATACTGAGACACTCAGACGTACACACACTACACACAAACACACTTCTTCCATTTTCCCAACTACGCAGCTAACCACGCTGGGTTAAGGGTGGGGTTAGGGGTGGTGGAGGTAGGGAGGCACAGTATAACAGGCCTCCTTCAGTTCTGTGCTTACTGTTTCATTTGAGGTGCTTGGTTTCTCTGGCATCTTCCAAGTATTCTGAAGGCCTCTGACGTCACCAGCATGGAGGACGACAGATGGCTCATTAATTATTTTCTGTAAATCACAACTTGTGAAATCTAATTTGTAAACTACTGACAGGCCACTGCTGTTTACACGGCTGCATCCAGAGCTTCTGCATTAATAACTATGTGGTGGTATAGTCATGAAAGTATCCCGCGTGCAGCAGGCCCTCTTCACACCACTGACATCTCTCCTCCTGGTCTGACTTTGAATGCACATACACTCACAAATCTTAAAGGCAAATTGCTTGCATAATGGATGTTTCCAAAAATACAGAGGAGTAGGCAGGCAAGCTGACCAAGGTTTTGGCGGCGCGCCCCTGCATGGGCCCAGGGCCAGACGTTCTCACTGTGCATTCCCTTCGCTGGTCCCGTCCAGGGGAGGTGTGAGGAGAGCAGTCAGACAGCTTTTATTCTGCCACCTGATCCTCTGCCCTGCATCCCACTGATTACACAGGCCACTGGGCTCTGCAGCATACTCAACATCCTTTCCTCATTCATTCCTTTGCAGGATTTTCCTACTCTTTAATGGCCTCCCCTACTACTGATATTCTTTCTCCTCTCCTATCCTCTCCACCACCTCTGATCTCATCACCCCTCATCTTCATCTGTCTTGTCTCTCTCAGTGGTTTTTGTGGTGATATTTCAGTGGGTGAGCATCTGGAAAAGCTGAACAACTTGCTAATGCAAGTTATTGATTTACATTATTATAAAGGGAGCCATTGTTTGTAAAAATGTACCGTTCGACCTGCCACTGCCCTTCTCTTGGCTCTAATAATGCTTTGTCTCTCTGGAGAGTCATTGTCTTTAGGATTTCACTGTTTTGTGCGGTCTCTTGCGCAAATGTAAAAACACCACAATGTTAAGATCACCTATCTTGGTAGCAGTGGTCTGTTTTTTCCATTTATTTTAGTCACCATTGGGTGTGCTCCTGTTACAGAACATACATCAACAACAGTAATCAAAAGAAAGAGGCTGTGAGCCTGTCGTCTTTTAAGTTAACTGACTTTGAGAGATATGGGACTTATTGGGGGTTTAGGCCTCTTGGAAAATAGAAATTGCAAAACCAATTACGAGCTTAAGGCACTGATGTGACGAGTCGACAGAGATTTTCACAGTGCTACCAGCATATTTTCACTCAAGCCAACACCACATACATCCTGCACCAAAATGACAGGAAAAAGAGTTTCAGGAAATTGAGTTTTCTTTCAAGCACCTTTTAGCCAGTCCCTCATTTCAGAGGGAAACCTATACATGCCCTTTGTATAAGTAAGGGAAAAAGTTTTGTTGTAGTCATGCACTCACACACACAAACACAAATGCACCTATACCACAAACACACAAGTTCAACACTCAGCAGTCTTAAGCATCAGGGTGGTGTTGTGGTGAAGCCATATGGGGCACCACTGCTTGAGAAACTTGGTGATTTGACAGGAGGCCTAAAGAACACACACACACACACACACAACCTTAATTGACTTGTAAAACTCCACTAAAGCACACTTTTATGGAACAAATTTTAGACCAGTCGCACAGGATTTGATATCAACTTCTGCCCAGCTTGCAATTCTGTCACCACCACACTGTATTTATGCACAGTCCAAGGACAATTTATACTCTTCAAGACAAAACTGAATAAGCAGTACCAAAGGCACTACCAGAGTGTGACGGATTGATATGCATAAACTTTGTGTGTAAAGTGATTCTGGCCTATGTTAGTGAGAGTTACTGAGCTGTGCAGGGCAATAGGGGAAGTGGACAAGGCATTTGTTAGGATATAAATGACCCCATACTCTTTGTAAACTGACAGCTCAGGCTTTGGTGCTACTTCTGTAAGGCTCCTGTGATCCTCATACTGCTCTTTTTGTTGCTGGAGGCATTCATCCTCAGCCCCAAATTTCAACGGCTGGTCTGAGCAAATACAATTGGGGCTATGATGTATGATTGTGAGTGTTGACTCTGCGGAGCTGGATCAAGCGCTGCCTGGTGGAGATGTTGGCAGGGCCATTCATACCGGTTTTCCTAACCTGTGGCAGAGATAGCTGCAGACACTTCGGCTTTCAGATTCTGTGCAGCTGTAGAGGGGATGTGATTTTTCACAACCAGGCCTAAACTCAGCCAGGTCTCAGGCTCAAGCCTGCATCCCAACCTGCTAAATACCTCTGGGAGGTTTACCAGAGGATGAGACAAGGAAACACATGGCAAAGAATGATCCCTCTGGGTTAAAGTGAAGGGTCATATCTCAGTATTGCATTGTGATATCTGGACACTCAGGTCTGTGGATGTAAACACAGCCTTGAGTAATGCTGTCGGGCCATGTCATCCTATCTGATTTCTGTATCCCCGGGTCCTGCCCTCCGCTCTGTGCCCCTTGACTTCAACTAAAACTGGATAAATTTACCCTTTGGGATAACATATTTGCAACAGGGTCCCCTAGAGCCCCTTCAGTCTACTCACGTGGGACTGTGAGCCCTCATTTACACTGTAAAGCAGCCAAGACACAACACACTTTCTACACTTTCAGAGGCAGCAAAACACAAAGCATTTTGTTAAGAAATCACATTTAATAGTGAATGGGACTAAAGGCGTGTTTCATGATGTTTGTAGGTGATTTGATTATTTTCTAAGGTTCACAAACACTTCATTTATGTGCAGTCTGTCATCATCTTCCTGATAATCAGCTCTTATGTTATGTCAAACAGTCTTATCGGAACCTCAATGCTGAGCTGATCAGATAGCATCTCAGCATGAGAGGAATTTAGGTGTGTTGGGGAAAAAATAAAAGTCCACCTTTTCTGTCTTTACAGCTTTTACTACAGAGCCACCTCTACTTAGTTGAATTGTTGCAACATATTTTACCAGGCCTACCTACAAATGGATTTTTTGAAGAGAAAAAGAATGATTGACATGTGTATTGTTTGACCTCTCACCTCACACTATCTGTGATAGTATGGTGAGCGATCATTTTCATAATTTTAAGTTACAAACAAATAGATTTTTTTTGCAGATTCTTTGCTTTCAAACTAAGTTGCCTAAAAAAGAAAAACAATGTTAGCAGTATGTGGTAGCCTTTTAGGTAATTTAATCAATGCAATAAGCTAGCTGATAAAGGGTAATACCCCTGAGCGAAGGCATTCAGGAATTTACTGTGGAAACAAAATCAGGTGCTGGTCCTAAAATGACCCTGAGAGCAGTGAACAGCAAAATGTCCTGAGAGGTTAATGATGATGGAGTTTTCATGGAAAATATTTACGGCATATTTTCGTGTTTACACATTTGACCAGTGCCCTGGGAAGTCAGTCATCACCTGAGAGAGGGGCCCAATCTAATAGTGCTCACATGCTTTTGTACAGTAACATTGGAATTTCTTGTACAGTTTTTTGCTTGCACCTTAAGAAACTCCTAATGAAAGTGAAACGACACTGCTAAAAATGAACGTGTCTTGCTGAACGACACTTCAGCAGGTGGATGATAGCCAAAACAGAGGCTTGAACCCAAATCCTCTGGCTAAATGCTGGTCTCTCCAACAGTAGGCCACCCCCAAACATTGGCATTTGTAGCAGTCACAGGAAACAGACAAGAAGGTGGGATGGAAGTTTGGTTACCAAACCTAGAAATTACATTTTGGTGCTAACTCCAAGTTTCATCTGGTCTGACCACAAAAGAAGGAGAAACAGTAGAGGGCCAAAGTAAACTGGGACCTGAGAAGCGGTGTCTGGGATGCCTGAGGAAAGGCAACAAACGTCAGTGTGCCCATGGCTCTCACTGTCTAATGCCTGACTGACTAATCCCTGATATTCCTCCATGATCTAAACCTGCAGCACTCTGTAGCAATAGAACACTGTGGCATTGTGTCCCAGCTCTTAAGGAGTCTGTGATTCATTTACTGGCAGTGCTTTTTTGGAGCCATACACTGTATTTTTCTCATCCTCACTAACTGTAGTGAGATTCATCATTTCAAGACCAAACTGGTTTCTTTGTGTGATTGTTTATGTAAAGGATTTTGACAGTGATGCTTGTGCAGCCGTCAATTCACTGTTGTAAAGTAGGAATCCAACACTCAGATGAAAACTGTATTTACTTTTTTGAAGTGTATTTTAATTGTTGTCAGGAATTTAAGTGTCAGTTGTAGCTCCAAGACTTTGAGTATGAGGTTGGCAGTATTTTGAAATTCCCCACTGATTACACTGGTTCTTTGTGCCATGACAGCAGCACTGTGTAATGCTGCAATAGTGCTCTCTGCTGGCAGAAACGAGTGATTGTATGTTGTCTTCCACATTTGTTATTTTCATACTAATACCTAAATGAAAGAATTAATGTATTTGAGTTATTTTGTACTTGCTATAAATTCACTCAAGATAATGTTCGGTTTGTGTGTTTAAATAGTATTGCCAGATTTTGTTACACATATTTTTTGATGACACAGTAAAAGCTGGTGATCTGATCCTCTCTGTTCTCTGTTGCTTCCAGGTCTGCTTTGTTCTGGTGCCAGATCAGCAGTTCACAATGAGGGTGAAGAGATGAGCCTGCAGCGAGCAGCCCTGTCCCTGCAGTTCCTGCCACTGGACATTTACTGATTCATACAACCCAGACGACGATGCCCCTGTTTCCCAGATAGTACTTCTGAGGACCAGGCCTTCACAGCACGCATTGTGCATCATGGCAGGAGAGACTCAGCGAATACACGCTGTCAAAGACCTGGACACTGAGTCCAAACTGCAGGATGAGGGGACGGCGCTGGAACAGCAGAGTGACAAAACCACAAAGGAGTCTTCAGAGCACTTTTCAAGCACAGGCACTGAGGCCAGAGCCAGCAGCAGAGGGGCCAAAGCTGAAAAACTAGAGAAGGAAAGGGATTGTCCTCAACAGCGTGAGGCTGTCATACGGCCACAGCAGGCGGGCAAGATTGACTTCAGATCACTGCAGAACAGATCAAAATTTGCCACCGACAGGACTTGGTCGAGTGGCAAAGGCAGCCCCCAGTCCCCCAGTGGAAAGGGTCGCAGCCGAGAGAAGGGGAAGCGGTCAGGAAAGGCAGAGCGTGGCAATCCGCAGCAGCTGTACAGACTTAGCATTACAAATCCACGCTCCAACAACCCCACCATTGGCATTGCCTACCCACAGCAGAAGGTTTCGCCACCCAAGAAGTTGGAGACCAGTCGTGGCCCAGTCTCGGGCAGCTACAGATTCCACGTTCCCAGTATACCAGAGAGAGAGGCTGAACTACACCAAGAAGAGCTCAACTATAGCCGCTGCTTCCAGGAGGCCTCCTCTAACCTTACCTCCCCAAGCTATACCTCACAGGCACTGGGTTCCTCAAGTGGAACATCATCCCACCCACATCCACCCCTGTCACAGCAGCAGCAGCCTGCCTCAATGGAGAACAACAGTGCACAGCCTGGTAGCCAGCTAATCTTGGCTGACTTTCAGATAAGTGGCTCTAATACATGGCAGTCTCCTGAAAGGACTTTTAACGGTGCTACTAACTATGGGGTTTCATCACAAAAATCCACTGCCCTTACAGAAGCCAGTAAGGCAAATACCTTTGTGCCTGGTCCGTTTCAATATGGATATCATTTTCTGGAAGAATCAACCTCTGACTCTTTTCCCTGTGAACAGAACCCCCAATCCCAAGACTTTACAGACTCCTCCCTAGGTTCTGTTCATGTGACCCACAATTCATTTTCCTTTACACCTGGAGAAGGACAAAACATGGCTCAAAACAGCACTCAGTTTAGTAATGAACAGCAGTCAGAGGATGGAAGCTCTTATTCTCACTCTCCACAGTCACAGTTTATTCAAGGGGTATCATCCTCCATCCAATGTCCCAGGAATCTGAGCGAGGACTCAGCTAGCAGTGACAGCTCTGGCTCCAGCTCGCAGCAGTCAGAGCAGGGAAAGGCCGCCCTGTCTGAGAGCACAGACACTACTTTACAGGCAGACAGTAGGGATGTAACCATCACCTCGGGGAGTAAGAGGAACGGTCACCCCAAAGACACAGCTGCCAACCAAAGAACATTCATACAAGGAAGTGTGCACCATGCAAGAAATATTTCACAAGGTCCAGGCTCCCAAATGCACTTTTCCAGCAAAACATTTAACAGCCCTCCAATCAATAACATTCATACAGGCTCAATGACATTTGAGAAAAGCATTAATAATAAGGTTCTTAATAGGTTACCACACACTTGGGAAGGTCCTAGTAAGACATATTCACCAGCTGATCAAAACACAATTCAATATTCTGACATGAATGATAAGTTTCAGTTTCAGAACCAATCAGCACTTGACCAAAGGCCAAATTCATCCAAAAATAGCAGAATGCCCTGGCAACAGATACGGCCAACCTCTGCCATACCAAACCAAAACAGAATTGAGTTATCAAGGCAAATAAGCAATCAAAAATTGGCTTACAATGTTTCCCCCTCTGAATGGCAGGATGACAGTAAATCACACAAACACAGTTCACTGAAAAACCACAGCTCTTTTCAGAACAGCAGAACTAGTGATGGGTTTTCAAACCAAAGGCAGGAGACTGTAAAACATAGTAATACAGTCTCAACATTTAAAGTTGAGATGAGCCATGCACAAGTATGTGAGTCCAAGAATAAGGCGGTATACTTCGGGCTCAACCAGTCTCTTCCAGTGCCCTCAAGAAACTACGGCTATCCACCATTGCAGGTCCCACCTATGGGACTTATGATGGTGTCACCTTATGAATCTCCGTTGCCCTCCCCTGTTCATAACCCTGCATCTAGTAGTACCTGCTCTTCCCTCTCCCCAGCATCCACCAGCCCTGTTAACATCAGCTCAGAGGACAGTCAAATGTCAAAGTCAGCGCCTAATCACACATATTTCCACCAGCCCCAAGCCAAAACTCAGTTATCTTCAGATCACCTGAGCTCTCACTCCCACCAGTTTCACTCTGATGCATCACGAAACCTTCCTTACACGCCAGACAGAGCCAAAGATGACATGATGAGCTACCTGCAAAACAGCACACATCCAAAGACAACTATTGATGGAAACAAAGGTTACATGGACAGTTTTGGGGTGGAGCATCACCAGCCTCCACCGCCATACTCTGCACATCAGCTGTTAGCCACCTCATTAGCCACAGCAAATCTTGACCAGTTAGATGTGCTTCTCACATGCAAACAGTGTGATCAGAATTTCACTAACCTGGCTTCATTTCTAGGCCATAAGCAATACTGTGCTCAACACACGTTTGCACAAAATGACCTTAAAGACATACCAAAGATGGAGGACACCAAAAAGCTTCATGCAGAACTATCAAAACCACCACCGTCTGTGTCAAATGTGTCAATGTCCAGGTGCCCATCTGACCTTCACTTATCTCTTTTGGGCCTAAATAAAAATGGAGAACTGATATCTGACAGTGAAACAAAAGGGGACAATAAGGAAGATCCCATGAAACTCAACTTGTTCTCTGGCCCTGGTAACCTCCCGGTCACTCTCCCTGATTTGGAAATGGAGGATGCCAAATTAGACAGCCTAATCACTGAAGCCTTGAATGGACTGGGCTATCAGTCAGACAATGCAGAGATAGACAGCAGCTTTATTGATGCATTTGCTGATGATGACCTCACCACTGTCAAAGCAACATCAAACAAACAATGTCTGAAAACCAAAGAATCCCTAGTGTTGGAGAGCAAAAATAAACAATCAACAGATGATGACAGGTCTTTCGCACAGGGAAAGTATTTTTATGACTCTGATGTTGAGAGCCCTGAGACAGATAAACAGTACACAGAAAGCAAACTTGAGAAAATATCTCTGAATTTGGAACAAGATGAGAAAATTAACATAAAAAAAGAAGTCCCTCATAAAAATTCAAGAGTTGCCTCAAGGGAGAAGATGAGGGAACAAGACAGCAAAGTGAAAGAGGCACGAAAACTGTGCAAGAATGAGGACGACAACACAAGTACACAAAGGTTTCTCTTATCCAGCAAGTTTTCTGAGCGGTGCGGTGTTAACAGCCTTCCGGACGGCTCTGCACTTCGAGGGTCAACACACTCACAGGCCTCTACATCTCCAACCTCAAGAACTGCGGTGAAGGAGAGCAAGAGGAAAAGCACTGGAGGGGGCACCTGGAGCAAAGAACTTATTCACAAAATAGTTCAACAGAAAAATAAGCTCCATAAGCTCCATGTTAAAGGGACCAAAAACCTCCAGTTTTCCTTGGTGATGGAGAGATTGACTCCCACGGTACAGAACCCTGCATTTGGAGAATACGACTATGTCTCAGACTCAGATGATGAATGTGAGCCTGTAAAGATAGCAAGCCAAGGCCGATTAAATCAGAGCAGTCGCTGTAAATACACATACACTAAAGAGTGTAAATGGCGAGCAAGGAGTGAGAGGGACCAGGCAGCATGGAGACATGAGTCAAAGGAGTGCTTTGAGGTGAAAAAAAGCGAGGAAGTTTCTCTCTCGCCTGAGAAACATGGTTCTCACCAGAGACTCAGGAGGAGGTATAGCAGGTCATCCACAAGCAGTGAACTCAGCACATCTGTGAGTGTTTCAAGTGATAGTATCAACAGCCCCAAAAGCACTGACCGCACTGACTCAGACTGTGAGAGGAAGACAGACATCAAAAAGAAAGAGCCGCCAGAGCAGAAAACCTATGAAAAGTCCTCCCCACAGAAGTTATGTAAAGAGCCCAACACACTAGCACTGACATTCACTAAATCTGTCAGGAAGTATAATACTGACAAAGCCATTCTTTCTGATAACAAAGACAGTACAGAGGATCCAAAGAAGCATCATTCAAATCCAGAAGTTGCCGATCCAGTCTCATCCTCACAAAAAGCAAAAGACACAGTTAAAAACTTTGAAAAAAGCAGAAGCTCTCACACAAAATCAAGAGAAAAGCTGGTGTCTCACAGAAAAGAAACTGGCTCAGCAGTCAGTTCAGACAGAAACACCCTACAGAGAGCCGATAATCTGTGTCCCAAAGAAGAACCAACGCAGAGTAGCAGCGCAGATAACAAGCCACTACAGTTTGATTCACACTCTCCCACCATGAACAGAGAAACTGATTTGGATAGTGACAGAAACACAAAGGGCAAAAGCAGAGAGGGGCCCCAAGTTACACAGCCAGAGCTATCAGACAGTACCACATTTGAAAAACAGAGTGACAGTGTCTGCATGGTGAAAGATGCCATTACTTTAGGCAATGACCTAGACACACACAAGCCTGCATCCCTATGCACCTCTTTGATGGATGAGGTGTGCCTATCTCCAACTCAAAGCCAGGGCCCATTGATACAAAAAGATACACTCCACCTCATGCCCTACCCTCTGGATCAGGACCAGGGGCTCATGAAATCCCCACTTTCATTTGACACCTCGTCAATGTTCGGGGACCTCACAGGATTCGACAGTGGCCTTTACTCAGATATGCCGATTCAGAAAGATGGTTTCCATTCAATAGAGAACACAGCTGATAAAAAGGAAGAGTTTGTATCTTCCTTCTCTCCCTTTCTGGAACAAAGAGACTGGAACCTTATAGTTAGCCCAGTGCTGCCAGATGAGATATCTCAGTACAAAGACAACTCTGAGAAATCAAATGAAAAAAAGCCAGATTACAGTCACGTCCCTTTGTCTCTGCCAGAAAAAATAATTGACTACAGTGCAAATCTCAACAGCTGTGCATCAGAGGATGAGCTGGAGATAAAGAGAATAGTGAATGAGCTTGAAAACCAGCTGCAGACAACTAAGTTGGAAAGCCCACCATTGCTAGCTCAGGATGTCCCCAAGCAGCTGCAAATGAGCAAATTTTCACCTTTACAGCTGGGTGATGATTCAGAGAGTGAAGGCACTGGTCTGGATATGAGGTGTCCAGAGCAAACGACAGATGTGCCAGTGACCAGAATGTCCTCAGAGTCATTCACCGAACCAGGACTCCCATGGTCCAGTCCATTTCAGTTTGAGCTAATAGGTGGACACCACAGTCCCCACACTCCAATTAACAATGAACCAAGGGCACTTGAACATTTTACTGAAGAAGAGACCAGTGAGCCAAATATGATCACCGCAGCCTCTCATATTGAACGCTCACAGCTCCACTGTGACCAAAAACCAGAGGGGAGAAGTGCTGAAAAAGAGACTCCTGTAGAAAGTACAAAGGAAGAGATTTTAGAACAGAAGAGATACGCAGAAAACCTCATGAAAAGCCTGGAGGTGATTTCAGACTCTATATTCAAAAAAGATCCCATTATATCAGAACACAAGCAGCCGAATGTCACCTCTCTCACCAGTCAACAACATCAAGAAATTGAATGTCAGGCAGCTGATACAGTTGAGAGAGAAGATCACGGTGAAAAGGAAGCAATTACCGGGAAGAAGAATACATTATCACCTCCAAATATCAATGAGCGGAAGGATGATATTGAATTCATTCTGAATGAGTCACAGTCATCTCTCTCCAACAGCACTGACCCCACACTTGATGGAAACCAGCCAATTTCATCGCAGCCAAGTGAGCCCTTGGAAAACGATGATAGCAAGGGTGAGGCTAAATTCACATCAGAGGTGGATATCACTGAGAATAGTAATTCGATTGAGTCTGCTCACTGCTCAAGTGTGGTGACACATGACCCACATCTGGTTGAGGAGTCCTGTGGGAACAGTAATGCAGAAGACCACGTGAATCAGTTATATAAAAACAACAGCGATGGCCAAGAACATTTGAGTATGGATGGCCATGAGGAAGCAGAGGCAGTGAAGGGAATCATGGGTCAATCAGGCAGCCATCCTTCCTCACCTGCTGTACCTGACCCCAGTCTAGACATGGGCAAGGAAATGTCAGACGTGGTAAAAACAGCACTGCAAGAGCAATGTGCTGATAACCGGGGCAATTCTGACATCATTTCATCACATGCTGGTGAACTTAAAGTGGAGTGTTCAGACAGTCTGGTTGAAGCTGCTGAAACAGCAAAACAAAATGATTTGATTGGACTTTCTCCCTCTAACAACTGTAGTCCTGCTAAGATTTATGGCACATGTCCAACAACTGATTTGTCACTGGAGATAGTCACCACAGAAAAACCCTGCAGTCCAATACTAGTGGAGACCAATATAGAGAGTTCAAGTCACTGCTCACCCTTCCAAGACACCCAAACTATAGAGGGACAAAGCAGTCTGCTGATGCTCTCACAGTCCGATGGCATCACTGACAGTGATTCCTGCAAAGTGACTTCATTCAGTGACTCGTTAAAACCTGAGGCAGATCTTGCCTTTGACACCATTCGCAAAGAAGAGATTTTACATGTTCAGGACATCAAAGAACATCTTCCTATTAATTTCATGGCAAGTCACCAAAACTCACCGTGCAGAGACGAGGTGGAAGAAAGTCACTGTCTTTTTCTACATTCTGCCCCACCAACCAGTCCTATGTTATCAGCCTCTCTTCAAACAGCTATGCAGAAATCTGACCTAGAAGACGTTTCATGTCATTCACAAAGCAAATGCAACAATACGTCTGCTGATGAGGTTTGCTCAAGTGAAACTGTAAAATCCCCCTCAAACCAAGACGACAACCAAAGTGTCAGAGAAACTTCTGAACAATTGAGCACAACTGCTGATCTAGGATATTCTTTGATAAGCCCACCTCACCTGGACTTGGGGATCACAGAGTGTAAAATCCTCAGCTCTGAAACCACCAATTCCTCTCCACTTCCTGTGACCAGCACAGTAGAACCTCCAGAGGCCCTCGAAAAGAGTGAGCCAATGTATGATTTCAAGCTCAGCCCTCTCAACTACAGCAGCATCTCAGATGAACCTCCACACCTGAATCAGTATGACTACATACCAATTTCACCAGCTAGTAAACCGGAGGAAACTGCAGACCTCAAGCAGAGTCCCAGAGATGACTGTGAACCATGTGACCTGAGCATTAACCCTGCACTGATTTTTAACAAACCTGATGTGGACACAGTGGTATCATTGAATGTAGACACTCCAGCTAAAACAAATTTATCAGATGAACCACTGGTCCTTCAACAGAGCATAAAATTCACATGTTTTTCATTGGGTCTACCTGCTGAACTCAAAAGCACAAATCCCTCAGCTGGTAATGTAAAGAAAGACTTGGAGACTCACTGTGATCCAGTTGAACATATTGAGCAGTTGCATATTTGTGGTGACATGCTGCAAAAGATTGAATCAGTGAATTCAGATTCCCACAATGCTTCTGCTGAGGACAGTATCCTCCTCACAAAAGACATTTCAGATGATCTGCCCACGCCGAAGCCACTCATCATCTGTAAAACTGAACAAATGCCCCTTCCACCAGACCCATCAGAGAAGCAACCAACAGTAGAGATTGGCCAGTGTTCAACAACACACCAAGTACACAAAGAAATACCACAGAAAAAGACACAGAGCAACACTCAACAGGGGAAAGTGCTCTGTGAAATCTGCTTCATGTGTTTCAGGACTGTGCCAGGGTTAAAGAGACATAAGGCCATGAAACATTTGGTCAGAGCTGAAAAACACATTGGCTCACAGAACACAACATCAAACCATCAGGGGAAGATGCTTATTTATGAAGCGTCACAAACAACAGAGAAAGAACATAAAGATGATTCACAGACCTGTTACCCAACAAAAATAGATGGGCTGCCTGAGACAAGTGGCACTCTCATATCTAAAGCAGCAGAGGCTGAGTCAGTCCTGGAGGAAATGGCAACTGAGACAAGTGCCGTGGCAGTGGATGAAATGGGCCGTCAAAACCCTCTGCTGCCAACAAAGGCAAAGAAGAACAACAAAGCTAGAAAGAACAAAAACAGTGAGGTGAACATAAAGCCCGACCCTTTCTCTGATGAGATTCTGAATATGCTAAAAACGGACATACTTCAAGCTATAACTCCTGAATTCAAAAGCAGTGGATTGCAAGGGCTCTGCAAATCTCTTGAGGACCAGGTGAAAATCACTGACAGAACTGGTACTGACACAGAGGAACTCCCTCACCCTGTTACGTCAGACTTTGACAATGCGTCCCAACCTCTTACAAAAGAGGTAAGTGCTCTTCATGAAACTGTGGAGCTAAATCAAATGACTGATACAAAGGAAGTGAAATACACAAGCATGACAGAGATGGCAAATGGGGAAGCATGTACCGATAATGTGGAGGGCACTATAAGTGTAGAAAAGGTTTTAATCGGAGAATGTGATGACACCAGAAAGACTCTGTCTGCTGTGGAGGAGATGAGTGAACAGGAAGGATCAGAGAAGAGCCTTGCCCAAGAGATTGTGTCAGTGGAGATAAAATGTGAGAACAACAGTGGCCCTTCAGATGAGTTACATCCTCTCTCCTGTTTGAATTCCTCCCCTCTCAGTCCTCAGAGCATAAGTTCCGATCTGAAGGCCTTTCTCGACGATGACACCACGTTCTCACAGCTTTTCCCCAGAGATGAAGAGGCAAAAAGAAAGAAGTGCCCGAGGGTATACAGCAAACGAAACAAAAGACAGAAACTCTTGCCTGACTCAACTGTGACTCAGGATTACCCTCCATCAGAATCCTTCATGCAAAATAAAGATCAGTACATGGAAAACCAAGCAGAGCAGACGTTCACTGTCGATCAAACTAACCGCTGTGAATATGAGACAATATCTCTTGATGATGCCATCATGTTAAATATGTGCCACAACAGCACATTGAAGGCTGATGCGAAGCCACTGTCGGACATCAAGCAAAGTGATCAGGAGGATGCTCGTGGGGATATTAAAGAGCTTGGCAACAATCTCTTAAATCCACTTGAGAGCACCATTGATAAATCCTCAATTGAATGGAGCGGATCCACTGACTTCACTGGTTTTGAGGCAGGCTCAACAGTGACCTCTGACCCCAGCGCCTGTAAACCAGAAGTGCCAACCACTCCTTGCTCTCTGGCCCTGCCTGCTGTCCCATACCCTGTGGAGCCATGTGTCACAGAGAGTGTCCAAGCCTTCCACAGCATTGATATCCAAAACATCAACACCAAATTTCAACTTCCTGAGATTCAGTTCTTTGATTCTAACAACGATATGTCAGTGGCTCCAAGTAGTGCAACTGTTGAAATGGAGAACAGAGATGATGAAAAGTCCAAGAAAGTAACAGAGCGACGAGGCAGGAAACGGCAAGATGGTGGAATAAAGGTTAAAGATAAGCAGTACAAGTGTAAAGTCTGCTTCACTTGGTTCCTCACGCTGGGTGAGCTGAACTTTCACAAGTTATCCCACAACCCTTCTCCACCACCAACCTGCTACATGTGTGTCCAGCGCAAATTCAGTTCCAGGGAACAACTGAGAGACCATCTGCGAGAGAAACATGCCAAGAATAAGACAGGTATCTGGACCTGTGGAATGTGCTTGAAGGAAATATCAGATGTGTGGATGTACAATGAACATTTACGAGAGCATGCCACTCAGTTTGCCCGGAGGGGTCAGACTCAATGTTCCATATTGGACATTCCTGGCTGCTTCATGCAGGAGACAGCTGTGAAAAACTTCATCACCTCAATAATGCAGCACCGCCCCAGCAAAGCCATCAGAGAGTCTAGCAAAGCCACTAAAGAGCAGGAAAAAGCTGTTGCTGCTGACAGCACTGTGGGAGATGGTAAAACCTCTGAAGGGGCTGAGTCAAAAGTTCACAAAACTAAAAGCAGCAGTGGGGCAAGCGGGAAGCAGAGCACATTAACCCCGCTTGAGGTCCTCCACAACACAGGTCTTCCTCAAACTAAAAGTGTGGAGATGCATCCTAACTGCAAAGACCCCTCAAGAGACTGCCACCACTGTGGGAAACAGTTCCCCAAGCCATTCAAACTACAGAGACATCTAGTGGTTCACAACCTGGAAAAGATTTTCTTGTGTCACAAATGTCCTGTTTCTTATCAGGAGGCTCAGGCACTTAAAGACCACCTGAAGAGAGCACATGAAGAGGTGGACGAGCTGGATTCAAAACACACCATCCTTTACACCTGCGAGCTCTGCGCTGACGTCATGCATGTGATTAAAAAATCCTTCATCTGCAGCACTTGTAACTATACGTTCTCTAAGAAGGAACAGTTTGATCGTCACATGGAAAAGCATCTGTCTGGCGGGAACAAAATTTTCAAATTTCGAGGTGTTCTCAGACCTGTCAAAACACCTGCATCCAAAGACAATGAATGTGATTCGCCCGCAAGTAAGAAGAGGAGAATTCTCTCTGACAGTCTGCAAGAGAGTAGCTCCGATAGTGGCATTGCCAGTGTAAGTTCACTGCACTTAAATCAAAGCTCTGAAACACAGTCTTCAAAACCCTCTGTGTCCACAGCAGACGACTCCACACAGACCATTGCAAATGAATACCACAGTGACACAAACAGTGCAAATGTGAAGACAGAGGACATGGTTGAGGACTACTCTGAACTACTTGTAGAGCTTGAGAAATGTATTCACATGAGCTCAGAGTCCACTACACCAAAGAAAGAGGAAATTGACCCAACTCCCTCACCTAATTCTGATAAGGAGGATAATGGAAAATCAATTACTGAACCATGTGATGTAAAAGAGGAGAATGAGTCAGTCTGCATTAGAGCAGAGACAACCTCATGGTCAGCATCTAAAGAGCGCAGTAGTCTGGGGGAGGAGATTATTAAAGGTAAGGAAGGCTCAGATGAAGGTGGCACAGCTGAGACTGAAGAAAAAAACAATTTACTTCCACCCAGTGAGGAGTCTTTTGTCAGCTTAAGAGAAAATCAAATCCTTTCAAAGACACCTGAGTCAGCAAAGCATGAATTAGCTGCTGATGTGATGGAGCAGCAGAGGGATGATGAGCTGTGGCAGCACACGTCGAAAGCTTCGAATAATGACAGCAAACAGCAAACTTTAGCTCACAGTGCTGAGCAAGAAGGTAGCAGTCAGATGAAAGACAAAGCTGCCAAAACAAATGACAACACTAAAAACAGCTCTACAACTAGCAGCCCAAAGGCTCCAGAATCAACACCCGTCCTCCACTCCAAAGTTTCCCTCAACACTTCTGTCTCAAACGAGGACAAAGAATCTCTGAGGCCGCAGAAGAAGAGGAAAGACATGAAATCCCCCCACAGCATGCAGAGGGTTTCCTCTCCAGCCACTCAAGAGAACTTTGGTGTCGATGCTAAGGCCAAAAAGAAATTTCGGTCCAGCAAGTGTGCAAATCCCTCTCTGCAAAGGAAGTCAGATGGACCCAGTGACTACCCTGTGCTGTCCTCAGTACGGGATGATGTTGTGAGCAACAAAATAGTTTCCAAATGCAAGACTTCAAACTTGGGTTTGCATTCAAAAAGAAGTTTGCTTGATAGCTGTACTCCAAAGAAAGCTGAGATTGTTAACCCCATGAATGGGGATTATAAAGCCAAAAAGGGACCTCTTGGACGGCCATTGCATCCCCCTATTTCTAAAGTGTCTTCAGTTCCCATGAACAATTCTTTGAATAAATCTAGGCCAAAGATGGGGGTTAGGTCAATGGAGAGTCATTCCTATCGGACAGCAGAGTCCCAGAACCACCTCTTAAGCCAGTTGTTTGGCCAAAAACTCACTAGCTTTAAGATTCCTCTAAGGAAGGACACATCAGAATCTATTAACTGAGTAGTGTTTGAGGGTTCTGTGAATAAGAGAATATAAATGTTATAAATGAGACAATTCATTATGGTGGATGAGATTGCACAGCTCTTTTCTGTGAAATGCTATCTTTAAATACTTACATAGTCACTTTATGTCTTCTTTGTACATGTGTTTTTATTACACAAATGTGAGGACAAATGGCAGATATGAATTTTGGGTCAAAAATGAATATGCTATTTTCAAAAAGTCTTTGAACTTTTTTTCTGCTTTTCCTTTGTTGGACACTATCTGTTTCAGAGATTATATTTCATTAACCTAAAGGAAAGGAAAAAAAGAATACTTGAAAATACAGTCAAAGATGTTAATCTAAGAAATGCATGTTCATTTTGCATTCAAAACAGGATTATATCAGTTTAAGTCTTTTTACAAATGACGTCAAAACTGACCTGGACTATTGTCTGTGCACCTTTTGTACATGCTTCCAACATATTCATTTTGTATTATTTTTTAACTTTACTGTACTGCATTGACAATGATCATTTTAGCCTTTTGTATAAACATTACCTGGTGCTACATTGTGTTTTATTGTAATGTGAATGCCAATGTCCTCGGAAGGGAACATGAGATCTGTAGCAGTTACAGTACATACATCCAACTGACTTTACTAGTTCTCTGTTGTTTATTAAAGATACTGTGTAAACCATCCAAGTACTTAATATGTAGACTGATAGAACATAAAATTAGGAAAGCTTCCGATGTATAAACTCAGGTGCATACAAGGACATCACAATCCCAAGACCTGTATTCAGAGTTCTTCCCATGCACTGATAATACCACACACAAATCACAAACTCAATCATCTGTGTCTGTAACTCCAGCTGTTTAATTATGAATAGTATTTACTAGGACAACAAAGGTGCTTTATCTTGTTTATACTGTATGTATCTTATATTGTATAATATTGTAGGTAGATTATTGTTTGGTGTAATGCTTCATGTCAAAGTTTTATTTTAATAATGTGCAAAAAGAGAACAGAAGAAAGGGAAATGCAGTGCCTCTTGCAAGTTGTAAAGTGGTTCACTAAGTGCCTCTTTTATAGTTGGTTATTAAAGATCTGTATTGGTCTCTCCTTGCTCTTTTCTTCTTTTGTTCATGACATGTTTTGCAAATGTTCCCACTTCCATCCCTGCGGACTGCAGCTGTCACCACATGCATCAAACACTGGAAGCAGTGGAAGCTGCTTGTGCCTGGAGGCAAAAACAGGTGCGCACACAACAAAGTCTGACTTTTTTCTTTTTTTTTTCAGATCAGCACTTCAATGAGATCACTCATCATCTGAAAGATGAGCATAAATGTACCTTTACTACAGGGAAACATTCAACAGAAGACAATCACATCTATCCAACCATATGTTACTCTCCACGAGCCATGTCGAGCAGGCAGCGAGGAGCTCTCGCTGCTGTGACGCTTCTGTCATGTTGCTCTCTCACCACGTGTAAAATGGCTTCAATTCCTACGTGAACATTTTTTTTCATCATCACATAGGAATAAAAAGCCATAGTACACAGTGGCATACACATAGAAACACACAGAGTGAGTATGAAGAGTGATGTTCTCACATCCACTGAGTTACCATGAGACCTGTGAAACAAGGGCAGCAAGAAGAGAGGGAGAGGTTATTTTCTTTGTCAAGGACTGAGAGAGGGTTGAGCTATAGTGGAATAAAGTTAAACACTTTATCTCTATGGGATTGAAACTGAGATAAGACACCACACACCACCAGTTTAAACTCTGTTGATTCTAAACATATTCCTACATATGGAAATATAGCTACTTTCTCCAAATCACACTGTACGCCTACATAACATAATATGCATGATGTTTCTTTAGTTGTTATAAGTCCATATATAAGATGATGCGCCGGGATGTCTTTTAACTGCAAGTGTGTCAAATATACATCACAAAGTCATTGTCACATTTTTCATTACGTTAATAAGGTTATTATGGGCGTATTGGTGCAGTCTGTCAACATAATAAACTACCATCAAGTCATTTGTTGATTTTAACACCATGTTGAGAGACCATGGCAGACATTCAGTGGAAGTGTGGAGAACCACAGTGTGTTTGTTGGAATAACTTGTCTAATTAATTTAGTGGGAATACCAGTTTGGCAGAACCCACAGAGACCATATTTTTGGACTCACTGATGACAGTGGAAAATACAGCAAGCATAATTGTCACTGAATTATGGACCGTCTCTCCTCCAGTACCACTCACTGTATCAAAGTTTCACTAGCTGGATAGAACAATCATAAAGATGTGTTGGCTGGCATGTTACATATTGACCCTTGTTACAGTCCAGTAAAAGTCAGGAACAGCACAGTAAAGATTTAAATTCACGCAGACAACAGAAAAACAAGGACAGGAGCTGTCTTGAAGGCATAGTGCCAAGTTAATAACTCTCGCTCTCCAGGATTTATAATTTGTTTATAGAAATAGCCTTAATATTCAGAAAGTTTTGCAATCTTTTCTATAAGTTGTCAAACTTCCCTAGAAGCATTTCTGCCTCTCTTTGTCAGATATATGTTAAACATTTTAGATAAATATTATTTATTAATTGTATTTATATGTCTGCTTTTAATGTGGTGTTTTTCTGCTCAACGTCATCGTAAATGATTTTTAAGGTTTTTGTGTGTGTGTGTGTGTCGCATGTGACATAATTAGTGACCTGTGACAGACAACATGCTGCAAAAATAGTACATAATGTGTTTACTTGTGTTTTACTAATGTATGTCCAAGCTTAAAGGATTGACCTCCCCATTGCATTTGCCTCAATTCAATGACTTGATCCACAAACACAAAGATTTAATTGTTTTGTCAAACGCAAGAATTATTATTCATGTAAACTATTATTACTCTGATGTATGACAGATGAGAGCCATGCAAAATGGCTAAAAACAGCTGTACTGTATTAAACACATATATATGTGTGTGTGTATATATATACACACACACATATATATAAAATGCTGTCACATCACTATGTGTAGAAAACTTTGATCGACTATGTATAAATAGTAAATTATTCTTCGAGCATTTCAGTTGGAAAAGCCTCCTGTTAGTATGGTGAAACACTTTTTGTTGCTCTCAGCTGACAAGCTATTAGATATCTGAGGTATTGTTGAGAGTCACCAGGGGAATAACAAAGTGGTTCACAAAATGATAAAATGTTTTGTGATTTTGGTGGAATGCCTTCTTTTCATCCAAAACCACAGGAAAGTATTGAATCCCCTCACATTTGTAGATTCACACAGCATAAACCAAATGAAGAGCGTCAGAGGGAGAGAAAGGGCGATGAGCTGTTGTGAGTGTGTGTGTGTCATCCTGGTGAAGATGGACACCACTGATCCAATGGCAGTTATATCCACATAGAGAAGAGAAGAAGACTTAGCTGAATAGGAAAAATGTGATCTGCATGATCAACATGATCTCAAAGAAGAATATGAACTAAATTACAAAATTCATTTTAGTTACATATTCAATTAGACGAAAGATGCATGGTTCATTCTTCAATCTCAAATTTAAATTCATTACACTGCAGGAATCTTGGCCACGGATTCAATGAATGTGACGCTTGAAAGTTGATTGATTGATGGCTTTAGCCACTGAGACATGTAAATGAATAATGACACTGACGTGCATTTTACATATTTGATACAATATATATATAATTTGCCTTTTTAATATCTAAGTTCATGCCTGAATTTTACCTGCTCCATCCTGGTTTGGACCTGCTGCACCTGTAAATCTCCTCAGGGTCCTCCATCAGCAGCTGTGTGTTGATTAAGACAAAAATCAAGCAGAGACCTGAGTATATTTTGTCACAGTTTAGCCCAGAATGTGTCACAGAGTGAGTAGGAGCCCCACACACCCTACTGTCAGGCATCCTTTTATCATCTGATCTATGAGGAAATTCTCCAGGGGCACAGTCATGCAGGAGCATGACAGGAACGCTTTGCACTTTGAAGTAGAGTGACATTATCAGTAAGTATGGTCTTGAAATAGCATCTCTTCTCTCTCCCTCTCACTCCATTTGTGAGTCTCCCTCCCCCCTCATCTGATCTCTGACTTTCTTCCCTCTGTCTATTTTCCTCTGCTGCCACCCTCATTCTTCTGCTCCTCATATTTCCCTGCTTTTCTTCTGAATTCTTCATCAATTTCTTTCTCAGCAATGCACCCTGTCTTTTCACTTTTGCTTCCGCCTTTTCCCATTTTCTTCTGTCACCCTTTCTCTATCTTTTTTCTTCCTTTCATTTTGTAGTTGCTCGGCTCAACTCATTTCTCCCCACTCTCCCCTTTCCCTCTTCCATTCCTCTCTGTTGCCCCCTCACCTTTACACCCTCCCTTTCTATTTCCTCTCTCGCCTCAGCGTCACCCTTTGCTCCGTCCCCCATCACTGTGGAGCCCACTGTTGGCTACCTCTCAGGGAGGTCGGGAGACCAGGGGCAGATAGAGATGGGCTGCTGGTCAGTGATAATGACACACAGGCTGAGGGGCCACTCAGGTCACCTCTGTTGGGAATGTGAGGCTGTAGCCATCACAGAGAGAAAAATAGACGGATGGATGGATGGGTGGGCAGGGATTTGTCAAACGAAAGGGGAAGGAATGACTGAACATACCTCTCTACACACAGGGGGATTATGATGAATTTCCATTGGGATGATATGTGAAATAATTTGTGTTCAACGGTGAGAATGTGTATGAATAATTCAATATAAACACATTCTCCCAGTGTGAAGAAAGTGCACAAAGAGATCTTTGAAATCAAGACATCAAACCAGTTTTGCCTGACAACCATCAAAACACTGCCTACCTGCTTAAAATCCTCAAATGGGAACGCTGGCAGTAAAAAAACTACACAGGGAAAGTACACTCCCACAAGACTGGCACCTGAAATAGGAGTCAAAGGAACTGGGGCTGTTGTAACATCAAAATGAATTACTAACCAAATGAGAAGATAGAAATAAACCACTGTGAAGAAAAGACGATATGGAAGACCAAACATTAAAGTAAAGTCAAGCACATGTTTTCCTAATTAATGACCTCTCAGCAGGAAGTCATGGACCCTTACTGCCAACAGAGCCTTTATCTACTCGACCATTTGTCATTCCAGTCAGCACCAGAGAGGGAACAGGCTGTACACAATAGCTAAACGTACCTATTTGATGTTCCAGGTTTACAGAAATAAATGGGGTTGCTCTGCAGGGGTTATGCAAACAAATGAAGGCCTGTTGGTGTGTGTCTGTCGTGGCTGGAACACTGCACCCAACAGCAGGTGTCTTCAGAGTGGCTGTTCTCGCAAAAGACATGGCTGATTATGAAAAAAGTTTGTTAAACACTCTCTAATGAGTGTGCAAGCTGAATTTGTTGCAGGTATAGTTTTATAATCATACAGCCCAATGTATGAGCTACCCACAGGAAATTCTATTTATACTTTTTTCTCCCGTCATTCTCACTTCATAGACTACAGTGAGAATCAGCACTGGTAGGCCACAAGAAAAAGGCCTTAACTCTGGATGGTAAAAATGTGCCTCCTCATGATATTTTGAAATCAAACAAACAGCTATTATTTATTTAAGAGACTAAAATGTTGCATGTAGAGCAACATATAGTAAAAATGACCCTTCATACACAAAGCAGGACCTGCTGGTCAGTGGGGATGCCTCTTGTACCTCTTAGACCCCCCCAACCCCCCTCCCTCCACTTCCTCTCCACTACTCCTGATTACTTCTGCACTGTAACCTTCATTCTCTCCCCCTCCTTCTCTACCTTCATAGTGTGCTCCCATAGATTCTCCTCCCGTTGTCTCTGTGGTTATCACAGGGAATCTGAAGGCTCTACCCTGATATTTGATGTGGCACAAAATTGGATTTCCAGTGTGATTCACTCCCCGAGCCCCTCATGGTGTGTAATCCATGCTGAGACTAATTGAGTGGCATGCCAACAGCCTGAGTGTGTAAATGGATGGCTGCTGGTGAAATGTGCCTGTGACCTGCTCTTTTTTTTCGTTTGTTTGTTTTTTGTGTGATGGCTGTGAGTTCATTAGACTGAGAAGGGGAAGGACACAAACACACACACACATACACATCTCCAACACAAAGACACATTTTATCCTTTGTCAATGTCACCTCTTTCTCTCTTGTTGCACATTGAATGTGACCCTGCACGCGTTGCTGTCTGGTCGCCTGTGACTCTCATAACTAATCTGAGCATCATAAAATAAATTTTCTTTGTATCAAACACAACATATTATGTAGACTGGTTGAACTTGTTTGATGATGATCATGGTTTGACAAACACATTGGCATTTGTGCATAAGCAAACCTGAAAATGAATGTGGGAAACAGAGGTGTCAGTGACAGATGTTACAGGATGACTCACCACAGCTATGTCACCTGTCTGACCACCAGTATCCCAGCAGGCATCGCGTTAACCTGGCAAATCCCTTACGCAGACAGAGGAAGAGCTCTATAACAATGACGCAACAGACAAAAAAGCATTTTTTCCCCATGTCGATAGTTTATCGTCGCACAAAATCCCTACACTCTAATCGCAAATCTCTGTCATGCCCTCTGCTCTGGGGACCCTGCATCTAATCTGGATTTGAATAATTGAAGCTGTTTTCCTTCCCAGAGGACGGGATACAGCAGTTTCCTCTTCATTAAAAACTTTCCACTAATGTGCGTGTGTCCGTGTGCTACTGTGTCTGTGCCCCTTCATTTACAGTGAGCAGTCTCCTTCCACACCCCTGCTAAAATATACACACCCACACAAATTCACACAGACAAGCCAGGATATAGAAGTGACACACACATACACACACGCACACATGCCTTCAAATACACACATGCACACATACACATACACTCCTGAGGTTTGCTGTGACACATTCTAAAAACATGATAATTACTTACAAATGAGATGCTGGCAGCAATTTAAAGCATAATGGCAGGCAGCAGGCAAACAAAAGGCACTAATGAATGAACTCAGAGATGGATGATAACGTGGCATACGTACCTGCAGGATTTCATTCACCAGACTCTCCCTGCTTCTCTCCTCCATTTGTCTCTCACCCCTGCCTCCCTCTGTGTGGATAAGGTTGTGCCTGCCAGCCTGTTTCTGGAGGAGAGAGTCTTCACCCTATCGAGTCGGGGACCGGGCTCAGCTGCAGAGACTGACATCATCCCTTTCAGAGAGGAGGTTTTCCCCTCCCGCTATCTGCACTTTCTCTCTCTCTCTCTCTCTCTCTCTTTCTCTCGCTCTCTCTCTCTCTCTCTCTGTCTCGCTTTCCCTTTCTCTCCCTCTCTCTCACCCTAACTCAGCCACTCACTCACTCTGTACAGTAGTATACTCCTCCTATCTCTCCCTCCCCTGTCTCCCTTTTTATCTCTCTTCTTCTCTCTTTCATTAGCTTCCACATATTGCTACTATTTTTCAAAGCTGCCGCACGTGAGAGATTTGGCACTGAAACTGTGGCTATATACACTGTAACAAGTGCTAAACTAGAGTCTGGACTTGTACTGTATTTTACCCCTAATAATTAACCATGTGAATCTGCCATCACGAGGAAACTTATCCACTGGGAGTTTTCCATTACTAGTTTTATTAATAGATGTGGTTGCCTGCAGTTCTTTCACAATTAACTTCCCCTCTTCTTCTTCCTCCCTGCGTCTCCTTTCCATCCCTGTTAAAGATCAAGGATTGGAAGAGTAGATCAAGACTGAAGCCTAATGGGCAGCCTGCTTTCACCTATCCAATTCTTTTAGATCAGCAAGAATGAAAAAGGAAAGGAGCTAAGCAGAGGGAGACTCTTTGAGTCTATTGAGATGGATGCCTGCTGTGGTGCCTACGGTGGTGGAGCTCAGTGTTGCTGTCCATGGTGCTGATTATAGCTGAAGGAGACATCACTAAGGACAGCAGTGACCCTGCAGACCCACAGAAAATAGCCTTGAACAGCTCAGGGAGGAAAACCTGTTTCAGCTGCTGCAGAAACCTTAATAAATACACACGCACAGTGCTCACATGCACGCACACACAGACACACACACACACAGTTTACACATTGACAAACAAAAGCACACACATATAGAGACTTACATCTAGCTCCCAGCCTCCTCCTCTGTCTCCCGTGGGCATTTCTCTGCGTCTCAACTCATTTAGGCTTACATTCATCATTGTAAGGTAACAGTGGCAGGTGGGATTAAAATGGATTAGCCCTATTAAAGAAATGTGTGGTGCATATTACACCCAGACACCACACACACACACACACACACACACACGCATGCACGCACGCACACACACGCAGCCACATGCATTTAACTGTAGGCGCAGCATTAGACTCAGTCCTTGAACATAAATGCAGCAGAGCATATTAAAATGCATACATATGAGCTCACGGGCACAGAAGTACACAGTCTGGTAAAGGCACATAACAGAGGGATGAAGGTAAAAGGGCTGACAAGGTGTCTTGATGATGACATCTATGGCAGCACAACTGGAGGGAGAAGCATAGATCCTGTGTATATTGCTGCTTTTCTGCCACTCACACTGTGGACTCCTTTTTGTTGTCTTAACTCTCGTCTCAAGAGGTAGCTTTTAGAATCTCGCCTCCTTGTTTCCATAGTGACACTTTCCCTCCTTTGTGCGAGAGAGTATGTGTGTATTTCAGAGACACACAGAGAGGAGAAAGACAGGCACGGGGAGGGAGAGAGGAGGGGGATGACAGCGAGATAACTTGGTTCACTTACATTGATTCACTACAAAAAGAAAAAATCCACACAGCCAGTTTTCTAGATCAGGGAAAGCCTCCTCTGTTCACTTTTCACTGGCCACTGGCAATAAGTCGCTTAACTTTTGACTAATGGCTCTGCAACAGCACGCTAAAAATAAAACAGTTGTTACCTTAACTCTGATTCCAACAATAGTGCGAATGCTGATTCTGTGTGAGTTCATTCCTAAATATATTATCTTTGTGAGCATTTTAAGTACTTACACACTGTGCTAAGTAAACACTGTGGGGGCTGACAGTGCATCTGAAAATATCCTTCACATTCTGAAAACGTGTTTTTTTTTTAAATGCCTAAATATACACTGGTTAGCAAAACACAATCATTAATTACTACACTAATGCTGAACTGAAATCCTGTCTTTATCTAGTCCATGAGGTTATTTTCTAACAAACTGAAACACCTTTTAGAAAAGATATTCATTCCAACCAAAGAAAAATATGTAACAAGGATTAGGAGGAGTCCTCGTGTGACACATTCAGCATTTACGTTATTGTTGTTATTACACTGCTGTATCGAATGTAAACTCAGCATAACAAAAAATGACCTTCAGAGGTGCAACTATTACCTAGATAAAAACCTTCCAAATCTAAATCTGTGGCATGCTGTGTAATAAATTATTAATTATGGATTTTAAATGGCTGAATTTATCACTTTCAAAACAACCTGGGTGGATTCAGGAGATTGATTGCAGGAAAACAGATGTGTGCATGTGTGTGTATGCATATGTGTGCCTGTATGCGTATGTGTGTGTGTGTGTGTGTGTGTGTGTGTGTGTGTGTGTGTGTGTGTGTGTATATGAGCCTATTTGAGAGTGTATATATAAGAGTTTAAATCTCCTCTCATGGCCCAGTAGGAAACAGTGCAGAGAGAAGACTTAGCCGAGGAGCAAATCCCTTCTTCCCATACCCTCCAGCATCTTAGTCAACTGCGTTCCACATCAGTGAATCAGTATCAGGAACAAGGACACTTGAGGCTCGACTGAGACGCAGGGTTGACTACACATAAGGGGATTGTCTAAACTGAGACGTCTGCCATCTTGAGCTGTCATAACTCTTGTGTATAAACAAGGATACACCTTACAAACTTAATGAAATGACGGATGAGGTAAATGGACCTTCTAAGCAAGGCTGAACTTGTTTCCTCTCTTAGTCATTCACAGTACTGGTAATGCAGCACATTTAAAATAAGGCCTGAGAAAGTTGCTACAAACTTTTCAAGAACCAGACAGCGTTCACCAAAAAAATCTCAACTACTGGAGCTGTTCTCCACAGTTTCTGAATGCTTAACAATGACTGACATGGTAGCAAAACATGATTTGAGTGCAATGGCAGGATGGTATTAAATAAATTGGAGCTGTTCCCCATGAGCGGCTGGAGGTAAGTGGTGGTTCTTGACATCCTTTCTGGTTTTGTATGAGACAGAATGAGAGGGAGGGAGGGAAGAGCCAAAAGAGCAGTGAGGAAAATGCAGTGGTGAAACGAGACTGTTCATGTCAGCGACGTTGACCGATGCTTGAGTGGCTCTCAACTGCTCTCAGCAGCAGGTTGAAGTCATCTTAAGCCCAGTATTGCTCAGCTGCTCCATCAGCCCGGAGTTATCTCCATAAAAAGCTGGCCTATCACCCTGGCAGTGGAGCTGAGGCGGAGGTGTAGCACTCGATCCTTTACCATTTCAAATTACTGTAACCTACCTGCCAGACTCACTCCACTGTAGACAGAAGGGAGACCGTGTTACCTTGTAAGGATTTGTTATCACTGAGATATTGAAGTTGCTCGTCCATGTGATTTCAAATCTGTGTGTGCGAGCAGGTGTGTGTGACTCCAAGCAAGTGGCGCACAGCCACAGATGACTGTGTAGTCTTCTCTTCACTTTTCTATTTTGTCTTGAATCAATCCCCAGAGTGTAACAATACCTATTTCTCTCTGTATAATTGGACTGGATGACAGGCACATCTGAAGTCAGCGGATGAAAGCTTCTCCTGACAATGGAGTGTCTGGCCTGTGACATGACTTGAATGAGGAAGAGATAACGCTGCCACACAGACCCACACACACCCAGCCATACACAGACACTGTAGGTGCCTGACATAGATAAGCAGAAAGGCACAAAACCTACACACCTATTTACTTACTCATTTGTCACACAAATCATAACAGCTAGAGAACACAAAGAGAAGGCAGAAAAGATGTAATGATATAATTTAGAAAATGATCTCAAATCTGTCCTACTATAAATCTCATTGTATAAGCAAAAAATAACTTTCTGATTGAATTTATTGCAAGTACAGACCGGATATCAGATTCTGCTTTCTGCTTGCTCTGCATAATGCTAGTGTGATAGACTGTAACTTTGAATAGCTGCCAATGAAACAAATTATTATTCAGTATACTCTGTATTCTGGCTTCCCTCTTTGTATCTGCATGTGAGGGTGTGAATGTAATATCCTACAGTGCATCCAGATGCATTTAAACTCATAGACAAGCACACAAAAATCCCACACACACACACACACACAGATGTTACTGGACTGTGAACAAAATACTGAATTCATCTCAATAAAGCACTTAAGGAGGTATTTGTGAAACCAGATTCCCAACTTGTGCCCCCAAAAGCACAAAATGTCTCTCTCTTAGTGTATTTGCTGTTCGCTTTGTAACCACGGAAACCACCATTACCCAAACATCGCCACGCAGATAGACACTTACATTAAAAGTGTCTCCCTCTCTCCCTCTGTTAAACCCCTTCCTTCCTTCCTTCTCTCTCTCTCTGTCACTTACCATAATTTGGTCAGTCAAGTAAACATCTCTGAGAAACTGTGCTACTCTCACAGTCTCTGTTTTCTTCACTGGATCTTAAAATAATGCCCTGGCTCCAAAGGCCGACTAAAACCCAAAAATCTCAGAATTCAACATGTTTTTAAATAAATTAAAGCTACTGGTGGAACACTATGTGGTGCCTAAATCAATAACGTTACAAGGCTGAGAGTGAAATGTTTCTCTGAACAGAACATTGATTTATCTCCCCCAAGTTGGCTATATTCATACTCTCTAATGACACCCTCTGTGTCACAGCATATACTCTGACAAAGGTCTGTGTACATGGATGTACAGAATAGGTAGAGGAGTTTATAATAGCAGCCATAAATCAATATGACATGATGTCCAAAAGTGATTGGTTTTCTTTTTGTACTTTAAATCCCCTTCACACATGGCCTCAGCATGCATTTCTCTTCTCAAAGTGTATAATACATCTCTAATTCGAAACAATGATTTATTTATCTATTTATTTATAATTAATCACGAAGCAAGTGAATAATATAAACAGAAGACAAGTTAAGTAAATTTTTATTTGTATATTACCAATTAACAACAGATATTATGTCAAACCATAAAGAAATTATTTTTCAAAAAGCTTGAGTTTAATATTTTTTAATTCTTACTTCTGATACTTTGAGTACATTAGGTGCTATGGGCACTTGTACAGTTGAATGCAACTCAATACCTATGCAATTAATGCCAAAGGATATGAAGTTAAATTTATGTTGAAGAAAGAAAGAGGTGTTGAGTGGGATGTTTTGAGGCTGTTGATTAGAATTTAAATTGGATTCATTCATGGATTCATATTTTGCCTGCTTTCTTTATGTTTGCACTCAAATACATACTTGAATTCATAAACAGACTGACTGACTTATCATATTTCCTCCATTGGTCAGCTGAATGCCACGTGATTGAGACTGAGACAAGTCAAAATGATTTGGTGCTTACAGATTCTAGTTGGGGGGCTTTTACAACCATCAGCATGGCAGTTTTGCACATTTTGTGCTGGATTTAAACAGTTCATATTTTCAAACACGACTGGACAGCTGCACCTCTTGTCACCCAGCTGCCATTATTTCCCGGCTGCCCAGGAGCTGCAGGAAGCAGAGTAGCACTTCCAGTTCATGGAGGCTCACCCCATTCTGTCAAATAAGCTACTCTCATTACGTGCACCATTACAAAGGGCAGAGGATTAGCTAAACAGAATACAGACAGAGAGATCAGGAGAGCAGGAAGGAGAAAGAGCCATTGGTAACTAAGCTAATGAAACTAGCAGATCTGAGTTACATTAGTACGAGTAATGAGACTGTCAGTTGTTTACAGCGGTTCTATCAACTATTTCCTTAAATTTGCACATTTTCCATTCGTGGCCTAGCCATTTACTAGGTCTTGACTTAGTCTTGTTCACAAAAATCGTCTTTGTAGATGATGTATATTCTAGTGTATTATTAAAAACTAATAAAAATGAATGAGCCACACTGTTGCACTAGGTGACATGTTTTTTTATTAATATGAATACCCACCTTATGCCACCTGACTAGCTGAAATGCTGGACAGACACAATTAGATGCTGGTTAACTGATGACCATAGTGAAGAATTGACTTGTCATGGAACTAGATATTTCCTTTGGGAGTTGAATGAAACCAGAGATAAAAGGAGAGTAAACATTGGACTTATATTCATTAGGTGAACACAAACTTGACCTAAAGGGAACACTCATGTTGCTTTGTAATGTTGGATTTGTTCAAGTTGTTAATATTTATTAACGTGTGCATTATCAAATATATAAGATAATGATGTATCAGTGTTGTGTTTCATGGGATCAGAATACTGCCAGTCTTGTATTGTAAAACATAATGCAATCTGCTGCAACACCTCCACAAACTACAGTCTTACAAGAGCTCCCTCAACACCTCTCTGACACGACGACAAGTAGGTGGAATTTATTGCAGGACTGTTGGAATTGATTGCACGACTGTGAAGATGTTGATATTGTGTCCAGCTTAAAGAAAATCAAGTCCTGTGTGTTATGCGTGTATGGTGGAGTTCGCAGGGTGTTATCATGGGGAGAGCAGTGGGAATGATTTAATGATTTCTCCCACAGCTTAGTGTATCCATCATGATATGCCTCTCTGACACATTGGTCAGCAGCAGCAGGTGGTATGATGTGGCTGAAGTGTAAGTGGCTTTCAGAATGCAGGATAGCCTGTCAGCCAGAGGCCCTTAGGGGAACAGCTTCACACCATGTCTGGCTGCAGAATGGCCTTTACACACTCCCTTTTCTGTCTCATTCACCGTGTGTGTCTAAAGTCGACGCAGAAACCCATCTCTCTTGTTTTGTGTGTGTATGTGTGTGTGTTTGTTAAAGTGAGAGAGGGAGAGGGTGTCAGTGGGTGGGTGTAAATCTCTGTCCGGCAGCACGTTGGGATGGGTGTTTGGGGACTGGTTGGAGAGCTGGCTCACAGGAGCTCAGATTGATGAAGTGATGGTGATGGATGGAGGTAATAAAGGCCTGGATGTCCTGTCTGTTGCCAGTGATGAGTCTGGTATGAATCACCCATCTGGGGCTGGTGAACATGACGCTGCTCAATCCCCAGGCCTTCCATCCTGCCATCCCACTCCACCTCTGTCCCTCCATCCCCTTATCTCTCTGCCTTGTGACTTACAATCATTATGAGGAGATTGCTGCCCGAATAGAGCAAAGTATAAACATTCAACATTGTGCCATTACTGTATCACTCTGTGCAGACGCATACTTTGGAAGATATTATGAAGCATGTTTATCCACCTCAAAATACAGCGCACACACAGTTCAAAGCATTGCACGCTGTTCATTAATTTTGTGTCCAAACATCACTTGTTGAGTGATTGCGATGCATGACAGAAAAAAATCCAATCAACTCAGTCAGCCACTCCTCAAGCATAGGGTCATTTGAATAAAGAAGGGCATCTGAAATTGCAGTGTTTGTGTCAACATAACAAGTTAATGATCTCAGATGATAATTGGTAGTTGGATGCTGGGGCGCTGTGTTGTGGCCCGTGAGGTTCAGTGGCAAGGACCTCCTGTGATAAAAGAAGCAGCATGAGGGCTTTCAAAGTGGCACGCCGCTGTAGGCAACACAATTCATCACCTCTCCATGAATATTCATCCAGCTCTCTGTTTCCTCCAGGGCTGGTGAAAACACGTCTGTATTAAGTCTCTTCTATGTGTTGCAGTTTGAAGACACCTGAACCTTCTGGCCTCTCATTACCAGACTGCGCTCTCACTGCCCCACACTCAGCTACCTGCCAGGGAGGAAAGCCACGCCTCATTAAAATAAAAAGGAAATTCTCTCGCTCCGTGCACTAACAAGGCAGAGGTCAGACAGTCAGATGATTGTGAATTCACCCCTGTGCACATATTCACAGGGGTCAGAACTGGCAATTGTGAATGAGCTTGCTCCATATAGTGGGCACAGGGCAAAAGGGCAGATGGATTTGCCAGCCTGGGTTGTGTGTGGAACCAGTCTGAGGTTTGTTGTTGGCAATTTAGGAACATTTGCTGTGTCTTTTCCACCCGCAACCTTCTCCCTGACAGGAGCCCAGAGTTTCTGGGGCATCTTTTCAGCACTTTATCAGACCTGCAGGCTTCTCAGTGCTGTCCCCAGATTACAGTTTAGGGAGGGGGTGCTTGACTGACAGGCCTTGGCCTCGGTAGTCCCTGGGGGGGAGGGCAGGGGGATTTGTGATGGCTGCACTGCCTCGTAGTTCTCTTACAATTTTCTCCAGGCTGGCTTCAGACTGTCAGGCTGAGAGAAAGCTCTCTCTGCATAATTCATTAGAGATCCTCTCTTTTTCACTCTTGGCTGCTGTGTGGCAGGCACCATAGCCCCATTGTTTAAGAAGAAAGAGTAATGGAGCTTGTCACAATGTGTTAACATAGTTTATTCTTCACAGCAACAGTTTGGAAACAACTTAACTTCTTCTGAAACAAGCTATTCGGCACATCCAGTGTAGAATAATGATGACGGAAAGAAAATTCAAATGGGCTATTAGGACAAAACAGCTGATAACACTTGTCACTTTTAATCTGTGTTTGCCTAACAGCATAGAAATTATTCATTAATGATCATCATAACTGCCATGTCAATAAGGCGCTTTGGATATAAGATTGTAGCCCAAAGGAGGATACAGCTATACAGGTTGCCTCTACATCAAACATTGTTATGCAGCCAATTACCCCAGAATTGTCTGCATATGACACATACACAGGCCTGTCCTTTTGAAGCGTGTATACTGTCTCTGGTCATGATCTAGCTGGCATTTATTTCTTGGAAATCTGCAAGGGAAAATATCTCATCTTTGATGCTACATGACATTCCCTTTCACAGAATGACTAAACAAGCACATCTTCCAACACACAATCCTGCATGTTGAAGCCAGAGGACAACCTCTGCCACTGTGACAGTAAATAAGGGCTGGTAGGGAGGGAATTCATATGAAGCTATGCCAATACACACCATGTTGACCGCTGAAACAGCAGAAACACTGAAACTGGTGCTGATTCTAAAATATTTTGGATTTTGTCGATCAAATGGACAATAACTGGAAAATTGGAATGCAGGCAGATTGCCATTGTTATTACAATCTTGCGCTATCTTGTTATTGCAATCTTTAATATACAGGAAAAATAAAAGGTAACGATATTTTTTTAGGCCATTTGAATGAAATGTGAGAGGACAAATTTTTTCCATGTTTTTTATGTTAAATAAAGGGTTCAATATCAGGGATCAAATCACTAATAACTAATTTAAAACCAAACTGAGCTCAGGTCCCCCCAAACAGCCACTACTGTTACAAATTAGCAACAAAGTTATAGGTCACAATAGGAGCAAATGTATACAGTGTTTTTTAAAAAGGACAACAGCAGCACAGATTCTGATTATGTCTGTATTTTAAAAAAGGTCATGATAAGTGGGAAAAAGGAAAGAGCAGCTCTCAGGCTGAAGTTAAACTCGCAATAAGATTTTTACAACCCCATTATATTGGAACAGATTTATTTTTGGATATTTTTCAACATGTTTATCGTCATTTAGAGAAAAAGGTATAGAAATTGAACAAAGCATACACCAGAGGAAGTTCCATACACATGCAGAAAATCGAGGCAAGTATTTGCACATCAATATATGAAAGAGAACAGAATTTCTTTTAGGTTTATAGTCTGATATTAGTATTCTGGTGCTACTTTGCAAAACACTCTTGGCATCTTCAAAGTTATGGATTACCATTGCTGGCTGAATTAAATGTCTCTCAAGTTGTTCTCTGCTGTTTGATACTGAACATGAGTAAATGAGGCTGAGTTGTTTTGAAAAATAGATTTGAACTAAGTCAGTCCCAGTCAAAAACAAGTGGAATTAGAGTGATGGAGTTTAAAGAAGCAATCATCAAAATGATCAGTAATAATCTCTCAATAATCAAACAGTCTGTCTCTAGAAGAACAGACACATATTTACCTTTCATACCACAATGGAGCGGTTTTAGATCTGTGATGGTCCTGGTTCATATAGGCTAGGTCATGAAGCTAAATCAGACAATGCATGTTGGTCCTTCCAACACAACAGCAAATACAAATACTTACGGCATCAGTGTGTTATTTAATGTCTGCTTCTTTTGAGTTACTTTTACTCCTTTAAACAGAATTGGTTAATTAAACCTTTTTGGTCTTTATGATCCATTGACATAGCTAAATATGTAATTATTATGAACCAGTTCCATCATGTTGTACTGTGAAGCTGTTATATGCTGTGGTATGATGATGCAAAACAAGACTGTTGAAAGGGAATTTCATAACACAGATCTCCCATTACTGAAACTAGTTTTGCAGTTACCACTGTAGTCACTAATAGATTTTTCTTTTGAAAGTCCCATATTTTGTATTACTGCAAGAGCTGTAGATTGATTCATTACATTACATTAACATTACATAATATTGCATGTTGCAATTGAGGGGCAGCTAAAGTTGTCAGCTTGTGGCATTATTTTGATTTGTGGCTCAAAATGTCAAGACAAATGTTTACTTTTTAAAAATCTATCTTCATATACAGCTGCATGCAAACAAAACAATACAGTGTACTTCATATGAATTAACACTATCTGAATACAGTTATAAAACATTTTGTGTTTCAACATTGAAATTACTATTGTTTAAGGGTACTGAATTTATTTAAATGTATTTTTAACTTGATACTTAATCTTAATGAAAGGATTGTGCTCTCACGCTGCTGTAGCAGAATATTGGACTGACTCCTGAATACTATCTAATTTTGGGATTTATTTAATTGGAATGAGTTACTTAATGAGTTTTAAAACATTTAATCCAATATAAAACATTTATATTAGACATACTAGTTAATCAGGTTTATCATTTTTATGCAATTTAAGCGCTTACAAAACTTAAAAGAGAGTGATTAAAGGATTTGAATGCCTCAATAATTAACCATAATTTCTTCCTTCATGAGAGACAGACAGAATGATTTAACAGTAAGCCACAACACAACTGTCACTTTAAATATCTCCTCTGACCACTGGTATTATCATGAAACTGTTATTTACTTTGTTGATTTAAAAAAAATTCAAAAGATTTGTTTGATTTAACCTCAAACATATCAACTTGACAATACATGAAATGATTCCTCCCCACAAAACATGACTGCCCATGCGTTTAGGAACATTTCTACACATAACAATTGCCTGCTCTTTTTTCTCTCACATTAACATATTTAGTCCTGGTTTATTCTGGAAAATTTGCACAACTTGTAAAAGCTAAAAGTAGGTTCACTCGCTCTGGGAGTGTGAGCAGCTGAAGAATAGCCCCTCAATTTGTGGCCTTTGAAAAACACATCTGGCAAAATGAGTGAACAGTGCCACCTGATGGGGAACATTGATGTGATCTTCAGACATCAGAAGCAGAAACCATCAAAATGCACATCTATACCTTGTAGAATTTAAATTTGTGACATTAATGATACTGTACATAAGTGTGAATAGAACTATTACGTTCAAGTTCTCCAGTAGTTTGTTTGCTGTAATGTAATGAAGCAAACATGTGCAATTGGGTTCTTAAGAAAATGAGAATCAGAAGGAAGCGAAGACAAAGTTGAATTCCTCTTTACTTTGTTCTTTATTACACATTAAATAGGAGTGGTGAGATTCATGGCAAAAAATAGACTCATTTGAGATCAGATCACCACTCTACACTGCCCACGACAGGTGTGTTGTAAAGTGGTCATTCATTCACTTCCCTAGACCTGGACCCAGTCACACTCTAGTCACATACACAGAGCGGAGTGAAACTCCATTAAAGCAACATTCATTTAGACACACCAACGAAATGAAGCACAATTTACAAAATATGCACCTTTCAGTATCACAACTATACAAAGGTTGTTAAAATACGATCCAGGTATAAATGATACATTTCAGAAATCAGCTGTTGGCACGCAAAAAAGGAAGAGGAACATTTCAAACATTTCAGTAAAACTACTTTTGAAACAGTATTGTTAACAAGAGGGTTGCTTAATTAAAAAAAAAAAAAAAAAAAAAAAAAAAAAAAAAAAAAAAAAAAAAATCGCATTAACAGTTATCAACTACTTCATGAAAGAAAGAGGTAATAATAAACTGGGTCAAAATTAATTAATTCTGAAAGCAGTGGGTTTCATGTCTGGATTTTCTGTCAATACCATTGCTCCCTTAAAACAATATTTTGTGTATTTCATGAGCACGTACAGGACAAAAAAAATTTTGTCACAGCTCTTTCTGTCTAAATGTAGCACCTAATGCAAACAATAAAAGGCAAATAAAAATCCCCCAGGGAACAGCTTGTAAATATGATGGAAAAGGTGAAATATGGTTTGACCCGGGAAAGAAACTACGTTTTTCTTTAATAAATTCAGACAGTTTTCTCTAAAAACCAATTTAGCGGCAATTATTGCCTCATTTACAAACATCAGTTCCAGTTACATCACCACAATACATGAGCATGGTGAGAGAAGATGACAAATTATTCTGCTGGACAATCACTTCTGTTGAAAGGCAGCCCACCAAAAAATGTCAACACTTGGGAAATGAATCCAAAAACTCTTTCAATAGCTCCCATACAGAAGAATCTGAAAAGCCATTTGGACAACATTTTGAACAAACTCTGCAACACCACACCAAGGGATATATTACTGAAAGCTGCTGAAAAGATGCATTTTGTTTTCTAGCCAGTCACAGGCAAACGAGTCAACAGTTTAAGAAAATGCATAAGGCATGACACCTCTGTGGCAGCTCCTGGAGAACTGCAAACCCTCCAATTTGGTATTTAATCTAACAAACAGTCCATTTAAATATTGTGCCCTCTATCAGGAAAAATTTGACAGATGTAATCTTTAACTGTTAACTCATTAATTTAATTGACAACCTTATGTAACAAATTGTAATAAAATGATTATTGTCAGGATGAATAAAAACAATCCTGCAGTCAAGCCTTAGAGGAAAAGAAAGGCAGGAAATATGTAACCAGTAAAGTCAGGCAAGCCTTTCAAAATTAGCTTGTGACGTGGTATCAATCCCCGCAACATAAAATGACTCTGACCAACACAAAATGAGGCTGCTAGTCCCATTTCATCATCACAAAATGTGTAAAATCTTGGATCTTTTTAACTGTCATTTATCACGCAAAAATGGCTGATTTCTTTCAGACAAAAGCAAATATTATTTATAACCCTTAAAAGCTAGAATTGGGTCAGAATTCCTAATTGCTGGCTCTGTTAAATGTATCAACCAGAGGCAGTGCGCAATACCCATGTCACCTCGGACACAACGCATGCAAAAAGGGAAAAAAAAAAAAAAATTGTCTCATGTAGGCAAGAAATCACTCCCCACATTATACAAAGCATTGACAAATTGCAAATTAATTAATAGCTATTTAGGGTATTAAAACATTCTGAGAAGAGTAGGAGTCTGCATGCATACTTATAATCAGTGACATAACTAAGTCATACCTAGAGGTCATTAGAGATGGGGTCATTACACAGTGGCTGGGACATTTGGATCTCATCTGGCGTGTTGGTCCTTTCTTCATGACTGTGTTGTCTACAAGAATTGGGATGGAAATTTTTTCTTTGGCATCCCACTTAGAAAAGGGCATTACAGAACATTTGCAGGTCATTAGCTTTTGGGAAAGGAAAAAAATAACCCAAGATATTAATGAAAAATTTGTCTAAAGTGAGCTCTGATGCAATTAGCTCACAGCTCCACAGTTATAAAAAAAATATCCAAATCAACGTAATCATCATCCTATAAAATCTGGCTGTTGGACCAACACGTGGGCATCTGGCACTAAACTGAAAATAAAGCTTATTGGTGTCAAGGTAGCAAATAACAGAAAGGCAGAAAAAGAAGAAGAAAAAGAAAAAAAAAGAAAAAAAAATCAGGTCATATTTAGTATTCAGTATGGTGGGTATTGAGAAGGAGCTAATAATTTAGTGTAATGTACAAAATGTATTACTTTAACTGTTCAACATAGTTTCTCTTTTTTAGTCTGTCTTGAAAAGGGTGATTATTCACATAAGTGTACACTTTGTCTTGGACTTCTTTTTCTTCTTTTTGCCTTCCTTGCTCATCTTCTCCTTATGCTTCCGGATTTCTCGCACTAATGTGTAAAAGGCATCATCAACGCCCTGGAAAAAGAATAAAACAACACATTGTTATAGTTACAGGTTTCCATTTTTATGTCATATCTGAGATGAAATTTAAAAAGGCTTCTAAATTTAAAGATCAATTCTTCTATATTAAAGGATAGTTGGGAGAGACTAAACTTTTTGTTGACAGCTGTGCTCAAAGCTAGAAATGAGACAACCAACACTCTATCAAACTGATGTGTAGCCTTGACTGCCAAAGATATTTTTTTATCTATGCAGTTTAATTATATCGTATTTTGTCAAGAAATTAAAAAACTTAAACCCCCAAAAAATGGATAATGTCAATGTCCATTTCAGTTTGATTAGATTTTTTGTCAAGAGCACGTCAGCATCAGCATGATACACATCAGAGTGCAGGCAAATTCCCAGTCCAGTTCAGGCTCAATGAGACACAGCTGGGTAGACGAAATAAAACATAACTATAATGTCATGTATTACAGAATAAAAGTCAGGAGTGCTCCCACTGACAACTACATAAACAGTAGCTGCAGTTACATGAGCCAGTTGCTTTCCTTCTGAATGTAATCCATCCAAGATACTCCCACAATGTGTTTAAAATACTGCTAAATAAAATGACAGAACAAGTCGTCAGAACAGAACAGAACATGTCCTGTTTACATTTCCAATAATCTACGTGCAGTCCACCAACGCAAACAAACAGTTAAAAAAAGATGGATCTGCATTGAGCACTTGGCACCATCACTGCTTTACTGCTGTGGGTTTGAACTGAAGAGGCAGTTTTATAAAAATATTCGTCTAACAGAGTTATTGAACAGAAGGCAGGCCTTCTGTTTATCACCCTAAAACTAATAAACATAAAACTATTAAAAGATGGTGCCCCTGGGAAAGATGCACCACTAGGAGAAATTTTTTTAGGAAACTCTTATAGGCTATAAATAACAAAAGAGAGTGATGCATCTTCCTCAGGTGAACAGCTTTGATTTAAGCAAAGTAGACAAGACAGTGATATTCAAAGATTCATAAGTAAAAAGAAACAGTTGATAAAAGCTTTAAACTGCCACTTTAAAACTGAATGATTTTTTTCTGGGGTGTTTAAATGAGCCTTTCATATTCTCACTGAGCTCTTAGCCAGATTACTGATGAATAATAGGCTCCATGTAAATGCAGCCAGTGTCTGCTGATGCCACACTGAGGCTAACACGTGAGTACTAGAACAGTTTGGATGGTGCAATAAATGTGATGCTGAATCTGCAAAGAGCTGCAGAGTAAAGAGTGTGAGGTCACCGCAGATTGTGACAAAGACAGCAAGAAATGAAGGGATAAAGATGGAGGAATTTGTGTTGGCAAGAAAAATAAACTGTCACACACACACACACCTTTTTTTTTTTTTTTTTTTTTTTAAATACACAACATATCTGCCAGTTGCTTAACGCACATCCTTCTCGCAAACATTTCAGTGCATGATTTGGTCCCAGATTCACCATAATCTCTTTTAATCACACATGGGCTCACCAGCCCAAACCCTTTTCTTCATGTTGATTTTTAGCAGATTAGGACGCTTTCACACTGGTAGTTTATAGTTTGAATTCAGGAAGATTTCAAAAGGATATTCGATACTATGCACGCTTTTTCTGAACCAGAGTGCAAACCAAGAAGCATTCACCAAGACACCCTGAAAGAGGTCAATTGATTGGCTCTGAGCCAACTGTATTATGGCTTGTGTGCAGTCAGAAAGCAGGAAGACACATTTCAAATTGTATTTTTTAAGAGAAAACACCTTATTGATTAATGAGCAGGGAACAATAATGGATCTGTCATGTTAGGTATTTTCCATCTAAGGAGTGCTTGTTTTATTTTTTTCAGGCCATTCAGATGATTGTGTTACTTTAATCATGTTCACATGGTTCCATCTACTTGTACATCACTCTTGTGTCATCGCACACTGTCACATTTCCTTGTGCAAATTTAGATAAACACTTGCTTTGTTATTGGGAAAGAATCACAAATGTGCCTCAGGATCGTGTTTAGACTTAAGTAAATGAACCCAGTGTGAAAACGGTGTTAGACAATGATCAGCCATGATACAAACAGACACTGAAAAGGGAAGAAATCATCAGCTGTTTCAGCCTCCTGTTAGAGCCTCACCACAGTCCCGGTAGAAACCAGCAGGTTAGCTTTGAGAACCCATGAAGCACCAGCTCTCACTGCGTGTCTTATCCCATTGCCTTCTCCACAATCCCAACTAACAACACAGACACAGACACACAGAGCTGGTAGGCGCGCCGCTGCATACACTTACCCCTTTCACATCAAAACACACTTTTTAAGCTTGACACAGCGCGGAGTCTTTTCTTCCTTGCTGAGCTTATTGAGCCGGTACAGCCTGATCTCCCGTACCAGAGTGTAAAAGGCATCTTCCACTCTCTGCAGTATGAGACACAACTTCCCTCAATCTTGAGGAATACAGGGGAATGCACTATATGGATGCATGTGTTAAAGCTTACAGATACAAAGGAGCAAAGCAGACTGATCTGTCTGATGTGGGTCTAACTGGAATCTGTCCTCCCATATCATCAATGATATCAATACTTTCTTTTGCCTTATCACAACATACTGAGCATACACATGGACTAATTTTAATATTTAATTAGTGTCATGAAAATGTCACCATTACAATCCACTTTGTCTTAACTAAAAAATGTTTACCTTTTCAGGTCCACAGTGTAGTGAGTGATGCTAGCTGTCTAGCCTCAAATAAAGAAAGTAGTACATACATTTTGATTATGCATTATGTGTGGGAGATTGCCCAGAGACCATAGATGAACTCACAGAGATTTGGAAAATCTCTGGGTGGCTTTGAATGAAAGAGAGTTGTGGGTCCAACAGTAGCAGCACAGTGTAGATAGTGAATTATTGGTATACTAAGGTATGGACAGGTGAACAGAGCTGTAAGAAATGCATCATTGTGTCATTCATTTCCCCGCACCAGAAGGAGCCATGATTCACCCCAGGTCAGAGAGACCAGAGAAAGATATGTTTGCAGATCACTACCTCAGCCAGTGAGCCACCTAAGGCCATGCTCACAACACACACCATTTGATCCGACTCCACCACAGCTAATCTTCCAACACCCAGTTAGAGTAACCGGTAAGCAGAATCATTAACCCCCCCTGAGTAATTACAGACAGTTTGTCCTTTCATGCAGACGCCTTGACACACATTTACTGATTTGCTGATTATTTATAATGCAGGATCCTTCCCAGAAGGCCCTAATGATGATGTAATTTCACATAGCCATGACAAAGTAGCATGCAATGATTACATTATCACCCATAAATAAAAAATTCAATTAACCAAACAGGATTTAATGATGTGCAGCACATTGCCCAAGACATTTCCAAGCAACATTATATATATATATATATATATATATATATATATATATATATATTTAAAA
>CM076652.1:11926331-12046277 GCA_038496675.1 Rachycentron canadum
ATATATATATATATTTAAAAAAAAATAAAAAAAATAAAAAAAAGGCCTTCAGAGCCACTGAATGTGACACAAATCAACAGCACCCATGACTCAAGACTTTCACATTTCTTGTGATCCCATGATAATCAAGCCTCAGCAAGAACACTTGTCAAAATCAGTGTGAATTCATCTCTCTGGAATAACAAAGTGAAATTTATAGAGGGACTGCTGTGCCCATTAAGCAAATGCACCTGAGACTACATGCAACTTCTCACCATTCAACATGCGCTACAGACCTGCAGTGGAATACCACGGCATTTTAGTGTCAAATTTGAACTGATTTGAAGTTGAACTGTTTGAGTCTTGGTAGGGTGGCGGACCCTGGCTGGACTCTCACCTGTCTGGTTTTGGCTGAGGTCTCAATAAAGGGAATGCCGTAGCTGCGTGCTAAGTCCTGAGCCTGCTTGGTGTCCACTGTCCGGGACGGGAGGTCACACTTGTTGCCCACCAACACCATGGGGACATCCTCAGAGTCCTTCACCCGCTTAATCTGTTCTCTGTTCAAAGAAAGACACAATAGAAGAATCATTTGATTTTTAATACAGCCCACATCAAAATGACAGCTATTTCATGCAATGTTAAAAAGGTTTATCTGCTCATAGTAACAAAGTCATAATCAGCATGAGAATGAGTGATTGTTGGCTTTTGCTCAATGCTGCAACTTATTTGGACATATGAACGTACATATACAATGAAGAAGGAAGGCGTACTAAAATCTCCATTAAATAATTTTCCTTTTTGTATGAACATAGTTGTTTTCATTTTTCGCCATTATTAGATAGCGAACTGTAGAGAACTGACAGGTATGAAAAGTTTGAGAGAAGGGACATAACCTGCCACAAAGATTTCTGACTGGACTTGAACTAGGAACTCCATGATTACATGGTCAATACCATATACCCCTAAGCTACTAGGACACCCAGAGATGTTATCCTTTTTAGCTCCAATTAAAATGGTGCATTCACACCAGCTGCAAAGTCTCCTGCCCTTTGGTTTCTTAGCTCACCTATAGTGGTGAATGTCCTCAAAGGACTTGGTGTTGTTGATGGCAAAGACACAGAGGAAGCCTTCCCCTGTCCTCATGTACTGGTCCCTCATGGCGCTGTACTCCTCCTGACCTGCAGTGTCCAGGATGTCCAGCAGACACGTTTCTCCATCAATCACTACCTGCTTTCTATAGGAGTCCTGGAGGAGCAAGAGGTCAGAAAGTTATCAGGACTGAATAGCAGCTTAATAAAAAAAATAACTGGCAGTTGTACATGATACAGTTTAGATATGATATCATAATATGCAACTGTGTGTGATTTAACGTGATTCAACATATACATTTTTTATTCCTCAGTTGCATTACTGGCTATGTGATTCGAGTCACGAGAAATGTAGGCATTTAAACATATGTGTAAGTTCATGTTCAGCAATGAATTCAAACTGAATTGTTTACATAATGTCATCATGAGGTGATTTTTTTTGGACATGTTTTTGCATTACTGAATTTAATTATTGCCCTACTCTAGTTATAGTAGGACATTCTCATTTGCCCTCTCCCAGACTTCAAATGAAACTAATTTTCACTGTGTAAAAGAACTCCAGCTTTTCATTACACTCATGGCTACACTCTGAGCCAACACAAATAATTACAATCCAATGTAGTAAGCCAGATGTTATTTTGTATTAAGATAACCTATAGTGAAGCTCTAACCTGTAACATCACATCAATAACTAATTGATAATATAATGAGACTTTTCACTCAGTGTGGGTTTCCCCCCCTGAGAAAGCAGACAAGGAGACTTGCATGGAAGTTAATAAAAACCTGTTTGGTGTCTTTTTAAGACTTAAACCAGAAGAACCTGCTGCAAGTCTTTTTCTTTTAGGAGTTTCTCCTTGTTCTTCCCCCTTTACCAAATACACAAAAATCCTTGGAGACAGTTATGTACTTGAGTGCGCAAACATTCACATTCATGCATGCACACAGTTTCTTTACCTCAATGGTGGGGTCATATTCATCCACAAAGTGATTCTGGATGAGCTGAATGGTAAGTGCGCTCTTGCCAACGCCTCCAGCTCCCACCACTACCAGCTTATATTCTGTCATGATTCACCTGTGGGACCAAAAAAAGAACATTACACACATGTTTCTCAAGACACAGACCGTCATCTGGCATCGCATCAGTTCATCTGAGGCAGAATCAAAAGCCTTAGAAGGAATAGGTTTATATCTCAGGAGCTTAAGCCTGTCTGCACACAAGATGTTATATTGTCGTGCGGATGGTAATAACTTGAAAATATTTTGTCAGCTAGCCCCATTTGCATCTCATAATTTCTGTCTGACAAGCTGTCGACTCACGGGGAAATCTGCATCCTGACGATTGGTGGACTGAGAAAACCTCAATGTCTCAACAACACTTCCAATAAGTAATGCATACTAATTAATGTAATGCTGATTCCTTAGAAATTTTGATTCCATACAATGTTTTGAAAATGTTCATATTAGAATTCAACAAAAAGGTGGCAGAAGAAACAATCACCACAAACAGAATATGACATTTAATTTCATGTACATATTAGGGAATATAAACAATGAAAAACCGGTGCTGAATATAGCACCCAAAAACATAAATCGGATAATGATGAAAAACTGTCAACTAAAATGGTTCTTATTAAAACAGTTTGTGTAACACAAAATAATCACAAATACTAAGGTTGTGAAGTAAAAGCAAGAACTGTATGTGATCAAACATCTAAATCCAGCCACACATTCAGAGGTATTTCTGAGTTGCAGAAACACAACAGAAATGAGCCCCAGGCAGAAATCTATGACATTACATTAAGGCTCCAAAATTGACAAGCAACTGGGAGGCTCTCTGCTGTCTGACTTCTTTGTGGAGCAGCACCCATCAATAGTGGCAGCTGGCCTTTTCAGAAGTTACAGTACATACTGCTCACTGCTCTGCACAGCCTGCAGTCAGGGAGGAGTTTCACTGAATATTATTGCCTTGTCTAGACAAACAAAAACTAGAATGCGGTTTGATAAGTATTGGGATGACAAAGTAGTACAGGGGACAAAGTAGTGTAGTATACATTTACTACACTTGCTAGTGTTCAACACTTTAAAATGCCTACTGAATTAAATCAGCCACTTGTTATTTATTGCACCCTACAGAGTCTGTGATTCACCCATATTACACAAAGGCTGATCTGTCCAATAGGGGAAAATCTTATCTTTACCTGAGCAGATAAGACTACTGACAATGTCACAGACTGGTCCAATCACACTTGAAAGCTGTCTCCCATATGCCTCTGAGAGCAGTTTCACTCTTCATCTTATTAGGCTGAAAAGGGACCTTTAAATAACTTAATGTATTATATTTACAATTAACTGTCAAGTACATTTAAGCAACACACAGGGGTGTAATGAAGGGACACAGCTTATTACATGGTTCAATGATGAGTAAAGTCAGTTTTCTCACCCTTATATACAGTAGTCAATAAAGCACATGTTATGGTTGACATATGCATCATGCAAATTACAGGTACAATTACAAGTCCTAATGCTAAAGCAATAACATGGGGGGGATCAGTTCCTGAAAATATGACACTATGCCATCATGGTTGTTGTTTGGCTTGTGCTGACACCATCTGGATGGCACAGTGTCCACTTTTTTTTTTTTTTTTTTTTTTTTTATTTTACTACACAACCAAAAACAAGGTTGTGCCCAATTTAAACCTGCATTTTACCATCCTGAAAAGTCAGCAACACGGCGCAGGGACTAATGGAGAAATGGGCGATAAATTAGCAGCCATGTAAATATTAGGCTACTTTCTAACTGTTTGTCCCCTATGTGAAGTAGCCTAAGTTAAAAATAGGCCTAAACGCTTCTTAATGAAACCCGTGAGCTTTATTTGAGCAGGAAATAACACACAGAGCCGACTTGAAAACCGAAAGGAGTTTAATTCAAATCCACTGCCCTGTGCCCTCGGAGTTGCCAGATTGGTTGTGTAAAAACCTCCGTAAACTGTGCTGTTAGCTAGCTTAGCACCAGCGCTTGCTCACTGCCTCAAAAAGTAAGCTAGCTAGCCCCCCTGTGGGCTAACACAATGTGATTTAGGTAACTATTTCATTAATGCAGCATTATCCGCGCAGTGTGTCCGGACAAGCTCGCTATCATTCATTCAAAGGGGAAGGGTGCAGATTTTGAAGCCGCCATTGAGAGGCTAGCCCAAAGGTCTGCATTGCAGGGCCAGACGTTAGGTTAACAATTGGGCGTAGTTTGCACTAACAGGGAAAATGAATCTTTCCACCATAATAATATTTTTTTCAGTGGTCACATAGCGGACGGCGCACACTAAACCAGGGAGTGCGACGTTGTTAAAATCAATCAAACAAACAAACAACAACAACAAAAAAAACCTTTAAGGGACACACATGTATGAATCTTGTCCATTTGTTTTACCTTTTAGCGAGTGGAGTTCCGCGTCCGAAGTAGCGACCGAACAAGTCAAGCTGATAATCCTCTCGTTTCACACGATCTCTGCATTTCCTATTTCACACCGAAACGCCCGCATTTAAGTCGGTCTACCTCGTCTCAGAAGCAAACGGCAACATGCGCAAAAAGTGGGCAAATTAATCGATTGAACTTTCCATTTGATCCAGCGTCCGGCCTTGCTGCTCAGGTTGGCCTCCTTTACGCGAATATGGGCGGATACCGGGGCGCACTTTACCCAGAAAGCATAGCTGAGGATTTCAACCGGTTTGGGGCATGTCACTCGAGTCTGTGTCGCAATATGAGCAGCAATATGCTTTCTTTTGTCCTGTCTTTATGCCGTCGGTGTTTTAGACCGGTTTAATTTATCGGAGTGCATTTAAATAAGTCGCAATTGCCCCTATCCGTCATGTACACGGTGTTTGTGCGCAAATAACATTTGATTTATTTCAAATAAAATCTCACCCGAAACTATAAATTGTTTCCCGCTAAACTTTTAATTGTCACAAATAATGTTATTATGTAGGTCACATGGTGTCAGTTTCAAGACGTCTCATTCAGTATCATGATCCCCTGCTGCTCCCTGCTGCAGAGTCAACAAAGCCTAGGGGGCGACTCCACTATATATAGGCTCTAAATATAACTGGAATGTGCTGGAGAGACGTCATTCCCAGGCAAGGAAATGATTTGGCAATCCCCTGTCAGTTTTCCTAAGTGTTCATTGAATGCCTCCTGCGCACTTTATGTGCATACGTGAATGAATGCGCGTTTGTAACACAGCACAGACAAACACTAACACGTTTAAACAAGTACAGTGGCTCTAGAAAATGATAAATAGTAACTTTTGGATAAATATTAAATCTCTAAAAAAAAAAAAAAAAAAAAAAAAGCAATACCCTGTGGTAATAATAGAGAAAATAAACAACACATATTAAAGAGCATAACACACAAAAACAAAATGCAGAGCTTTCACTTCATTTAGCAGACACGGTAGAGGTCACTATTGACTTGTCTGGCAGTTTTCCAAACTGCACAGCCCAGAGACTAGACATGTTTGCTATTTAGAAAATAAGTGAGGGCCAAAATTATGTTCAGTGTTGTCTCAACTTAAGGCATCCAACATTACTGAAATAGCTATATATGAGTGACATTGGGAGAGGCCTACCATTTAGGCCATAATTCATTCATATATCATAGCCAGTATATCACAGGGTCAACATATAGAGACATACAGAGACAAACATCCATTACACTTAGATTCTCCAATTAACATAAACGCATGCAAACTCCACACAGAAAGGCCCCAGGGCCAGGAATTGAGCCCAGGGTCTTCTTGCTGTGACAATGTTAACCACAACACCATCTAACAATGAATTCATCTAATATAGCTGATGAGCACCTTCTCTATTCTGAGCAGAGTTTATTACTGTATCATTTTGAGACTGAAATCTAACCCAGTACCAGCAACACTTGTTACACACTGTTAATGGGCTCTTTTATACACATGTTTGAAAAATACACTGTTCCTGCTGCATTTAGTTTTGGTTACATGCAAAACAAAAAGCCAATGTATTATATTATGCATTGGTAGAGATTAACCTGTCCAACAGAATGTAAAAGTGTATTACATAGAATGCACCATAAATGTTTTTTCAATAATTTCACATTCAGACAAAAAGTCTCACACCTACATTACATAGGCCATTCATCCGTATATATCTATATGACTATGGACAAATATTATATGGTTTATATTGTATGGATATGCAATTTTATGTAGCTACACACTAGTGTGTAAAATAATTTAAATGCAAGAAGCTCATCTCAGATTAAGCACAAAATACCATCTTTAGAACAAAGATATTCTTATAGAATTACCAAAAAAATAAGAATAAGAAGGGAATAAGACATGGACACATGACATAATATATATGAAAAATTTCCAACAAACAAACTTTTTTTTTTTTTTTTTACAGCAGACATTTTGACACCTCATAGCAGGTGAATATCAGGCCAACCTGATAACAACCTGAAATTCATGTACATATGGTGACTCACTGGAGTCTGTGACACTTCATGGAAAAGAGCCGACATTGACTTACAGATACGCCTCTGCTTTCCTGTTTTAGGTCATTGAAATGTCTCCTGTGAAAAATACCTTCTAGTTTAGTTTGGAGATTTATTTGTGAAAGAGTAAAATGACTGTTGTGAAAGGAAACATTTTACTTATATAAAATGAAGCAAAAATATTTCTAGCCTTAGGAGGAAGCCTGTTCATAGAGTCATAGAAATCCTGATTTAACTAGACTTGATGAGTAAACGCACTTAAACCTGCTGATAACCCCACCCTTGGATCCTGGAAAGGCAGCAGACTGCTGAGAGAAGACCATTGTTTCAGAAATGTCAGTTTCAGCTGTCATTTTATTACAGCAGGAAGTTCTGCTTAGTCACAAGAGGGCAGTAAGCCTCCATTTATACATGGTGCCATCAGTAAAACATCATCACTTGATATAGTTTAATATATATTTCAGTTCATCCACCTCTTTTGCAATTAGCAAAAGCAATTATAAATAATGTGAATGTGAAGTAGAATTATTATTTTTATTCTGTTACCAGTTTAAATTCACTCTATAATCCATGGATGTTTAAGTTAATTTAATTCAAAGTGTGTTACAAAAATTGTGTTTTACTTTTTAGAAAAAGTGTTAAGTATCATTTTCTTATCACTAAGCAATGTATTTATTATGACAGACAAACTGTGTGTTCTTCCTTTAATAGTTAACCTGTCCCACTGTGCCTATTGTATATGTCATTGTTATTGTATATGATGCAAAATATGCTTCTTGTTGCAAGTGTGTTGTATTTTTTGCATATTAGCAGCTTTTAATATTAGAACGGTCCGTTTCAGAGGAGAAGTTTTGAAGCTGTTACTCTGTGGTCTGTAAAAATAATGCAATGCACTACAATTTTCTTTGCTCTGAAAACAGATCTGTTATGAACAACTTTCACAATTACACTTGATTTCACTCTTGTGTGTTCACAAAGTTTACAGGAAGCACCCAGAAAGCAAACAACAGCCCAAATGTCTATTAATTGAGTTTCATGATCTATAAGACTTTTGATAACAGGATTGAACCTCCCTTGCTCGCTTATATTATATAGGACTTCTTGGGTCCTTTTAATTAATTCCATCAGAGTTTGGTCTAGACCTATAGCCCCTATATGTAAAGTGCCTAAACTTTGTTGTGATTCGACTCTATATAAATACAATTTGATTGGTTGACTGACTGATTGATTGACTGATTTATTGATTGATTTATTGATTGATTGATTGATTGATTGATTGATTGATTGATTGATTGATTGATATAGCCGCTGCTGATCAATGCATGTCGAGGTATTTTAGCTGTGTCCATGCTCTTTCATTCAGACGTGCTGCATGTGTAAAAGTTGGCTGCAGGTAACCTCCCCCCTCGGAGTGCATTGCAGCTTTAAACAGTCCACAATGCCTTGCGGTGTCCCAGTTCCAATGCGATGTGTTTACCAGCAGGAGTAATGAAACAGGGGAGAGGGGCAATTTCCGCAGCTTATTGGTGAGACCGCAAAAGACTGTAGCGCACGGAGAGGACGGACACAAACTTTCGGACAGAGGAGATAACCGTGAATAATGTGTTTTCCGGAGGCGGCTGTAAGGCTTTGTATTCCGGTTCCGTCCAGCTGCTGAGCGGTACTTTGTCGCAGTTCGTTGGAAGTGATTTACTGGGCAATGCTGAAGAGGGACAACATTTTGCGGAATTCACGCCTTTACCTGTGTTTTCCCCCCTAAACTTCACTCCGGATCGGGAGCCCCGAGTTGAACCCCGTTGGCACCGTAAAGGTAAAAAAGCACTGTTTTTGGATGTAAGTGTAGCAGGATGTGCTGCAGCCCGTTGTAGTTGCGAGGAGGCTGAGATAACGGAAACATTTGGTGTAGTGGAATAGTTCGGCCACTCTCTTCACCCCACTACAGCCCATTATCGCCATTTCTATAGCCTCGTCCCACCCAACTACTAACAACTACATGAGGTGGATGTGTTTTTTATTCAACTGAGGCACTGATGTGTTGTTTTCTCCAGGACGTTCAGTTTCCGAAATATCGCGTTAATTCTGCTTTTAATTATGTGTGTATCCATTCTAGGATGACTGACTTTATTATCATGTAGTATCATCTGAACAGGCCGACATGTTTCATACAAAATTCACTTAAAATGTTGTGTTGCCCCCCCCCCCCCTTTTTTTTTTTTTTTTCTTAAAACTCTCTCTCGTAAGATTAAGCATCTCGTCTCTCATGGTCTCTAACCCGTGTAGGCTGTGGGCTATATCAGTAAGCATAACTGGAGCTATAAAACAAGCCTCTCACAAAAGTCTTGGTCTTCTTCTCTACTCAGAAACACACACCAGGTGTTGCAGAACTAACCTGTGGAGTTGCTGCACTCAGCCAAGGTTTTATGTCTCACAGCCTGATGTTTTGTGATGTTCTATCATTGCTTTAGTGTAGAAATAGAATCATATAATTCAGTGGGTCTTTGTTGTGTTTAATGATGTAATGGCACCAGGCTGCTAAAGAACTACCTATAGCCTGGAAAAATAAATAAAGCTGTGCCACTTTTCTTCCAGCGACTGCTGCAAAGCCATTTTAGTTCTATAAATTCTTATATGCAGGAGTGTGATTCAACACCAGATGATGTTTTACAAACCACTGTAACATGTAAATCTTGGCAAGAGGCCTCCTGCTGCCCTGCTGTGCCTCTGCCCCAGTGCAGGAGCCTGCTGCCTGCCCCGCTGGCTCTTCAAAGCTGGCTAGTGAGCAGTGAATATGGCAAGGGAACAGAGGCGGCATTATTGCTGGCTGAACGTGCCGTCCAGATGTTCGAGACCCTGCCAGCACTGACCTCCCAAATAGGGGAGGCTGCTCCAATGCCTAGTAGTTTAATATCAGCCAGGCAGAGAAAGAGAGAGAGAGAGAGAGAAAGGGGGATGTTTGCTTCAGGGCAGGGGCCACTGAAAGGCTCACTGGTGCTGTGGGTGTTTGTGGTTAATCCCAAACACCCTGGTTCTCAGATTGAAGCAAGAGTACACATTTGGAGTTGGGACTAAAATCAAGGAAAGTGCTTTTGGTTTACATTTTGGGATTACTTTGATTCCTTTTAGTAGTTGGGCTAAAACGCACCATGTTCAAAAGCTTCTTCTTTTTTTCTTTTTTTTTTTTTTTTACAACGGTCTCATTAATGCACAATGTTACCTCATAATTGCATATCAATGCACAGTTATCTTAATTGCAAGCATGGGGTCTGGTCAATGTGTCGAGAGTAATGGGACATTAATTCAGGCTGACACAAAGAAAAGAGGATACCAGTAGAAACACCATAGTAACGTTCATCAGTAGCATTCAGAGAATAGTGCATCCCATAGATGTCGCATGCTGCACAGCCATCGAGATCACAGAGCAGGCGAACCCATAGCTTTCTTATCTGTTAGTCATGGCCTGTTGTATTCTCACAGCCCAGGAATGCATAGCCAGGTTGCTATCAGTTTCCACTCTACAAGATCAAGGCCCGTCTCTGGTAAGACTCTTTGCCATGTTCTGTAATGTTTACATTTGCAGAGAGTATTGTATACAGGCGAGGCTGGCATGTTTGTGATCAGGAACTTTATCTTGTTCTCACTGGCACACCATTAACTTTTAACCCGCAGGGGTCCGACCTTTTAAAATAACGGTATACTGTTGCCACCCAAATATACTTTTAGGCTCAAGGCTTTATTCTGGGCTGTAGTCTTGATGACAATCTGGAAGAACTGAAAAGGAGGAAAAAGATTTCTCCAGTTTGTTCCAACCAAGTTACCACCAGTGCCTCCACAATAAACTAGCGTCTGTCTTTGGCTGCTCACAGAGATCTATTTCACAACAGATCTGTTACCAATTACAGCACAGAATAAATTGCTAGTAATTACACGTTACTCTACAGGGAGTGCAATTTGAATTAAAGTTTGGTTAGCAATAGGCAAGGACGTGTAAGTACTAGGACAAACGCTTGTACGCCGGTCTGTTAGAAGTATCCCATTGTTTTTAATTAACAACAGTGTGTGGTAGTTTTGCATGTTGGAAAATAAATGAGTTACTAGTTTTCATATGCTGTGTGTGTATATATGGAAAGTTCTTCAAACTTACAATGCCTGAACTTCCGTACTTCATGAAATGGCTGTATTGTTTTCCATCATAGTAAACAATAGCCAATAATAAGGAAAAGAGGCATAATGTAATACAATCTGTTCTTGAAGGTAGTGTAGATTATTTTTCTCAGCTTGGTTCTCCTGATTCAAACTCACTCTTGGTTTTGTTTTAATGTATTACATTAAATGACCACTTTGTTTTTCCCCAAATACCCCCCTTGTTTAGCAAACCGGTCACGGGTCAGTTTGTGATGCTTGACAGCCTGTAAATCACTTGAAGGAGCAGTACCCTTTTTAAAACTCCTACAGTATTTCTCCATGGTGTACGTTACTGTGTTGGTCGTGCTGAAGCCCCCACAGGAGCATATGGTGTGTTGTTTACACCAGCAGCCAGTTGAAGCATTTTGCCTGCCAACTCGGTGTGCTCCTGTAGGCCTGGAGAAGTGTCACCAGCAGCCGGGGAGGTGGGCGGGCAGGCGGGCTGCTCTGTCCTGCTCACACACCTCACTGCTCAGACATGAACATATCTTGAGTGCACAATACTCAACCAATACACGACTGAAAGAAAAATGAAGGCAGGCGCGGAAGTAATCTGGGCTTGCGGTTTTGCTGCTGTTGGTCATCTCTCAACTGGGCTTAAAAAGAATTCACAAGAATTTAAGCTCTCCTCGGCCTCATGAAATGCTTCTCTGGCATATGACAAGCTGCACAGATCAGGGAGCGGGCTTCTCCCCAGGCTTTGGCTTTGACAGGCCAGAGGAATGGAGCTTCCAGAGCTCAGGATGGCTCTCTGCCCCACACTGCTGTGCCTGTATCATCAGTTGGGTTTTTCTGGGTTAATGTTAATGAATATAAATGTTACGAGTCCAGACCAGAGCAAGTGACATTTATTAATACCCAGCTGAGTCTTCTCGCTTGCTTGTGCAAGGAAGAGGCATTGATTAGCCTGTTTGTTTTTGTCTAATGCAAATGCAACATTTTGATCTAAGTGAATATTTCTCTGTTTTTGTTTTTATTAGATGATGTAGATGATTAAATGTAACAAGAAAATAACATTTTGCCACACTTCCGAATGCCAGTGGAGGTACAGTAATCCCTCTGTAAATCCCTCTGATTTAGATGCCACTATTGTTAAATTGTTGTTGTTACAGGTAGTATTTTTTGGGAACTTTCTCCTTCCCCCTCCAGTGTATCCAAACCTTGCTTTTACTTGGCTAATCCACTACGCCTGCTTTCCATCAAGACCTACTCAGTCCCTATTACTGTTTCCTCATCCTCCTAGAGAGGGGAGGGGGGTTGAACAAAATGGTGACAGTGTTTTGGGTCACTCCAGAAAAATCTTGCAGTATGCTGTGCATGTGTCTGACTATTTTCCTGTTCCATCTTTCAGCCCTTAATGCCATTTAAGGGCAGTCTGAATGAAGGACAAAAGCACTTTCCAACCAGCTGTGAATGCACCAAGAATAGAGTGATCAGGAGCCAGGCCACATATAAAAGAAAAACTCACGTCCATGCAAATCCACTGCATTCACTGTTCTTACTGGATTAGTACAAAATTTGCTCACTCAGCATATGCTTGAAAATGAGCAACTTTTTCTGCCTTGCTGTTTTTCACTTTTCTGTGAAAATGTGTTGCTTGTCTCTGTTTTCATGTGAGATTTGGGGTTTTGGACTGTTAACCAGGCAAAACAAACCACTTGAAGATCAGGAATAGGAACATGGGTACTTTTGGCCTTTTTATTGAGTATTCATTAAGTAAACAATGGGTTAACAAAAAATGATCGGTAATTAAAGATAAACATGAGTTGCACCTTCGGCTGTGTCTTTTTACAAATGTTACTTTGCAGCACAGTTTAATATCTTTACCATATTTAGAGAAGCAGTGGGTTGTGGGTAGGACAGACTAGTGACTTTGTGAAGGTGGATAGAGAATAAGGAGCCCGGGGGAGGTGTAATTGGTGGGGGGCTGGTGGGGGGTTGCCGAACAAAAGGACCTTTTGACTCAGTAGTGTAGGTGCCGTGAAGGTTAGATCCATGGAGAGTGATACAGATCTGGAGTGATGCCATTCATTCTCTCTCTGCACACTGTCCTTGAAGAACATTTTGAAGGATCTGTCCCTCTAAATGGGTTTTTCATACACTGTAGTTAATCTTCAATTTTAAACATGTGCTTTCTAAGTCTGGTCATGTGAGTAACCAGTTTACCTTTTCATATCTGCATAGACACTTTTGTCAAGCTTTAAAGTGTATCTATACATTGATCTGTGGTCATTTCAGTGGAGACGAGCTTCATTAGGGTGCCCCGTCTTTAACGTGTTGTTGTCTTTTCATTTGTAGTATTGACAGCTCTAATGGCCATGTAGGCAGCACTACATCCTGTTGTGTCTGCTCCACTATCATGTTGTGATTGTGCCTTTCCCCATTTATTTTTTTTTTAAATTACATTTTCTGCTTTCTCTGTTTCACTCTCTGTTCCAGTCTACTCTGTGTCATTAAGTCTGTCTTCCTGCTCTGTCTTCCTGCTCTCATGTAACTCTTTGTACAAAAGCAGGAACTGGGCTTGGGAATGTCTGCTGGCACACACTTCTTGAACCCCCAACAGACATGCACCTATTCATAGAGAAGAACAAAACAGCAGTGTTATGGCCAGCTGGTCCTGGCATGCCTGGCTGTCCATTCTCAGCTGGGGAATCCTTCCCTTACCTTGAGCCACTGCTAAAGTAGTCTGGCTATACATTTTATTTTCTGCTTATGTACTTATGTTAGTAGGTATTACCAAAGGCAGAGGTGTGTCTATAAAGTCTTTATTCTTTAAAATGAGTGAGCATTATAACCCTGGCCTTGAGCACATCCTGAAACTGTTTCCTGTTTTCCTTTTTGTTTCCTCTCCAGTGAAGTAGCCAGACGGGGCTTCGACTGCCCTGCACCACTGGAGCCTTCAATAATGTTGGGGCCAACACACCACAACCGGCCCCCTTGCTTCTGACCCAACATGGAGCTCAAAGTCTGGGTGGATGGAGTCCAGAGGGTCGTGTGTGGAGTCACTGAAGCAACCACATGCCAGGAAGTGGTGATTGCGCTTGCCCAGGCAATAGGTAAATCATTTTAAATATTCAAAGAAAAGCTTCAAGAAGCACAATTTAGACACAACCAGTCATCAAACCTTTACTGAATCATTACTATCATTATTAGATCTAATGTCTAAAACTTATAACACTTACCCCAGAGAATTTCCTGGGTCATGTTACTGGCCTACATACAGCATATTCACACACCAGAAAAGGTGAAAACAGGAAACTGCTATTTAAAGACATTTGGTGTTAGTAAATAGAAATAAGTTGGCAATGTCACAACAATGTCATGCACAGATGGGTCAGATGATTGTATTGCTCTGATCTGATGGTTATATCTGATTGGTTCATACCATAGATATTAGATCTCATAGAACTGTAAATGACAATTTCCACATGCTGAATTCTCGATCAGGCCACTTTTGTCACATAGTTATTGCCATTCCTGTTTAGTAATTGCACATCATCACCATGGAGAATTTGAAAATATCCAAAATCCCAACTGCGTTGCTCACTGAAAAGAAGTCCTCATTACACAAACAAACAAACTCAGGCTCCTGCCTACATCTGAGTTTTTGCTGAGATTCAGTGAGTTATAGTCAGGGGCTTTATTGGTATTTTCTTGGATCTAAGCAACCCCCCTCCCCCACCCCCTCCCATTCCCATATGGCTCCTTCAGGAACAGGGGCACTTGAGCAGACTGAACTGACATCACTTCCCACAAAGTGGAGGGTAGTAGGAGGGAAAGTCTGACTCATCCCTTCGTCTCCTGCCAAACTGAGAATGCAGCACTTCTGAGCCCCCTCCTCAGCCTTTTTATATTAAAAAACATACACACATATGTGAGGTCAACGTTTATTTGGTACTGTGTAATTTTACAAGTGTTTTCACTATGACAAGGGTAATGTTTAGGTTTCTCTAAACAGCATTAATCAGATTACTTGTGATAAACACTGAATCACCCCAACATTTTAGAGCTATGTAGCTTTTCTACTTGTGGTTGATAGTTCTGTTTTCCAGACTGCATTTTTACTGTATGGTTGAGACTTAATGCTCTCATCTCACTCATAAAACCAGCGTAAGCTGCTCAGAAATCACGCTCAGACCAGCTGGTTTGAAATTTTAACTTTTCAACTTTTATATGGAAAAATGATGAAGCATGGCACCAATATGATCATAATGTTGCTCTTTAGCTGCTGAATATCTAAGAAGACAGTTGTTTACTGACATGCTATCCTAACTGTTCCTTAGGATGGTAGAATATCATGTTTCTCTTTTTGGAGTCTTTCTACTGCCTAGTGGTCAAAATGGCACAAAGTGGTTTTGTATACTGTCAAAATCATTGTTATTTGGAAACACAATCAGTTTGAAGTCACATTTTCTCCAAAGCGTTTTGTTGATGTTTGCAGGTCGCACTGGGAGATACACTCTAGTGGAAAAATGGCGGGACACCGAGCGTCACCTAGCACCTCACGAGAGCCCTGTGGCTTCATTAAACACCTGGGGCCAGTACGCTGGTGATGTCCAGCTGATCCTGCATCGCACAGGCCCCTCCTTGACTGAACGACCTCCCTCAGAAGGACCCACGCTCAGGGGCCCAGAACGTGGGCTGCATCGGCAGAGCCTCCCTCCTCTTGCGAAGCTTCGTCATCCCAACGATCGCTCTCTCCGCCGCCGTGAACCACGCCGCAAGTCTCTCACGTTCACCGGTGCACCCAGAGGCCTTAGGGAGATACTGGGTGGGGGGCGGAACGGGGAGGCCGAGGCTAAACGGAGATTTCTCCTGGGAAATGGTGGGACTCACCACCATGGAGGACCAGCCATCGGAACCGCATCTCCTGGCCTGTGGGCCTGCCGCATGGAAGATCTGGTTAGGCTGGTTGGGATACAGAGAGAGACTCTCAATGTGCTTGAGAAAAAGCTGGAGGCCTATGAAGCTGAGCTACAAGCCTGGGCTGAGGGGAGAGGGGGGCGAGGTGGAGGGTGTATTGGGGATCCAGGAGGGGGGCTGGTAGAGGAGATCTTGAGGCTCGAGAAGCACCTGAGGAAGAATGAGGTGGAGATGGAGGAGGAGGAGTTTTGGGCCACTGAGCTGCAGATTGAATTAGAGAGTGAGAGACAGCTGGAAGAAAGACTACAGGAGCTACGAGGACGCCTGCAGGGCTGTGAACTGGAGATTGAAGAAAAGCTGGCAATGGTACAGGTGGGCTATCTGTGGGAGATTTTCAGCATGAAAATGTTGTTTTTGCTGCACATTTTAGGAAAAGATAAATAACAACCCAACAATAAAGAGTAGTTTTTTCCTCATCATGATAATTACTCTAGCTATTCTGATTCCAGTGCTGTTTGTATACTGTATAGTAGGCAGTTGTCTTCATTTTGCTAAGTTGTTTGTCTCCTTGTCCCATCAGGGTGTGGAGGCAGGTCTGGAAGAGGAGCGGCTTCAGAGGGAGCGGCAGGAGACCCAGTGGGTCAGTGAGGCAGAAGCTCGGGCTCAGGTCCTCAGGGTGAAAGCAGAGCTGAAAGCCCAGGAGAGACAGGCCGTCCAGCTGGAGAGCAGCTGCAGAGCCGTGGACAGGTCCCTTGGACAAAGCAGCAAAAAACTGCAGGTGAGATGCATTTGAGCACCTGTTTTTCATTACTGTGACTTATTTTTTAACAAAATGGTGCTGCAGGATGATGTAGTAGTGAGGGAGACTATCCTTCAGCAAGAATGCATTGAAGCATTTGTCCAACTGAATCGTTCCTCACCACGATGCTGAATCACTGCCAGTTTAAAGGACCAGTGTGTGGGATTTAGAGAAAGTTATTGGCAAAAATGGAATCTGTGTTTTTTGTCGGCTTGAAATGAACCCTTCATATCTACACAGGGAGCAAGTCCTCTTCCACAGAGCCTGCCATGTTGCAGAGCCATATTTCTCCTGGAGCTCAGAATTGACAAGCCAAACATTGGGGGGTTGAGGGATGGGTGAGGGGAGGGGTAATCTGTTGGTATCTCCAACCTCACTGCCAGATGCCACTAAATCCTACACACTAGTCCTGTTTAAATGGAACACATTTTTAATAAACATACAAGTTTCTGTGGTGTTGAGTTAAAAAGAATCAAGTTTATCAGACCCCTGAAGATTGAAATTGTAGTTCGTGTGGATGCCAGATTTTCATTTGCTCTGTATAAAATGGGTTCCTTCATTTAGAAAGCAGCACATGACACCTGATGCATTTTGATCCCGTTAAACAATAACTGACCCTGAGACTGACAAAGCGCTTGAAGTGTTAAAATAATATTGTTGGAAACAGATACTCAAACATATAATCTGTGCCTGCTCAAGTCAGTTTTGAGCAGCAGGTTTTCTGGTTTGTTTCACTGTTTCCTGACAAACCACTTTCTCTCTGTCCTGTTTTATTGAAGGACATGCAACATGAGCTGGAGCAGCTGACCAAGGAGCTCAGGCAAGTTAACCTACAGCAGTTTATCAAGCAGACGGGCACCAAAGTCACAGTGCTGCCAGCTGAACCCGCTGAGGAGGAAAGCAGCCACAACAGTCATGGTATAGGTAATCATCATTTTGTTCTAAACATGAAATGGGTTCATTTTTTCCTCTTGAGGACCTTTGGTGTTAGAGGTTTAACCCATGCTTCAAATATAAGAGTTCTGTAACACATAGTGCTATGTATGTCATGATATCTGTTGCAGTGTATGTAAATAATGAGGAGGGAACTGACCTTGTAGGTGCAATATGGAGTCATTGGGATCAGTTAACTCTAATTGATCTGAACCGATTTGACCCAAGCAAGGAATCACAACATAATCAAATGTCAGAGTTCAGGTTATCTGGGGATAAACATTCCTTTTTGGTCACCATTCACTAGTGACAAATGACTTAGTTTTGTTAATCATTAATTAATTAAGTGCATGAAGTGCAGTTTGCCTTTTTAAAAGTCATTTTATTCCAAGAACGTTATTATTTTTCTACCTCATGTCTTGACAGCCTTCTGAGAGGAAATGACTCAGCTCAGCATTCGTGTGTGTGTGTGTGTGTGTGTGTGTGTGTGTGTGTGTGTGTGTGTGAGAGAGAGAGATAGTGATAAAGAAAATGAGGAAGGGGTGGGGGTAATGGAGAGTACAGTATTATTTTTTTTACCCACTTCAGTGGCAGTTATTGTCTCCATGCCAACAGCTGCCTGGATACAAGCAGACCTGGCGTCATTCAATCACTGTGTTCTCTGTCTATCCTTCACTCCTTCCATTACACTGTCCCTCTATCACATGCTCAGCAGTTTCTGTGATAGACTCATTGGACCAAAGCTCTGTCGTCCTACGGGAGACCAGCAGAGAGTTGGCACTGAATAATGGGAGAGCAGACAGAATGCAACAGAGGCTATCCCCATTAACAGTTATTGGCTAGCTGCTAATTAAAGGCTTTACAGTAATATAGTACAAACATCCTAATGAGTTGTGATTACTAATTAAGGCTGACAAGTTTGAGGTAAGAGTAGATTGTAAAATGGAGCAAGCAAAGCACTGGATATCCAGACTTGCAAAACAAAATTTACAGGTTGAAACCACAATGTCTGAATCCGAATATGCAAACGCAAATAAAAAGTTAAAACAATATCTCCAGGTGTGTGTGTGTGTGTGTGTGTGTGTGTGTGTGTGTGTGTGTGTATATATATATATATACACATATATATGCTGCTTTAAATGCATTTTAGTATAAATGCTGCATACTGGATTTCGTGATTGACTTGAATTTGAGAAAGTTAAATCCAGTCTACTTCTAAATTAATTGTGTGGCTGTTTGAAAGAAACATATAGAGCAGAATCAGTGATTAATGGTTACACCTGCTTTATTTGATTTTGGTTCAAATCTTAACACAACAATTAACACAATCTTAATCAAACTTAAACTTAACTTAAATGTGACCTCTCTAAAGAGATTTTCCTTATTGCACCACATGTACTTCAAAATAGCAATGTTTCAAGTCATAGAGCTCTTTATTATAATTCAGAGAATTGAGTGTTTATGTCCTTCTTGTAACCTTTCCAGTTCATTTGTGTAAAATCATGAAATTCACTGTATCTGCTGATTTGCTGCACGGCTCAGCAGTGCCCCCTGGTGGCACCATAGCAGATATCATGTAGCATACATAGCACTTTGCATTTAGGAAAGTATTACTTTTTAAGTAAATAAGGCACATCTAAAAAGATTTTCAAATAGGAGTTTAGTTTTACTGTCATACTGTCTTCATCGGTGAATAGAGTTTACTCAACTGTATAACACCAAAAACAAGATTTTTTTGTCAAATCTTTTGTCAAAATATACACTCACATTGAGAATATCCTTTCCAATTTTTTTTTCTTTTCACATGTTTTCCTCTCAGATCTAGTTCCCCTCACTGGCTCTCTGAAGCGCCCTGTGTCATCCCACCCGATGTCGAGTCACCTCCGGGTCCTCAACAGCCCTCTCAGTTCTGGCCTGAACCCAGAGGGGATCTATGTGTGAGACAGCTCTGAATGAAAGGAACACACCTTCCAGGGCCCATTTCACCCCTGAACCCATGTATATGTGGATATCTTAGTACAGGATACCTCAGTAGCACACTACTATGCACTGTTGTTTCAATTACCAGGCAGCCTTGAGTGTGGAAGCTCAAATAGTGAAGGAACAATGTTGAACTTGAAATGGAGGTCACTGAGCACTTGGTGGTAAAGTAAGATGGTTAGACATGAAGAAAAAACACATCAGTCCTGTCTGAACATGTCAGGACTTGCCACTTAACACTAGCCTGGTGTGGACTTCATTCATATCCACTTAATGTACTTTTACTCTCACTTTAGTACCTGCTGAATGATTTGTATTGTTTTCTCACAAATATCATTATTCAAAACGATTGCCTTTGGAACAGTATTCTTGAGAATCTTGGTATGTGAATCTATGAACTCTTTATCTTTGAAATCATATCTTATATTTGCAGTGAATACATTTGACTGGTTCTTATAAAAGTATTGAAGGATCCTCTTGTGTCTAGTAAAACTGTCTAGAATTGATTGTTTTTCATATCAGAATCTATTCCTGTATCTCTGTCTGTTCATGTTAAAACTATGCACAAATGGTTAATAGTTTTGTTACTGAAGAATGTTACTGTCTGTATGTACCAAAATGATGGCTTACTGTAAATGTTTTCTTACTTTTCAGTTTTATTTAGAAAATTATTATATTTTATTACAAAGCAGTGCGTTCAATTATGAAAATGCATTTCCCTCTTTCCCGCAGTGATATCTGCATAATGAAACAGTGTTCATTATCCTCTTAAGCAGTTTTTTGTTGTTGTTAAATGACTAATCAATTTTTTTTTTTTTTCGCCAAATGTATTATGCTTGTTTTTCTGTAAGGATCGATGGCCAAAGATTAGCAGGTCTTGTTGCATGATTGTGATGTCATTATAGCCATATAAGGATGTGCAGTGCACCGACAGTGCAGTGAATCAGTGAGTTCAATCTAAAAAATGGTGTCATGTGATAATACAGTGGGTAGCTATAGCTACTGTGTGTAAGTGTGTGAGTTGGTGATTAAAGGTAGGTGTGTGTGTGTGTGTGTGTGTGTGTGTGGTTGGCTGCACAGTCAGAATAGCCAAGATATGAAGCCCCTCTTAGGTTGTAGTTCAGCTGCTAATCACGTCAAAGTGCCTTATATTCATTCCACAGTTGGTGTATTCAAGTAATGTACAGTAGAGCTTTAGCAGAGACATCAAAGCAATGACCATAGTTTAGTTAAAATGTTGTTAGATGTATTAGTGTCACATTGCTTCACAGAGAAAAAAGGCAATAGAGCGGAAACTATAATTGTCATATGTCAGTATTTTGTAGAAATGCCAGTGGAGAGAACATTACCCAGAGTGCTCTCCACTCTGCTACTGTGTTTTTGTCACCATGATACTATGTGCTGTAAAATACATTAACATTTAATCTGAATTATTTCTATTCATGCAATACATACTGTATACTGTATTTTGGATCAGTACTGTCAACCAGTAATAAATAGTTGATGTGATACCAAAGGGAAGTCCACCCAGTAACACTGTCTACAAAAACACACAAACACATTGTCTCTACAGTGTGTCTCCACTTTTCAGTTGAAGGAGGGACTTTTTAAAATGATTAGGTTTCAAGTCATCTGTGATAGTCTGTATATTGAGGTGGATTTTCCCTTTAAGAAACCACTTGTGTGCATTTTTCCACCCTGGGATGAAGCGTAGCTGTGGTGTTTACAATTGTGTGTCCTAGAGAACTCTCAAGATGTTGACTGTACATGACCTATTTTTAGTTTTTCCTGCCTTAATGTACTGCACAGTGTCGACAGATGTATGGCTGTATCTGGCTGCTGATATGACTTGGATTGCATGATTCAATAAACCATCTGACAAAGTGAGATGTGTCACAACTGGTGCTCATGGTGACTGGGAGTAGAATAGACTCAGAATAACTTTGTACTGTATTGTACAGTATGTCCTCTAAATGTCCCCCATGCTTTCAACCAGTAGAGGGCGATATTTACTCAGTAATGGCAGAGACGTGTACACAACATGGCTGGGAGAGAATGGAGGGAAAACAACTTGTTTTTCCCACAAGAGGAAATAGTGAACTAATAAAAAAAATGTTGTCAGTGTTTAAACTGCATATTCACACAGTTACTTAACAACATAGTGTACTTCATATGAGGTTTATAGGCAAAATAAAGGCAAATGTTAGCTAATAAATAAAAAGATATGTTTAAGAGACTGAGGGTGTAAACAGGGACTTCTTCTATCACTAGACTGAATTTACTGAAAAAAAAAAAGCACTGCACCTTAAGGAAACATGCATACTGTTCCCAAACCTTGAAAGGAATAAACTGGCACTAATTGGACTATAAGCACAAAATCAGGGTTGATAAAATTATTTATGACAATTAAAATAATCATTTTTAAAAAGCCAGTTAATGGAAACAAAGACAGGATTTGGTCCTGCTTAAAGCTTTTGACTAGTTGGGGGGAGGCCCCTTGTTTTTCATCGGCCTGTACAGACTGAGGGTAATCTCACTTCATCATCCTTTTATCACATGACATTTGTTTAAATCCTTGGCTTACTGTACATTCCTCTGCTGTGACCTGTCAGCTGATTAAGTGTTAGCAACAATACATTTCATCTACTGCCCTTCCAGGATTGTTTTTCATGTACACTTAGGCTAATACTGTAAATCTGAACTGTTTCTCTTTTGCACACATTACTTGCCATGTTACAGTATATGTTGTTTCCCATGACCTAAAAATTACGTGTAGGTTTTTATTGAACAGATTTACACTGAAGCTGTAATGCTTTTATAATAATGTGAGATTATTAACATGAACAGAATCTGAGTTAAATAAGAAGAAGCCTGCAGAGTTTAGTTTTGAGATTTATTTTACAACTCATCAGCAATAATTTAGAACAGCATATGTGTAAAGCATTAACGAAATGTGCAACAGTTGCTCAGTTAAATCTTTAAAAAAATCCATAGACTTCTACAACATTGACATAGACATGTATACTTTATGGTATATTCACAAAAACTATTTACAGACACACATGCCACTTTATATAACAGTTGATAACAGATTTGAGGCAAAACCAGCTGAAGAAAACTACAAAAGCAATGTCATGTATGCAAAATACCATGAAAATCATCTGTTTATTCAGTCACGTGTGAAACTTAAAAAAGCTGAACAACACTACACTTGCAGGAATTAATCTCTTAGAAAACAGGCCAAGATAAAGTTAAAGTTCCTAAAACAGCGATAATCAGTACTGATCAGTTTCTTTCCCACCTTTGTCAAATGTTGGAAAAGCAAGGTTTTACATAATGATAGCATATAACACAGATTCAGGGATAGGCTGGCATGTAATGGGGTGTAGAGGTTTTCACATCTGATTACGATTTGAATAATTTTGCCTTGAAAGCGCAAGAAATGAGCAGTGTTTTTGTTTTAAGTGACTTGATCACCACTTTACTGCATGAATCATCACGAAGCAACTGGTATCTCTGCTCCTCCTTTTAAATTGACATTACTTTTTTCTTTTTTTTAATTTCAAGACAACTCAATACAATAAAAAGGTTCAAAGAGAACTACAGTGATTGACTTTCAAATAATAAGGTGACTGCTGGGGGAGTTGAAGCAGAAAAAAGTGCACTTTACGTCTCAAAGAGTAAAGATCATCCTACGTACAAACTTTAACAGCTGGGAAAATACAGGTACATTCAATATCAAAGATCTATAAGGTGCTATCCTACAATGTTTTCTGGAGGTACAGAAGGTCACTGCATCTCTGTGCAGAAATGCCTCATTCAGGGGATGTACAATATGCTGGTCAAGCAGCCCCTTGTGAATGAAAGGTTTCTTCTTTATGATTTTTTTTGTTTGTTTGTATGTTTTGTTTTGTTTTTCCTTCCTCAATAATAATATAAGGAATTAAGGAGCAAACTCAAGATTTGCAAAGATGAGATTAGGGAAATTGGGCACAATACCTCTCCATTTATCTCATTATTGTCAATGAGTGATTGTTAGAGTAGCTGGTGTGTGTGTGTGTGTGTGTGTCAGGAGGGACAGTAATAAGCCTACCCCGTGAAAAGTTGGGGATGAGGTACTGTAGGCGTTACACTTCCAGGAGCACTTCTTTTATAGGCCCATTTAGTGCACATTTACATGTTAATGAATCAGACTGTCCTCCAGGTAATAATATTTACAGTCAAAGTCAGCCAAGCTCTTAATAACCTTGGCAGAGGTCAGTTACAACTTCATACATCCAGAGAGACTCGCTGATTGGGATATTGCCCACAGGTGTAGTACTCAAAGGTTTGGCACCAATGCTGCCATTTCAAAATATTTTATCAAAGAGGATAAAAAACTAACTCCAGCACAACACAGTCGTGTACTAGTGTCAATCATTGTCGATAATCATTCAGATTGATTAATCTAGCATAAGTGCAAAAGGCACAACTGTCCCCTAACATCTTGTACACGAGCACGAGAAACTCTTCCGTGAAACCTCGCTTTGAAACTAGCCTAATTTTTTTTTTTTTTTAAATGAAAATACATCAATTTCTCAGCAGAACGCACGGAGAGGTAACGCGGACAGATTAGCTCGTTTGACAGGCAGAAAACTGATCAGGTGGGATGCTCCTGTTCTCCTGGGACGTATCAGCGACGTCACCCTCCCCGTCGTCGCTCGCGAGACTTTCGTCACGCTCCTCAGGTGAGCCTGTCTCAGCTTCTGGTGACCCTTTGCTGTCTGGAGAGTGGGAATCCTTGGACTGAGAGCAGGATCCAAAGTGCGCAGACAGGCCGGGGAAAGCGGCAGCAGCCGCCGCGGCCGCCGCTGCTGACGCGTGAGCAGGGTAAAGCCAAGGGAAAGGGGACGCAAGAGCGGCCGCCGCTGGGTACATGTACTTTTCAATGTTGCTTTTATCGAACAAAGGCATATAAGACGCCGCGGCTGAGGGGTTGATGAAGTAGAAAGGCATGCAAATTGGTGTCTGCTGTCCCACACTGCTAATTCCCATCAAAGAGTTCATCAACGCCAGATCAGGCCTGGTGGGGTCTGCGCCCCCCAACCCGTTCCCAGGCCAGTTCATCTTTGGTTTTTTGGCAGCGCGTTCATCTCCAAACTCTTGCTTGATCTTCACTGCCTTGGGTCCCTGCGCCTTATTGCGCTCACATTCTTTATCTTTGCCATCGCTCTTTTCAGCCTCGCCCCCGTATCCACTGTCCGTGTCTGTGTCATTCTCGTTAAGCTCCCCGCCTTGGGTCCTCTGGATGACCGGGACACAGTTGGCTTGGCTGTCTGTTTTCTGCCCATCCTGTGCGTCCCCGGCGGGTAGCTGGTGCTGGGCCGGCGGCGCGCCGGGCTGGAACTGCGCCAGCACCTTGTGAAGGTGGTTGATGAGCTGCGCGCATCTCTGCTCTCGTGTCGTCCAGTTCTCAAACTGACTCAGGTACTGCAGGACCTCTTTGGCACAGGCCTGGAACCCGGAGTGGAACGCATCCAGATCTGCATGGATGGAGGATTTCATCGACCGGTCCCCTGCGAGACATGCAGTTCAAAGATTAACAGGGTATGATTCTGGAAGGAGTAGCTCACCATAAGTCAAAGACGAGATCAGGCGCACGCGTATTAACTGCACGTTGCCTGTCTGCATATTAACAAAGTGAACACATCATCTTCTATATACGTCTGTCCATCCTCTGCACACATTGTATTTGTTCAGTTCTATTCTTGTAAACAGATTTTCTTTATATAGGGATTAATAAACTTTCATGTAATCCCACCAGTTTAACAGGCTATTGCAGCCCAAGAAGCGCAATATGCTAACCCTAACCCTAACCCAGCCTCGTGATTGTTCATCTTACCATTCTGCAAAGCAATAATCTTTTGGTGCTGCTGCTCAGTGACAGCAGTCAGTGCGTTTAAATGTTTCAGCGTTAACTCCAGGACAACTGCTTTCTCCAAATGCCCGAGCGTCTATAGAGAAAAACAGAGGCGCACTTGGCTGTTTACCAGATCTGTCATGTAAAGCCACGAAATGTTAAGAGGGTGAAAACTTTTTTTTTTTTTTTTGTAATGTTGTGATCTCACCGACAGCTTCAGATGTTCGGGTAGCAAATCCTTCAGCTGCCCGATGCATTCGTTGATTCTGTCTCTCCTCTTTTTCTCTATCAACCGGTGTGGTAACTTGTACGCGTCCTGCTGGCAAAAACACAAGCGTTTACTGTGATCAAATAAAGGAAGTCAAAAGTTTTTAGTATGAAACGTGAATTTCGGTTAAGGCTAACGAGCACAGAAAAACTAGTGAACTCAATTCCAAAAAAGAAACGGTGCTCACCTTCCCACCATCCTCTCGTTTTATCCCTCTTTTGGATTTGCACATGTAGAGAGAGGGGTAATCCACCCTAAAGTAAAGAGGAAAGTGTCCGGTTATTGACCGGGCTGTCAGAGCAGTTTATTAGACACACTTTGTCAGAGTTTGCCACAAGCGACACTCACCCCAAGAAATCTGCGTGCTCCATGAACTGCCTGTCCTGTAAATGCGGTATTCTTTCATCCATCACTTCTCTGCTGCTGGTTTTCCGCTCCTGAGCCTCTTCGGGGAATGTTTGTTATCCTTCGGTCCACACGCGGACGGCTGAGGGGAGATGATGCACAGTGCGTGTCCTCCAGTGGAGCTGCGCTTCAGACTGATGTCTATACTTCCCTGAGCAGCCACTTTGCAAAAGCCGTCGGTGCTGTGGTTAGAGCGCACGCGCGCCTCCGGTGGGGAACAGCTTCCGACTCACGTGTAGCCTGCACCAGCACAAAGTCCGGTAATTAGACCTTCTCTGTGTTACAGCCGCCGTTCCTACAGCGATGTAGACCAAACGATGTTGACCTGGTTGCTGAAACGTGATTCATGCGCTGAATGTAGCAGACTAAAAGGCGCACAGGCGTCAAAAGAGGCAGACTGATAATCCACAGACGCACGAGTTCTCCACCGCGGCGTTTTTGCGTCTAACGCGGTCTCCAAAACTTCGCAGCTCGAGCTCGTGCTGTTGTAACAAGTGCGGGCTGATAAGTGACAGGCTGCTCTGGTGTGAGGCCAATTAGACACAAATGACCAAACTGCCCTGCACATATGAGGGAGGGAGCACATGGGTCATATTTATTCCTCTGTTTTAAACACAGTGCAGTTTTTATGCTGATCTAAAAAAAAAAAATCTATTTTTTCTTAATCAGAGAGAGAGAGAAAGAAAAAACACAAAACCAAGTCACATCCGTGCAAATCTTCAGCGACAACATAGGATTTAATGTGAATTAAACGCGGCGAAAGCAGGAGGCGACTTCTCTCAAACAGTCGAGGTGTGTGCGCGTTCGTGCGCGCCCGCCGGTTTGTGTTGTTGCCCGGAGCAGGGCAGAGTAACCTACTCAAACATCCCAGCCGTTCAAAGCTGCGTTGTCAGTAACCATGGCACCGACCCAGCTGTGTGCACAAACACGTGTATCTCTGTTCTTTATTAATCTCAGCATGGACGCTGCTCCCTCACCTTCATCCGAGTGTCTTCGTCTAATAATAAAATCGTGATGACAATAATAATGACAATGTGACCAAAGATTGGCGGGAAAGCGGCGAATTGACATATTGTGATTTTAACTTTCCATTTGTCTGATCTCCTAAAACAATAATACCTGAGGAATAATCAATGACAATACATAACATTTAATTATATTTACTAATGATAAAAGTAAACAATGTCCGTCTTTTTTTTATTGTAAATTCCAAACATTATATAAATGTCTCCGGCAAGTTAATCTGAATATGACACCTGTTACCCTCATGTGAACATTAAAGTGTTCAAAAACATCCAAATCTGAGCCCCTGTAATGCCCTCACATGCCTTATGATCACATTACTTCTTCCTGTAAGTCATGTGACCTTTTCTGGCTGGCAGCATATGGCTCTCTTGTGTAACAGTGCTGACAAAGAATGATCCAATCACTCCCGATCTCAAATGAAGTGTGACCTCCTCTGCACTGGCTTTTCATTAACTCATACCTGCTGATTTACCTCTGTACTTTCCCTTTCTTGTCTTTAATGTGACTACAAGTGAAATCATCTCTCTGTCGTATGTTGGAATCCCCCTTTGTGTCTTCCTGCCCCCTCCCTTCCCTCCTCTTCCTTTCCTCCACAGTATGCTGCCTGCTCTATATGTGGCACTGGAGCGGCTTTAGGAATCCAGTCCAAATGTTTTCCATATTAGTTCAGAGCCCTCTCTGTTTCCAAATAGCAACCAAGCTGGGTTTATGGTGAGAGGAGGCCTCAGCAGGGAGGGGAAGGGAAGGGCAGAGAGGCAGACAGCAGGCGCGCTCATCCACCCCAAACACTGCAACAGAAAAAGTCAAGAGGACAGAAAGGGAAAAGAGTGTGAAGACAGGAAGAGAAATGGGGCAAGGGCAGAAAGGTTCCTCAAACAAGAAAGAGGGCAAGAAGAAGCGAGATGAAATCCCAGAGGCAGAAGACGGCAATAAGTGCAGAAGCTGTCGCTTCCCTCTGCTCGTCGCCCTGCTCCAGCTGCTGTTGGGGGTGGCCGTCACAGCCGTGGCCTTCCTCATGCTGGCCATCAGCCCCTCACTTCTGACCAGGGAGACACCACACTGGGCTGGGATTATTGTAAGCTCCATCCGTATGCTCTATAACTTCAGCCTCTACATTCACATGTTTGCATGGAACCTGAGCTTCCCATTTCTGACACTTCTACCCTCAGCTATATCCCTCAATGTCCATCCTCACCACACTGCATGTCCACACTGGCCCTTACCCACCAGTCACTGCAGGCATGGAAAATCACTGTGATTGTCACTACTAGATAAATCTCCATCTGTTGTCTTACTGCATACTCCTGAATCTCCAGTCCGTCTCAGTCATTGGAGCCTACCAGCAACTGTCTGTCGTTTTTCTTTCGTGTCCAACAAATCCTCATCTGGGCAGATGAAACAAGCTAGCCAATCACAGCATGCCATGCTCCACCATTGACCTTTTAACACTTAAGTAGTGTCTAAACTTCTTGAAACAGTTCAAATTTACCTGTAAAGTGACAGAAGTTTAACAGCTGCAGAGTAAGCCCTGAAAGTGGCTCAACTGTAAACGATGAAGGAAGCTTAAATATCCATCCATGTCTAAACCATGAAAAAAACTGAAATGTCATTTGATGTGTAAATCACTGAAAGCAGCTGAAGTGCAATGAGGGCAGTGAAAGTTTCATCTGAAGAGTAAGAAAAGCAAATTTAAATGTTTGCTCATCTCCTGAAACTTCATTTGAAGCACCACCGGAAGCTGACATGAGTTTACAGATGAGGTGTAACAATTTAAAATCAACTTAAATGTTATTTGAAGTGTTTATAGAATTTAGTTATAAGTTTAAGGAAAAATTAATGAGACCATTAAATCTTCATTTCCTTTTGATTATACATGAACAATTATGAACTGTCTGCTGATGGCGGTGAAAGAAAAAAACAACATGGTGATCCTATTTAGGCCAATCTTAGCCTATCACAGATGCTATCTACCCTTGAAAATATCCCTGGACTCCAACATCCCGAGTTAGATGCTCACGAGATTCAGCCAAGTGAAAAACACTGAGGTCATCAAGAACTCTGGCGAGAACCCTGAGAGCTTAAGAACCTGGGAAAAACATTTAAATAAGATGCTGAACGTTAGTCACAAGACTCCAATTGCACTGAAGAGATAGAGTGTGAGTGTGTCTGTGTGAGAGGGAGAAAGAGAGAGAGTAATGTAATCAGATGACAGCTTACTGCTGAATCATGCAATATTAAGAGATACCCCTGGAAACCTGGCCACAACACATTCTGTAGAACAAGATTCTTGTTTCTACATTGTGTCTTAGAACAAACACGCATACTGCATCACATATACAGCAACAAGGTGTAGTATATTAAAATGATATCATGGGTGCATCAAGTCAGAAATTAATGTGTTGATGACATTCTTTGTGATAATTAAAGGCTGTAAAATGAGCACTATGCTGAGAAATTCAGATATAAGTTCAGATATAAGTGTGTCTAACTAAATTATACAAAATATTTTCTGGTGTGTTGTCGCAGCTGTGTTTAGTTTCCATCCTGGGCTTCATCCTGTACTGTGTCACCTACACCCCTGGTGAGACGACATCTATGCAGTTCATTGTCAAGGTGAGCCTATACACATCTTTACATATTTTCTGTAAAAATGAAAGGGGAGTATGAGATCATTTGCCATGTATGGAGTCAAATCCACTTTATTAATGCACAACAGGGCTCTTTGAAACATGATCAGCTGGATCAGTATATTTTGCAGACAGAAACGACCTTTGTAGAGAACAATGTTTTACGCATAAATAATGTAATTGTTAGGTGGCTGTTCCAAAGGAACTGCAACCGTCAGTGGCACAGAGGAGGCATTAAACTGCATTCCTGTTTAAACAGCTCTTCAGGGATTCCTATGAGTGGATGAGTGCATTCATTAATGCAACTGCATCATACAGCTTAATTAGCCAGACAATGTATGCAGTTGGAATTTCAAAGCAATTAAAATCAGCTCACCATTGTTTGCTGCTGAGAAGCAGATCCTTGGAAGCAGCATCTTCTTTTTGCATGTCTGCATGTCTTGTGTGCATACCAGTTGCAGGTATGTACACAATGCAATGTTTCAAAACACTTAGCAATATTTTGCATCAAAAAGTGCAGCTAAATTTGCAAAATGGTCTGAAAAATTTAAAAAAAAGGCCTGCTCTCAGTGTGCTTCTATTGTGTAGTTTAAAATTATTATAATGGTTATATTAATGTGGGTTAAAATAATCTTAAAATAAAGGAAAAATATAGAAAATATTAAAAGCTCTTATGATAATGGTGAATATTACTTCCTTGTTTACTAATGTTTATGGTCTTATGTGTTGCAATTAGTCCACAGTGTCTCTCTCTCTCTCTGGCCCTCAAAACAGCTTTAATTTATTGATGACATTGATTTAAAAAGTTCAGTGTTTTGTTGACAAAATTGGACTCACAAGTGGAGTGAGTAGAAAATGTGTCGTAACTGGAGCTATTGTGTATGTGCTCACCAAAGATCACCACATGAACTGTAACAAGAAAATTAATTTTGACGCCTTTCACTTTCTTCCTGTTTTGGTGTTTTAGCTCATTTCCATTTAGTAAAGCGCATAACACTCAACGAAGGACTTGTTGATGTGCATACGTCTCCCTGTAACCAATTATACTCTAGATTTCACAGCTGTTCCCAAATTAACATAAATGCCATTTCAAATCAAGCACCGCTCATCACTTGCATAATTCCATAAGCAGCATATAACAGAGCAAAATACACCAGTGGATGAGGGCTCCTGTTATATAAGTGATGGATTAAGATGAAGGTTTAGCGTTATTGAGACTCTGCAATTGCATAAACAACACAAAGCTTCTGTCACATTTTACAACTGTATTTTTAGACACACTCAGTTCTTGAATATACTCACACAGGACATGCACTGAAGGTGGGAAGCGGCTGTAGCTGCAGGGCAGTCTTACATGTGCTGTGTCTACTCTGTGTTAAAAGCCAGGCTCCTACTCTGAGGGTCAGACCTTGCCCTGTAGTATTGTGGGTAATCTCTTTGAATTGAACTTGCCATAGGCACTGAGCCAGCATGTCTGTTTCTAAGCTACAGTTTTGGCACTGTGGGTTAATCATGAGACAACGGGCTAAAGCAGGAGATTTCTAGAATAAAAAAAGCACTGAGTAGAAGATTCAGAGCAGTTTTTTTTTTTTTTCAATTAAAGTTATCAAGGTGAAATTGAATGACCTCACTCATGTCCTCCACCCTCCACAGCTCCTGTACTTTGTCCTGTGTACAATCGGCTTGGTCATTTCGCTGCTGGTTGTGGCATTTGCTGGACATCACTACTCACAGACAAGTACCTTCATCTGTAAGCAGTTGGGAGAGGACTGCGTGTGCACACTGGATCAAGATGACCCCATAGCACGCACCTTCACCTATGAGGGGGTCAGTGACTGTGAGGTGATCACTGGCACACTCACAACCTACTTCTTGATCCAAATCGTGCTGAACCTGGTCCAAGCACTCATCTGTGCTGTTGGCGCCTTCATCTTGTGGAAGCACCGTTACCAGGTCTTTTTCGCTGGTCTTCAGATTGGCTCTCCCTCCACCCAGCAATGGCAGAAGGTTTAATGTGATGAAGACAGAGTTGATGGGATGACTCTGATCAGTCAGGTCAGGTTGGAGGGCAATGCCAAATGTTTAATTCTACTCTGAAGGACAGGGACTTTTGTCTGTGTGCCTGTGTATTTTATTTGTCAGTTTATATTTACTTATTGTGGCACTATAATATCCTTTTTGCACAAATTTTATAAATAACTTTATAAATAACTTTGTACTTCCAATTGCTGATTTTATAAGAAATAACTTCTATAGATGAAGTGGAGCAGCTGGTCTATTTTTGAAAATCTAAACCAATTATTGGTGTCCCATGATTACTAATTCTTCACAATATTTTTTGTAATTTTCTCTCATGATATACAGCCTATACGCAACTGCTTTTACACTACTGCACTACTGCAAGATGTTCATTTGGTTTGAGTTACCGAGATTTATGGATCATGTTATATGCTTCAGTGATGCTTTAGGTGATTACTGTGTTCTCACATTATGATTTTCAAATGTGAAATGATGCAGTCTCATGCTTTGGAAAACTGTATTCACACAGTAAAAAGGTCAAATATTGACTAAACACGGCAGCAAATATAACTAAGACATCCTCTTTTATTTTGAAGAAAAAAATAATTAACTTTACAATTGGTAAATTGCATGTTGAAATATTTAACTCTGTATTGTCTTTTAATTTAGGTGGATTAATTCCACAAACTACTAGTTTTTTGTAGCTCTGTAAATATTGTGTAAAATCCTGAAGAACAACAGTTAAGTATTTTCAGCTCATAGATGTGAACCCTGGTAAACTTTACAGTCCAGTTATACAGAGTAAGAACTGATCCTGACAGGAGTAGCAAAAACCTGGGCAGACTACACCTCATGAGACTGGATCCAGACTGATCTGGGCTGTGGCTTGCGAAGGTGGATGCCAGGCCAGTGGCCTGCATGACTCAAACAGCCTGTAGGAGTCAAACGACTGCAGCCACAAAGGGGGGCAGGGGGTATAGAAAGGGGGACTCAGACAGGCAGCTGGTCTGAAGTATCCAAATCATCTCAGTGTGTTTACAGTATTTCAGTTGTTTATTTTCTGTTGGGACGAGGCAAAAGGGGTGGAGCAACTACAAAATTTTTGGCCAGTCTTCAAATTACTCAGCCTTATGAAGAGTTCAGCTTTGTTTTAATCTTACTCTCATCTCAGGTGCTGAGAATAGACATCTACATCAATATATGCTGAACAGCAAACGGTAAACATGCTTCTGTTGCAAATGAGAAGAAATTTGTAGTTTACCTAAAGTTCTGGTTTATGTGATGTTGGATGATATAAAAATTTCTCACAAAAGCCTTAAATTTGGTGAAGGGGCTTTTTCTTTTAGTTAAACAAAGACGCCAATGTGTGTATGTCAAGACTGTCAAACTGCTTATGATAAATAAAACAATATTTGTTTCAGCAATATGAAGATTTCTCTTTTTTCACTACATATATCGATTCAATACACAAAAAATTGTCAACCACATTCCTTATAATTATAATAACTAATTTATCATTTTTATTGGTAAAGGCTGCTGACTGGACAGAGAGAGGATGACTCTGACTATCTACAACCTCCAGGCTGCACAGAACAGTCTCCCTGACAAGCCTCCATATCATTAAAATATCATTAGAAGTTGTCAGCCATATGAACAACAAATTTTCAAAGTAAGGGCAGAATTCAAAACTATGACTAATATATGACATCAGCATGATACAAAGTTGTGACTGTTGTGACTTACTGTGATCAATGACTGTTAATTCACACAAGTTAAGTGTGACTGCTCCACAGCGGCGAACTGATAGGTGTCCTTAGGGATCATTCGCATGGCAGTGCATTTGTGCACATGCTCATCATCACTGTTGCAACAACAGAGCACTCTTAGATAATAATCAGCAGAGGACTATCAGGATTTTAAACTAAGTTTTGCAGTATTATGGGAATCATTTATTATTTCTGTTTAATGACAAATTTCACAGCCCGTATACGCTAAGTCTGGACATACTGCAGCTATGTGTGACAGAAGGCAGGCTCATTTGCAATGTTTTTCCATGTACTTGTTTAGTGTGACGATGTTGATGCATCATGTGACTACAAAGGCACAATCTCACAGCCAGATACAGGAAGTCACATGCCAGTCATCACGGGGACATTTATTTATAAAAATGACAGTGAAGAGGGACCTTCCACCCTCTTCCTCGGTCTGTAGCAACTTTGTGTGGTCATTTGACCTTTTATTGCAAAAAAAAACCAAACAAACAAAAACCTAAAAATACTTAACATAAAAAACCTTAACATCTGACTGCTAATGCCACAGCGGGTCTTTAGAAGAGATGGCAGAAGATCAATATATGTATTGACACAAATCACAATATTCAACATTCACTGCAACTTGAGAAAAGCAGTGAGCTCTCAAACAGTATTATTACAGAATAATTAAGCAACTAACAATGTTAACTTAACGTGCACATTATACCCAGTTATATGTACCATACAGCTTGCCTTAAATTTATAGTTGAACTCTAAATGAATCTTGCTGAGATGTCATTTTGGTGTGGCCCCTTCAGAGCATTAAAGTCAAAGTGCCTGACTCACTCAAACTACTTCCAGCCGCAGAGGTGTTTGGGACGTTGCCTTGTATTTATTGACCTTCTCTGGGTGTTTTCTCCTCTCTCACTACTGAATACACACAGACTAAGCACGTGACTCTTGACTGTGGCTTGCAAAGGCATTAAGTTCAAAATGTGTCTGAGGCTGTGCTAAAAACACACTGCTCACGTGCATCCAAAAGGTTCAGGGTGTAGTGAGACGATGACAGTATTCGGATTGTTCATTATCCTAAACTGATTTTCCTCACGTAATTTAAAAAGTTTTCTGTTCAGTGGAACAGCTAAGTTTGATGTTTTCTCTCCCTGGTCATAACAGAAATTTCAGCTGATAAACGGTCTGTTTAGGAAGCAGTGCGTGTTTGTTTGGTGTCACACTATGGCAAGAAGACTTTTCAGACAGTAATGATGGTCCTGGTATTATCCTCTCCCCTCCCTTCCNGCCGTGTATTGTGCGCAGGACATTATTGCCTAAAGGAAACATTGATCACGCATTTTGCTTTGTGTGTGTGTGTTTAAAGCCTATCATCATAAAGCTATATATCAAGCCTGTGAAAGTATCATACAAGCTAAAACTAATGTCCCGGGGACATCAAATGCCAGATGGACCAGAAATTTTTCTGTTATTCTTTCCAGTTCATTAAACCTAACACCCCTTTTATTCAAACATTCAAAGTTTTGTCAGTCCAGTTGCAATCTATTCATAATCATTTTTAGGAATAGATCTGTCCTGCCTCTCTCTGACCTGCAGAGTCATCTTTAGCTTCATATCAACATGTTTTTTTTTCTGTCCCCAAATCACAGAACTCCCTCTTGCTGTTCATTGATTTTACCCCCAATATAAGCAGCAGAACAGCATATAATATAACAGCAGAAAACAGTTTTACCCATTACTTTTAACCTTAGATGAACAACGCAATGAAATGTTGAAGTTATGCTGTGTGACTGCACTGACCAGCCTCTGGGCTCTTATTGAGCTTGTTCATGAAGGTGAGTGGGTGCTGAACAATATCCAGGATGGCCAGCAGGGTGCGTGTTAGACGCAGCAGTTCACTAAAACTGTAGAAACCAAAGTAAACCAGGTTACGAGCCAGATTCACCACCTGGGAGAGAGAAGTGCATCAGGCACATCATTAGAAGCAGTGGCAAATAAAAACACATAAGTGAAGCACAATCTGAAATAGGTTGTGTGTGAAAATATACATATATTCACCATGCTGAATTTATTTTACCTCTAGTGTGAGTTCATTTTTGTCTTTATCCCCAAATGGAAAATGCTGACTGACGACATCTTTGAGGTATTCTTCCACAAACTCCATTGTGGGGGCAAACTTCCTCTTCATCTCCTCTCTCGAGCTGTCAGTGGACCCATACTCAAACCTGTAGAAGTAAACAATTACCATGAGGTAATTCTCAAGGTATCACACAAAGTATAATCACACAGGTAGACACTCACTCGTGGATGGTGATCTTGGAGGGGATCTCGGTCCAGAGGCGAGCGTAGCGTACAGGCACCACAGCCTCTTGTGGGTCACGGTCCACATGCATATGCAGCATGAGGCGGCAGAAGGAGGCTCTGAGGTTGTAGGGCAAGCAGTCGTCGAACATGCAGCGCAGGATCAGATCCACAGGTAACTGACAGGAGATCTGGTTGATGGCTAGGTACTGACGATCCAGGCACATTTTAGCAAACAAATTCAACTGGTATCTGGAGAAGAGGCGACAGACATAGAAGCAGAAAATACACTTAGGGATTTTTGTTTTGCAGATTAGACATGGAAGACAGAGGGGTAAACGTTGTTTCAGTTACTAAGGAAAGAAGGTTTAGAGCACTGCTATCACCTGTAGTAGGTGATGATATCTACATCCATCTTGTGGTTGCCCTTAGCATCCTGGGCCAGGTGGCGGATGGATTTGCCATGAGGCTCCTTGTGGCTGTCAATCCAGTAGAGCCAAACCTCCTCGTCCTCCACCTCCTCCTGAAGCAGAGAGGACTCCAAGGTGGTTTCTGTGTTAGAGATTAATCTACAGAGGGAGGGCGAGGTAGAGAGGGTGACATAAAGCAGTTACTAGAAAAAAACTACACACATTACACTTTGACGTAGAACTGCTGCTGAAAATATCTATTTCACACGAGGAACACTGGAGGGAACAGCAATCTCTCATGCTGTGGAGAGTATGTTCATTTTTAAACATGTTTTAAAAATGAACAAGTGAAATATGACGGGATGGACCAGGATGTTTTAAATATAGATAGCACAGGTTGTGACTCACTTGGTCTGGATGAGGATATCTGCGTTGGTGGGGTTCAGCATAAATTTACAGATAAGCTCCTGTGTGACGGGGATGGCAGTTTTGTTGGACACACAGAGATCAGAGAGATAATCCAAGAATCTGGAAGACCAGATCAGACATGAATCACCATGCTTAAAAATATTTTAGAGCAGCAACACATGAACTGATTGTACACATGAAAGTGTGTGTATTATTGACTGCACATATTTTCATTCTGGTTTTCTGTCTCACAATAAATTCTGTATTACATTTTGACACATAAAGCACATGGACACACTAACAGCAACACAATATACCAAAAGAATAAGGTCAAGTAGGTAATATTCACATATTGTATTGAACTGTATTATGCACAGTGATTGTGTTAAGTCCTTGCAGTTCAAAATTAGCCAGTCAAAAGAAATCATATGTATGTTTCTCATGTATTCTGTATTTTCTTTTACTAAAGTCTCCTTAGGTCATCCAATCTTTTGCAGGTGTACATGTCTGACCTGGGCTCTCTGTTGCGTCTCAGCAGGCTGACGAAAGTCTCGATCTCTCTGGCTGTGATGTGTTTTTCCAGCAGTTTGCGGTTGTTGTGCAGCAGGGCGGTGATTGTGTCCTCAGCCAGAATCTCATACCCAATATGAGACTGCATGATTGAGAACTTTTCGGCAATGTACTCCTACGTGGAACAAGAAACATAGTTTTAAACACTTGTGTATGTGGTAAATATAAAAAATGTATTGAATCACTAGTTTGTGATTGTTTATTATTCAGAACTTGTTGAACAAGATAAGTTTTGACAATACACCTTGATTCACATTCATGAAGCTATACCCACAGTTACACTTGTGAGCTGCCTATCACCTCCACAGCCTGCTAACAACTGAGCAGCTCCACAGGACTTTTTTGCGGTTAGTCAAGAGCTGCTTCTTTTCATCAAAGGTAAGAGGTTCTAACAATTGATCTACTGACTGATACTGATTGATTATTTATAAAAATGGAAAAAAAAAAGAAAAGGAAAAAAAAAACTTCAATCAAAGTGAGCGAGGTCATGTAATCACTTTATTCATTTGAAATTAAATGAAATCAAGAAGTGATCAAGTCATCATATTTTGAAAAGGTGAAGCTCACAAATGCAGCAAGTATGTAAGTGATGATACAATTTTGATTTTCTTGAGTTAGTGCAGGCATTTTTACAGCACAAGTTTTGGCTTGTCCTAGCCAGTGAAAAGCACAGGTATCATTGATAACATGAAGGCTTGTTCTATTTAAGTGTCCCAGTAATCCATGAACAACAGAAGATCCCTCAAGCAGCTAAAATGAATTCAACTATCACTGACATTGTTATTCACACAACTTTTCTGTATTGTGATATGTCCTGTGTGTACCTCCCGTTTTGCTCTTGTAATAAAACCACACAAATGTTTATTTGTGATGCTACAAAGCATAAGGAGAATAAATGACTCAGTTGTGCAATCTTCCTACTATAAATTACTTTAATGGTTAGAAAGCTAATGGTTAGTATCAGCCAATGGTTGTACCTGACCTAGAAAGACAGGAGCAGTAGAACCAATGAGTTAATTCTACATAAAGTCAACCTCTTCATTTGTAATAGAAAATGTGCAGTGCACTCACTTTCATTTCTTAACTTGTGAATTATTTCTGATCCACTGGTCGATTAACCTACTTAGGTATCTTGATTATTACATCATTACAGCAGCTGTGGTCAATTTTTCCAAACAGTCTGGCAGAATATACTGATAAGGTTAAAAGCCTGCATTTTGTTGATAATGATCATATTAATGACCATGCTGACAACTCAATGAGTCAACACCAGACTTGTGTAGAAAATGGAAACATGCCTGGTTCTTGCGATAGTCCTGTTGGGAATGTCGTAAGACCCTGTAGCAGAGTCTCAACATGTACTTGAAGTGAGCATAGCGCTGGTCTCCCAAATCCTCCAACCTCAGCATTGGGCCATCACCCTGATCGGTGAATGGTGCTTTCAGGATGCCAAAGATCTGGAGAAACAAAAGCCAAGACACAGTGACGAGGAGAAGAAAACGTTCCAATAAATGCGTTTCTTCGGGCTAATCAGTAGCTATTGTAAAAGATTTTACTAATGGTTAATCAGTAAGATTTGCTCTTGTTGCACTTCCATCAATCTGCAATTTGTGCCGACCTGGGCGAGAATGTTCTGTTCCCTCATGAGTTTCTGCCTCTCTCTGTTGGGTGTGGAGGCGACCACAGATAAAACCTCCTGGCCATTGTTTGGTACCACACACACAAAGAAAACAAGGTCCTCCAGGAGCTTGGTCACAAACCTGAAAATATATATGAAGGCAAATAATAACATCTGAAATCATAAAATATTCACACTGCCATGTGTCACCTGTCACCGCACTCATGTCTCTGTACCTCCTTTCATTCTGAGCGATGTTGCCATACTGAAGCTTCCTCACAGTGGACTCCAAGACCTTGCTGGCATCGTTAGCAAAGTCCAAGTCCCTGACCTCCGACAGGGGAACAGATACGATGGCAAAAGCCTCTTTGTCCTCTTTCGTGGGACAGGTGCCGATCTATTGTGACAAGACAAAACAAATTTCTAAATAAAGTATCTGTATTTTACTTGTGCGATTCTAGTGGCTTCACATAGTAGCCAGATCCCTCAATTTGTGCACACTTAATCGTGCTGTAGATGTCTGAATAACCACCATATGCAAGTGTGAGTGTATGTGTGTGTGTGTTTACACCTTCAGCATAACTGGTCGCTCCTCTTCTCCATCAATGGGGACATTTGTGCTGGTCACCCAGGTGTTGGTGCACAGGTGCCTAAGCCTCACATATGAGTTTCTGAAGAAGGATGGGGCAGATTTTTTTTATACTTAATGCAGATATGATTTTTAGTTGCGTTTGTATTATGTTATGTAATTGAAAAAGTGACCACAGGCTAAAAAGATTATACAAACAAAAAGGTAGATAATACTATTGTAGGAGACTCTCTGAAAATATGGTATGAGAAATATAAATTAGAAGGTGACAGCAAACTTCTAATATGGCCTTCCCAGTCATTCAGGTATAGCCCTGGAGAGTCTGACAAAACTTTTGCAAGTTGGAATGAAAAGATAATACAAACTGTTTGTACACTCACCAGGGAAAAAACCTTTAAATTTAAGAACAAGTTTAACTTGGAAAACAGAGATCTGTACTGATATTTACACCTAAAACACTTTTATAATAAAGAGATTAAAACAGGTTTAGCAGTGGAAGGTAGCAAACTGCATACAAACAAACGCTCTCAAAGACAGTTTCTAAACTGTATAATTATTTACAAAAATGCAGTGGAATTTCAATGTATGTTAAATTAAATTGAATATTAAACTTTAAGAAGGAGGTTGGATTTGGATCACTTATCTAATCACTTTTTCACCACAAGTCATATAAAAAGTAAACAATTACGAACATGGAGAGTGTGCAGGAACGTGAGTGCCAATCACTCACATTTCTTTTGGTCACGAGGAGGATAGATCCCAATCTTATCAGCATTGAAAGGAAAAAATTAAAAATGGACAAATACAAAGAGAGATGCCCCCATCTGTTTGTTTCACTTCCTTCTTTGTTCCTTCTTTTGTTGTGCTTTGTGTCTGACAGACTGTAATGAATTTTTGAAAAGTAAAAGAAAAACAACCTTTGAGTTATCTTGTGATATCTACTGGGGGAACTGGCACAAATTTTGGCACGGACTTTCATGGTTTCCACCGGAGAAGAATCCGACTAACACTGCCACGATTTTAATCGTTTTTTCATTAATTTTAGGTACCATTTCTCAACAACCATTGGATGAACTGGCATTAAATCTGGACACTCATATTCCCCTCAAGAGAAATGATAACTTTGGTAAAACTCAGATTTTTAATTTAGTACCAATTTTGGGTCAAAATTTCAATTTGTCCAAAACTATAGATTGTGACCACATACCTCAAAATATGTTATTCCTGTCAGCCTCAGTTCTGCTTTGTGTTTAGTGTAAATTAACAAATGTTAGAATACAAATGTGCTAAAATAATTACTTAAAAGATATGTAATCATTATCCTGCTAAATCTCAGCATGTTAACATGTCATTCTGAGCATTTTAGCATGCTAATGATAGCATTTAGCTAACAGAAGTTAATGCTGTGTGTAAGTGTGGCCTCACTGGCATGAAATCAACTGCGATTTGAATGAGACACTTCAAAAAAAAAAATTCTATTTCATTTCACTTGCTTGAGAAATTATCCTGTAACAAGTGTAAGTATATTTCAGACTGCTATATTACCAACAACAAAATGGCACTCACTTGAAGAAAACACAAAAATATATAGTTTGGTTTCAAAATAAGTGACATTATCGCACCCTAATGGCAGATTTTCTGACAAGAACTACTGTGCTCTGTGTCGTAAGCGCGAGTGAGAAATGCTCCCTGTGGACACAACCACAGCAGATTTAACATGTTATTGTTTCCCCCATGCGAGTGACTGACCTGGGCACGAGGCAGTCAGCCCGCTGCAGAGTGGTAGCATCCAGCTCAAACAGAGAAGCAATGTCATTCCCATGGGGAACAGAAACCAAGGTGAAAGCAATCTTCTCTGCTGCTTGATGCTTTCTCTTGGAAAACACAGGATCTGTCTCATTCTGCAGCACAAACACAAGGATACATGCAGACATACAAGCACACACACAGACAGAGAGAGAGGCAGTAAACATTAGGGCCTGCTGTCTAAAAGCTGAAATGGCACAGACAGTTCGACAGTTATCACTATCGATATTTCAAGCTACAAAATACTACAGTATGTTATGTATATTTTATAATATACGAATATATTGAAATAATAATAATATAGGCCTGAAACGAATTACTAATAATAATTGTTGGGTCTGTGTCATTGACTGTGTAAGAAGTTAAGAGTCAAAATCGTAAAATATTTATATCACCGCCCAACAATCAAAAAAAACAAAACAAAAAAACAAAAACAAACAAAAAAAGTTCACTTGATAGTCAACCTGATGAAATATTGGAAAATTATAAGGGTTGTCCATAATTTGATGATTTATAAACAAAAAAAAATGCATTAATCCAAACAACCCATAACAAGATTAAACACGACTAATCAAAATTATTATCAATTTTCATTGATAATTTTTCTGATCTCTATTTGAATCATGATGACAAGGGAGCAACAGTTCACACAGTAATAAAGCACCTTCTGTCCTCTTCATCTGCAGCAGCACAGTAACTCACCACAATTTTAAACTACACTCACATACCTTTTTTATAGTCTTCATAAATTATCTCTATCTTGCTATAGTGTAAAAATCCATCCTAGTTTTAGTGAAAAAAAATGTTTAGTGGGTTAGTAAGTCTTTGTGACCATAAAGATGAGACATGTTTTGTGTCAGGTTGCCATCTTTCCACACGTTCCTGTAAATACTGATAAACGAGCTCAACTGTCGATAAAATCTTTCATTAAGGGCAGATGGATGTGACCCAAACTATACTGTCACAGACTCTTACTCTAATGAGGTATCACATTACACAGAAATGTAGCCAGAGAGCCATGGCTTCTCTGTGCAGTGTGTTAGACACTGCAGTACATAGGCTGGTACAGTCTGCCCTGTGCAGATGCAGCAGATAATGGTGAGGGTTAATTTCTCCCACTGTTCTCTGCATGTCAATGGGAAGCTCCCCAGAGCTGCCTCCACGCCTCAGCTTCTCTATCCTCCCACTCCCTCCCCTCCGCTCTGCTCTGCTGGTGACTCACCCCACCAGCTTAGCACAGGCGAGTAGAGCAGAGCAGACAGCACGTCTGCCTCCCCTCCATCCCCTCTCGCAGGGCACCCCCACACCCAGACGTTATGTAAGGAGCCCCCTGTGTGTCTGAAATTCAGCATGTGCATGAGAAAGTGTGTGAGGCTGAGAGAGAGTGTGTGCGTGTTCCTTGCATTGCCAGAATACAAATGTGCAAGGAAGCTAAGAGCTGAAAGAAATGTCTAGATATAGATTCAGAGTTTGGCAGAGTTTGTGTGTGTATGTGTGTTTGTCTGTGTGTGAGTGTGTGTGTGTGTGTGTGTGTGTGTGTATGCAAGTACTTTGTGAGTGTGAGAGAACTGGTGGTATTGCATAACCAAAGGATGAGGAGACAAAGAAAGGCCTGAAGTTGGACAGACAATGTGTAAGTGCTGAGATAATCGTTCTTTCCACTGAAACACTCATCATCTTCTCTCCTGTCCAATTTCAGTCAAGTGCAAACTGACTCATCTACAGTGTGAAATGACAAACTATTTGCATTGCTGATGCATTAAACTGTAAATATCAGCCTTGACCATTAAATAATGCATTATTATGTCCGCAGTAGCTGGTAAGACACCCCAGTCTGAAGTCAGCTGTATGTGATCTGGCAGCTAAACGTGCTTGTTTGACTGACTCACCTCTCCTTTGGACTCCACCGTGTTCTCTTTGAATTCAGGGTTCACCTACAGAGATATTGAGTGGTCAGTGGCCTTACTTCTAGAAAACTCTGACAAATATCCTGTCATTATTATCCCCATCAACCTAAACCAAACCACTCAACAGCAGAAGATGGGTGATAGTGGCCATATCAATGGGAACACTGCCACCTACAGCACATCACATAAAGTCCCTTCAACTGTGCTTACTCAGACACTGAACTGTAAATATGCTCAATAGGAAAAAAATAAAGTGACTTAGGCAAAACTGATTATTAAGCGTGAGCTACGTTTCTCTTACTGTGTAATTTAAGCAGCTGCAAAATTAAACAAGTAAAAACTGACACAAACTGAAGAGTAAAACCCACCTCAGCTGCGAGGTAATTCCCAGTCGCCAGGTGTTTAAAGCGGAAGAGACTGTTCCACTGACCAGCCCCGCCTCTACAGGGGTCATAGTGCACGACCTGCCATGGGAACACAACATAATAAATCATATAGCGACAGAAGAAGCATCAGTTTTTGTACACACAGAGGGATTTTTTTCAGTTTCCAGTTTATGTCAGGATGGGTATTATATCACCAAACACACAAAATAGAAGATCTCTGATCCTTCAGAGTCAGAATTAGTTAAATAACACAAACGCAAATGTCTTCATTTTCAGCACTTGGTGCATCAACGTCATGTTTAGCCTTTCACTTTGGTGTCAGAATGAGTCAAAATTAGAACCAGCCGATGTGCTAAGCACAGGAATTGGTGTTTGTCATAAAAACTGATATGATAACAGTACAGTACACAGCACACTCTGGCACAAACAAAATATGGACAAGAGGAACTTAATTTTTGTGCAAGCTGATAAAGAGGAACATACAGTACAAAATCTAAGTTTGCAGACAGGTGGACATTGTGAGAAGCTGTACTTAGTTCCGACAATACTAAATTTATATGTTTGAAAATACAGCATGTTTTTTTAACTGAGCTTTGACAGGGTCTTTATTTTGTTGATGTGCTCTATAGCTGGTTGTTATTGAAACAAAACCACGTATGCTTCAATTTCACTGGTCAAAAAAGTTACCACAACATGAAAATGATTATCATCTCTTTCAGAAAAACAATGATTTCAATAAAGTATCTAAAGTAGCATCAATGATAGTGTCAAAATAGCAGATAGATATTCTGTGTTGTACCTCAACCTCCCAGAGAGCCTTGGAGCTGGTGGCTGAGGTGGCAGACTGCCTCAGTGTGGTCCTGAGAAAGACGTGCTGCTGCTTCTTGTACTCGTCACAGGTCAGAAACTTTTCCTGCTCAGCATGAAACAGCCTCACTACATCTCCCTGACAGAGGACACATACAGAACATGAGACTGCTGCATGCTGTTTCACTGTAAAAAACACAAGAAATTCTGTAAGAGAGGCTAAATAAACAGACTTTAAAACTATGAAACAACATACCCCCTTGAGAACATCTTCCCTGTAGTCACTAAACTTCATGAACAAGGTGACTTTCCAGCTGGTGTTACAGTTGACAGCATTAACCTGCAGCAGGAAGCAGAATAGGATCAAACGCAACATGATTCTAAGGCCGATGATGATATATAATTACGTCAAAAACCATCAGATAAACAGGTGGAGTCAAGCTATGTCTCCCTGGTGAAAAGTTGCTGTAGGCTTTTATCTGACAGATGCTACATGTTTCAACACGATAGAAATTATACAAACAAATTAGTCCCACCTCTTTGCAGCCAGGGTTGTCCAGCAGCTCAATGTTACTGGCGTGAAGAGGCTGCCCTGCATTCACTGGCATCAGCACCACCTTGTCTCCAACCACCACCTTCAACCAAATTAGAAACACTCATTTCGCAGCGGGAGACACAGGTTTCTAAACTTCCAGCAATTTTCAAATGGATTAAATAGAAAGAAAGAGCATGTTCATGCAAGGTGTTGGTCTCGGATCTGCACACATCCACTTGTTTTGTTTTGTTTTTTTAAAGAGTGCTATGTGCAGCAGCAACAGCCTGAGATTCACATGAGAGGGTGGTTGAGAAAAAGCTCAACAGCAAACAGGTTTATTCATATTGCGGTGAGTGGGCATGAATGCAGCATACAGAGAAATGGTGACCGAAAAACACACTAACTGTTATTGTTTAATTGCTTGCATAATACATGCTCTATAAGACAGCCTAACATCAGTTACAATGAACTGTACACCGTCAACTGGATCTCATGGTAAGTAGCTGTACTCAAGCACACTGTGAAATTTGAAGTGGGTGGCTTATCAAATTCATTCAAAGTCTGTGCTGGAATATTAAAAACATTTTAACTATGATGAAGCAGTATCGAGGCCATAAAGTGGAGAGACAGTAACAACTAACTGAATACTGTTTAAGCTCAACCCAGTCTACATGCAATGCTGGTGCATCCATGCTTTAACTTTTTTGGTATTCTGTGTCTGATCTAATGATGCACAAACACCATGCACAATCAAGAGCGATACCTTTAGTCATAGGATGCTAAAGCCAAAGGGGAAGGACAAAATCAGAAATGTTACTGGAACAGGACAACCACTCAATTGTCAGTCTAAACAGAGAAGAATGTCAAGTTGTTGTACAGCACTTTGTATCTTTAGTAATGGGATTCCAGGTGGAGGGAAACCTACATTATCTCCTTCGCTGCGGAGCTTCCAGAAGGGCTGAATGTAGAACCAGGAGCCCTCGTTCCCAGCCGGGTCCAAAGAAACCCGCATGGCGTTCTTCTCCAGCAAAGCAGGGAGACGCTTGTTCACCGTCAGGTATTTATTACTTTTAATATGTAGGAGCTGAGAAGAAGAATCAAAGTGTTAAGGTACTTCAGCAGCAGAGGTAGAAGAAATATTTAGATTCTAAAATAACACTGTGAAACTTTAACTGAAAGGTTGGTTTGTTAAAATTCTGAAAATGAAATGCTTCCTTTGTCCAACCAACAGGGAAAACTTGAAACATAAAAAATGCCAATTATATTACAAGTTGTTGACTATCGACCAATCAATTAAGTGACTAATCTTTTCAGATCTACTACTATAGTCTGGGAAGTTTAATCTGCAAAATACATTTATATAATATTATTTATTTATACATTTTACTGCTGCTAGTGGCTTAAGATGATAAATAATCGTAGCAGATTAAAAAATACAATATTACACTCTGGCTTATGATGAAGTCCCACAATCTGTAGCTAAGAACAGTATTTAGGTAAATGTATGTAGTTACCTTCTACCACTGTACAAGAGCAAAAGAATTACTCCACTATTTACAATCTGACCTTATTGAAGAAATCTGTGTCCTACCACACTTTTAGTGAAGCCAACTCTAAAACAAGAGTTTAACAATCAGTGACACTAAATACTACCACTAATGACTTACAAAACTGCCTGAGGTATCAGGGATTGGATGACACTAACACAACCTTGGTAAACAAGACAACAAAAACAAAGGTCTGGACAGTCTGACTCCACAGGTGTTTACAGAAGAGACTGGGCTGTACCTGGATGACATTACTGTATTTGACGACTTCTCCCAGGAGCTTCTTGTTCTCTGACTCGTTCTGCTTCTGCTCCAGTTCTGCTGCATGCTGAGTCATGAAACAAAGAAATATTAAAGCATTTGCATGCAAATGAAAATGAGGATGAAGATGCAGATTGTGATTAAAACAAACAAAAAAAACATCTCCACCTGGAGTTTCTTGAACAGGTCACCCTGTGTGTTGTTATTTCCTTGTTTTCCTTGCTTTGCCTTCCAGAACTGCTTCTGGGCTGAATATCTGTTCATGGGACACACCTTGAAGAGGCAATCTGCAGTGGAGGAGAAGTGTCCAAGCACACAAGTCAGTCAGCCTCAGTGAGGCAGGTTAAATGCCATTAAAGGGTCTCAATGCAGTGAAACTGCATTTTTGAGGTCAGTGGTTATTTGCCCACCAGAGGCCTGGTGAGTCAGTTAAACCCATAAAAGCTTCATGAAAACCACAATGTTGTGTATAATAACACTGAGCACATTGGGGCTGGTCAGCCTTGACGGTTTAAAAAAAGAGAGGGAGAGCGTGTGTCTGTGTATGTGTGTGTAACCTCGAATCAGTGTGACTGGTACACACATACATACCTCTGAACTTTTTGGGTGGGTTTGCCAGGTCTCCAGCATCAGGCTGGACAACACACCTGTCATCGACAAGCCTGTAGAGAATAGCACCACATTAGAAATCAGTAGAAATTATTTTGTACATTTTAGTTGTAACTATTTTCAGTGTTTGTGTAAATACACTGCACTTTATATGCAATGGCTCTTCACTTCCCCTGACAATAAAGGTTTGCATGACACGAAATGTAGCGGAACTGTCGTATTACAAACATTACAGACAAATGTCGATGCACAAAACAGAGTCTCATATTACGGGGTCACATTACTGGTGAAACTGACCATTTAAATACACGGGTGAAAAACACACTCTACTGAAATGCTCAGTTGGCAAAACAAGAAAGAGCTCTCTTCAGCATCATATCTGTCTGTTTCGAGCTCCCCCAATATGTGGCTTGATGCTCTGAACGTGACTGGATGGAGGTCATTGATGTAAAGTTAACCGTAGTGCAGTGGGCTGCTGCCACCAGAGGAAACCCTGTGGTTTCTGTGCAGGGTTGATTAGAGGCTATTCCAAGAGCAACAACCAGCTAATAACTGCCTTAAGACCCACATCCTCACTTTTTGGCTGTTTTACACATTAGAGAAGTGTCACTGGCATGTTCACAGCAGGGCACACACTGCAAATCAGCAAACTTGACAGCTAAAATTACAAAGCTCATGATGGTAGATATCAAGAGTAAATGCTTGAGTTCACAGGATTTGACAGGTCTAAATTAATGTTGCAAAAGAGCATAGGAAAGCACTGTGTCAAGCGTGCACAGAGTTGGTATTCCAGGCTAATTTATCTCTTTTGTGAAAGACCACTTAAAACTACATGTTTCACATTACATCATACGTCACTTCAACAGCATAAAGTTTAGGAATATCTGATGGCCTGTCTTGTCATTGGACAGATTTTAAGGGTGTAAATGAAACCAGGAGTCTATTGTTAACTAGAATATTTAATCCTGGTTTAAATAAAATTTTATTTCAGTCACCTATGTTAGTAGTCAACAGTGAGAGGACTGAAGAGAGGCAGAGAGCCACTTATTCATTGGAACTGGACACATAAAACCTAGAAAAACAAATGGAGACCACGAAAAAGAGTGGGTTCATGAACAGAATACCTAAATGTGATCAAAGGGGGCTGCAGGCTTTTCTTTTTGGGACTAAAACATAGGTCTGGTCAGCAGAAGCTTTCTTTACTTCATTTACTTTACATTTACTTCTACATGTGAGTGATATGTGATTGTTAATGTCAGGAAATCCTTGACAAAGTGGAGACACTTAGTCTTCATTCAAACACAACTAATAATGCATTAATCGGAAGTTACACCTGTAAAATTTATTCAACGTGTCATTTCATCCTGGAAAAACTTTACCTCAGGAAATCAGTTTAGTTAAGACAAGATCATCATATAGGAAGTAAACTTGAGATAATCTAAGTCTAGAACTAGCTGTGAAAAAAATAAAAACAGTTCTCTAAAGACAAGGGTCACAGTGTTTTCTTGTGTGTTGTCCGGATGCTTACAGCTTTACAGTCATGGATAAATGCAACTTAAACCTGCTGAAATATATTCCACATGACCAGCTACAAATTTCTTTACAGAAAACTCCCACTCCCGCTATCCCATTTCCCTCAAAAGCTGTGGTGCACAAGCACATCCATTCATCCCATCCACTGAAGAGAAACATTTCCTCCAATTCATACAAAGCTGGCAGCCGTGCTAGAGCGAGCTGAGCCATTTCCTATCTATGCCACAGCACTTTACCAGTGTGTTAATAAACAGGCTATGTATTATTTCCTCTAACTCTGCATCAGGATGACATCTAAATGAGAGACAATGGAGCCAATCAGGAAACATTATCAAGTGCTAAATGGCTAAAAGAAATGCTCTCTGGAAATGTCTCTGGAGCTCATAAATAAGTAATCTTAAGTCAGCAGAGGGCTGGGCATGGGTTCAAACAGAGAGGCTTTGACAGTGCCTGACACTCACAGCCAGTGTAAGAGTTTGCCATGTAACTGAGTTAAACATGAACCAAAGATAAATCTACCAGGCCGGACACAGACAAGCTAATTATAGCTCTGTTGCTTGTGTGGAGAGACAACAACGCAGAAAAACATAGTGTATAATGCAGAGCAACAGGCCTAAAACGTTTGTTGTGTGCAGCAGAAGAATTAATTATCAGTAGTTTTCTGTTGCTGCATGTTTCAACCTGCTGACAAAACTGCACAGTAAACTGAGTCATACACTTCCTCATTAACCCATTTAACGTACTCGCTGATGATTTCCAAACTTGGTGAGAGGTATAAATCAATGGGAAAACGAGCGTATACAAGAACACTTAATAACACATCAAAATGGATACACAGTTATTTTTATCTTCAATTCTTAAAAGTTTAGTCCAGGAATGACGGTGCATGAATGAGGGATGAAATGTCTTCAAATATTTGTTATATGTAATAGTTATTGTGATTCTTCTTGGAAATTACAGTGAACTGATTGATTATTGTGAAAGGGAAACTATCACAGCTGATACTTGATAAACTAAAATATAGGAAAGCACAATATCACAAAAAAAAAGTGAAGGTCATTAAGGGATATGGATCAGCCAAATGACCTTTATGTTTCTTAAAAGGTCATTTTGGCTTTTGAGTGTTTACAATGTAAGGTGTGTAAGGAACTCACAGATTTATTGTTATCCTAAGCAAACATGGGCATGGGAGGGTGAGTGCAGCCCTTGATAAAATGCTCAGTGCTCCTGTCAGACTGCATGAGTTATTGAATGCTGATAAGAATTTCACTTTGCTTCTCAACAGCAGGAGGTGTGAAGGCTTTGCTGCTGTCAAATTTAGCATTTTGAAATTTACAGCCCATGTGTGCTGCCCCCATTTGCATTGGCCCATACCTGTACGGAAACAGGAGCTTTTCAGCCACAGAAAGTAGTCTGGCCGAGTGCACTCGAGCAGACAGTGAGTCAGGAAACACTGCTGTGTAAAACCTGGGTGTGAACCCTGATGCAAACATATTTCAGCTGCCATTTGCTCAAACACTTCAATCCTTATTATTTCTGTGCAGGACAAAGCATTAAAAAGGACGTGTCGACAACAACATCTGCAAGCTGTCGTGTAGTTACGGCTCACATGAGCAACTTCAGGCAGGAAAAGGAACAACAGAGAAAGTGAGAAACAGAAAGTGAGGAAAAGAACGAGGAGACAGGCAGGGCAGGCTCATTCTCCAGGGCCAGTCGATCTTTCCACACTTGTTTTGCAGGATCAGAGGCCAGAATGCACCTGGAACAGTCAAGGTATTTCACCTTGCACTGACAGCTTTCAGCTCAGGAGGAACCACAGCCAAACAAACCGCTTGTGTAGCATTTTTCTGCTGTGTGGAGAATGACAAAGTGAGAAGCAGTTTCCATCACACCTACACACAGTCATCAAAATGAATTGACAAAACAACAGTCTGGCTGACGGTATGAGCCGTGACATGCCTCCAGACGTCAGCTCTTTTTGGTTGTGACCACTTTTAAAGCAGTGTCAATCGGTAACTCCTCCTCTATGAGCACTTCCAAGAGAAACTTCAGAGATCATTTCCTTCGATTCATTATTCAAGTGAGAAGAGTATTTTACAAGAAAAAAGGTTAAGATAAGTAAAAAGCATTTTTGTCTTTTCTTCCTGTCCCATCATTCAGATTGTGAACCATGAGACGTACCTTGTTGTCCACCGCAGGGGTCCCCAAACCACAGGTTGGTAACCACAGCTTCAAGTGGCTAAATTTGGCAGCTTTGACATCAAAATGTGGTTTCGACCAAATCAAAACCCGGCTATTGTACAATATTTCAGGAGAAGGACACAAGCACTTAAAAGTGTGTGCTGCTCTGCCTTTGTAGAACATGGTTATGCTCTAACTCAAACACTATCAACACTTGCAGGACTGTCAGGAAAACTGCCCCCCCTCCCCCGAAACCCTCTCAGGTCCCCAGGCCTTGTATTGAGGATCAGGTCAAAAAGGGATCCAGTTGTAACCGCTAGCACTTGTCTACCTGAGTAACACGCTGCTTTGCATTCCTGTTGCATTTGCGTAAACGCTAAGTTTCCTGAGAAGCGGCAGTTTGCGCGCTGACAGGCCTTGGCCACAAGTCCCACACTAAGTTCCTCTTCGAGCAGTGAAGTGTTGAGAGGTGAAAAACGGGGCAGCTCGTGTCAGACACAAAGCATGAAGAGTAGTTGAAATAGAGCATATGTGAGGATTAACCCATCTGGACTCCTCAGCGAGAAAGAAAATGAGACGCGGGCGGCAGGAACTTACCCCAAAGTACTGATGAAGCCATTCACCGAGCCTTCCGCGTAAAGAGACACAATGTCTCCGATGTGCAGAAAACTGGATCTGTGCTCTGACATGTTTTCTTTTTACCGAAGATACGCGTAAGGTTTGTCCTGGTTTTGCATGTATGGACGACTGGCACTTCTCCTCGGGTGAAGTAGTCCCCACGTTACAGCGCCTGCAGTTTAGGAGCAGTCAGATTCAGATTCACCTCCATTCTTCCACTTCAGCATTTCGGCAAGTCGATGGAGAAAACGCGACAGTGCGAGAAAGAAACAAACCGCTGGTGCTTTTAAAACAAATGCTGTGGGTTTTCGGACTTATTTAACTTCTTCCTGTATGTCAGACAGACCCGAGGGTGCTCCTCTTCACATCCACTTCAGGGGGAGGAGACTGCTGCTGTCAGGGCTGTGAGCAAATTCCGCTCTGTGACATGTTTTTGTTTTCATTCAGAGCAGGCCCTCAAAAATACAGGTCATTACATCAGATGAAACTGTACATCACTGCAACTCTTCAGCTGGAGGAGTAGGTGACTGATACATATGTGGAGGGTCTATGAAAAATAGAAAATAAGTTATGTCAAGTCGAGCCACTAGACCTAAAAACATAAACATTTTAACATCATGTCTCAATTCTGAAAACTGTTCTCATTTGTCTGAATGTGTGTGTAAATCAGTGGTTCTCAAACAGAGGGCGGGTCCCCTGGGGCCATAGAGCCACTGTAGAAGGGGGAATTGAATTAGTCACGTTGGGAAAATAAAGTTTTTACAACTTCATCACATGAGATTATTTCACAATTTTATTATATTTTTGTCTGCATTTATTTGTATGATGACTCGTTGCATAATTGAATTAAATGTATAATAATGAAGACTTTGGGTTTCCACGCAACTGAAGAGAAGCAAACTAGCATTTCAGAAGCTGCAAAAAGTTAGCACCTACTATCTCCTATGAAATAAGGACTGGTAATTAAAAATGATATTAAAAGCAACAGCTGTGCACATGAACCAGCTTTATGGTTAGACAGAGAAGACAGCCCATCATAAATCTCACATTAATTGGATCTCACTATTTGTTTTATCTTCATCAAAATGTGTCAACATGTGTTTAATTATTTCAAACACTGACCACAGGCATTGTATCTCCAGACGTATCACAATGAGTGGCAGAAAATCAAACTTTCAGCTGCTTTAGACATAATATCCTGATTACTCTTAGTTTTGGACAATAACAGCCACATGTGGCCAGAGTGAGTCTGTTTCTCGGAGTGTACACGTCAGGTCAGGGGCAAGACTAAATAGAAATCACAGACAAAAAAAGTAAATGTTGCTTCATGTCTCTCATCAAAACCATCAATGTTCTCTGTTTTTGTATTTCTTTCACATCTGTATTTTCTAGTTTGAGATACATAATGACCTGAAGTGGTGAGTAACAAAATACATTTATTCAAGTTTAACTTGTAGTAGAAGAGTGTGTGACTCTATTTTAACTCATAAGGAAAAAAAATCATTTTATTGTTCTTGTCCATACTGAAAACAAAAGCTATGTTGTCTAAAAAACACTCACACATTTTGAGTTTGCTGCTCAGTTTGCTGCAGAAAACATTTGCTGATGTGAACCATGTATCACAAAAGAAAACCTGAACAGCTGATTTGCATGAAGCTGGAAAGGGTTTCCAAAGTTCTGTGGCTGCTCTCCACAGAAGTGGGCGTCCAGCTAAGATGAATCCAGAAACAGTGAGGTACCAAAGAGAAGCCCAGTGGAAAAGCCAACGTCTTGAGAGAATCATTGGAGCTGATTAATATCTCTAATCACAAGTCTACCATACACAGATCACAGTGCGTGGTTGCATGGAGCATATTGTATCCATGGCAGGACACCATGGAGGAAGCTCTCCAAATAAAACATCACAATGGCTGAAATTTACCAAAGAGCGATTATGTAAAAAAGACACTGCACAACAAAGTGAAAACATCCCTCCAAAGGTGAAGCAGGGAGGACGGAGCATCATGACTGGGCCTGGACAGGAAGGAGGAAAATTAATTCCCAAGTTTGATCACATTTTATGACCAGTCATTAAAAAAACAGGTCATTCCAAAAGGTTCACACCCTTTTTCTTTCCACTTTTGACACACTTGAATTTCACTTAAATATAAGTCCTTGTTACTTCATTTCTCTACTTTGCCACATTTCAGTAGGAAATGCGGTATTTTTTTTAGTTCCCTACATTGTCTCCTTCTCCCGACAGGGGCGTGGCAGCAGCACTGGCAGTCTGACACACCTACAACTCATCTCCCATTAAGCCCTGCCATCCACTCTCTACCCGTTTGTTTGACTTCTCTATGCGGTGAACGTCAGGCCAGACAAAACCTTATTCGTGCTTACTTTCGATGATAGTTCCTAGTGACGTTTGAACATTTCCCCTCACCTAACTCTCTCTCTCTCTGCTCCAGTGCTGCTGCCACACTCACCAACCTCCTCCTCACCTTTTCCCCCACTGGACCCACTGGCTCTCCTGCAGACTCTTTCAAGAGGACTGTGTACAGCAAATCTGCCTTGGTTTCACCAATAAACCTTTTCCATTTTCACAGTTTGTGGTCTGGCTGTGTCTGAATCTGCTCAGGGGTCCCAAGAACTGATTGTAACACATAGTTACTTTTCAGATTATGATTTTAACTTAAAAAAAAAAAAAAAAAAAAACGGTGTCAATGCTATGAAACACCATGCATTATCAAAGCTTATCATTAACAAATGTTTGGCTTGTGTTATATGTTTACCTAATTTTGCAATTTTACCAAAGAAACATCTGAAATTCTAAATATCTCAAATGATATTATACAGTGTTTGGAGGCTCTGTGTATCAGAATTAGTGTTTTTCTTCTTTTATCTCTCATTGATTGCCTCATGATTTCTGAATGTATCTGGTAACCATTTGGAGGGGCCAGACACCTAATAACTGAACTCGACATAGCGACATAACCACATACAGTGAAGGGTAGTTGAATCTAGCTCCACCTTGACCAGCTACAACGGTAAAATACAGCTTACACCTGATGTGAACTCATTGCACTATGATGTAAAAGATGTGAAAGTGCCAGCATAGATCCAAACTGAGCTGGTGTTTGTCATGTCCCTTATCTCATTCATCGGAAAGCTTTAAACAGCAGTAGATGGTGTAAATGAGCTGTGGTGAGGCAGTGGCAGAGGCTCATAAACAACTGCTCAGTAGTGGTTCGTGTGGTTTTCATGTACTGCCTGTATGGACTCACCAGAGGCCGCTAGAGATCAGACCATGAACCGGTTCAGACTCAGCTGCAAATGTCACACAGCCATATATCGCCCTCCAGTGTTCATCCCACTGAGCTAACACTTCCTTCAGCTGGTCCCCCAGGCCTGCCTGTGTTCAATACAAACATGTGAACCATTAAAGGTTAAGTTTTATTCCCGGGACTGGTTCCTCAGGCCACAGGCAGTCAGGTGAGACACAGAGGGACAAATGTAAATGACACATAACTACTGAGATTTTTATGAGGCAACATTAAAGATCACTATACTGACATTTTTATGATGTTGATATGATGATTATTTAATGTTGGCTGACAAACTTGAATGTACAAAACACACAATAGTTACTCTCTGTGGTGGACATTTACCGCAGCTCTGAATTCAACTGTTATCACTAATAATATCAGTACTTCTTCTTCTGTGGCCTATTAAACTATACAACTGCGTTAACACAATGTTCGCTATATAACATCTCCATCTCCTATAATAACACTGTGACAAACATAGACAGGCGTAATGTGTGTGTGTGAAACAGTGTGTGTGTGTGTGTGTGTGTGTGTGTGTGGTGAGAGAGCGTGAGAGAGAGAGAGAGAGACTATTGATATTCCCACGCAGTCAGATCAGTCGCACCTTTCCACCAGCCCCGGACAAAGACCCGCTCTCCTCCCTCCTTCACTCCGCACCGCACAGACCTGTTTCCCAGCCGGCCGGAGCCTTCAGTCGTGTTTTTGTCACACAACCAACACACACCGTCGGCTCGTGTACAGGGGGAGGGAGGGGGGGACTCCTGTAAACCTGTAAAAGCTGAGTGTGGAGGCCGCTCGGTCTGTCTCCGACACCGGCGGGACTCGCTGCGCCGCCGCCTGCGGTCGAAGTCGCGTCGCGTGGCGCCCGGCGGAGGTAAGTAAAGCAGACTTTGTTAAATTTGAATGAGTTTCTTATCAGCTTTCACACGAGCGATGCTCAGTGCGGGCTCTAAACTTTCGGACATGTTGTTTCTTCTTCTACCTTTGTTACCTCGTGGGTTGTTCTGACTTAACACCTCTTTGAAGAAGCAGTTGAAACGAACCTAATAGAAACCTAGTAGACAACAGGAATAACAATAATAATAAAAAAAACAATAGCTGAGCCGAGGCTGAGAAAAAAAAATCAATATCAACAGACTAACACTGGACCAGACAATAGGCTGAGACAGAGGAGCTGGAATAAGGTGCATGGCCTCCTTTGTATCTCACACCACATTGTAGAGACTTAAACTGACAAACTGCACTTACTTCACATTGTGAAATGTATGTTGTAGCATCACTGTTCACCACTCACCAAGTCTGGTCCACCTGGTTCACCCCCCCTTCACAGACAAACATGTATTCATGTACTATAGTTATACTTTGTAATATTTCTGCACTGCTAATTTACTATTTCTCCCCTGATCAAATCCCCCCTCAGAAGATTAGGAGCTAAGTCTGTGCCCAGCCTGCTTCATTTTGCTTGTGCTTATTGACACATTTCTACTTTTTCTCCCAGAGCCTTGAGGAGTGGATGGTGTTGGAATGCAACAGGATTATCATCTGACTTTTACTCAGAGGAGGCGACGCAACCAGACCATTAGATCACACGTTTTCTGATCTTTGCTGCACTACAATGCCTTTGAGGTTACAATGTCTGCGCTGAAGCACGTTATTCTGCAGGATAAAGACCAGGATGCTGAAAAGAAGCTTGACTGGAATTACATTGAATGGGCTGAAAATGAAGTTGTCACCACAGGTGTGGCGAATGCACAGACACAAACAGACTGGGGGCCCTTTGAGCACAAGGAGAGTCAGACCTGCAACCCAGTCATAATGCACATAGATCTCACACGGACACACTCCAAGCTGAGACATTCATCTCTGCGGGATGCTGAGGGCTTAGTAGCCCCATTGTTCCAGTTTGACCGGCAGGCTCCTGGCCGCATCTCCACATCTCCCACCTTAAGGAGGATGAGGAGCACCCGACGTCCTATAATAGATTCCCGGGATCCTGTGAGGATGGGGAGCACACAGGAGGAGCCTTCCTCAGCGAGCGAGCCACCAACCATAAATCCCCTGTCTCCAGTACACAGAGTCAAGTCTCCTCTTGCAGCAAGCCCCCTCTCTGATGGAGAGGTCTGTCATGATCATCAGCCCATTTCATCCTCTTGCCGACAGAGAACCAGATCACGAAGATCAAAGACCTTTGACAGTGATATCACTTCCACGAGGCAAGAATGCTGCAGTGCTCATCCTACTCTTATTAAGGGTTTTGGATTTCCAGATGGAGAAGTGCAGGTGAGCTTTATCTGTACTTGTAGGGAAAGCATTATTTTAACTGAAGCATGTCTGCACAATAAAGCAGACCAGAGTCCTGTAGAAATCATTTGTTTCCCTAATCATCAGGCAAACCTCAAGGCAAGACCACAAGTCATGTGAGTTGTCTGGTGTGGATTTTATTCCAAAGCCTATAAATTAAATGGTTACACATTCCTTCCTTGCGGAAACTTTATTTCGCTCATTCTGCATTGCCTCCTGCGGTGGTCACTCACAATGCAAGCTTTTGACAGCAAATGAATCAGCAGTTACATGCACTGACAGCTCTGACCAAGCCCACTGCCTGGAGAGCCCTGGGAAGTGTTCTCCTTGGGCCCCTATTCACCACAGTCAGCAGTCACCCAATAATAGAGGGGTCAGTGAGCGATGGAAAAAGATAATGGGGAGATCTATTCATCAGCTTGTGGTATTCAAGCAAGCACATTCTCAATAGAGTCCTGACATTCTCCTCAGATATCAGAGGCTTTTGAATCCAAGCGACCACTTAAAACACTGATTTGGATTTGAATGTCTTTGAAAGTGATATAGCGGTGTTGTTAGCAGTAGGAGGTCCTTGTAGCCTATATTTAATGCTGAGAGTACAGTAAGACCGGGCTAGTGTAGTGTGTCAATAATATAATTATATCTCTACAAACTTGTTTTTGATTTATGCCTGTTTTCAATTTTCATGTTAGTCACGTGAGTATATCTACTGTATTTTGTAATCTAAGTGAACAGTAATGTGATAGTCAATTGTGTGGTTACAAATGAAAGTTTTCCATTGACTGGTGCCAAATTTTTGTCTTTTTGCAGGAGAACGATCACTGCTACACAAGGTAGGTGTACTTAGACCGATTTGCATGTCGTCTATGTAACCTGTCAGTGTAGCTAAAAACAACAGGACTTTACTTTCATGATTGTGAGAACATATTTGCATATCAGGAATGTAGTAAAAACTTTCCTTCATCTGATAAGTCGCTTTACAGTCCTCACATTTTAGTCCCTCTGATTTGTTTCTTATTTGCATGCATAATTTGATGAAAAACAGCTGCTGCTTTTTTTTTTCAAAATATACTTCAAGTTATTTCTTCAGCACAAAAATTTGAAGTATGCCATGTCACTCCAGCATCACGAGTGCCTCACCGTTTTGTACTGGACACTCTAGAGCAAGTGAGGATGACTGCAACCTTGGTTTAAGGACCCCCATTGTGCATTCATTGTCATTCATACCTTTGTTAATGAAGCATAAGCTTGGTGGGTTAAGTTTTGAGAGTCCCATGGTTATGTATGGACTAGACAAACTCTCATTAAGGTTGTTTTCTCTTTCTGCCACCCACACCCCTCCTAATGGGCTGTCGAGCTCTTCCCCTCACTGGATAATTAGGCAGCTATTGTCCCAGTAATTACACCCTGGCACTGTGCCTCTTACAGTGACTGGGCCCTGCGAGCCATTGGTTGGGACAGTTTTGTTTTGGGGCATCATTATTTCTCTTGTTGTGCGGGAACAAAGCATCCACTTTAACAAGTGCTCTCAGTGGCAGAGAAAGCTTTCTGAACGGTCACAAAGCAACAGGGTGTCATTGTGAGGATGCTGTGGACTGCAAGGAGACACTGACCTGGTTTAGAGAAGTGCTTCTCTAACTGTCCCATCAGCTATGTACTCTCCTCAATGTACAGATCCTAACTATCTGTTTTTACTGTTACTTCAGCACTTTCTGCTTATACATTGATATGTAAGGGGCTGTATCAGATTACTTCTACAGTTGGTGCTTTCACAGTTGAACAACAGTGTCCTGGAGGGAAAACGTACCAGGTTTCTCCTGTTGACTAATATATACTGAGTGTAGAGGTTGGCCCAGTGGCCATGTCACCTATATGTGCACTCACATGTAACTCACAGGAACAGAAATGCTGCTACTGAATGAGGGGATGTTATGTGCTGTTAGAAGAAGGAAGCCTGATCATTCAGTCAAACAAAGCAAATTTTACCTATAATAGTATAATACCAGCATTGTTCCTCTTGCTTGTATTTCTTCTTCAGTTTATTGTATTGTCACCATAAACAGGAACATTAGTTCTCACCACTACGCCAGACTTCCTTATGATTTGATCATGTCCTAATAACCTTTATCAGCCGGAAAATCTGTTGATCTACCGCAGTGTAATGAGGACGTTGTTACAATACACCAATGGTGAATCCGCCTTTTCGGTGGACTACTCTAAACTCGCCAAGACCCTGAAAAACTTAGAAGTGAAACCACAGGGTAATGACCTGTGTCGCTGACCAGCTATCAATCAGTGTCAGTGTGCTGAGTGAACGTTACAAAACCAGCCTGTCTGGTTGCTGTGGGCTTTATTTGTGCTGACTGCAGTCATGCTGAACGACTACAGGTCTCTTGTTAGCATTGGCAAAGTTTGGATTGTGTTGATTGACTGTCACACAGTCACCAATCAAGTTTCACTTTGTTTCACTTTGCAGTCTTTCTATTCCAGTAATATCAAAGCATTTGTGTGGCCATGCCCTTTCTAATATTTAATCCACTTAATATCACCATGCCTTCAGACCATAAATTAATTACATTTATCAGGCTCTCATTTTTGATTTGAGTGTTTAGTATTTTCCTTCAGCTTAATCCCTGAAGTAAAACAGCAAAGGATAAGTGAAAACACTTTTGAGAACTGTGGCTGTTTTAGCTTTGCCTAAGGCTAAAAGGCAGGCCTGTGTTTTTCCAGCCATAGCCATGCCTTGGTATCTAACTATGACCAAGAGGATTATTACCAGCACACACTGACAGCTTGCCTCCTTCCTTCCTTCCTTCCAATAGGGTGATCCATTAAGCAGTAGCCATCACCCCACAAGCCAGACACTTAACACTTGTACTTTATAATTTCCAATACTCATGTTAATCGCCAATTTGCTGCACAATGCAGATGGTATTTCACTGGTATTTCAACCATGTAAAATGACAAAAGGAATTCTGTTATTTCCTGTGTCTTGCACTGAGCCTGTTCCCATTTGTGCATTATTACATTGACAGTAGAATAATAATGTACCTTGTAACAGTGAATGTTAGATATCCTGTGACACTGGTTTTAAAATGTCAAGTATTATTACCACTTTTAATGTTGACGTGTGTGGCAGCAGCTTCATGAAGACGTCTGCCTCTGTTCCCTCAGGCTTCAGGAAAGAAGACGCAGTTCTGTGGTGGTCAGTTTGCCTGGATTGGATGTTTCACCAGGAGACCTTTTTGTATCCAATGGAGCAGCTGGCATATTAAGTGGTATAAACTTTTCTTAAACCATATCTTGCTACATGCCAATATATCAATAGCCCTAAAGAGAAAAAGGAGCTACGATGTTTGGCTGTAACCCATTCCTGCCTATTGTTATGGCAACATGTGCATTATAGTTTGGTTTGGGTTGCAACTGCCGCCTTTCCATAATGGCTGCAGGGATCATGATGTTTATAATAAAAATATATATATAAGCGTGGTGTAAGTAGTTTCAAAAACCCTTTCAGAAATTTGGTCAATAGTTGAATTCTGAGCTTTTACACTTGACAGTGTCAGACAAAATTTTTCCTGTTTTTTTTTTTTTTTCAGGCAAATCTAAATTCTACATGTATATAATCACCTTCACTGCAAATGCAATTATTGGTTTCAAAATTTTCCTCAGCAATTAATTAAAGATAATGAGCACAAGCTAGTTAGAGTTAGAGAGACAGATAAACTGAATTGTCCCTTAAACATAGTTTCTCCCGAGATTGAAAGGTTGAAGCAGCACACAGTTATTAATGTGCTTCGATGCTTGAGAATCCACACCATTAAAGACAAGAGGTCAACAACATATACGCTGTTTGTGCTTTATCTTTTGTGTCAGTCAGATTTTCATTTTCTGTAAGTTGTTTTCTCAAGCCCAACAGTTTTTATCCTGACACACTGTTTTGTTTGTTTGATTCTAATCCCATTTGCTGCACAGCACACGTTTGCCCTTGAACCTTTTGTTAATAATCTGCATTTTATGTTTGATTCTCACAGATACAAAGAAATCAAAGTGGCCCTTTTCAAGGCGTAGTACGGTAGGTGTGTTCTTTGTCTATGCGTGGTTGTTGTGTGGCTGCCAGTGTTTGCTTGCGGTTTGTATTGATGTACTTTGTTTCAGCAGAGAGCAGTTGGTTTGGACATTGTTCTTTGACCCACTTCCCAAAGCAGATTAATGTGGTTCCTCTTAGCCCTTTTGGCCCACGCAGACTTTGTAATTGCTCAACACTTGCAGAACCAACAAATATATTGGCTTAGTTTTTGAGAAAGTGAGACTGTTGGAAGGATAATAATACACAATAACTAATCAGCAAATACATCTGATCTTTTCAGAATCTGCCTAATGTCATTGTGTGTCTTTTCCTTCACCTCTCAGACTAAGGGGAAGTCACAGACGGGCACAGTGTCAGATATTGAAAAATATCTTTCAACGGCACAGATTCAAGACTGGAGAGACACTGACCTTCAGAAGTATAAGGTAAAAAATGAGTAGGCCTGCTGTCATCGGCAAAAGCCCCGCTGTTTCTTGTGTAAATCATCACCTTGGCTCTCCCAGTGACTTTTGATCCTAGCAAAATCTCAGTTTGAACAAAGAACAGAATCAGATTTCCAAATACATCTCAATGTTTAACAAGTTACTCAGAAATAATATGACAGGGAAGCTGCAACATTTAAATGACACTTGTTGTGCAAGAACCAGAATTTCTGGGCAGTAATGAGTCAGATCGACCCTGAACATGCCCATAAACAAACACTTACATATGCATAACAAGGTGGTGGTAGGAACTTTACAGTGACAGATTATAAAGTAGATATACAAACACACTTTCTGAGATGATTGAAGAAGATACATTTCCCCATTTGTGTCTGTCTTAATAGATTTTCATCTTTCCAATGCAGTGGTTTGTGTTCCCCTCTTTGTACAGGACTACTCTCTGGCAGAGTTCTTGCGGGAGCAGTCTTCCCAGGTGAACGTCACCTCTGACCCTCAGGGCTTCAAGAGACAAGAAACCATCTGGGAGCTCTTCACCAGTGAGTGTGTCTACTTCCTGGATCAGCTCATGGTTCTCAAAGAGGTAAGTCAGAATGAACTTGCACATATAAAACACAAACACACACAAACACACATACATACACACACAAAGCACACACAAAACACACACAAAAGACCATAAATAAAAAAAACAAACCCGAAATGAAACACAAAACCTGCTGCTTTGTGTTTTTTGTGTTCTCACTGAATCCCTGTCACTCAGTTTCCTGTAAAAGTCTCTTTGGGGTTTCCATTCTTTACAGTAATGGATTAAAAAATTTAATGCTAGCACAACAGATAGCCTGAGCCCATTCTCTCTCTGACTTCTTTTGTTGCTCTCAGGTGTTTTTGGCTACACTCACAAACCTGCACATGAGGAACTGCCTGACTGACATTGACTCCTGGAGACTGTTTGCAAACCTCAATGAGCTTTGCCTGGTAAGACATGATATAGACAAGTAGTATAGAGCAAATAATTACAAACAACAGCAGCCTTCATAGCATTATAATCATTGTTGTGCAGCACCTTAATGGTGTAAGACAGCTAATGCTGTCTAATTCTTTAAAAATGTGCCCAAAAATGAAAACAAAAATGTATTGATTTATTTAACCGTTACTGAACCAGGAAAGCATTGTTGAGATTACAGGAAAATAGATAACAGAAGATACAGCATGCCATAAAATCAGAAGTTAAAAGAAAGATAATGATTCAAATTTCCAATAACCAAAAGATTTTATGGGAAAAAAAACAGCACATGCTAAAAAGAAACTTGAAAACACTAATATAAGTGAGATTAATATAAGCATTACATTATTACACCTGGATTATTACATTATTCCTAATGTTGGCACCCAAGATGAAACTGAGATAATGGGTCTGTCTCCATTTATTCATTTGTTCATTTACATGCACAGCTGTTTGCTCACCTCTGTTCTTTTACATAATCATCTTGTGTTGTTGACCTGAGAGTGAGCGAGGTATGACAGTGTCTCGTGGCTGCAGTGACACTTGACACTAAGTGTTCTCCGCTGCAGGTGAGCTTTGGTTTCCTGAACAACCTCCTCCGCGTCATCAAGGACACGATGGAGATTACCGAGGGTGGCGGGCCCACCCTGCTGGAGCTGCTCAGCAAGGCAAGTGTGACTCATGTGGACACACACCAACACACTTACTGTCACTGGAGTCACTACATTTGATCATTTGTTCAGTTTTATGAAGCAACTGAGAGAGAATTACAGATCACACGTTCAGATGGACTGACTGGATTAATACAGTTCAGTTTTCAGTAATCCAAAATAACAATCAATAATTGAAGACTAGAATTACAGTATGGTATGTCTTACTCGTACATAATAATTTATATGTATGAATGTTATGGTTAAATATAATTTTCTAACTAAACTGTTTCTAGTCTATGTCACACTGCAGGAGCCTTTTCAGAATATAATATTAATAATGAGAAATCACGCGCATAGTTGTGAGTTGTGACTGGATCACAGCAACTCTGCAATTTGGGTTTAATGTTTTGTTCTCTGATAATAAATAACTTTGAGCTCCAGAGTTCAACCAAAAAGAAAACAATCCACTGTAAAATTATGCATCACAAAAAACTGAAGAGAGACAATAATTCATCTCACAGTAGCTGGAGAAAATCTTTTGTTCTTGCATTTAGATTGGCATGTTCCTATATCCTCTTTAAGATCTGTTTATCTTCAGCCTAATGGTTGATGTGACACAGCAGTCTGTGTCCCAGTGTTTGCATAACTCTCCTATCTGTTGACAGGCTTTCCAGGAGAGCATATGTCACTGCCTGCAGAAGTACTGCCTCAACTACTCCACGGCTCTGCTTTATCTGGACAGCCTGAAGCCCAGAGAGGACTTTGGATCTTATGTGAAGGTACATGAAGAAACTTACCTACGGCAGAGGCAGGACAGGCAACGTGATGCCAAGTATGAGAGAGGACACACACCAACACTGCTGCCTAAACAGCAAACAACCAGTTCAGTGTCACCAAGGCCCCTAAGGAGAGGAATGTGACCATTTGTCCCTCGTGTAACCTTCCCTGTCATCATGCTTATGTATTTGTTAAGGCTTGGTTCTTTTCACTGCCCATCCCCCACACCCGTCCCCCCTAGTCCAACTAACACCGTGACAAGCTTTTTCACCCCTCTGACCTCCCTCTTTTTACAGCCCTCATCTCACCCCGTCCTCTCTCCTTCTCCTCCCTTTTCTCCCAAGTGGTGTGAGAGGAACGAGCAGTGCCGGAGGCTGCAACTGCGTGACTTGTTGGTGACGCCTCTGCAGAGGCTAACTCGATATCCGCTGTTATTGCGAAATATTGCAAAGCGATATCAGACGGAGGATGAGATCAGAGGTCTGCAAACCATAGCAGAGCAAGTGGACACGTCTATATGTGAGCAGCATGCACATCTTCATCTGCACTTTTTCCTTTTCATTACACAATATACTTTTGTTGTGTTAAACAAAACTGTGCAGCAGACTTTCTCTGACTAAGTGTGTATTGTTGCGGGACTAGTTATATGACTTGAAGCACTTCACATAGATGTTGTCAGCTGCTGTTGACAAACTGTACTTCAAGTGTCAGATGACAGTCATGTCATTCAGCTGATCATGACTCAAGTGTTTCCTAAGCAGGTGTTTGTCAGCAGGTGGTTTATAAACATATTCAGATACAAGAAGGATGTCAAGCAGATGTAAGAGAGCTTATCTCCATCAACACAAACACACCAGCTTGTGTCTTTACAGCAAACAGGCTTAATGCCTTGGACGGCCGCCAGTGGCCCTGACCATTTACTCTTCACAGCATGCCTGTGCCTGCAGACCTGTTGTGGCGGTTTACTCTGTAACTAGATGGACAAGCTGTGGGAAATGTGCTGCAGAACTGCAATACCTCGGTGTTACTTTGTCGTATTGAACACACAACCTCACAGATGTTTTAATAGCAACTACAATAGAAATTACAAAGGTGTGTCAGAGGTGACATGGCAGCTGAGATGAGCAGGCCAATGTCCTCTGGGTGTGGGATAATCATTGTAAAAGCTGAGTGATCTGTAATCTCTCACGATAGGGTCCCACCCATGTTTGACAGGCAACCATTACTGTGGAGGAAAACAAAATAGATAAAGTCATGTTATATTAGCCATGATCTCATACCATGAGATCTCATGCCATGATCTCAAAACTTGTCTTTTATTTGAAATAGAATGCTATTATTGTGACTAATATACTAATTATTCTTATTCTTATTATTGTGATTATTCTAATAAGTCATTAGCAACGTGTTCCTTAAATCATGTCGCACTGTTTTAGTCTGTGCTGACTGAAATCTCTTTCAGGTGATTTAGAGGGAAAGGTCAAATGGCTGGATAACTACCAGAAGGTGAAACAGCTACGAGATGCCCTGGTGTGGCTGCCTGTGTGGGAGAGAGACAAGCGTGCCTTCATCCCTGAGGTTTCGTAATGTGCAATTGTGTATATATTGATATTTGTGTTTCTGTCTGCAAGATCTGTGTTGACAGAACAAACCATTTAACTGATAAATGTGCACCCACACGTCATCCTCCAATACCTTTTGCGTGCAGATAAGATGATCTGATCATTTATCTGGGTGTGAAATCAGATATTGCAAAAGCAAAAAACTATTTTAGCATTCACATTTTACAATTCAGAGTCATTAGCTGTTATCAAAAACTCAAGATTTCTCAATATCAGCGTACATGTCAGGTGAAAATGTTTTCCTCTCACCTGATCGACTGCCTCTCTTTCAGAATCTGAAACATCTCCTAAAGGCTGTCACTCTGGACAATCTCATTTCTCACAGAAGTCTGCTGCACGAAGGGAAACTGGTACTCACAGGTATGTACAGCTGGAACAAGTCCAACACATTTTATACGCGAGGTGCTTTGACTAGGACAAAACCCTAAACCATCTTTCTTTGGTTCATTACCAGAGAACACAAAGCTGATAGATGTTTATCTCTTCCTGTTTGACGAATTCCTGCTGATCACAAAGATAAAGAGAAACAAGAAGGTACGTCACTGTCTCGCCCTGCTCTCAGTCATGTGGACCAATGAAAGATATTCAGTATAGTCAGTAGATGGTTGTTCACCTGGTGTCCCGTCTTCCTGTGTAGAGATCCATCGGCCCAGAGCAGAATCCTCTCAGGCTGCCACAGAATCTGGAGCTGGATCAGCTGCTAAAGGAGGGATGCACTTTCACGGTTCTCGACCAGCCCGTCTCTCTGGACCGACTCCAGCTCAAGAACATTGATCAACTAAATGCCTCAAGTAATTCTAACAGTGCTAGTATCTCAGACATGGTTTCTTTTGATTAGGTTTTAAGGACCGAGTGTAGTCCACAGTGAGACCTTATTTACTGACATGTCTGACTCTGTAATGATTAATTCTGTTTCTTTGACATCAGAGACCAGAGATTGGACATGTTTGATTTGAGTTGACAGACAGCAGAATCATAATATCATGCTCTCATCACAGCTAGTATTGTTTAGTGTTGTTGTCAATATAAGAATTGTAATTCTGTACTTTCTGTTTGTAGCGTCGGGGCTGCCTCATTCTTTCATAATCATGCACCAGAACCGCTACCAGCAATGTATCGGTGCGTTTATCCTGCAAGCTCCGTCAGAGTCGACCAAGGTAGAGCCATTCAGCACAACTATGAGTTTCTGAGAAGTTTCACAAGGCTTGTAGTCCACTAAGAGTACTGCATAATTTCCAGAAAAAAAAAAAAAAAGGAACTCACAGGTATATAATACATGCTTGCCATTCAGATATGCAACATCAAATATGGATTTCTGTTAAAATCTACAGAGAACCACAAAATAATAACTTTGGGCTTTTTGTATCTTTAATAATAATCTTAATCTTTAATTTATGTATTTCTCAAGGCAGTTAAGTCACTTACACGTGAATTTAGATTTACTCTGGATACGCAGATCAGGTCCTATTTTATCAAATGTGGTGAATCTAGATTCTGAGCTTTGTCATGCCAGGTAAATTATTTAATGAATATTACCATATGATTTCCATTCATTTCTCTATATGGTCATATATTAAATAAAGAATTAACTTTATGTAAATAGTTTTTCTTATGGCTCCAACACATTTTACAAATGAAGACCTTTACAAATAAATATTCAGTGTCATCTGGCCATTGAGTGAAACTGCTGCTACCTAATAACCTTGATCTTCTGTTAACATCTTGATGTGTTTTCCAGAGAGTGTGGATGTCGAAGATAGAGGGCGCTGTAATGGCACTGCTGAAGCTGGACTCTCAGCAGCCGCGAGTTAAGGGCTCCTCACTGTGGCTGGAGTCTTCACAGATATGACCCATCAAACTGCACTAGAAGCCATCAGCAACATCTTTACTGTCCCCTGAAGTCTTGTGAATGACCATATTAGCACTAGCATGATTTTGTTAACTAAATGTTTGCCCTCAAAGGCAGCTGCTGCCATAGTGTATAATAAATGTCTGAATATGTAGTAAAAGTTGTTGTAGAGGGTTTTTTCTTTGAAGAGCACACAACCTCATAGTCTTTTTAAAGCTTCTCATCTGGTCTGCACTTGCTTTCAGCCATCAGAGACTTTTCAGTGACATTCAAGGTCTCGATGAAACAATCTCACCTAAAGTCAACTTTCACTCACAACACATTAACATTGCTGGCATAGTTTTATCAATTTTGAGACTAGTATGAATAAGAAGTCCAAAAGTAACAATTCCATGATACATAGACAGACTCCATCTGCTGCGATTATGTGATAAGACGGGGTGGGTTTTGTAATTTGATCCTCAAATTCAAGGTCTTGTTTGGTGAAACATTTTATATTTAAACTTTTTTGGCTTTGTTGATTCATTTTTAAACTCAGTAACGATTCCTTAAATTAACACATTAGAGTAATTCTTATGTCCTTGAAAAGATCACACAGAAATAGAAACATACTGTAGATTTTATTTAGGTTTGTCATGACAATGAATTACAAAATCAACTGGTGCATGTGAACATAAATTACATTATTTCTCTTGTCCCTTCAGGTGAACTGAAGTCATCCTGACTGTGGTAATACATGGTGTACGTCACTGCTGACAGTGAGCAGTGATGTACAAAGACGTTGGCCTAAGGCACACCTTCACAACCACCAGATATGATGACTCTAAACATGAAAAAAAACATGTGAGCCACAGGCCAGTTAAGTCATCATGCATGATAACTGAGCAACACGAAGCAAGCAACGATTCAGTGTGTATAGGTCTGTGGTGCCATTTTGTAAAAATGAGTAAGACACTGATGAATCCACACACAATTTCACTGTTGTCATGTTTCTACATCCACAAGTGTTATATATTTCCTTTTTCTCTTTCATTACAAACATTTACAAAGATAATTATGACAGACTTCGTATTAATGAGCAGTTAAGTACATCAGGACTAGAAATGCTGAAGCCTGTATAAAGTTGGTGGTCCTACGTTTGTGGCTGGGCTCTCTAAGGACAAGCCCAGAATACAATAAGGTGCAAATCGTCTCAGGGTCTGTACAACTTGATAGATCAATCGTAAATTCTTGATCAAATGCAGGCAATGACACAACATTTTTTGACGTCTAAGGTTTAGAAATAGTGCTTTTCCTGTGCCAATCTGAGGTAGACATAACAAAACCAATGCAACACAAAGAAACAGGTGTTTTTGAGAGTTTGCAACTGAGATGGATATTCTTTTGGAATAGGAATACAAGCTTTACAAACGAATTTAATAAGCCTATATCTAAAACAAGATGCTTGTTGCAAAACACCAGAACAGCCTGAATCGTCGCCTGACTTACAGTGTTCGCCTGCTCCAGTCTGTAGACAATTGCACGAGAAGATCTTAACAATATCTGTCAACAATTATAAATTAAATGAAGCAGGAACTAACTTTTACAGTGTTCTCAGCTGCAGGCAGGCTGGACAGTAAACGCTGCACCAGAAAGCAGCACCGATGTCCCCGGACAGCGCGAGGCTCTGAGCACAGTGCATCTCAGCAGACAAGCACAGCAGGTCTAGAGACTAGACACACACTCTGTTACAGCAACATCTCACACAGCCACAGTTATTGCTTCAAAGCAGAGCACGCACACAGACAGACACACACGCAGACAGACATGGACACACACACGCACACGCATCTCGAGCAGTAGTCAGTTGCTGTTGTTGTTGCACATGAGACAAGCAGCAGAAAAAACACAGAAAAAAAAAAAAAAAAAAAAACATGCAATCACCTTGAAAGACTGCATCTCCAGTCTGCAGAAAGCACCACAATTTGTAGAAATTAACACACAAAGAGAAATGTGGCACAGCAAAAACTGAGGGTACATAAAAAAAAGCAGCCTGTCAGATCATCATACGTGCCACTGTGCACCTCTGTGTTCAAGATAAAAATGTCAGACCCTGTGATTTAAAACTCAGATAGACGGTTAAAAAAATAAAATAAAATACTGAAATATGAAAACTGAGGGCTTTCATCGGGTCTGTATTCCTGCTTCAGACATTCTTTGGTCATGAAATAGGCTGAACATATTGATTTCACCAAACACGCTGCCACACAAAGGAAACATGCAGTAACTGATTTAATGCCAAGATATGTGCAGAAAGTCGCTGGTGCATAAACTAACTGATGAAATATTTTCGTAGGAATATTGAGTTTAAAGTTGAAGAATTAAATTAAAAAAAAAATTGTAATTTCTTCCCTTTTGTTATAAGCTACAGCACAATACTAATAAAGAGGCTCTATTGATATAGCGTAATGCATATAAGGCATAAGCCTGTGCACAAGCATCAAATTAAAACAGTTGATAAAATAACAGGTTTTAGTGGTTTTGTTTTGTGGAAAATAAAGTGTTGACAGTTGGAAAAAATGAAATGCATTTGTGTTGCAAAGTAAAAATTTGCATTAGACATTAAATACAGTCTAACAGTTAAGTTTTACAAAAATATTTTTGTACTTACTGAATCTTAATTTTCTTGCTATAAAAATAAGATTTTAATTTAGCCTAACTTTTTTTTGTTTTTAGTTAATGATCAAATTGATGTATATATTCATACACAGAAAATACTTGGTTAATTGGGCATTTGAAGATATTTTTTGGAAAAAATAGTTACCTGCATTTACCTTTGTGGGGCAGCAGTGATTTTCAACATCACTATTACAATGTTTACTTTCCCATTCACTCCTGCAGAGGTCAGATTGACCTTACACCTTCTGACAACAGACATCAAACATGTCGCGATGCACAAAAAAAGCCACCTTGCAATTGTTAAAGATGCCAAACAATGATGGGAGAACATGAACTGAAAAAGATGGATGGTGTTTAGTTCTCGCTGTCTCCGCTCTCTGGCAGTCCACAGGAGTAGCAAAGGCACAGAAACAGATACAGACAATCCCAACCAGTCCCACCCCATCTTGTCACGTGGCCCAGGGGTCTCTTCAGTTATCGCCCTCCACAACAGAGCCACAAGTCACATGCAGGTGGGAGTCTTTGCACAGGGTCTGTCCTTTATAGTGCACATTAAATATGACAAAGACACGCCGCCTTCTGCCTGCTGGAGTAGGAAAGGGAGGGAAAGAGCGTGGGGGGTGGGGGTGTTGGGGTTAGGTAAAGGAATGAGAGGGAAATCAGCCTTGGAGCTCCTCGAAGCACGTCTCACACACCCGTACTGGCTTTTTAGAGGACGGCGTGAAGGCGTTCTTTGACGAACACTCGGCGCAGAAAATGTTTCCACAATGTCTGCAGTGGTGCTGGGTATTCACAGAGGAGGAGGAAGGATCAATAATGAGATATTATGTCCTTTTAAAAACAAAAAAAATCTTCAACAAAACTTCATACTTACCTTCCTGACAGTGACGGTAAAGCCTTTCCCACAGGCCATGCAGTTCTGCACCTCATGATCCTCGGCCCACTTCCTGGTTAGAGTCTGTGACTGCTTGATCTAAAAGCACCAACAGAGAAACTCTAACTTTATTTGTACCATAACACATGAAGCAGTCTGAGACAAACTAATGCATTTGTACGATAGTGTTTTATTTTGATATTTTTGTGGTTTGAACAAGACGTCTGATGTTTTGCGACTGACCTGGAGTGACTGGTTCTCTCTGCCCAGCTCCTGCATGGCGGCTGTTGTATCATCCAGCTTCCTCCTCAGCTCCACCACCTTGGCCTGCAGTTTCTCTATCTCACCCTCACCCTTCACACACCTAAAGACAAAACAGCAGAGCACTGATGAGTTGTGTGCTCATCTCAATTTGTAGCACAGAAGAATTTCCTACCACCACTCCTGGGCTGGCAGCAGAATAGCTTTAATAATTAATACTTTCAGCATCAGTGCTTTAGAATAAAGATGATGATGATACTGATTCAAAGCTCTGTGGTACCACAACCCTCTGTTGTTAACAGGTGTTTCGGTCTTATTTCAATTCAATTTTGACTCATCACATTTCACCCTTCAGTTGAAGTACTAGAAGCAAGAAGTCATGAAGCACTAGAACATCATTTGCTCATTATCAGACATCAAATATCTACAACCTTAATATTCAGCGAATGTTGATGATGTTTATGAGGTTGATATGGTAACTTATCAATTATGTTATTGACAGTTAACATAAGAGGAGGCAAGCCAAAAACTTAACACATCTGTACTGTAAGGATTTACACACCTCTCAGGGACAGGGACAACAGTTCAGAGGAAGTTTGCAGCTTTTATCTTTTATCTATTCTAACCTGTTTTTCTCTGTGAATTTCATCTGTAGGCAAAATAAGTTAGACTCACAGCTAAATCTGTCTATTTTTAAATTACCGATATCTGGAGGATCACAGCAGGAGTTACAGCAAATACAAAAAGATGTAAAAACTGTTGACTCATATTCACTGTCTGTTCATCTATGCTTTTATTTATCCTTCATGTTCTGCTCTTAACGTCCTAATGGATATGTGTGTGGTACATGCAACAGCCTTGATAGGACTAATATATGATGGATTCCACTTTTAATTATCATTTGTTATGCACAAGAAATGAAGTTCTTTAAAAATTAAGATTGTAAATAATTTAATTCAAAATTGTCTGAGAGATATGGGCAAAACTTCCCTGAAGAACAGCTCAGGGCAATGGTGTTATAATATAATCATTCTTATCACAGAGAATCAGCATATGATAAAAATTAACTTAACAGTGTTTTCCTGCGCCAGGGCAGGTGCTTGTTTAAAGTTTTAAAGGAAGCTGTCCGTATCATTGGAAAACTTCATTTGTCAAAAACTTGACATAAAATCTTGTCAACTTTGATGGCATGCTCATGTGCAGCAGAAATCAGACTAGAAACTTGACCGACTCATCTTTTGACCTAATTTTGAAGGAGCTGACTTGACAGTTTCCTTTTTACCATACACTTCAGTGAGAGTCAAGGCTGGTCAAGCATATTCAAAAACCTCTTAAAAATAAAGAGTCATTACCTGCAAGGTCACAAGTAAGTCGTGAAAAAATTATCAACACACCTTTCCAAAAGGGCCCGTCTCTCATCCTGGTTATTCTGGACGGTGGCCTCCAGCACAGCGATCTCTCCTCTCAGCTCGTCTGTCTGTTTCTCCAGTTCACCGACTCTCTGCTGGCTGCCCTGCCACTCTCTCTTCAGGGTGGCAACGTTTTCATTCAGCGCCGTCACCTGTACACCCAATTTAGCTTCTGCCTCCTCCCTCAGCTTCACCTGCTCCTCTTTCGCTCGCTTCTCTGCAGCCTTTAGGAAGATACATTGATCATATCACAAAAAAGAACTGTGAGGGGCGTGAAAGACATCTCATCTGGTCATTTAAACTAATTTGGTGATGCGGTCTACCAGCTGATCCCGGGCATCCTTGGTTTGGGCGAGGAGCTGCTCCTCTCTCTGGCTCTTGCTGTCCTTGGTGGCCTGGTGCTCTTTCTTCTCTTGCTGTAGTACACCCTGCACTGCCTCCACCTGACCCTGTAATTCCAGTTTCTGCTGGATCAACAGCTGTTTGGCCTCCTGCAACTCACCCAGCTCCTGAGAAGCAACAAGATAAAGTTAGTGGGTGGTTTGGTACTCTAAGTAAGGAAGCAGTATCTTACATGAGAAAAAAATAAGATTGGAGATTTTAAGCAGCTTGAGCAGATTTGAGTTTGGGATGTTATTGCTCTGACAACAGCTTAAGACAGCAACTCTAAGTCAGCTTTGAAGAACTGAAAAACCCAGGCTTATGTAAAATTGCCAATTCAAGCATGCTTGGTTACACCTTTGAAGAATGTGGCCCTAATGACCTGCAGTCACCCTGAGTTAAGCTGTTTATGTAAGACACAAGCATGGGAAGCAGGGCATGTCGGTGTAGGCATAAAATGGTGGCCATCGTCTACATTAGCTTCAACTGTTGCACTATTAAGAATTTGAGTTTGAATTTAAGCCTCTCTTTACCCTCAAATTAAAAGACAGAAGTAACCTACCTTCTCACTCTTCTCTGTTAGTGCTTTATACTCAGAGGTTAATTTGCTGTTATTCTTTTCCAGGACAGTCTTGGCTTTGTTCAGTTCCTCCACTTTGCTCTTTTCCTTCTCCAGCTCCTCCTTAACATGATTCTGGGTGAGCAGGTACAATTTAGAATATTAATATTAACTTAGTTACATGAAGTCAAGTTTGTATGTGTGTTAATCTGTTTGTCTGACCTGTTGCTTATGTAGCTCTTTCAGTTTTTGCTCCTGCTGCTGGTGCTTCTGGTCCTGCTTGGCAAGCTCCTGCTCCAACGAGCTGCGGCTCGTCTTCAGTTCCTGTATCTGAGCCTCTAAACCAGTCTGATGGGTTCGGTTAGCAGCCAGCTCCTCCTGGGCTAAGCTCAGCTTCTCTTCTGACACCTACATACAGAGGATGTTCAAAAGTTCACATTTAACATAGCCTCCTTAATTTAAGCCATTACTAGTCTGTAGCACTTCCAACCCATCATGCATTATCATACCTTGAGGTCTTGACGCAGGGCAGAAACCTCAGACTCTTTGCCGTAGAAATCAGACTGAAGCTTAGTGAGACTTTCCTGACTTTGCTCCAAAGCTTTCTGCAGCTCCACTGTCCGGCTCTTTTCAGAGACCAGCTCCTGGCCGAGTCCTGACACTTGGGCTGTCAGCTTACTCTCCTCCTCTGCCTGGAGATAAGAGACAAATACACACATTTACAAACACTACATATTCATCAGTACACTTCCTTCACAACAAACCTGCAGCTATGTGATCAGATATGTGTTACTTACTTTCTTCACATTAACTTCCTGTAACTCTGTCACTTTTCCCTTCAGTTTTTTCGTCTCCTCTTCAAAAGACCCCTGGGCTGCCTTCAGCTGTGCACGCACCTTCTCCAGCTCATTTTCTCTTCCCTTCAGTGCCTCCTGAGCCTTTGAGTGCTGCTGCTCTAATGAGGACAGCTGCCCTTTCAGCTTTTTCTCTGCCTGATAATTTGTAGAGACAGAATAGTCATTAAGATGTTAGGTTGAATACAATATTGCTCGATCTTCCATCTTTTCAGAAGTTTACCTCTCTCATCTGCTCCAACTGCTCTTTAGATTCTTTCACTGTCTTGGTGATGGTCTCATTTTTCTTAAGAAGCTCCTGCCAGGCCTTCTCATTATTCTTTTCCTGAGGAGTGAGGCAGATTAATGTTGTGAATGCCTTGATATTGTACATATGTGTCATTTCACTTTGCTATGTGATGAAAAAAGACTTTTTCACTGTCTGGGGCTTATTGAACATACCTTCTCCTCCATTGCTGATTTGAAGCTCTTTCTCTCTGCGTCCAGTTGATTCTGATTCTCTTTGAGTGCCTTATTTGCCTTTCCTAGGCTCTCCTGAGTAGAAACAAGCTCCTTCCTTTGAGCCTCTTTCTCCTGTTGAGCCTTTTGTAGGTCTGCTGCCAGACTCTGAGCTTTCCTGTCCAGCTCTGCATGCTGACTTTTTCCCTCCTGGGTCACCTTGTCTAGGTTTGCCTTCAGAGCAGCTTTATCCTGCTCACAGTGCTCCAACTGCTTCTGGGTGTCACTCAAAGCAGCTGCCTTTTTCTTTAACTCCTCTTGTAGTGTTGCAGCCCTTAATAGTGGAACAACGTGTATGGTGCATTTGAAGTAATTTATTGAAATAAAAATATAAAAGAAGAAAACAAAATTCCTTTGAAAGTATCAAACACGTATTTATCAAACTGGTAGACTGGAACTCATTATCTCACCCTGCTTTCTCTGTATCCAGTGAGCGCTGCAGCTCCTTAGCTTTTCTTTTAACCTCCGACCCTTCCTTCTGCAGCTTCTGTACCTCCTGCTGTGCCTGATCTCGTGTGGCCTGCAGCTCCCCAATCTGTGACTCCATTTTCTGTCAATTTAAAACATATTAAAACGTATTCCATTTCAGAGAAGAAGAATTTCAACCTAAAACAAACCTGAAGATGGCTTCAAGATGATCACATTGTGTACATTGGACTATGCCATCATCATGCTGTTGGTGTCCCATACCAGACACTAACTTTAAAGACTCAATACAAACCTTATTGAGCCCCTCCAGCTTCTCTACACCCTGTTCTGAGGCCAGTAGTTTGTCTTTGCATTCCTTCAGACTGGTTTCCAGCTGTGTGCACTGCTCCTGTCTCTCCTTGAGCCTTTGGGCCTTCTCCTCCATCTTCTTTTGAACTTTATTTAGCTCCTACACAGAGGGTGCGCGGTCAAGTGTGATATACAGGAGAGGAGTGAAAGAAAGAACACAAGACAGAAAAGTTAAGTGAATGAAATGAAGCAATGAAAGACTTATGGTATATTACACAGGACATACAGCTCATTAGATGCCCAAAGAGGAAGCTCACCTGCTGCTTATCCTGCAGTGCATGCTGTGCAGTCTCCAGGTTGTTCTCCAGGTTGGCCTTCTGTGCAGCTTTGGCTGCCTCAGCAGAGAGTAACATTTCTGTCTTTGCCTTCAGCTGCAGAAAATCAGTCCAACAAAAAGTTATTCTCACCATCAAAAACATTAAAACTATACAACATACTACATCTGGATCATATTATGCAAACACGCTCATTTGCCAGCTGACCTGAGAGTCCAACTGGGATACTTTCTCCTTGCTGTCTGTAAGCTGGGCAGTGAGCTCAGTGACTGAGGTCTCAAGGGTATGGGCTCTGTCCTGGGCTGAACGCAGCAGAGTCTTCTGCTCCTGAACCTGCTCATGTAGGTTATCCTGCGCTTGCTTGTTGCTCTCTGACTGGTTCTTGAGCTTGTCAGTCAACTGTGTCACCTTTAAGGCCCATATATACAGAAAATGTTACAAAATGACCAATTATATCTTGTGATTATTGAAAAGTTGTCTTTTTATATGGTGTCAGTTAATATGAGGTGTTGTTTCTCTTTTGTTGTGTCACTTTTACATTCTATAAAAATGACTGCAAAACAAAAGTGAACCTTTGTGTGTGTGTCTGTGTTTTCATCCACCTGTTCTTGTAGTGCGTGGTTTTTCTCCTTTAGCTGGTTAAGGAAAGCCGTCTCTCCCTCCCCAGCCTGGATCTTGGCACATAAGTCCTCTCTCTCTGCTTCCAGCTGACTCACAATGTCTTTACTCTTTTGCAGCAGAGCCTCTAAATTCTGGATCCTCTGGTCTTTATCTCCAATCTGACGCAACACCTGCTCCAGGTCATTCTACAGTACAAAGACAAGGGGTAAGTTACAGCAGGTAGTTTTGTTTATTTATTTCTTGTCAGGGTTTTTTAATGTGTGTTTGAGGTGTACTGTAAATACAAGCATACTGCAACAGCTGCTTTTTTCTAAAGCCCAATCACAGAGAATTACTTTGTATAAGACTACGTCGCACATTATTCAAAAAAAAAAAAGTGTCCAGTGTCAGTGTGCGGGACAACTACTCTTATTAATGCCACAGGAGTGAGGGTTTTCTTGTGAACAGTACCTGTGCCTCCCGGAGTTTGCCATTGGTGTTTTGCTGCAGCGCCTGCAGCTCCTGGTGCTGCTGCTTGGCTTTCTCCAGCTGGTGCTGCAGGTCTGTGTTCTTACTGGTGCCCTCCTTCAGCTGAAAATGAAAATAAATATTGTAAATTTTTAACCATAAACCTGAAGATATTGTTGATTTCAGAATCATTTTGTGAATCTTACCGTCTCTAGTTTATCAAACTTAAGCCAAACTCTAAAAAAGCTAAACTACATTGTACATTACAGCACAAGTACCTTACATTGTGTGTACATTATATATATCAGGCACAGCTGAACATCATTCACTCTTTCACAGATGTTCTGACTGTTTCATTGCATTAATTAAATTGCCCCACAGCAATCATTATAGTTTCATCTGATGCTTACCTGTTCTTCTGCACGGGAGAGTTTGAGCTGCAGGTCGGCTGCTTGCTGCTCGCGGTCTTTCAGTTTCTCCCCAGACAACTGCCTCTGTTCTTTCAGACGACCTTGCACCTCTCCCAGCTGCCTCTCTGCCTCCAGCAATTTGGCATGCAGCTAGGAAGAGCAGAGAGAGGTTAATGATTAAGGACGATTGAGTTGGAGGGAAGACAATTATCAAAGACTTACAGTGGAAACGTGATGTCTGGAATCCTCATATTTAACTATGTGACATTTCTACATCAGTTATTATTGATTCTTTCTTTGCTATTTCTGTTATTTTGAAATGTTTTTAATCCGAAACAGATTTTACAGGGAAATTTGCTAAAGCCTCTGCCGAGCCTCTTGTTTTATGGACATATTTTTCCAATTGTGAAAAACTACTGGGCTTTAAAATTTATTGAGCAAGGTTGAGGCTGTACTTTGTGATGGTCTGAGGATGTATCAAAAACTTTATATATCATTTGTCATGTGCCGTGGTCTGTGTGTGTCTCCTCTCAGTCTCACTCACCTGACTGATCTCTGTCTGCTGCTTAGCACCTTGGCTCTCTTTTTCTTCCCTTTGCTGTTCTAGCTGTTTCCTCTCAACTTTCAGCTCTGCATGCTTCACCTCCAGCTCGCCAATCTCACTCTTCAGCTTTGCCACCTCCTCTGTTCTCTCTCTGAGCTCCGTCTGGGTCTTATGCAGGGAGGCCTCAGCCCCTGTGGCCCGAGCTTGGAGCTCTTGGACCTCCAGCTCTCTGTCTCTCAGACTGTCCTGGACTCCCTTCTTGGCAGATTTCTCAGCTCCCAGACACTCCTCCAGTTCCTGATGCTCCTTCTCTTTACGTGCCAATTTTTCAGACAGGCTCTGTGAGAAAAGGTGACAAGGATCAGATGACCACTGGTTGTCCAGAGCTGTGGTAATTCTTGAGGTAAAGACCTCCTTGAATAGTCATGAAGACAGAAAACAAATAACAAAAAGGAAACAATAGAGTGAAACTAAATAAAATTTTACTTTATACAGCTTTTAGAAAATAATTTTATGAGATTTCAAAAGGGAGAGAGGTCTCAAGAAAATGATAAAGACAGTATTTGAAAAGTAATCAAGAATCAATTACAATTTTTTTATTTAAACAGTTGGTGTAATTGGAGCTGCACCAAGGCATGGACACTCACACCTCATGTGATATAAGCTATGGAAAAGAACAGTCTCCTGTAAAGAGTCAAGTGTTAAGTGTGGTATGGAATTTCTAAGGGAAGGTTTACAACGGAGGACTTGGAATACTGTGGTATGTGTACAGCACTTGCCCAGACGTGAGCTCTTGCAGTAAACTTGGCAACAAGGTGATAAAGAACAAATTGTTGTTAATAGTGGAGCTTGCTGCTAACTAGGGACTGTGACACAGCACCTGGACTTCACAGACATCTAATAAACCTCTGTAGGCCACTGCGGCAGCTGGCCAACATTAACAACCTGCTCTAGAACTCTAGAAGTCTTTTTCCTCTCCTCTTTTGTTCATCCCTCTCATTCCCCCAGCCTTGCCAAGGTCCTTCTCTTGTGTCACTGTCACAGCCCCTGCTGCTCCTCTTTAATCCCGCAGTTACAGACCATTAGCTGTTCATCTGTCTGTTCTTAGTTCTGACCCCCTGTGTCACAAAGTATGCTCCATCACTTTTGTTTCTATTCTCATGAAATAAGTATGTATATTAGGTCTCAGAGTATCATGATGTGAGAAAAGGCATGGGGTGGGCGGTATTGCTCTGGAGATTCAGCTCTGTAATCTCCCTCTTACCCAGGAATTAATTTGGCTGGAGAGCAATGGTGAGGCTGATGTGGGAGGAGTTTGTCTCTGCCAGTACCTGTGTGCCTCCATTTCCCAGCTCCCATTGCAACAGAAGAGGGAAATGCTACCTGTATTTCACCCCAAGTGAAAGAGCTGGTCTGACAGAGACCCCCCTGCTGGTTTAATTATTGAGGTGTGTGTCATTTTTATAAACATGTCTTGATTGCCAAAGAAGGCTGGTGATAGCAGAGCAGCAAGTGAGGTGGCATGCTCTGTTTTGGAGTGGCAGCTGGCAAAGCTTGTTATTTCTGAAGTAAAAGTAAATCCCGCACAATCTTATGCTGTATGTTGTGTAACAGATGTCATGGCAGACATGTTTATGCCTGCAATAATCTCTTGAGAATTATAAAAATGTCACATGACCATAATAATTGAAGCTGTTTGGTTCTATTGGTGTTTGTGTGTGCTACCTGGCTTTGCTGCTGCAAATTATTCAGATTGCTCTGCAGCTCGTGGATCTGTTGGGTGTAGACGGCTGCTTCTTGTGGACCCTTCTCCAGCTCTGCTTTTAGTTGGGATATGGTCATCTGCAATACAACAGACAGGCACATTAGACTAATTCTGAAAGAAATTAGTGTCAAGGAATCAAGAAATTGAAGAACAACTGTGACGGACTCACATAGAAGGAAAAAAAATAAAATTAGAAAAACATGTTAATTAGTAACAAACAGGCTTGAGTGACACAAAAACACAACAAAAACAGACAGAGAGTTGACAATCTATTAAAAAAAGAACCTCAATGCAAGATGAAAGTGAATTTGGGACCAACTTTAAACGGCATGTTTTACCTCCAGTTTACGAATCTTGAAGAAAGGTTAAGTGTTGGAGAGGGATACATTATGTGAGAGGCAGAAGAAGGGGAGAGAAAGAGAGACAGAAAAAGGTAAGTGACCATATACCAGCAAGTGGCAAGCTGCTAGGCTGAGAGAATAAATGATTACAATTTCACCACAGTCCACTGTGATATCCTGATATGGCAGCATTAAATGGAATATTTTATATAAGAGATCCCCTCTTATATAAAATATTCCATTTAATGCTGATGTGTTTTTAGCAGGGCCAGACAAGACTTGAACCTGAATGTAACAGTACCTTTTTGAATGTAATTTTAACCTGTAGTCTAGTTACTGACTGAATAAATTTTGCCCTTGTCCAATGGAACTCAAGTAAATACAGCATTTGCACTAAAGCCATGTGTTAATTATAACTGAGACAGACAGTTTTCAAATATGTTGACAATATGGTTTCATAGCATATAAAAATATGAAGCTGTGCTTTAAGAATATTTCGAAGTTGTGCAGAAAGAGAGGTTCAGGGCCTTGAGCAGAGCCCGATAAACACTCATTCTCATTCTTTGATCAAAAATGCAGGAAATCAAAGAATTATTCACCAATGAACACAAATTAGGCGTAAAACAATCTAATATAACTACAGCACCTAAACTATTTTACAAGTTGAAGTATCAGTTCACTTCAGCACGACAATGTTGTACATGATTATGTCAACTGTAGGATGCCATGTGGGCAAATGGCAGCTTATGTTGCCATATTGGGACAATACAATAGTAAGAACCAGCAGAACTACATGTGACCTGAAAGACATAAGGTCATTTGCCCTCCTCACCTCTGAGGTAGTGTAATTAGCCTGCAGTTGCTCGTAGTGGTTTTTGAGGCGTTCAGACTCCTCCTCCCTATCACATGTCATACGGTCCATCAGTGTCTGCACCTGCACCAGCTCCTTCTTTAAGACCTCCACGTCCTCCACTCCTGGTCGCTGCAGCTAGGGGGCAGAGCAGAGGCACTATTAAAGACGTGAATGGATGGCAGAGAGAAGAGCAAAACACATTTTTCAATGTCCTAAGAAATGGCTGAGCTGCTCAGGTGTTGCAAACCTGCATACAGATTCAGACAATGGCAGCAATGTGGTGCTCAACCTGTGATGCTCCACCTTCATCTCAATAAATCCAAGTACACTTTAATTTGGAGTAAAACAGGAGAGATCAACAGGAGGTGCTGTCTCCATTTAAAGGTTAAACTTGCATAAAGGCTTTTTAAAATACAGTGAACTTTTGAGAACAGGTAAGAGGCCAGGGTCACCTGACCTGATGTTTAAAGCAAACCATACCAATTCTTTTGATATATATTCTTTGGGTAAAGTTCTGTTTCAAGTTTCTTAAACAGCGCTGAGAGGATTGTCTAGATAGGAGCTGTATCAATTCTTCCAGCACACAGCTCACAGTCAAACTGATTCCTTGGTGTTGTTTCCACATTATTCTTAAACTCCAAAGCACAACATTCATGTCACTTAAGGCTTGTGAGAAGAGAATAAAAACCAACAGAAACTCAAGTTTGTGTTGTACCAGTTCAGTTTGGAGTCTATCATTCTCCTGCTTCTCTTTCTGCAGTTGTTCAGTCAATTTGGCCAGCCTCTGGTCAGCAGCCTCCCTCAGGCTCTTCTCCTCATCATAGCGGGATTTTAGGTCTGTCAAATTCAACGATTAAAAAAAAAAAAAACAACAATAATATTCTAATAAAAATCACACATACAGCTCAAGTTCAATCAAATTCACCCAAACTAATTCTTATGCAAGACTGGATGAAACACAACAGGTGCCTTAAGGTGGTCTATCATGTTGTTTCACAATGGAGACACATGCTTTCCAATTTCCAGGCCCAACACTAACCTACTATCTCTGTGGCTAGCTGTGCAGCCTTCTGCTCAAACAGGTCTTTCATCTGCTTGATGTTGAACTTTTCTGTCTCTGCTTCATTCAACTTCTTTTCAAGGACTGAAGAAAAAAGCACCAAATTAGTGACTGACATTTTAGGATCTTTGTCACGTTTTTTTTTTTTTTTTTTTTTTTTAAATATCATAACTATAATGTCACAGACCTGAATCCTCTGAGCCCACCTGTCCATCGTTCTGTGAAAACCAAGGAGATAGAGGAACATGTACAGTAAGAGCAAGCATCGCCATCATGTTTTGTTAAGCAGTTTTATATTCAGAAAGCCAACTCTTCCTAATAAATCATGTTAAATATCTTGAAGGAATTACTTGCTTCAGTTGTCCTTGGACTTTGTCTAACTCCTTTTTGAGCTCACCAGAGAACCACCTTTCCTCCTAAATAGGTGAGAACACACAAAAAAAAATCATATCTTTGGATTAATGGATCATTTACACTTATCTGTAATAGCCACAGTTCAGAAAGTAAACCATACCTTGAGAGAAGCATGCAGGTCCTGAACCTCTTGCCGCAGCATTGTAAGGTCTTCCCTAAAAAGAGGAAAGAGAGCATTAACAAAAACACAGAAATATGAGGTCAGACTTTGTCATAATTTAAGCCACGTTAATATCAGTCTACCTAGTGGGGGCCACATGAGCAGGGAGGTCTCCGGTGTCATGGAACAGCTCATAGTGCTTGAACAGCTCCTCTGCAGAGTTGTGAGACTTCATGCACTGAGGACAGATGAAGCCCTGAACACAGAAACACATCAGAATCAACCAGGTGACAATAACTTACCAAGCAGCCTCACTTCTGCAGCTCTGCTTGCCAGGTAGAAAAAGTAAATGTTATCAATGCAAAATGAAATGTCTGTTACCTCAGACGTCTGATCATGGTTAAGGTCGGTGCTGGGCTGCTCTGACTCTGCATTCTGGGAGCCTCCCTTCCCAGGAGTCTGGAGAGTAGTAAATAGACTTGATTCATTAGTCTGAATGTATGTACATACATGCCATCACTGTATATGTGTGTGTGTGTGTATATATAAAAATATATATATGGTTGATGACCTAAGTGTCTGACAGATCAGTTAAACAAGAACAGGAAGCAGAATTTTAACTACCCAGGTATTTAACCAGTTGTTTCTTTGAAGTGACTACAATGCTTGCAACTGTGTTTATGTTGGACCAAGTGGACGATATATAATTCCCAGGAAGGAGGCAAGGTGTGCTGGGTGTGACTTACGAGGCCTTCGCTCTAAGCTGTTACATTGTTCCACTTTTCTTTTAAAAGCTTGTTTATTCAAGACAGTTGTATCATGACATTTAACACTATGTTGCGATACAAGTTTGGTTACTGCATTCTTTCTCTACAAAAGTATATATCCCCATTGAACCTTTTACAGGTTAAGACTTTGAATCAGAGTGGACATAATAAAGCTTTGCTGACAATAAACAGCAGAAAAATAATTATATGGTAGTATTGTTTGCAATGATTATAGTTTTTGGCGCATGTGGATACGTGTACATCAACTTTCCCTAAAACTTTGTTGCAAAACTTCTTAAAATTTGTCAAGCTGCCTGGAGATTGTCAGTGAACAACAGTTAGGTCCAGCCACAAATCCTCAACTGGAACAAGTTCTGGACTCTGACTTGGCCACTTCACAACATTCACATTGTTTTAAAGCCATTTTGTGTAGTTGTGGTTTTGGCATCTTACAGAAATCTTTTCCTTAATTGCTGTTCAGTTGCAAATGCTAGATTGCTCTCTAGTTACCTATGTTTATTTTTCTCTGGACTTTCCAAACAATTTCAGTACCTCCCGCAGTGAAGCACCCCCACAGCATGATACTGCCACCACCATGCTATATGGTAGGTAGATTGTGTGGGACTGGAGATGTGAGGTGCCCGTTTGGTCAACACCACAGCAGTTAGTATAATGGTCAAAAATCTCAATCTTGATCTCATCAGACTAAGCAGCCTTGTTTCACTTTGTTTCCAAAAAGCTTGTGAATCACCTAAAATAATACAAAATAATACACTATCTCTGTTCAGATTCTCCTTTCTCTCCTTTTACTTTTAAATAAACTTGTTGTGTATGGCATTTTAGTAAACCAATTATTAAACCTGAGGCCTGTACTACAAAGTTCAACATACGCAGGAATCTCTTGACTCCACCTGACCTTGACCACATGACTGGAAAAGAAACTTAAGACATTAATTCAAATTATTAAAACCAGACAAAGGATAGTTCATGTCTGATGAGGTCAGTCTGACTAATTATGGAAACGCTTAACAGTGTGAGGATCATTTCTAATCGTAGAAATCAGAGGATTTAGTTTACATTTCCAGTTATTATTATAAAGTCTCCCCTGCAGTGATGAAAACAACAATAAAGGCATCATCACTGTCAGGATTTCTGTCGAATTAAAGAATCGTGGTTCAATTAAAATGAAGCTATAACAGTTATTTTACCAGAAATCATCTAACCTTCTGGGTTACTTGGAGATTCAAGGAACTGAAATAGTAAGCTTGGTATGTAGTTTTTTAGTTTATTGATATACATGTTAGAGGCTCTGTTTTTAAAGAGTGGACACATAGAGATACCTAAACAACAAAATGAATCGATTGATTGGGTAAATGTCTACTGCTTGTTATTATTTTCACTTAATTGTAAACTCTTTTGTTCCCCTTGGGCTCCTGTAGAAATGATGATTCAGTTTTTTCAGCATGAGCTACCAATGGCGATATACCCCAGTAACAGTTGAACGACCATCGTTGGACTGAAACACCATAATCGATAATCTCAAATCCTGCTTCGTAATACAGGCCTTGGGTTGGTCAGAGTATATTAAACAACACACCCAGGGATTTCCAGGGAGAATGGACAAGAAGGAGCAACTTTCTATACAGCTCAAAAAGCATTAGGGATATGGTCAGTTCAGAGACCTGCTTAGTGAACTGGCCTGAAGAACAAACACATGAGTGGATGTGCCATTGATGATCCATTCACAAAAAGGATTTGTTTGGGCTGGTTATCGTCTGCATGAATGAACGACAAAATATTTGTGTGTGTAGTATGAGGGGGACTTTTAGCACTTTGAACCAGGCATCTCAGAGTCTATTGGAGGGTCGACAAACATCACCTTAATGACAGGCTGAACATTTGCATCATGGAATATATGGCGACCCAACTAACACCTGCTACATACATAAAGCAGCAAAACTCTACCAAAAAAAAAAATTATTATTACTATCCAAAGGAAGGAAAAACAAGCTAACACTATAATGCCCCCCCCCCCTTTTTTTTTTATTATTATAACGTACCTGCCAATATCATTAAGCCTAAACTCTAAAACTTATTGAAATCTCATTCGTCACTGTAAAGTGTTGGTCAAAAGTGGGAAATGATACAGTAATAAAATTCATTATGCGCATTATCTTGGAAATGTCGTCTACAGCTTTTATCCCCATAAAAAGACTCAATTGTCAAACCGCATTACACAACAAATCAGTGTTTCCTTTACGCCCCTGAGCCCGTGATAATACCGGTGCAATGCAATAATTAAACAAGCTGCCGCAAGGGTCGATATAGTTTCTGTTAAGAGATAACGGATCTAAGCAGGAACTCCTCCCATAAAATGCTTTTATTTCGATTTATCTTCCTAAACGTGTGCAATCAAATCCCCTAGGTATCGAGTCTAAGTCAGACGGTTGTTGACCTGGATGCAGGATTGTGCAGTACAGTATATGTCAGAGACGGATTTTCCTGGTCACCAGGCCGAAACCTCAAAGTGTACACAATGATGCAGTTAGCAATGCACTGTGGGAAATGTAGTCCTGAGTGGAGGCTAACTATGTAGCTAACCTCGCTTACTCCCGCCTGTAACTTTAGTGACAAGCCGGCGATTTCTCCAAACAACACTATATTTACTAATATCAGTATGAGCCCAGTTCCTTAGAGCGCTTGTTTTTATACATGTTGCGGTGAACCGGCTGTCACAGGACTTCCCAACAGCCCAACGGCTAACGTCAGCGTTAGCATGTGATGACTGGACGATGAATTAACCTACCGCTGTGCCACAGCTAGCTAACGGAAACTACAGAAATAAAACGATTAACGGACCGAGGTCTTTAGCCAACTAAGTTATTGTTTTCTAGGTTATCCCTGACAACGTGGACACGTTAGCTAATTAATTCACCAGAGCGTTATATACACAGAAAACAGCCTGCCAGGGTAACAATCAATCAAACGAAACAAGTTAGCATTTAGGGGCTAACTCTGGCAACCCACGTAAGGAGCGCTTGATATGTTCACGGCGGTCTAACGGGGTGGCGAGACTTTTTCCAATCTTGGGTACAACGGTCGGATGAACCGGATAACCCCGCCCAGCCGCGACACGCTGTATTTTAAAACGCGCACCCCCCCACCATGAAAACAGACAAGGATAGGCCCCGTGTCTCCCAGGGAAAACGACCCGGTTTCACCAAACAATAGCGATACGGTTGACTTTGTCGCACCAGACACTTACCATTTGAAGTATCCGTCTCAGCATGGCCTCGACTGCGTTCGCCCGGACACAAAATCCAGTCAGTTTTCCAAATGCAAAACCTACGTAGCTGTACAACAGACACCTGACCAAGCTCAGGGAGCAGCGGCGAATGGGCGGGTCATGGAGAGGATGGTTGAGCAGGACAGTCTGGCTATATTCAAGATTATACACAAGTCATGTCCCATTCTGCTGCACTGATTAAAAAAAACAAAACAAACAAACAAAAAAACACTGTGGCAATGGAGGTGATCAAATGACATTTTTATTTAAAAGTTTTTTTTATATACAACATAATGGTGCACAGCAGAATATTCCAGTCACACATGCACAAATAGAAAAAAAATATTTATTAAATGATCTTTCCCATGCTCATAAGTACACAAGTCCTCAAATGATAAGATAATTTGTACCCTCTTTCTGAGGAGTTATAATAATAGTCTGGCCACAGTGACTGTGCCATACTGACACAGTTTCCTATTCGTCATGGAAGAAGGGGGTATTTTCCTATGAAACATAATAAATAATTTCCAATCTGTGCATACTAAATACTGTACATTCAATTGTAACAAGAAGTGTCATTCAACACCCTGTGGTTCAAATCTAACCAATGCTGAGAAATAAAAGGGGATGGTTTCAACTGTGTGTGTGTAAGGCAGCACTGTTTCCCTATCAGTGCTGTAGGATGAAGAGTATTTCTAACCAAAACATTTTACTGCTGCGTTTTTTAAGGCACTTAAAAGAATCAGACTGAGCACATTGTAACTCCACTCTAAAACAAAAGCCTACTTATTGCATTCTCAAACATTAACAGGAGTCTACATTTCTCAGATGCACTTGAAAACGATAGTGTCTTGAAAGGATCTGTGTCATTTCTTGTATAATACAATCTGTGTGTTTGTAGTGTCATAATCTTTGGCACCTGTGAGTTTTGATAACTTGACTGCAGGTCTGTTCCACTACAGAGAAACCAATATTTATGTTAACTGTGCCAACATGGTTTTGGTTGGTTTAACAGTCAGCCTGACAACATTAAAGATCTATAAAAATAAAATGTGAGGCACAGCTATTTAAGTCTTTGTTTCAGTGTAGTGGCTGGTTTGCAGCTATTCCTCTAATCTTTATTGCAGTGTTACACTGTTACTTGTGATTAGAGATGATACTGTGTGTGCTTGAGGGATGGTGATTGCAGGAGGAACAATGTTAATGCTTAATGCATCAAAGCAGACTTTGCCCTAACTTTCTTTAGGTGAAATACCTTAGCAGCTTTAAACCACAGGGAAGTGAAAATAGTTTAGTGTTAGAACAATTCACAAAAAATTAACTGTAATAAAAATATGCATACACATGTAACTACTTCTCTTCGAAATGTCTTGCAGAGTGACAGCATTTGGCACTGAGTCACCGTGGGGATTGGACTTCCTCCAACTGCCAAGACTTCCCAGTACTGGCCTTCAGGAAACCAACCAAACACTGTGTGCACTGCCAATCATATATTCTGAATGTAAGACTAGGAAGGATCTTCCCATTGCATAAGCAGCACACTGAGAATATCCACCTAAAGCGCATTTGCTCTATTAAGTGGTGATGGTTGGTAAAAAATAGACATATAAAATCTTAATTTTACATTTTGGCACTCTTCAAGCCCACTTCAAAAGGGTTTCAAATCAACTTAAAGAAGTCTGCATTGTACATATCAAGAGGCTGCGTTAGTATAGTAATGAAAACAGAAGTCCTTTTCTGATAAGACGCTCATCCTCAAAAGAACTGTTTGCTGCCAGTTATGGTCCTATCTGTTGACTACATCTGAGCCCTGTGTGGAGCGAACAACATAGTGAGGAGTGTTGTTGTCCATTACTTGAGAGCTTGGGCTGTTGCCATTCGTTGGATTACGCAGTGGACTGCAAGTGGGACTGCAGGTGTTTGAGAGTTTGTGCAGGTACTCGGCATGGACAGGCTTGTGGCTCTGCAGAACCTTGATGGCTTCATCTATCTTGAACCACTTCCTCTTTCTTCCTGCAAATATATCAATGGAAGGACAAAGAAAGTGCATGATGTCGACGTATGGGGAGTGGTAGAGGTTTGGTGTTGTGCTCAATGGCATTTTACCCTCATGCATGTTATCCCTTTTGAAACCAAGATGAAACTGCCCCTGATATTCTTCATTAAAGGCCTTTAGCAGTGTTACTGGTCACCTAAATAGGTGTTTAAGACTGCTGAACAAACAAGATCCAATTTACAATACAACAATATTACACAACACGCTCCAGAATAAGCAAATAAAGCACTAAAGTCATAGTGGAAACAGACTTTCCTGACCCTCTTCGTTCGTGTTTATGAAACCTTCATGTCAGTAAATGTTACTAAAAAAAGCATCTTTCATAAAAACGATCTGTCCAGTAAACCGTCAGCTGGGGGTTATTTATATTGTCTTGAAACACATTGCTGGCCCCTATTCAACTGGAAATAGTATTTTGCTAAAGAAATTCGCTGTGACCTGTGATAATCAGGGGGTGGTGTGAGAGCGGAGGATTCACCCACTCTGTGTTGACACCATAAAGTAGACCACTACTGGCCTTTCAGCAGAGGTGGAGAGTAAATTAGACCAGTTAGTGGTGAACCCTTTCCGCTCAGCCTTCATGCAGGGTAAGGGAGGACAAGTAAGGAGGGGGCTGTGGTGAGTGATGATAACTGGAAAACAACTGGGCACAGCAAACATTCCTCCCCCTTGTGAACAGGCTGAACTCTATTTCTGTAGGTGAAGGGAGTAAATGATCACAACCACTTTTTTCTAGACCAGTTAGAACTAGTTTATGTTTTGAGTTACTAACTCCCCTGAGAAGCATTAGATTTAAAGTACCAAACACACTCAAAACAAATCATGGTTATTTTTGGCAACACTTCATTACATGCTTATACATAATCCACATCAAGTGAGGCTAAAGATGGGAAATGGAAAATTAATTTGCAGGTTACATTTCTGTTTATCTGCTGATTGTTCCTCAATTTATTAAGTTTATTTAGTTTATCACATAATACAGTAAAGCAAACCCTCATCACTGAGAAAAAAAAACAAACTTCAATTAATTATCAAATTAGTTGCAAATTAATTCTAAACTAAATCTGGGTATTTCTATTATTAACATCAGCGTACCAATAGCTTATTTCAGTATTTGTCTGCCTTACCTGACATTTGACTATGTTTGCGAGAACATAATCACAAATCGGTCCAAAATATCAATAATGTAGATCACGTGCGGTGGTAGTTAATCTAATCCCCACAAAACTACTAACGTGTTTAACAGAGGAAGGCAATTTATCTTTCTGTATTTTAAGAATGTAAACACCAGCAGTCAGATGGTTGGACATCAATAAGTATGTGTCCCAGTTTCTCAGCTTACAAAGTGATGACTGGAGGCCCAGTCTTTGTGGGCTGTTTTCTTTTATGGGGATTTTTAGTCAGTCATTAAAATATGAGCATAATGAAAAATACTGAAATATACTGAAAAAAAAAAAAAATACTGAATATGCAGCCTGACACTTAATCAAAAAAGTTCAAACCAAATTTCTATCCTGGCTTAACCTTCTGACCTATCGGTAAGAATAATTTATGTGCTTTTACGACTGCACACGGAAATATTATGATTGGTGTAATAATGTGACTATAGACATTTCAGCAAACTGTCTCATGCCACTGAAACCATTACGCCAGCAAGTGCAAGAAAGAGGGAGACATAATATTATAACATAAAAAAAGGAAATAATACTTAGGTTTGTTAGACCTGCACGTAAACAAAAACTTTGTCTGTGTCAAGAAATCTCCACATGGCACCTTTAATTTTTTCTCTGTGCAGTTAATTGAAGGGCTATAGTTACTTACCAAACAGAGAAATTTATTTAAAGTGTATCTTACCTCATGTAACTAAGAGGATAAAATGACTTCAAAATGTAAAAAGGGTCTTGCCCTAAATATATAAGGTTAATAGCCTCAATCAAATTAGGTCAGTGTGAATAGTTCTCAGTAGAAGTATAGTGATATTATGTACTGTCTGGCTGTGTTTTCCATCTGTGTAAAATGTCCACATCTATGAATTATTGTCTTGTTTGTGGCTTATTTTATGTATATGGCTAAATGCCCTCTTTCAGCACAAATATATTGGTAATATGACGAAGTGAGACTTAAAGATAGTTGCATACCAATGTTGACAGAGTCCTCCCAGTCTTCCAGTGTCTCCGTCACTAAGAGGGTATAGACGTACGTCCGGTGCTTTCTGTCCTGATTGTGCTGTAAAGGTTTAGATTAAGACAGTACTTTATATTACTGCTGTACACTGTTAAAGCCATGCAGGCATGGCTTTTATATAGAGATGTATAAACTCATTTACTGGTTACTATTACGAACATTACATGAGTAAAACAACCGAAAGCTCCAACTAACTGAGGACTGGCACATAAAGGTACGCTAGACATGATAGTAGGGTTACCAGCTATGTTGATGCAGGATTTTGAACACTGTCAAATATTGTATTATATACCACATGAGAATTTATTACCATATTCCATGACAGTTTGACATGCTTACCTCAAAGACCCCAAGTAGTCTGCCAAGCTTTCCCCTTACACCAGCCTGCACACACATGTAGAAAACTTATCGAGTCATTAAATTCATATACATATATTCCCTGTACTTAAAATTGTAAATTTGTCCTTCCAGTTCTAGCAAAGCTGAATGGAAACACTCACTGTGCAATATTTTCATACAGCTGTGACACAGCAAGAACGCATGACCTGGTATTAGGGACAGCTTGTCTCTGGTCTAATGTGAACATTTTTCTCATTTAAGAAAGGAGACCCTGCGGCGCAGCGCCATCCTTACATAGCCACGTGCCTGAGAGACAGCATAGCAGAGAGAAGCAGGTAGCCCTAAACATAGTTTGAGTGACAGGACAAGACAGAGGGAATTTACACAAGATCCAATTCATGCTTGTGCACTGTTACAAGTTTATATTTTTGCTGTGGAAATGTCATCAGCACACTTATACACACACATACATGTATGTATCATTTTTTTTTTTTTTAAACTGCACGATACAAAATGATGTTGTGTCTTCATGAAGTGAGACAGCTTGCTTTAAGGCAGTGGATAATAATGTGAAGAAATGTCAGAAATTATCTGTTAGAATCATCCCAGGCTTTGTTTATGCACACTTCTGTGGCATAATTCAGGTCACAACAGACAGGAGCCAATGCTTTGTCCCAAATCCATTAAAATAGGCTTTCTGAGTTTAATCATAATTTGCTGTGCAGCTGAAATCAAGTGTTTTTCATTATACATGCTGTCTTTTGACCTTTGAACGTACTTTAATTTAGTCACCTTTCCAGTCTGAGAATGGAATATACTCAAAACCTGCTCAGAATTGATTGATAAATTGGTATGTGGTATAGAATTGGGACACAGTTATTGAGATTATTACTATTTCCAGTACTTTTGTCAGACTTTCAAGATTGCTGTAGTGCTTAAAGAAGACAAAAATAAATTACACACAATATTTTAACAGGACTGAAAAATCTCACATCTCTGCACAAATTAAAACTAGCAAATGGATGTGATGTTGATGCTGGTTGATGTGCTGAACTTGACAGCAGCATATTAAAACATGACGCTTTGAATTGTTAGCTTGCCACAGCACTTGGTTTGCACATGTCTGGTCTGGGGGGCACAGGATGTGGGTAACTGGAAACCATTCCCAAATGTCAGTGCCATACTTCAAAGCTGTCATCACACACGGCAAAAGCTCACTCTGGCCAACTCCCAGTAACCCCTTTAACAGACCACACAATAAGTCACTGGTCATTTATGCATCACAGCCAAATATTTCTATTCCTCACCTGGATTTTAGTTTGCAAAACCATGGGAGTGTCTCACACTAAACAGCGATGACAGTAACTGCCAAGAGTTTATGCTAATGACAATGATCATTTCATGTCTGTGCCTCTATTCAATTACAATCAATAGAATATATTATTTATAATTTTATTATATTTTGTTTCCAGGATGCAAAATACTGATTTTGCAATAAAGATGATACATGACAAGTGCATGACAGTGCACCTTTTGCTTGTGCTATGTAAAGTTAAAGGGTCATACCAGTGGTTTTGCAGTTTAACTGCATTATTACATCAAGATTATCATCATATGGGAACACACACTTTTCTTATGGATCCGTTCAAATGACTGGAAAATTCCATCATCTGACTTTTGTGGAGTTGGTTTCCACACCACAAAATTTCAACACATCAGATGACCTACTTCACAATCTTCATATTTTTGTTTCCACTTTCATTTCATGAAACATAGCTTGTGAAAGCAATGCTGCTGATCTGCTGACTTTCACAGCAGATGTTATACATACACAAAGATATTTTCCACAAGCACACCAACAACTACATTACAAGTTACTACTCTCACACCTGCATTATAATAGTAATAAGGCTAAGAGCAATATCCAGCAATCAATACAGTTTTTAATAAAGTTAAATGTGTCACCACGTTGTAAAACATGAACACATGCATGAATTGTACACCTATGTAAGTGCGCACATTGAGCCCACCTCTTCATACACCTCTCTGACGGCGGCCCCACAGGGCTCCTCTTCAGGCTCCATTCCTCCTCCTGGCACTATCCATTGGTCTGGATGTCGACTGCTGCTCACCAGTAGCACCTGCCGAGGAGAAAGGCCTTCATCGGGTCTCTGCTGATGACTTCAGGAGGACAAAATCACGACCTACATGCCCAAGTTCTGGGTTCATCATCACTAAAGGTGTCTGGTGGCAGCAGAGTGATAACCAGAAGGTACAGACATCTTTAGATATACTTTTATTCTATAAAATATTTCACTTGATATAATTTTATTTGTCATATAATTTCCCAACACTACAGCCCAATTAATTTTAAGTCATATTTAAAAGTCAAAAGTCATATTTAAGGTAAACCTTTGACAACAAACAATCTAACAAACTACCATAAACAACAGCCTACAATCTGAATAAAATTGAATAAAAATCCCTCATTGCCATGGTCCATTTCAACCATAATTTTTCTCAACAAAGAATTAGTCCAACTGACCATGATAAAACATTAAGAACGTGAGAAGCTGTAAAATCCGAGACGAAATCTGCAGTCTAATCTAAAATAACAACTAAAGCCACACGCTATGTTTAACTGACCTCAGACACATGCAGTTTGGTCTTTTTTCAGCACGGTGCCCCTCTGGAGATGCAGTCATTTGACCTCAAACCCTATCTGGCGTCACACTGACCCACATTAAGTTCACATGCGAAAACTTTTTGAATTCAGCTAACCGGACACATGCAGCCACAGCATTCTCCAGCACTTGAATCCCACTCATGGCTCTCGAAGTTGATGAAGCTCTTTGTATATCTAACAGTCAAACAGCTGCTCCAGCTGAGGTTTCCCAACATTAAGACGCAACCGCATTCCTCCTGAGACCTGATAGTGGAAGTATGGCAGATTTGTGAAAAGCACTAATGGTAACATCTTCACTGCTGTCAGAGATGGTCTCAATTGCACAGAAATTACTGTGATGAGTGAAACTTCATGCTGTGTGACCCTCGGCTAGAACGCAGGGTTTAACCAGGTCAAACCCAGTAAGATAAAAACTCACAAGAAATTTCTGGAATCAATAAGAACCTTCAAACTTTATTTTCACTGTACCCATACATCAGCCCAATCAAAAATTATCAGACTATAAAGTAATAACTTAGGACTCACAAAGAGCTCCTGTTCGCATGCTTTGGCTCATTGGCATAAATGGGTAAATGCATGTGGGTGTGACAAAATTTCTTCTCTGACTATGTTCCTGAATTTACCAACTCTCTGAAGACCATAAGACTTGCTCTTAACACAGGCAGCTATGTCAATATTTAGGTATGGATAACAGGCCTAGTTAGAAGGTACAAGTAATTTCGTTGTCATGTAATATCACATTCAATGACCCAAATCTGCAGCAGCCACTTACTCACTAAAAGCTGCTGAGTTAGAGCTCTCACCTCTTCGCGCTAAGAAATGCCTTATTAGGTTAGTGGCACAAAAAAAACATTCACTTTTATGCATGCTTCACATTATGATGAGATAACGTGGAAAGTAACAGTATAAAACATATTCCATCTGTGTCCCTGCACATAGTTCCTGAGGACTGTAGAAACTCTGGCTGCAGTCTCACTGACACAAACGCACACAACACACACATGCATGCGCAATTTCACACAAACGCCACGAGAAACACGTAGGCATCGCACGTACTCAGCTACTCGTGCACACACACACATACACACACTCCCAGCCAAAAAGGCTTTTCAAAAACCACTGGATCAGCAGTTGCCTTTCTGTATGAAAACAAAAGAGCTTAGCAGAGGAGGTTAATGACCCCAACGGGCATCACACACCTCAGTGGGAGCTCAGAGCGAGGAAGCGCTTTGAGCACATCAGCTTCAAGGTGATCACACATGATCACAATCCAGCTGCAACACTGTTGACAGAGATTATAATCACACTAAGATAAATGAATCAAGTGTCATGAGGACAGAAGTTAAAGCATAAATGAAAACGCCATTTCATTCAGATTTTTACTATTTCTGGTCCAGTGATGCCATGTACAGCATTTTGCCATAATAACACAAACACCTACAAAATACCATGCAAAATGATACCAATACTTTCAGTATCGTTTGAGGTTTTATTGCTACTCTGCCCAACAGGGCAGCATTTATGTTTAGTCTAACTGAAGTTCTTGTTTTACATCAGCATTGCAAAGCATGTGATTATTCATTTACCATATTCTTATCTCCTGTCATTATTGTGATACTGATGATGTTTCACAAGCCCTCCCATTCATCAAAGAAATGAGATGTACATGTTAATTGAGTCATTTTCTCATCTACATGATAATTACCCACAACACTACATTTGCCAATTAGAGGATCTATCACTACACAAAGAATAAAAATAAGATGTAATGTAAAATTGTTGTTTTCCTTGTATTATAAGGTGAAACTGGACAGATAACATTAATTTTCTGAGCACAAATAATATGAAGGCATCCTGTCCAGCATTTTTCTGCAGACCTGTTCGTATCCTGCTGAACTCTAGCTGACATGTTGAGGAAGTGACTGTAAACCAGGCACGCAGAGTGGATGGATAGTTTACCACATAAAGTAGTGAAGGGTGAAGGACATGGTGGGCATGACATGTAATATGAGGCCAGTTCATCATCTTCTGGTGCAATCAGCAATAATCAAAGTGACTTTTAGCATATGTCAGCACATGTCACAGAGAAATGGCAGCAAGAGACCACGATGAAGAGCTACAGAAAGAGAATGAAAGACTGTTGTGGGAAGGGGAATGTGTATGTGTGTGTGAGCACGAGGAGCAGGAAAGCAAATCTGTCAGGGGACAGCAAGTGCCTGCACCTTGTTTCTATAAATTGCAGCTGATAGGTCACTTGGTGTTTAGCACACTGTGTAACACTCAACCCTTCAACCAAGCCCTCTACGACCTCACTCCCCCATCACATGTGGTCCTGAGATGGGCTGCCGTCACTAGGCAGACACGTTGTGATCTAGGACACCACCCACTCCCTCCCACTACACACACACACACACACACACACACACACACACACACACACACACAGAGAAATCTGTGTGGAAAAACTCCTGCCTATGCCATTTTTTCTTTATGATCTATAAATGAATTCAGACTAAATACTATGTATCATACAGCAGTTTAGAAGAGGTTAAAACATAACTTAATGCTTTATATTCACAACTTTGGGACGTTGCAAGAAATGCAGCAGCATTGTGAAAGAGTTGCATGGTTTAGTGATCACAATTGCATGTGTAGATGTGGAAATGTTCTTGTATAATAGCCATAGCCGTTGGTACCAGTGTGAGTGTTTGTGACAAAATGACGGGGGGTAATTGACTGGAGTAGCCTGGGCTGTAGTACATTCACATGCAATATTAGACCTATGAAATGCATCTGCACTTAACAAAATATGACAAATAAATTCTTGAGTGTCACTGCCTATAGTTCAGCCAGCACGGTGAACTATTTGGACACAATGATGATGCCTTGTCTTTAGGAATTACGAGTTATCTGGATTTCCTCTTGGACAGGAAATGAAAAACGACGGTCTCCTGCTGGGTGCTGGTTATAGTGGGTGCCAGCTTGTTAGACCCCCTGTTGTTTAATAGGTCAAGTATTTGGCTCCTCGACCAAGTTGTGTTCACCTCTGCTAACATCAAACACGTGAACTCACTCACAACTCACACGGACACAACATTAACCTGAAACTCGTGTTTGTGTCAGACGATAAACAAGGCTACAAAGCCTGTAGGTAAATGCCCTGCCTTCATGACCAGCCTTCGACAGACAGACAGACAGACAGACACATCTTACCTCGTCCTCGTTTTCGTTTTTGAAACACAAACACGCCGCCCTTCTCTTGAACCCTTCGCCGTCGTACGTCCTGGTCTGGTTGGGCTTAAACTTCATCATATATGTCCCCAATTGTCAAGTGCCAGTAAACAACGTCAAAACAGAGCAAAAGAAAAAAAAATTGAATAGCGAAAATCTGGCTTCAACCAAACGCTAAAGAAAGTGGCGTCTTCGGTCAGCGCGTCCCTCACAATATCCCCAGCTCAGCTTCTTCAGACTTAAAAAGTGAGACCTCGGCTCCTCATTCATTCCTCCGCTATGAGACAATGTCAGGCTGCATCTGCTCGCATGCTGTGCCTACCATGGTGGCTCGGCGCTGCCGTCAACACGCACGGTTCAACAAACTCGCTCACATCTGTGGTTCCCGAGCAGCCGCCAGCTGACCCGAGAGCTGCGCGCGCGCGGCCCACACGGGCTCGTGCTCATCATTAACGGGACGATTGATAAACCAAACGTGGAGCGAGCGTCTCCGTCGAGGCCGGCAGCTGCACGCGGCAGAGTAATCACAAAACGTCGGCGTGCGTCAGCGAGCCTTGGTCCTCGGGACAACCGATGCTGCTGACATCTTCAACCCTGAACCGAGGTGCTGTGAGAAATCATGTGTGTCTGTCATCAAGTCAGGCCTCTTGAAATCATGAGGACGGCTGCTAATGTGGAGTTAATTTTTTTTTTTTAAAGACCAAAATAAACACAAAACAAGACGTAGATTACGCTACATTTCTAATTTCTCTTTAAACGTGGAATAAAAACGCTCAAATCTGTAACAGATGTTTTTAATTAATGGGGTCATCTGTTATTGTTTCATATCTCACCTCGCATGAATCATAAATGTGCATATTATAATCTATTATAATCTATTATTTATTTAAATTACGTCCCATTTTCTCATAGTATGTGAGAGAAACACGAGGCCGCTCTCTGCTGTTCAAGCAAAGAAAACAACACAAGTTTGGGGCCAGTGAAGCAGCCTGGTGGTGACACACACTGGTTATGGACAAGAGCAAGTTTCTTGTAGCGAAGTAGGTGAAACCTGTAGTGCCAGTGACTGTATCAGTTAGAGAGCTGAGGGCCTCCCTCTAGTGGATCAGGACCGTCCTTAAACCGCACGATGTGTTCAAAGGTGAAAATGTTCATAGAGGTTTGAAAAAGCCAATGCCCGATTAATTGGGGTGTATTCATTGTAGATTATCTCCAAAATCAGGACATGGGCATTCATAAATGTCAGGCCATTAATATGTGGTAGCAACCACAACATATAAAACATAAAAATATTATTATTATAATCAAATAATAATAATAATTTTCAAATGACCCAAAGTCTTAATCATTATGAATATAGTAATGAGGGAAGTGATGCTACCTAGATAAGCAACACTTTACAAGGTTTGTAAAAAGTCAAAGGGTCAAGCCCATGTACTGCCAAGATAAGTAGTATTATGCATGCAAGCTACAATCTCCCAGTTCAGTGGGACAACTCTGAAGAGCCTTTGAACATATAATTCAATCAGACTGAACCAGATCCATGTGGCTGGAGAGGACCCACAGTTCAGCTTTATTCTGTTATTCTGTGTCACAGTTGTAGGGTTTAGGTTTAGACAACAGCTTAGTATCTTTCAGTATCGACTGAGACTTCTGACTTTTAATGCTTTGAATCAACAACACAGTATAGTGTTATGTGTATAAAGATGTGTTTAGTCATACATGTAACCACAACACCACCTACTGTATATATGAGCAAGCTAAGGCCAACCTCTCATACCCAGCACAAATTCACACAGGGGCATCTCTACAATCGAACATTGGTATCACACTGTTGACACAATAGTCCACTGGGGAGGTGTAACAAGTAAAAACACCCACTGATTTAAGAAAATTGGGATTTTAGAGGACAAATATTGGATAGCAGAGGATTTTCAGAGGCTAAATATTTCTTTAATTAATACCAGATGTAGAGATAATAAAATAAAGGCTACTTTTATTGTGTAATTTAAAGCAGGAAATTGATTGTCTGTAGTGAATTTTAAAGGAAGGACTTTAATGTTTAATAGAGCTTTCACCTCTGAGTACTTCTTACAACTAGCTTTGATCACAAGCACTGTCCCGTGTCTATAAACCTGTCTGGCCAGATATCTTTTGAAATCAGCAGTATTAGTCACGCTGGTCAAACATGTGTCTCAGCAAGAATCACACTCAGGCAGCTACATATTAATCAATAGATTTTATTTACAGAACATAAAATGCAGGTGAAATGTTTCATAGCATTCTGAGAGCAGGAAAACATTTCCTCTCCACGCTGATAGAAAGAATGAATTTACAGTGAATTGAATACAGACTTTTCAGCCACAGACCCAATTATGACAGTCGAGTCACAGCCTTCATTGATCTTTTGGAGCTTGATCCCATAACAACCAAGCATTTGGCCTCAACAGCCCACCCCAACATCACATCATCAAACAATTTCCAGCTTAAATCCTTGTTTTATGAAATAAATGCCATTGGAAAATAGTAAACCACTGAGGCTTGTAGAGTGTGATCACATACAGGAATAAAGCAGAGTAGTTAGTATGGCAATAGCAAGAAAGATTCACAAATAAAAGACTGGATATGGTAATAAAACATATACTATGTGCTAAAACTAAGGAAAGGTCCACAATGTCCATCCTACCCTCCACATTCTCTCTCACCTTCCACAATCCTACAGTGCATCTACACTGAGAGTGGTTGAAAGTTAATGTGGCAGGTTCAGTTTGTTTTTAGTGATATTATTTTGTATTCAATAAAGCCAGATGAGACTTAGTGAAGATGCATGGTTACAATTTCTTGTGTCCTGCTGCACCATCTACACAGAATGAAACTCTGGTCTCCAGGTGAGTGTCTACATACAGTGGGTTAGTAGTTAGCTGCACAAGAAAACAAAGTTTAAAAAAAAAAAAAAATTACCATATTGACCACATCTAGCCAGACTCTCCTCCTCACCCATTCCATGGCTCTGGACACCCCATACTTATGGCACCCTTCCCCTAAAACAACGTGGGATATAGGACACCCTCTTCCCCTCTAAATGTGCTTGTTCAAGCAGCAGTTGGCAAAAGCCTCATAAAATCAATGGACAAAAAAAGCCAGGTGAGAAGATCTAAAACCTCTGCCCATGCATTTCAGCAGTGGTGAGTTAGGACAAAGACGAGTCATTTCGTTACAAGTGTGCATTTAAATCACCAACTGTCAGCAGTTTTTTCCTTTACATTATATGCATGTTTATTTTATAATATACATATATGTATATTTAAGACTGTGTCCTTTGAATGCAAATGAAGTAGGAAGAGGTCTTGGCAGAACATGAGAAGTTGTGTTCACACTTGACTTCCATTTGTATCTTCACTTGTTAAGATGCTCTACACTTCATTTTTGTTCCCAGCATAAAGCCTGGTCCATGACTTGGCTGTAAACAAACAACAAAACACAAACAAAAAGAAAAACAGAATGATGAGTTCAGTAAATTTACCAATGTGTCTCTGAAACACAATTAGCAGGACGGGGCAACAAACCCCATATTGTGTAACTTCTTCATTCACACTATCTCAGAACCTGCAATCATCCTCATCATATATTTCTTTCAAACAAAACTTTATTGTGAAAATTAACTTTTAATTCTGAACAAATATGACTGAATATAAATCTGATTTTCATGACTAAACTGGAAGATAAACACCCAATCACCTTATTGCTACTTGCACCATTCATTTTAGTTTTTATTTTTTAGTATTAATGCAATAACTATGTATGACCACAAGGGATCCCTCTTAAGTCTATTTTATGCCACTGTTTCCTGTCACATTGAGGACAGAATAAGAGACAGAGAAAGTATTTGCTTGGAATCTTTGGAAATTTTTTCAAGCCTTTTTAATTTATTTGTATAATTTGTGTTCAATAAAAGTATTGAAGGTTCATTATATTTCAATAACTGATATTTATACACTATACCATGTAGATATTGAAAAGATAATTCTAGTAAAGATAATCTAAAAAAGATACAGCGCCAAATATAAAAAGCCTCCTGGAAATGCAACTTTAAGTGTTTGCTTTTGTGTCTGTGAGAGTGTTTTTACACTGGATATTCCTTTATTCCAAATGGTGGAGGGGGTGGTGAATGGCCCACTAGATATGAGCTGGACATAACCTGGACAGATCAAAGTGCTCACCTGTTTCTATGGCTTCAGCTTCATTGGACTTCCACTTCTCTGCAACATCATTTGCTAAGGGATCATCAGGGTTGGGTGCACTTAGTAACGCCTGGATTGATAGCAGCACTGTGCGAATCTGCAGAGCTGGGGACCATTTGTCTGAGAAAAATAAAATACTGAGGCATTAATAGGGTGAAAATGTAGGAAAATAAGAGTAAAGATAAACAGTCTATCTACTGCATGAGCAATGAAAAGAGGGTGGTGACATGCGGCAGTAGTGCCAGAAAGTTCCAGTTAGAGGCCACTGGTGTAATGTAAGAGGCCCTTGATCTTTTGAGCAAAATGAAATTGGTAAATCCCTCCCTTCATTCAAAGGCCAAACATCACAGGACACAATACATACAGGCTTTCCTACAGTAACAAGCCAAACTCAACAGGGTGAAGAAAGGACAGATACAAAGTACCTGTTAAAGCTGCTTGGGAAGAAACAGACTCTCTCAATTCATAATTAATGTTATTAGAGGAAGAATACATGTCTTTAAAACACACTGCATACCACACATAACAGATGGAGACATCTAAAGATGGGCTTAAATGTCAGACAAAATATATTGAAGCACACAAGCTTCTATGTTCCTTAACAGTAACTGTTGCATTATAATGTACTGACTTACCTTTCAAAATGTCTAGACATATTCTTCCCAATTTGTCTACGTTGGGATGATATATCTTGGTCATGAAGCGAACTTTAGGAGCTGCCATGGGATATTCCTCTGGTAAAAAGAGTTCAAGTTTAAATGTGCCTCCCTCAAAAGGTGAGTCCTGAGGTCCAGCAATGACCACGTGAAAGTAGCGGGCGTTGGCCTCATCTGGCTCAGCCTTGATGCCTGGGACAGGCTCTGCAAGCAAACGCTGCGTTTCCTGGTATAGAAAAAGATAAATTAATTGGTGAAAAAAAAACTGCATTGTCACTAGCATAAAACCCCATTCAGACATAAGCATGCAACAGTTCCTAGCTCCAGCAACAGATTCTTCTTTTGTAAATGACAAAATTTATAAAAGGTATGTTTATGTGACAATTACAAGCCTATTCTTTAAAGCATAGGGGCATTGTCAACCATTGATGGCAGACACTACATTACTCAGAGTAATGTCCAATAAACTATGAGACCTAAAAATGACGTGATATACACACAATGACACGTGTGCCAAGCATTACAGTTGACTACACTTGTGTAAAGTAACTATAGATTATTGTAAGAAGTTTAAAATATCCAGATGTTATTGGGAATGTCCTCATGAAGTTTTATTTAATATTGGTAAAAACCTGTTTAAAAGTATTAATTAAAAAGATATCTAAAAGCCACAACACATACCTAGGAGATGTATCAATCATTACTATTCTAACAACAGTGATGGAGGGCAGGGGCTGGACTGTAGAGTGCTTGGCTTTTAGCCTTAAACCCAAAGGAGAGGGTGGCATTTACTGCAACAGTGGTTCAGTGCTGTGAATCTGAAGACACTCTCTAACTGTCTAACTGTCTTCTAGAGGTGACACTGACTCAGCCACCAAGCCACAAGAGACCATTACTGCCATTTCCATCAGCCACTGCAGCAAAGCTACTCACAACTCATGCTGACAACCAAGCGACCTACAGAAACTCACACCTGTAAAAGAGGAGTAGATATCTGGGTTGTGGAGTACAGGAGTCAGCATAAGTGGCACGCCTCAGAGATGCCTTCAACAAGCAAGCCACATTCAAACTAACTGCTTTGCCTGTCATTATATTAACTAAAACTCTTAACTCCTAACTACACTTTCCCAACTACATAAGGCCCTTTGATTATTTTCAGTTTGTATTTTGTTTGAATTGCAGGCTCATATAATGACCACAAGAGGACAATTAATAAACTAATATGTATATTTAACTAATTATTAGGCTGCACAATATGCAAAAAAAACATATTGTGATTATTTTGGCTGATTATGCAATATGAGTGATGATTTTAGTTAGAAGTTGGAAAGAGAATTTGCATATCACTGGAGGAGAAAAAATACTTAAAATGATGATGATGTGATTTTGCTCTGTCTTGTATCAGCCTTGTATGTCTGCAGGCATCTGTCTGAATGATTTGTAGGCTGAGGCATCTTTGCAGCACCACAGTGCATATGGTGCTAACAAGGAAAGCTCCACATTGGCTAAAAGTGTTGTGACGCATTTTAACTTTTATCAAAAAAAAAAAAAAAACCTCAGCTCCTCTTTGGATTTTGCACTTGGCCATAATGCATTTAAGATCATATTTCGATTAATTGTGTAGCCCTCCTGAATATGTATGAAAAACATGCCATCAAATAAAGCTTGTCAACAGCCGCCACTCTTGTTTTCGACACCTCCTTTCCTGAATGCAATTGGGAGTGAGATTCCTGAAATGTTTCAGATAACCCACAGACAAAACCATGCAGTGAAAACACAGACGGGAGAGGGGCTCCCAGTCCCAGTCACACGCTCTGAGGGCTCAAGGGCTCGGCCCAGTAAGTACTGTTCCCAGCCTTCCCACCTTTTCCCACCAACAGCCTGTCTGTGGTTTGCTTATTCACCCACCTGCACCACCTTCTCTTAGTTGCCATTCACGTTCCTATAATGCATTTCTGATCAATCTAATTATAAGGCAGGTCTTATAAAATCAGACATGCTGTAATTTTTCAATAGCAGGTTAATATATAGGAGTCAACAAATGTCACTTAAAATAACAGCTATTGCAGTGATGGGTTCTTCATGAATAAAAAGATGCTGCTTCAATGTGCTTGTTGATAAACACAGTTCAAAAGTTAAACTTAAAAAGAAAAAAAAAGAGTTAAAGCTCAACTAAAGGGACAGTCATGACCAGCTACCCACCAAACAGTGGTCACAGCAAATATTGCTGTATATTCCTTTTAGTGCAGAAAACTTTTAGACGCTACTGTGGATCTTCAATAAATGCCACAGCTGTCGCGGTAGGGCAATGGACAATGTCCCTTCAAGTCATCTAATTGTAGATTTGACAGTATATGACAGAGACACCAGAGGATGTAAAGATGGCAACTGCATCTTCAGTATGAGCAAACGGCCCAGCCCTCTTTGGTTAGGTAACCAACATCACTGTAGCTGATCCTGCCCCGAGGAGTCAGTAGGGAAAAGCCTCAAAGTATCATCCTATTGAATAATTAGTTTCTACTTTACCAGTCGTGTTATTGTGCCAAGGTTCAACACCTGGCTACTTGATCACTCAAAGACTTAATCAAAATGAAAAGGCAACTACAAGAGACAGCCGTGCCCTCACTAGTTCATGTATTAAATGAATAATAGCGGGTGTATCAGGCTAACGGGGGCAGCGTTACCTCTCATGTTGCCGTTTTCATCTCCCAAAGCTAACAAACTAGCCAGGATTAGCACAGTTAGCCTGGCGAGCCAACCATTTAGTTAGCACCCTGTAGTAACGACTTGAAAACACCACCGTGCCTAGTCAGTATATTTAGAAGAGACAAGCGAGGCAAAGAGCACGATTTTCCTCCGTTTTGTTTGTTTGTTTGTTTGTTTGAACCGGGCGCTGGTGCCTTTTTAACCCACCGTGTGTCGGTGTATCTGGACACGGGAACGAAACGGAAGTTACTTTAGCGAAGTAACGTTAGCGAGCTGTATGCTAACGTTAGCCCACAAAACAGTCCACCGGCAGAGCTCTGGGAGTTCAGGCTGTGAGTGTGTGTGTGTGTGTGTGTGTGTGTGTGTGTACACATCCTCCAGTGGTGACAGAAAAGTCACACAAGCCGCCGTTTTAAGTGTGAGACAATTACCTTAACGATCCTGCGGGGCAGTCCTGCCATCTTGTCTTAAATGCGGGCTTTTAGCTCTCGGTGCCTCCTCTCTGTCGTTGGCATTGACAGCAAACACACGTCTTCCGGGTCCTTTGCGTCCTGACAGAGGATGAAGAGCAGACTGATGTACAGTTCACTGTTTAACACAGATTTAAAAAAAAAAAAAAAAAAATTGCAGCAATATGAATAATGTAAATGTCAGATTGCACCAGACTCATTGCACCACAGCCCTGCAACTCATGATAAACATCCCGTGGGGACTAATCATTCTCATTTAAAATGTAAATTGATTTTGGTCTTATAACAAATATTCTGACAGAAATATACATTAAAAATCTACGTTTCATTTATCCAATGAATCACTTTCTATATAACTATATTAGTGGCATTTCTGAATTCTCTGGCCATGCTTTCTTTATTTTTTTATTAGTCCCTTTGTGGTTCTGCATGAAACAAGTGAAGCATGAGAACAGACCAAAACTATAATATATACTAGTATACTATAGTTAAGTTGTGGTTATAACCGTTTATTAAATCATTTGAACTATATAGTAATAAAATGTATTTTTATTATGATTTTACTTTCAATATTTACTTTGAATATTCTGTACAACTTTTATAGAGTAATATAGAGCTATAATTATGATTTTGAGGTTTCCCACAAATGGTAGTGTGTAAATAGTATTGGAACATTTATTTTATTTTAATTCATCTGCACTTTTCCAGCACCAGGCTGCTTCTTTTGTAAGCAAATGTTTCTCTGAAGTTCTCAGACTTTGTGCTATTCTACCTGTTTCAGACTAAACAAACTATGAATTAGACGTAACACTTCCACTGGCCAGTACGGCTGCACGCTACAGCTGTATTTTCCCTTTTTTCTGTGCTGCAGGTTGGAGTGGGGCTATAGATTGGAGGGAGTTTGGAGCTCCTCCCTGACATTTCTGTATAGACAAAAGCTTTGTCACTTTGGGTGTCAGGCCTGTTACATGGACATTAGAGGTGCAACAAACCAAGAAGAACTTTCCGTTTTCTGACCAAGAAGAAGTCCAGGATGCAATTTCAGCCCCAACTTCAAACAGGTGGGTTTGATATATTTGTAATTGGTTAATCATTTTGACCCAAATTGTGCATAGAAACAGGAATAAAATAAGATATGTATGTATGATGTGTTTTTATTTCCCTCAGTAGGAGTATAGTACAGTACGAGTCTCTCAAAACTGAAGAGATTGTAAAAACATTTTCTAATTGTGAGTGATGAATAAGACTTCACTATGTTAACCCAGAGATGTTGAAATATTTATTTTTAAAGTTTAGATTTGTGCTAATGCCTCCTAACCTTGTCACCACATTTTAGCACTAAACATCTATCATTAGCCTTTAAAATTAAATATTACAAGGGGAAACAGCCAGGTGTTAAATCTGAGCCTATAATTATGACTCATGTTTGCTGCCTTTACAAGTGCAAAGTCTCTACTCATTCAGTCATGATTATGGCAGCTTTCCTTACCCATCTGACATTGTTGGATTTTTATATTGATCTATTCCTGCACATGTATTTAACCTTATAAAACATTTTTGGGTTTTTATGGGTATTCTGCCTTAATCCAAATGTGTCTATTGTGTCAAGATGAAATGGCTAAATTTTAGGAAATGTAAACACATTCAGATCCTAAATAAATATCAAAAAGCCTCAGTGTTGCCTTTATTTATATAATTAAAATGATGCTTTATTTCCCGTGGTGTCTTTTAACATTCTGTGCTGTCCCACCACACCAACCCTCCAAAATCTTCTATTGTTAACACACAGAGGAACAGACGAACCAGCACCTAATCGAGTCCCTTCTCTCAGCGCACAGAGAGAACAGACAATATCAGCCACATCACAGGAACTGCTGCTCACACTGCTTGATTTGAGTGGGAAAATCTATTTTACTTTATTCAAACTTATACACAAGACTCCGTCTGAAAGAAGTGTGAATAAATTGGCCAGCTATTTTGTCTTGAAACCCCCTTAAATTAAGTGATGTCTGCTTTTGCCCTGTGTTGGACACAAGTTGTTGAAAGTTCAACTAAACACTAATTTTTTGTTTTTCAGATTGTTTCATTGAAGTATTTCTGATGCCTTGATAAACAGCATTTGACATGTACTAAGCTAAGATTATAGAAAGGACAGGGAGAATTGGGAGCTTTCTGTAACACGTCACTTTAAAGCAACAGTTTCACTGTTTCATTGATATGTTTTTCACTTTCTGGTGGAGAGATGAGACAATCAATGACACGTAACTTTACGTTAAATGTGAGGAAACAGCTGGCTGCTTGTTTCTTTAGCTTATTGCAAAGGCTGAAAAAGGGGGGAAACAGCAACAAAATCAACCTATCACCAAAAAGTGGATTGTGTTACTTATGGACAAAGCTAGGCTAGCTGTTTCCCTCTGAGTCCAGTCTTTGTGCTAAGCTAACCTAACCAGCTGCTGGCTGCAGCTTGATACAAACCAAGTGTTAACAGTCGTCTCATCTCACCTTCAGAGATGACCCTTCAGATTTATCTTGTTTATATTGAAAAGCAAAATCATCTCAAATAGTCTAACTAATGTTTGTTGTCAGTAACTAGCATTTCCTTGATTTTTTTTTTTTTTTTTTTTTTTTTTAGCTCATTGGAGCAGACACTGTTGCCTGGCATGTTTATTCATCATGATCAGCTGCTCTGGACCAGTTTCTCCTCTTCATGCTCCACCAGTGACAACAGGTCTCCGCTCTGCTTTCTCTGCCACACAAACCAGCAGTGTAGTGGGAGGCAAACAGAGGGCTGTGACCTTCAACAGGCTCATGGTTAACATCGGAGGGGATTTCAATCCAGACACCGGTCACTTCCGCTGCCGTATCCCCGGAGCTTACTATTTCTCCTTCTCAGTGGGGAAGTTTCCAAAGAAAATGCTTTCTGTCATCCTGGTGAAGAACGAGGAGGAGGTGCAGGCTATAGCTTATGATGACTACCGCAAGAAAGGAAGGAAAGTTCAAAGCCAAAGTGTGATGATCACTTTGAAGGAAACAGACACGGTGTGGCTGCTTTTACAACTCAGTCCTCAGTATGCTCTGTACAGCAATGCTGGTCCTTACATTACCTTCTCTGGTTATCTCATCTATCCTGACATCTCACCAACCAGCTACATCAGCAACCACCTTTCCCCACCAGGGCTGTCCTACCCAAACTGTCCCCCGCAGGCTGATCCCTGGGCCAGAGGTCAGGCATCAGAGCAGCCACGGTCTGCCTTCTCTGTGGCCCGGACATCCACACTCATGGGTCAGAGTAGCAGGCAGCAGGACAAGCCAGCTCTGACCTTTGACGTGGAGTATGTCAACATTGGGGGCCATTTCAACAAGACCTCAGGCTTGTTCACTTGCCACTTCCCGGGAGCATACTTCTTTGCCTTCACTGTGGGGAAACACCCGCGTAAGGCTGTTTCTGTGAAGCTGATGACTGGAAAAGGCGAGGTACAGGCGATGGTGTTTGATGAAGACACATCGAAGAGACGGGAGATGCAGAGTCAGAGTTTGCTGCTGTTTCTCCGTCGGGGTGATGATGTTTGGCTCTACAGTCAGCAGGATGAGCGTTACGCTGTCTACAGCAACCAGGGGAGGTACACCACCTTCTCTGGCTTCTTGGTTTATCCTGAAGATGTACCAGTTAAACCTCCAAACAATCAGGACAGAACTCACATCTAAATGTCTTTAATTAAAAAAAAAAAAAAAAAAAAATAGCAGAAAAAAATAGAAAATATGTTTTGGCAGAAAATCTGTAGGTTATTTCCATGTGGGTGAGGAAGGAAAAAACTGTGGTCAGTATAGTGTAAGTGCGTGTACTGCTTTGTTTGTATTTTATTTCCTCAATAGTAAATACTGTAATTCCAGGCATTATATGTGTTGCTGAATTACTCCACAAGATGGCACTACATTACAATCATGGACACTAACCAGCAGGCAAGATGGAAATTTTTGCGCTGAGCAAAGAAACAAAAAGAAAATATAGGCTATTATCTTGTTTTTATATATATATATATATATCATAAATTATTGATCCAGTAATAACATTTGGTTTTGGTTTACAAATATATGTACCTTTAAAATTTGTGTTCAAAACGTTTTAAAAAGTTTTTTACATGTAAAAATTATTGTGTGGCATGAGAATTATGTAAATGATGTAAAGATTATTTGCTGTAAAGTGTTAAAATTTACTCACTGTAAAAATGAGACTTTGGCATACATCATAAATGGTGATAGTTAAGTTTGATATGGAGCTTTTATATTGTGTCTACATGGTGTCTGGATGTTCGTGAGCATTTTAGGCAAATCTAATAAATTCACTCACTTTAATTAAATAAAAACATGTTTTTTCTTCTTAGCCACAAAATACAATATGCTGCATTGAGTACAAGGTAAATTGTCAGTAAAGGAAGGTAAGTAAAGGCAACAATTATTACAGTACACTTGGTATCATGATGCAAAGAAAGAAAGAAAGAAAGAAAGAAAGAAATTGCTATTTCACAAGAAATAGTTACAATTTTAATGACAATGACACATTAAATACTCAACTACCAATGTTAAATATTGTTTAATTATAGAAAATTGGACAAAACATGCAAAAACACATTTGGTTTTTTAACTGAGGTCCATTTGTTCTGATGCCGACTGGATAAAATATTACCAGAAGTTTAAACATAGGCATAAATAAGGCACAAAAAACAGTGTTTTTATTTTTTACTGTTAAAGGTTACATAATTGGGAGACTATTTTTCATCAGTGGAAACCCTGTGACAGTGACTTTTAACATTTTTACCATTCAGTCAATATTTCTTAAGTAATTTTCACACAGTTTTAGGTTATTTAATAAAGTTTCAAAAAAATTGAAAGAAAGAGAATCATGATATTCCAGATGTACCAGATAATGTATCTGTGTCCTCACTGAGCTCTGTGCTGACCAAAACAAGCTTAAACATTTAGCTTAAACCTTTTTCTTGTTAACCAGAACAGAGGCAGAACATAAAACTTTTGTGTATCTATGACATGCACATTTTGCATTTCTGTAAAGACTGAGTTTTACAAATATAAAAATGAATGAAGCCATTATTAAACTGAACATAATCTAAACCTTACACTTCATGTGAGCACCATCTTTGAATAAGTTCCAGTGTTTGTACTTGCCTGCGCTTGGCATTAAAGACTGTTTACGTGATGTTCACAATAATGAGAAGAAGTTTGCTTTATTCTAACCATGAATAGTTTCCTCTTTGTGCTAAAAACACTGCCATAATTTCAAATGCCATTATTGGTTAAATCACACAGCAAATAAACATGATGATGGTGTGACCCATGAAAAAACTAAACAACATCTAAACTGAGTCAATACATGACTAATGCCATCAAGGTCAGAAAACAAAGAGACAAACAGCTTGTGCAGGGACTTAATGCCACATCCTGCAGATGGACTATGACTTTATCCCGCACATTTAAAATGTTCATGTTATCATTCCCAAGCTACAAACTTCTGCGTTTCCCCGTTGTGTCACTGCACATCCCAGATCTCACAGAGCAGCGGCGTAAATTTGTGGTCGTTCATCCTCCAGGATGTGAGCATCTCTGCGTGGTAATGGTTGAGTGTTCTCAGCTCCGTCAGACGACCCAGGAGACGAGCAAAGTACTGCGGCTCCTGCGGATGCTGTATGGCACACAGCTTCCTCAGCACATCCAGCATTGGCTCCTGAAGTCTCTCAACAGCATGTTGATCCTTCACATAAGGCCGATCTGGTGAACAAATGCGTGGACCATGATGATAGGGTGTCAGTGACTGTAGATATATCTACTACTTTCACAACACTAACAATCAGGGAGGTGTTGATACTGGGTTACCTGGTGTCAAGATGGTTATGGCTGTGAGGAGAGCCTGTTCCTCTTCCACCATATGGAGTTCACCAATGCTTTTGTAAAAGTTGAACATAGGTGTCATGAATTCCTCTGATATACCTGCAGAAAAAGACAAAAAGGATTTTAGGCTTAATATTGGGTTTTCAAAAATGTTGACTGTGCATCGGCAGAACAAGCTCCCCTTAAAAACTGAAAAGCTGAGTACTTCACTGATAACATGAACAATGTAATGATCTGTCTTTAAGCCTTGGTTTAATTACTTACAGTAGTTTCAATAACAATGTCCTAGTTTAGATCAAAGATAAGATAAACTACAGCAAATATATGTCAGAAAAGCTGCAAAAGCAAATCTGATACACAAGATTCTGACTGATGAAGTTAAACAGAGCAGTTTTAATCCCACTGTAGTGGGTGTAGTCCCAGCAATCTGTTCAACCTCTTTTAAAATGACTCTCTCAAAATAGGAGATAGTCTACAGAAGGAGAAGCAGGAAATGTAAAAGCAGTAGAAAGAGTTTGACTTACATAACAGTCTGCACTTTGAGCCAGGACATTAAATCAACTGTCCTCCCTCATCTGCATTAATGTTCACCTATACAGTGTTATCATGCACAGCTAAAAAATACACCCAGTCTCATATAGGAGAGGCAGAAGTGGCAGGTCTAGTTTTTCATGGATGTTGTATATTTTTTTTCTGAAAAACAGGGACAATTTCTGACCAAAAGCTGTCCACTAAACATTTAAACAGGAAGCACAGGTCACTGCATTCCCTGTATGCAAAGAACACATTTCATTAGACAGTTTCCTTACCTATAAATGCAAGGTTTAAATCAATAATGACATATGCACAGTGAGGAAACTTATCTGAAAACACTGCTTTAAAAAACAGTGTATTTTCCCTTTATTTTATATGCATGTTTTCCCATGGAACCTGTGGTTCAATGATCATCTGATGGTTTATGTAGTAACTTAATTGCAAAATGTACTAAGAGCTGTGGAGGAAAATCACTGACAGTGCAGTTACCAGCTGACCATGCTGTCCACTCAAATGCTCAAAAACTATCAACTATAAAACTCTTTAGTTAGAAATCGGGGGGGTCAAAGGTCATCTCTGCTGCACTGCCCGGGGGTGAGTGTTAGGGATGAAAAGAAGAAGAAGAAGAGCAATGAGGAGGAAGAAATGTAAGAAAATAAATTGTAGAGCACAAGATCACAGCAAAATGTTCTTGACGACATTCATGAATATACATACACTATATTATTGAACCCAAGTAACATCCAAATTAATGCAGTTTGCTGTGGTGAAGAGAAGAAGGGAGTTTTAAGTGCAAACCATTTTCTATCTGCTCTGCTTATGACTGTAAAGTTAAGGGTTTGGATCAATGTCACAATGAATAAAATTATAAGAGAAGATTGCAACTGAAATACTTTAATTGCACAATGTCTTAACTCACCTTTGATGATTTATTTTCTGGTCTCACATTTGTACATATCAAAATAATGTAGTTGCAGTGCAGCAGAATCTGCAGAGCCCTTCAGAGCATAACCAATATCAGCCTGTCAGCTTTTCTGCTTCAGGTAATGAGTCAATAATTAATGAGGATGAATATTAAAAATTGCTCTCTATATGACTTAAAATGTTTTCCTTCAGCTTCCAAACTAGCAGAAGGTGTCTGTCTGCTCAGACACATCATGAAGCATTCAGAAATGCCAGTGAGGCTCAGAGGGAGAGAAGTGGACAATAGCACTCTTGATGTTTTGATAAGGAACAATAGTCTCTTCAGACAGCTTTGCTCCCTTATTCTCCCAGACTGGCCTTTAGTGTGAATATCTCCTTTTCCCACTATTCACACAGGTGATGCGCCAAGGGACCCAGCGACGCACACACACTCCTGCCATCACAGTCACTGTCTGTCTAACTGTCCATCCTGGTTGACATAATGACACATTCAAATATACATATAAATATTTTTTGAACCACCAGCCAGTAAAATTATTTGATGTGGCATATATGTGTAAACACAGAGGTGGCAAAACCAATGTATGTGAGAAAACCTTCCCATGGCAGAAACAATCTATATGTGTTTTAATAAACTAAGACAGAGCTGAGTTTACTCTGAATGCTGTCCTTTAGCTGTGAGCATGGCCACACATACACCCAACCTGAGTGAAACTATACCCAGTGACGGTGCGTGTGCATATGTAACCTACACCGAGCCAGAGATCAACAGGTCAGGACATATCTCCCAACTGCATCACAGATCAGGTAGATCAATTAGTAAAGGAGGATCTGATTAGACTTGGCTGCAGGTGGAGCTGCTGCAACTGGCAAAGCAAACAACCCCTAGTCTTGAAGGTCATGAATCAGGAGTTAATATACTGTAGTTCACAAATTACATGAACAAGCAAGGCATTTTTTCAGGGGACTGTGTTTGCTGACTCACCACTCTTGCGTATCCTCTCCTCTAAAACTTCTGTGTGTCCATTGGGCATCTTTCTGCTGAAAACCTGGGCTGAGCGCAGAAACATGGCTTCCACAGCCGAACCCTTCAGCAGAGCGATCTGATCTTCATGATCCAGTGTCAGAAATCCTGTCAGGGCATAACACCATTCGTCACAATGAGCAAAGAGCAAGCAAGCAAATAATGAGTAAACTTTTTTTTTATTTACTCTCCCAGTGTGTATTATGCCTCTGGCCTTGACCTCTGATTCTACAGGATCTGCAAATAATAATACCTGGAATATTTTTTGTAAACTCCACCAGAACTTGAACTTGACTAGTTGCCATTTCTGTCAACAGGAGGAAGTTTTCCTCTTCACTGTACTGTTCTTGTAGCTGTGGAAGAAACAACAACAGTAAATAGCACTGAAACAGCCCGTATCACCTGAGATGAGACACCAGCAGATTACACCGCTGGTATGTAGTTGGTCTTGCTCTCAGCTGTGAAGATGTCAGGGCATGTTGACAGTTCATTTCAAACAATGTTTAGAAGATGAACTTCAGATAGATGTCAGCCTAGACTGACATCTGTGCTGGCACATGAGCTGTAGTTACTGCTGCCAAATGTAAGCAACCTATCTGTTGAAATGTGCACAGAAACCCGGAGACATTCAAAAAAGAAAAATTTAGGGTAACATACCAGTTTTTTGGCCACATCTTGAGGAATCTGATGTCTGTTATAAGCATCTACAATGATTTTTATCAGTGCCTGCTGCTCTTTGGTGATTTCAACTTTTTCCTAGATTTAAAAAGAGAAAACAAAACCACATGTCATAAAGTGGCCTTAACACAGTCAGTGGAGAAATATATCAAATGAAGGTGGCAAAAAAACTGCAAAATTCAAAGACAAGTTTGGGAGGTTGTGATTACCTTTGACAGTTTGGTGGTTGAGGTGACCTGTTTGCTATCTGTGTTGTCTGCCCCCTCTGTCTCGTCTCCAGTCGACTGTCCAGGGGAGGCCTTTGTGTTCTTCCTTAGTCTTTTAGATTTACACTGGATCTCTGTCAGCAGGCCTGGCAGCAGTGATGAAGGCTTCACTATGTGTGTTAAACACCTCACAGCTTTTTATTCAAAGCCATGCAATTATAAATGCTCAGTTTCATTTATCATGAGACCGTGTTAAAATTGTAATAAATACTGGTAATAATTTGCATAGAAACGCATGTGAATCTTCATTGCTCTTCTTTTTTGCCATTAATTTATCAGTATTGATTGTTTCCTGCTCTTTCCTGTCCATGATCCATCCCTTCACATGTATATTTCTCTCTCTGCTTTGTAAATTCAGTAAAAGCAATAAATATCCCCTTTTTTATAAAAGACTTGAGTGGACAGTGAAGGGAGGAAAGAAATATGTAAATTAGCATCTGTCTTTTCATACTATGACCAAAAAGCACTAAGTTATTGAGCTCGTATTGTGCCTGCAGGTACAGTCATGAAAGCCTGCCACGCTGCAATATTCATCACAACTTTCCTGCACTATTTATGAGCAACAGGAGTCCAGTCCATCCTCCTGCTCTGTTCAGCTGACAGCTCCTAATAAACCCAACAACTAATAATCCTCTGAAGACTTAAGAGCAACTACATTTTTTTACATTTAGAATTTCTGTCCTCACATTTCCTCACAATGTACATGCCACCTTGTATCTGGAAACACTGATAACTACATTTCCCAAAAGACAAAAGCATGAAGAAAACTTGATCACTCCAGAGGAAATACCTTCTTCTGTCACTTCATATTTCTTAAATGAAGCTTAAGGCGTCTGTTAACTGCTTCTATTCCTGTAACAGTAACAAAAGCTGGACTTTTCTTTTGTCTGTGATGTGATATTCAATCCTCAAGTAAAATTCAACACCCCATGTCAGAATGGAAAATGAGGGCTCACCAATGCAGCCTTTGACAGCCTTTCTTGATACAACTAAACAGACAGTGCAGTTTGCATGTGGATGCTGCTAACCAGTTTGAATTGATGCACCATATTCAGTAGAAATATGCCAACAATTTCATTCCTCGTTGTTATTAATTAATGGTTGTTTCAGCATCCTGTCAGCAGAAGTGTACCAGTAGTACCAGAAGTGATACTCACATTCAGCCAGCATGCCCATTTCCTTGCACTTTCTTAGCCGGCACTCCTGGCATTTCCTGCGCATGTACATGTCCATTTCACAGTTTCCACCACTCTTGCACTTGTACACAGCGTTTTTTGTTATGCTCCGTCTGAAGAAACCTGAACATAGGGAAAAAAAGGCATTAACATGTGCATGGAACAGAAGATGATGATACAAAGTCAAGACATGTTATACTTTAAAGTGTCAATATGGGTAACAACGTTTTAAAGTTGTGGCTAATTGTTATGTGTTTGTATGTCATGTTCGGCCACACTATAGTATGGTAGTAGAGCGTAACACACTCAGCATTTGCTCAAATACTCTAATTAATGTAAGTAAGTAAGTGAGTAATTTTAAACTTAATGAAGTGCAACTTAAATCTTCAACTGTACAACATTTCAGACTGTAGTGTTATATTACAGTAGTCCAGCTGCAAATGTATTTTTGCCAATATATTGGCCGATAAACCTTTTTAAAAAATCAAAAGGTAACAAATGTCCCTTAACCCTTTCGGCCCATTTTTAAAAAATATATAAATGCAAAACATATAGAAACATTTGATGACCCTGCATTAACTTTGGTCATTAGACAATAATGACGAGGACATGCTCTGGGTGGGACATTTCATTGTTGAAAAGTAAACCCCTCAGATGTTGTCCTAGACATGTAAAGGATACACTATTTTGAAATGACAGGTGACAGTTGATTGTGGAGAGAGAGAGAGTAAATATAACAAAGATCTCAGGCCAAAACCATGAATGTTACAGTTAAGGTTGCATGGCATTTGCACTAACCACTTGGCTACTAAGGTACTTTTAATTGCTTTTTTAATAAATAAAGGATCTGAATAATATAATAGTAATATTTCTGCCACTATGTGTAGTGTACCAAACAGAGTTTAGCTTTTTAACCATGGTGACAGACGAGCTATGATTATGATCAGATAGAAAAAAATTACAGCTTCATAGATTATGAACTGTTCTAACTGTGTCACACAGAGAACCACATGAACTCCCCAGGTAATGATATAGACAGGAAGAGCAACAGAGCAAAACACACACACACACACACACACACACACACACACACACACACACACACACACACACANACACACACACACACACACACACACACACACACACACACACACACACAGAATAAGTTTAGAGCAGTTATTAGACATTCTGACATACAACATTAAGTACAATGACATGCATTAGCGTAACAGAGCTCAGGTTGCTCCTACATTGTACAGAAGAAAGCTGAGAGGGAACCTAATCTGGCAGCGGTACCAGGCAGACCTGAGCCTATTCTCAGTCAAATGGCAGGACAGCTGCTGCTCTCCTGGCATTGTCCAACCCCACAGAGTGGAATTACACTCACATTCATTCACCCTATGGGTTGGCAGGAATCACAGAAAATTCACAGTACCATAAAAACACAGGGAGCAGCTGCTAAAGGCCATAACTTCACTGTCACCAACTAGATAATGTTTACATGGAAAGGGGTTGTAAAGTGTTTGCGCTTACTGTGAAATTCCTGTACATATCTTTTGGTCTCACACCATATTATGTATATGGATATATATACATAACTTTTCACGGACTGTAGATATGATGATCCCTAACATTGAATGAGTAAGCCTGGACATAAGTAAATGGCGTAAATATTGGCTCAAATAAATACACTATTAAGAAAACCTAAACGTGCTGAATGAAAAGTATTTATATTTCAAGTACATCTGTGTTTTTAAGAGAGTAAATATCTGACTGATAATAAAAATAACTATTTGCTGCAGCCCTTTTTGGGATGAAAGACTATGTAACTGTGTAACACGTTTTAATTGCAGGATGCTGGCACATTAAATTTTGTTTGGCTCTGAGTTCAAGTACTGGAAGTAGCACCATAAAAAAAGCCTTACACTCTTCTCACAGGAGATTGTACCTGCCCAACCCAATGTGCATAATAGAAGAAAAAGTGTTCAGGGCATTCAATGCGCCATTAAAATCATCGTGAAGCTCTTGGTTTAAGGTAAAATAGTTACACAATATTTTAACATCAGCTTCCCTCATTATTATAAAAACACAAATGGATCCACTAACGAAGAGATTAAACTTTACATATTGATGTGATCATTATGATTTCAAATCTCACCTTTACAGCCCTCACAGGTGAGAGCATTATAGTGGTATCCAGAGGCCTTGTCTCCACACACAACACACAGTTCCTCCCCTTTGACCCTTCCAGTCTGTGACATGTGCCGCGTCCTCTTACACATGGTAGGCACCACAGTAGACATCTCCTCCAGCTCAGCATCATAACTGACCTCCAGGGGTCCTTTCCTCAGTTCATATATCCCTGTGTGTGAGTACCACTCATCTCCATTGTACTGAGGGTAGTAGTTCTGATTGGAGTAGTATGGTGTGGAGGACATGGTCGGCTCCATAGATGGGTACTGCATGCTGGGATAGTTGGTGAAGGGTAAGATGTCGTGATCTGGCAGGAGAGGACTGCTGTGATCTGCCAGAATATCTAATACATGAAGAGGAGAACAATTAAAAAGCACGTAGTGATGTTTGAATGGATATAGAGGGAAAAAATCATAATCCTAAATTTATCAGACCTTCATAACTGCATCTCAAGGTCTTCCTGTTGTCATCACATGACTTATATTTTTAACCTAATCTACCTCATACGTTAACTTAGAAACTTAATTTGCTGAGGAAGGAATTATTGCTGTTGTTATTGAACACTTTGAAAAGGAAACTAGTAAACTGAACCTGAGTAAAGATTAAACTGCCATTTTCAAGGTCAAGTATGAACTTTCACAATTGTGACATACAGTTATACAGTTACTGATGTCTTTAAATAACCTGGACTATGTAAAATACCAAAGGAAAGTCATTTAAAATACTGAAATACTGAAACCTTAGGATCCCAATGTTTGTCTCTGAGAGATGAAAAACTCCTTAAACCCACCATCACTTATCTATTTTTTAGGCACTCGTGGACAGCTTAAAAAACAGTATCTGAATATGTCTGTGCCTGATGCTGAAGTCTACAGTGTATTTATCATAGCGTTTAAGATGAAAACAGCTGCAGCTGGAAAAGAAGACACTAAACTTAACATACTGAAGTTGAAGGCCATAAAACCAAAATACAGTATTTGTGGGAACTTCACCACATGTGACACCTTTCACATTACAGATTGACATTTACAATCTATACAACATACACTTTATACACTTTACTCCTACGCATTATATCCCTAAACCTCAGTTTTGCTTGGAAAGAAAAAAATTATTAGTTTTATTGCAAGTGCTTCTCTTCAGAAGCTTGTTGGCTCAGCAGTAGTCACAAACGCACACAACACATACTATAAACCAATAAATGATTAACAACGTGCTTGCAGAGCACACAGTGTCTTTTAGGATGACATGTAACTCCACTCCAAACAAGTTGGCACTTTTGACACTGATACAAGTCTGTTAATATGATCCTGCTGTTGCTTCATCATGACTGATTTCCTGAGCATGTGTGGTATATTCAGGACACATTTCCTTTAAAAGCATCTGTGGCATGATGAGTACAGTTCCGCATCTGTCATTAAATCAAACAGACACCCATTATACTGAAGCAAGGTAAACTACATATGTAACACTGACCTCAAGACTTGGTCTGGACCATGGCCATCTTACTGTGACCAAACACACAGACTACTCAGAGACTTTACTCTCTGATCCCATGACAGCACGGCTCTGTTTTGTAGGGGAGTCCTTTCTTCATGACTGACTAAAAAATCATCTTCCATTTATTCCCTCTAATCTAAAGCCTTCCTCGAAAGACAACGGCAGATGAAGAACTGAAATACCTGGCACTTGCTTGAGAAATCTCAAGGGGAGCAAAGGTTAGTACAGCTATTCATTAACCAGAGTCGCATTTCTTTTACATCATTACAAGTAGATGGCTAATGTTTGAAGTCATTTTCAGATTCAGGCAACGTTACCAGATTACGTCTACTGTCCAGTGTGCCTGGTTGTATTAGACCAAACAGGTGCATCCATGGAAATTCAAATACGTTTCAAATGACTGTGTAAATGTAAACAGGCATTTGGTGGAATAGTGGATCTTTAATGTAATATCGACTGGCATTGTCAGTCTGCTGATCAGTCAGTTCACCACTTTGTTCCAAACTAAAACATTTTTTATATATATTTTATATATATATATATA